>OY728143.1:36940000-38190000 GCA_963277665.1 Viscum album
AATGAAGATGGCTCCACAACAGAATGAAATGAAGTTTGTGTGTTATTCCTCATCCTCCTTGTCTGTGTAGGTGCATTCATGTCTCCAATTATGTTAGATGGATCAATTAATGCTCTTCGATTTTTCTTATGAGGTTCAGACGCATTATCACCATGTAAGATTTCTATTTCAGATTCTTCATCTGAGTCAACATCCTGATGTGACCTTTGAGTATTTTGTACACCTTCCTCTATTTCTAGATTTGTATTTATTTCATGTTCACATTCATTCTCATCTTGTATTTCATCAGCATAGGTACTATTTAAAGTGTTTGGAGTTTTTCCTTCAATGATCTTAACGTCATTGCTTTCCACAATCCTCCCAAAGCGTTTATTCAAACGCTTTAAGATTTGTTGTTCATTGGATATCCAAGAAAAATTCCTTCATCAGCATTGTCACCATACTTTCCTTGGTTTCCTTATTTATTCCGGATGAAACATATGCTTCTGAAAACACGAAAGTATTTCAACGAAGGCTTCCTTCCATGACACAATTCATATGGTGTCTTTATTTCTCCCATATAAAGCTCTGTTCGATTCTGAATGTGAACTGCAGCCTCAAAAGCTTCTTTCCAGTAATGGAGAGAGATACCACTCTCAATCAGCATATTCCTAGCCATATTGTTGACCTGTCGATTCCGGTGCTCAACAACTCCATTTTGTTGCGGAGTTCTCACAGCAGCTACCTCATGCTGTATTCCATGTTTTTCTAAGTAATTTTCAAACTCAATGGACGTGTATTCCCCTCCATTGTCAGATCGCAGGACTTTTATTGTCCGGACTGTATCGTTCTCTGCAATCCGTCGATAAGTTTTCATACAATCAAGCACTTGTCGCTTCCTGTGGATAACCATTACACAAGCCATTCTGCTATAATAATCAATGAAAAGGAAGAAGTACCTTTCTCCATAGGTTCCAGCAACATTTATTGGGCCACATACGTCTGTATGAATGAGATCAAGAATATGTGATGCCCTTTTCTTCTTTGGTCGATATGAACTACATACCAGTTTCCCACGAATACAAGCATCATAAGACTTTTCCCATTTACGTTTTAGAATGGGAATATCCATGACTATCTTTAAAATAGATATCTTTTCCATGTCATGTTGGTTAATGTACCCTAGCCTTCGATGTCATAAATTATTTTCTTCTTCAACAGAAAAATAGCAAGAGTTCACTTTGCTGTCAACCTGATATAAATTTCCATCTGTTCTACTGCCTTTCATAAGAGAATTTCCTGTTTTTCCTTTTATGGTGCAGCCTTTTTGATTGAAGGTTACTATGAGCCCTGAGTCACAGAGTTGACTTACACTCAGGAGATTGCGGCGTAGACCGTCCACGTAAAGAACCTCAGACTTCTTCAGCTCCCCGTTGGCGAGAGTAGTATTCCCGCTGCCTTTGATCTTCAAAGCACCATCATTACCAAACCGTACTGTTCCATCAACCTTATTCTCAATGTTCATAAAAAGGTCAACATTTCCCATCATATGGGAAGAGCATCCACTATCAAGGATCCAGGTGCTGCTGCTTTTTGTAGCTTTGAGTGCTACTTCTGCAAGATTGGATTTCTCAATCTTCTTCTTCTCTTTCCATGAGATATTGGATTGAGCATAGGATAATGGTGGACTTTTAATACATTCTTATACATAATCTGATTCTTCATACCCATGATCTTCTTCCAGAGGGGAAAAACTATTTGTGAGAACAACATCATCAGGAGGATGAGCACAGTCCCGTCTTTGAGTTTTGTATGAATTCCTCCTGTCGTACCGCTGCCTGCAATACATAGCTTTATGGCCAAAGTTAGAACAATTAAAACAGTAACCATAAAAGACATTTCTTCTATAAGATGGAGGATATGAAATCGTTCTCCTTTGTTGACTTCCCATATCTTCTCCATTCAGGTAGCTCCTTGCATATGTCATGGTATGGCCCAGATAGCCACAGAACTGACAATTCATGTGAGGGAATGTCTTCTCACCTGAATTTTTCCTCATACCTTCATCCTTGTGAGAATAGTTGAACTGCCTATCATTTCTGAATGTTTGATGATAATTGTCAGTTCTCCTTCTAGTTTGGATTGAGGGTTCCATTTTCCGCACTTCAGGAAATGTTTCGACATGTTCAACCTTCGTTTTGTCTTTCTTTTGGCTCTCTTTATTTCCAGCAGTTGATGTTTCAGCTTCATAGCCAATTCCACTCTTTCCCATGCAGGCGGGTCTTTGAACGCTCAAGATTTTTTCAACCCTATCTGAACCACATTTGGATCTTGCCAGTAACTCTGCATCTGAGAATCTTCTAAGAGGTACTTTCTCCCTTGATTCTTTTGAAAATGATTCAGTTTCAAGTTTACTTCTATGAGTAACAAATTCCTCCTCAAGACCCTCATCAGTCTTGGACTTTTCTTCCATTCTTGACGTCAGGTCATTGATGACCTTTCCCTGCTCCTCAATTCTCAGTTTTATATCCACTACATGATCATTGCTTTCAAGGATTTTAGACTGAACTTTCCCAAATTCTTCCAGACGTTCAATTTCAGTTTCAAGTTCATCAACATATTCTGATGATTCTTTGACCATTTCCTTCCACTTATTACATCTCTTACATTTACTCTCAATCTTGGAGAAGGCATCCTTAATTTGAATATTTGGATTACCAATAGTAGTAGTCTGATTATCTCTGTCTTTATTGATTGAGGATTCTGATATTTCCGTGGTAGCCATCATGGAAGCATGGTTTTTGGTTTTAAATTCTGGTTCTTCTTCCTCACAAAATTCAATATCATCATCTTCTTCTTCACAGACAAAACTCTTCCTCTGCATTTTCTTTCCATATTTGAAGTCACCCTTTTTGAAAAACCTTTTCTGAGGGTTCTCAATGTCTTCAGCTTCGCTCTCATCATTATCTAACTTTCGTTGGCACTGAGAGGCAATGTGCCCAACTCTTCCACAACAGAAGCATGCAAGAGGTAGCTTACCTCTAAATTTACCTTTTCCCTTTTTCAACTTCTTGGCAATGAGGGAAAGAATTTCTTTTTCTTCGTCATCTTCACCACCACTATCTTCTGAAATTTTCAGTTTGTCCATGGCTTTGAATTCCATTTCCTTGCTCACGCGAGTCGTGGAATCTTCGGGTTTGACTCTCATCTCATATGCCACTAAACTACATAACAAATCATCCAGAGATAGTTTAGATAGATCTCTTTCTTCAAGTGATGACACATTTGCATTGTACATGGGAGGAAGTCTTCTCAAGATTTTATTTACGATATCAATGTCTTCGATTTCTTCTCCAAGACCTCGAATTTCTCCCACTACATCGGTAATTCGATTATAAAATGAGTCTGCATTTTCATTGGGGTGCATCTTTAGGTTGTCAAACCTGTTATGTAAAACTTGAAGTTTTGCCTCCTTTACCTTGCTATCTCCTTCATAAATGGTTTCAAGTTTATCCCATATAGACTTTGCTGAAGTGAAACTCATCATCTTTAGATAGATCTGATCGGAAAGAGCTGCAGTGAGTGCATTTTGTGCTTTAGCATCAGCATCAAGAATTTTCCTGTCTGTGTCAGTCATAGAAAGGCCTGTTGGATCAGTGACTTGTATTCCTTGCACAGTAGAAAAAAGAACTTCCATTCCACGAGATCTTAGATGAGATCTCATTCTGTTCTTCTAGATCTGGAAATTGCTTCCATTGAAGTGAGGGACACCCCTGACATTGACTGCGTTTTCCATGACGAAGAAGGTCAGATTCAACACCAGTAACCTCCCTATGATACCACTTGTAGGACTCCGGGACACCCTGAGAGGGGAGGGGTGAATCAGGGTGACCAATTTTTTCTTTTAAAGTGATGGATCTTGTTCCCACGTTGGTAGGAACTTGTTGAACCTGTATGATGATTATGATTAGAAAGCAAACATTCACATGCACAGAGAAGACACGACGCTTTTTACTTGGTTCACCACTAAGGGCTACGTCCAAGGAGCATACGCCGACATGTTCTCGGTCGTACCTAAATCCACTATGCTTCACTAGCTGTAGATTACAATGGTTTGGGTATAGTCACTCTGTCCCAGGCTCACTGCCTTTACAAAGGTTCAGGGATAGCTCACTGCTTCCCTCGGGTCACTCCCGTTGACTCCCCCTAGCTCACTGCCGTTGGTGTAGTCCCACTCAGTTTATAGACGTGAAGGTCTCTTCATCATTTGCATAGGAATGAATCCTTTGTTGTATGTAGATCCTCTATTGAAATAAGATTCTCACCAGAAGAAGAACATCACTTTTCCTCGAATGTATCGGGTAGTCTCTCGGCTTTTGTGTAGCTCCAAATAGGCCAGTGGGTTTCAGCAAAAACCAGTCGCGCTTCTCCAAGACAGTCACGCAATTCCCACTACGGCGCGCAAGTCCAAACTGGCGCACAAGTGTCATCAACACACCTGCGCGACGCTTCCTTCCCCGACTTCAAACTTGCGCGGTCCACTTCCTTTCTCTTCCAAACCGCCTTGGGCGCGCAACCAACAACCGGCGCGCAAGCTCTACTTGTGCGACAAAAACTACCACCTGCGCGAATCGTTCACCTGCGCGACGAGAGCTCGAACAATCTCGAAGTCTTGAGATCCGTTGGAAATGAGAAGGGGTGGTCCAATATTTATAGGCAAACTGGACCCCCTGCGTGGCGGCGCGCAAGTTCCTCTACAGCGCGCAAGTCATGTCTCCAGTAACCTCTGTCGCACAACTCACTTGCGCGACCCAACCAATACTTGCGCGACCTTCTTTACTTAGCCAATTTTTGACGTTCTGATCCTCAAAAACATATGGCGCGCAAGTCTTCTATCCTCCAAGACCTTGGCACGCAAGTACCTTTTCGAAAAAAACACTTAACTTTATTGGCTGATTTTCAGGCCCAAAAAATTGGCAAACACTGGGAAACAACGCCACCTTCACTACTGTTTTCTGCTTGAACGGTGTGATCTCTTTGTTGGTACACATCCTGAAATTCCACTGAGGATTGACAACAAACACAAACCATACGCCAAATCATGCTTTGAAGACCCTGGTTCCAACAATTAACTCATCACTAGGTTTCCACGTTGGGGAACATAAGTGAAAATATGGATATGGAAGAGAAATCTAAGCATCATGTTCCGATGGAGAGTGGTAGAGAACATGGCTATGAAAACACCAACAATCACAAAACCTTAAATTTGTGATGATCTATGGTAGCATCTTATTCATCAGATATAAGGGCACTAGGAAAACATTTTTGGTTTTCAAGATCATTTATCTAAAGTTGAATAATTTTAATTAGATGAAATACTTACTTTATTTCGATATAATCTCACCATTGTTCGTGCCTTGAACAATTTCCACTTCATATCTTAATGAAATGAAGTTGACTTTTTCATTCGTGAAGTGTTAGCAGATCATGTGATAGAATGATGGGTCATTCCATCTGTCATAATCAAAAGGTTTTCAATAGTTATATACATAAGTCCATCTATTTTATATCATTTCAAAAATGGACTTATACTTCATCTATCATACCACTTAATAAAATAAAACTAGTTTATACTAACCAAGGACTTCATGTAGGCTAGTGGTAGGTGATAAAGTCAAGTCGCACTTCGGTTGTGGGTAAGATTCCCACAGCCTTGTCCGACGCGATGGGCTATCGCCCGTCCTGCAGGCTTTCCTTTTTCTATTACTATAACATCCCATCAATAATATCGAAGAAATGTCTATACTTAAACAAAATTAACTTCTGTCCAACATAATTCATTCCAATCTTTAGGCTTATCCAAAATACTTCTTTCTAAACTCATTGTATAAAGAGAATGATTACTAAAATGTTCATATAACAAGCATGTGAATACTATCATTTATCCCTCATATATCTTGTTGGTCACATTCCAATCAAGTGAATACCTTAATCATGTATTATCTTGAACAAAAATGAATACCCATTGAACCTTATTGAAAACATGAATGCTGTTAAAAGTTAACACTTTCCACATACCAAAATTCTCAAAAATCTATATACTCAAACCATGATATCACTTAGTCCTTATATCAATCATGAGCTCATGAATACAAACAATCATCTCATTATCTTCTCATCCCTTCATTATGCGCATATCATCTGCTTTCCAAAATATTTTAATCACTTTTCATGGTTACCGGTACCATAAAATTATTGAAAACCACAATAGACTGATACAAAAATATTCTAATACACCATAAAAGTACCTCAACAACATTATTCTTGAATACCAATACATAAAAACATCAATCCATCATCTTCAATTATTGTCCCGAAATAAGTGCTTCCTTGATTTAGAAGTAACTTTTTAGGTCAGGGCATTGAGTTGGGTAATGCCCATGTTCTCCACAAATAAGACATTGAACTCCATAACAGTCTGTCACTCTATGACCCTTTTCTCCACACAGATAACATCGGTCTCTCCATTTGAGGTATTCCTCAAGGTGCATCTTCACATATTTAGAAATCTCAATCTTCCTTTCTTTAGGATCCTCAATATGCGAACATGAATAAAAGTCTATCTTCCTCTTATTTGATGTATTAAGAATACCACTAAATTTCACCTTGTTAATCATGTATCATGATGACTGATTCGGCATAATCACAATATATTTCTCTCTAGGAATTACACAATTTTTTTGCTCATAGTCACCAATTTGTCCATTGGATTTAATGTTAACTGAATTCCTTCGGATTCCCTCCATTGACTAAAACACAAAAAGAATTCTGTGAGAGGAAAAAATCATGCTAGGGAAAACAACATAGTTAAGGGGGAGTACCCTCAATATCTAACATCTTAGGTAAAATTATAAGATCGTTACCTTAGTTCTAGGACTATATCCTATACGTATACTTATCCTTAGGGACATCCCTAGACATACCTTAGAAATATCTCTAGGGATCTCACTAATGTTTTTGCATCCTAGTTTCCAAAGGTTGACTAAACCTTTCCTCTGATACCAACTGTAGAGACACGAAGCTTGACGTATATAGATATTACATTACTTTTGAGGAATACATAATACATAAAAAAACAGACACACAAGGACCGTAATAGTTTAGTGTCTCTGGAAACATGGAACGCAATCTTCTAATCGTGGTGAAAGATCTTCAACATCTCCCATAAAGATCTTCCACTTTTTGTTTCCTTACTTAAAACCTTTCTTTTAATCCTGGGGGAAAATAAAACATAAAAATGTTGAGCTCAAATTCTCAGTAAGGGTAATCATGGATAAAATAAAACAAACCATATACATTTGAACTTAAAAACATGAACATAATGTTTAAACAACAAAATCTTGAGCAATGACATAAAACATAGAAGTACATAAGGCATAGATCATAATGGAACATAAATGATGATAACATAGAATGGGAATAAAAAAATTTAATTGTGGAATCCATTTAGCACATGTAATGATTTCTATAGTTTCCAAGGAATTGCTACCAAGACCATCTTAGTGGAAAAAGTCACTTTCTAAATCGAGTTCACTCCTCGTTCCAGTCCTGTAATACTGAACCGGATTAACACACCATTTTGGCCATGTCTCTCTCATGAGATATAAATCTTTACCCAATGCATTGGAGGGAGATATCGGTCCCACCTATCTCATATTAAAATCATTATTTTGTTTTCCACAATATAAACATAAATCATTCATCATAACACAAGAATAAAATGGGTTTCATAAATATCATTCCATCATAACGTAATCCGTACAAAAAAATTTGGATACCATTTCATCATTAGAAACGTGAAACCATGTAAATCATTGAGACATGATACTTGAAACATACACATGTGAAATAATGTCATCTTAGATGAAAATGGGTTTGATAAAACACTTGAAATGAATTCTTGAGGAAAATATCCTTTTTTCTTCAAAATCATTTTCTTTTCAAAAAATGTCATGCAATTTTAAAAGAAAAGGATTTTGTTGAAAATATTCATGAAATATTGTGGAGGGAGCTTCATGAAAATAAGGCTTTATAAAACTGTAAAAATTCATTCGTGTCGTATAAGGTAAAAAAACAATTTTCTCGTACTTTTGACGGAAAAGTCAAAAAGTACCCCGTAAAAGAATGATTCCGTACATACCATGTAATAAAATTCAAAAATGGGTAAAAAGTACATTAAACATACATGAAACTTTTTTTAGGAAACATGGACATGGGTGATAGCAATAACCCCATTAAATACTTACGAATAAACAATCTCGGATAAAAATGAGATTTGCAAAATTATCCCTTACCTTAGGTCTGATATGCTTCATATGGATCCGAACCTCCTGTATAATGATTTTAATAATGTCATTGACTTATTAAATAATCATATTCATTTGTTATGATATCATATATGTTTCACTTATGACTTTATATTACCCATTCTTTTGTAAATTCCATGTTAAAGTAGCATTTTGGGTAAAATCATTTCATTTGTCATTCATGTTTTGACTTGTAATTATTGATATGATTAATTAGATCATGATTACTTAATTCTAGAATATAAAACATGATTTATATGTAATATATATTCATCATATACATATATATAATAGATAGATAAATGGAAAGAAAAACACCATTAATGGAGATGGTAGGCCGTACGTACGCGTGAACATTTTTTTCATTTCCATATTGAATTGAATGGAATTAAGTAGATTAAATACATATATATATATATATATACATAAATCCAGTAGCTTTATAATGTCATATATTTCATTATTATTTCTTATATATACTTTATAATCATTCTTAAATGGTTAACATGGAGAATGAATCTCATCGCGTCGTGGAGACGGTAGTCCGTACGTACGCACAAGCGATGCTATCGTTCCCATAATTATTGAATTGAATTGGAGAGGATGATACAATATATCATAATCAGTATGATGTTATAATAAATATGTATAGTTATTCTTTACACCATTATAGCCATCCATGTAAGGTGGTGTTGGAAAAACAGATTACACCACGGTGTGGAGACGGTATTCCGTACGTACGCACGTGCGGTGATTTCATTTTCCGTATGATGGATAGATGGTGAAATAGTATTGTTTCACACATATAATTACATAACAGTATATCAGTGATACTGATGTTATTACTTCATAATGAAACAACTAAATAAGAAGAAGTAGAAGAAGAAATAAAGGTGAAAGAATCGGTAACAGACATTACCTCTTCTTTGAAGTGCCTCTTTGATACCTCCTCTTAGGGAACTAAAATTGGTCTTTGAAGAAGACCAGGACCTCTAGGATTTTTCTAGGGAAGTTTATATGTTAATTTTTCAGGGGTTTTCCGAGCTTTAATGCTCAAAGTGGTGTGAGGAAGAGAGGGAGGAGGCGCCTTTTTATAAGGGAGGGGAGGGGCACCTTTGGAATCCTCAAAAATATTAGTTTAATATAAATTCAAACCCCAAATAATAACCTCCAAAAATGACTAAATTATAATATTAGATTATATAGGGTTGTAATATCATCAACAAATAAAATTTAGACATTTTAGGAAATTATTTTAAACATTATCAACTTGATTTATCCTTACTTAATAAATTTAATTTTATTTGTTGTAATAACATTCTACATTTTAAATTATAACAAAAAATTACTTATTTGTTTTTACTTTTACATAATTGGATAATTTATAACATTTAAGACCATATAAATTTAAATTTATTATTTTTATATATTTTTGTGATTTGTAAAAATTTTTATAATATGTTATTTTTATAAAATAACAATAGTGTCAATTTTGACACTATTCATTTATATGAATTCAAATAAAATATATACAGAAGATATTTTCGAACTAAAAGCTTTAATAGATTCATAAAAGGTCATACGTGTCTAAAAAATTAGTGGAGAATATTAAATAGTTCATATAATATTTATTTTATTATTTTTAATACCATTTATTTGGTTTATCTCTTAATAAAATAATTACTACAACATTTTTTTATAATTATTTAATATACTTATTTGTTGCATAAAAATTACAAATAAAATCCTATGATGAAGATAAATCTATTAAATTTAATAATAATACTTTTACTCTAATTTATCATCTTAAAATCACAATGTTTAAATTGTTATATTTATTAAATTATGAAGGTGACAACTTCGGCATCATTTAAAATAAAATAAAATAAGTGTCATAATAACTTTTATAAGACTCCAAATGGTTATATATTATGTAATTGGATGATTATAGTATATATATACACTAAAAATAAGTTTTGGTCAGGTTTGTGGGCCTTTTAATGGGTATTATTATTTCAATAAAAACAATATTACTGATTTTTCACTTAATAAATAATTTCTGCATCATTAATGTATCACCATTAATGACACTTATTTAATCCCTCAAAATTCTAAATAAATTATCACATTATATATAAGTTTATTATATTTCTGGATACTATTTAGGTTTGACGTTTTATGATGTTTATCACTAAATTAAAATTATTTTACTTATAAGATTTAAGAGAGTGAGATGTTTTCACTTTCTTTGGTTTTAATAATAATTAAATTATTTTCATAGTCAAAAGTCCATAAAATGAATCTAATAATACCCTTAGGTTATATGAGTCTACTTTTAGCCATAAAATATAATTTTGGAATGTGTTAGGATAATTTTATAATATTATATTTACCCTTAATTACCCGATTTACCTTTAACTATGATAAATAAAATTTACCGCAGTTACTATTCATAATTACCAAAAATAAAAATTAGCTTATTAACATAATTTGGACCCACTGATTCCAAATATGGAATCCATTTTTAAAAATTCAATACAATAAAGTTTTAGAAATTGAATTCAAATTAATCCCGTTGTTGAAAGAAAATGGGTTTTTCTTTAAAACATTGCAAAAGATTGATTTGATTTAACCTACGAATTCAAGGTAAAATCAATGCTAATGACATAAATTATATTAAATGGTAAAAATATATTCTATTTATACTTTAAAATAATTAATTATTATAATTTAACCACATAAGTTGTTATGATGAAAAAAATTTGTTTTTAACTAAAATATAGCGTGTTTTTACTATTCATTAAAATATGAAAGTTATCAGAATTATATGACACATTTATCCAAGGTAAAATTTTATATCTTAATTCCAAAGAATAATTTTATTTTGTAAAATTGAACTTATAAAAATTTCAAAAACTAGATTTAAAGTGGGTGCGCCATCAAAAGGCGGCAAAAATGCATTTTTTGAAAAATACTTATTTTACCCGAAAAATTTATTTTGTTCTTATACCATGTTATAGAAAATGTGTAAGATGAATAATAATGTTATAAAATTCAAAATATAGTTAATACTATTCATAATGTCTAGTTCATAATAATATTATAATAACATATCGTTGTTTAGTAAAACTCGGTATTGCGTACAACACACGCTATCGAAGAATGTCGCGATTGCGTGTAATGCAAGCCATGTAAGAGTTGCATATAGTGCAAGACTCCTTTTTTGTTTCGTTATAACAGAATCCAACCATTTTTTCATTTATACATTCAATATATATATATATATATACTCAATGTTGCATAGAATGACTATTATCAAACGAACTTGAAATTGTGTGTAACACAATCTAAGAATAGTGTTGCGTATACTGCAAGCTAATACGGTGTTGTGTATAGCGCAATATAATCTTTGTGTAGCGTACAACAGAAGATATGAAAGAACATAAAACGAATATATCTTACAAAATCTTCGGTTATTACAATTATCAATAAAAAATGAGTCACCTTATTTATTGAAATGAAAAAAATATATAATTGATTCTTCAACTTTTATTTTACCCCCATGTCTCACTTGTGTCTTTAATAAAATTTGTTCCATTTGGTCTTGTGGAATTTTTTGTCCTCGAAATCTTGTTTATCGGGAGTTATTATTCAATCAAATTACATCTTTCTACAAATATCTCTTATAGAGATACAATCCATTTCTATAAACATGGAATGTATCTCTTTATTCACTTTTCTATATGATAGATCATATAGATAATATCCATATTTTCTATAGTACATCCAATAAATGTACGCTTTGTTCCTTACAATACAATTTTTATTCTACAATTTTCCATAAAAAATGCATTGTATCCCCATACATGAATATATGATTGATTGGTTTTCTTCACAAACCATAAATCATATAGTATTCTTATTAACACTTTAGATTGTACTCAGTTTAGTGTGTAAGAAACTTATTTTAACGCATATCCCATAATGGATAATCAAATATATACAAGACTCATCGTAAATCTCACCATGTCTAACAAGGAATGATTCCTCATTTAACATAAAATAGTCTAAAATGGTGTATAGGGATGCTTTTGGATATTATCCCATAACCGTTTTGACAATCAGTGAAATCTTGGTTATGTTTTTTTCCATGTTTATCTAATTAATGTTTCTTTATTTTATCACCAAGTAGATTCTATACTTCTATTTTATATTCCTTAATTTTTTAAAGGAATCAGACTTATACCTCATCAATGTAGATATATACATATCTATTAAAATTATATGTAAATGTAATAAATTATGATAATCCACATATATACTACACTATAAAAGGTCAACATAGATATCTATGAACCAATTATTGATGCTATATTACTCTATAACTTTTTCCACTGAAAGAAGATATGATCTTTGTACCTTATAAAATATATTGAAATATATCTAATTGTTTCAAATTAAAATAATTTAAATGATCTCCTTTATGTAATCTTGTCATGATCTTTTGGTTTTTATGAATTTTCTAACGATACAATTAATGAGTGTAATACAAGTCATGTGAACATGATTTGTTATCAATTTACAAGACTGGATTTTCAAATTCTAGTATATAAATACATTTATTTTGATGTTCCACACCATTCGATATTATTTATTTATAAAAATTAAAAATTTTATTTCCAAACATTAAAATAATCCTTCCATGTCTAAAACTGATATGAAAATGTTGTTTTTGGTTACCTTATGCACATAATAATAGTTATTTAAAACTAATACCATTATATCCACTAATGTGAGATGATAGTCTTAATTAACTAGTACATATAATCTCACTCATTTGACAGATCAAATATCTACCTCACCTTTAGTAATCTTCATAAATCTACTGGGATTATATATCTGGAAACAAATATGTGAACCCCATTCTATATACACTAAATAACTTATAGAAATAGTAATATAAAATTTGATAACAATCACACTAATAAATTATAAATTCTTATCACTGAGGTAATTTATTCTTCTAAAGGACCTTATTTCTATAAAAAAACAAACAAAATACTACTCATTATCCACCCTTGGAATCATTAATTTATTTGAAAGGAATTTCAAATGAACCTTTGGATTAGATCCCAACTTAGTAATTTTTTCGTCACACTTTATTTTTTCACCAATAAAGAATATGACTCATCTGATCTCATATCAATGCCCACTTATCTAATCAAATTAAAATTATTTGGGTGCATCATCTCTACATTTTTCTTATTAAAATTCATAATATATCAAGAATCATAGAGGTGTAGAGGAGGGGATGAGGTCTGTGAAAAATAATCATGTTCCTTAAATTAAAAAATATTAAATTTCTTAACGTCTCAAATCATATTGAATACATGAGTTCCAATGAATACACCTTTTCGTTATGTTTACACAAAGATTTCTTTAAAAAATTCATACCTCTAATGTTTTTTAATCTTTATAATGATCATATATAAGAGATAACTTGGAATAAATGATAACTAAAACTTCATGATATATATTTATTTTTAATTTAATTTACTTTATTATTAAACAAATATTTATGTTACTTTTTTTGATTTATGTTTTTAGGGTGGGAAATTTTTTTAATGATGATTTTTGAATTTTGAGGGAAAAAAGAGTTTGGATGTATTTTATTGATTCTGTAAGGAAATAGAACAAAGGGTAAAACCTTATGAAAGGGATAAAAAATATGTAAGAGTTTCCCCCACATGAAAGAGTACATTTGAGTATATATTAATAGTTTAACAAATACATATGTTAGATTTTTCAAGTGGCTTATAAGAAATTTTCCATTAGCTCTTGAGGTGATGAGTGAAGCTCCCCTTGAACATGTTAGAATATTTTATTAATAAATATAATATATTTTTTATATTTTTCAATTATATAATAATTTTTACAATATTATATTATACCTATTGTTTATATCCTATATTAAGTATGAATAATAACTATTCTACTGCAAACTATTTACTTAAGAAATGAGTATATCCGTACATGGGATGGTTTTTAAAGGCCATGACAACCTTTATGTTGTGATGAAAGAGGATCAATACATGTAGAGAAAAATAGGTGGGTATATATTGTGAATTAAGATTAATCGGGGACATGTTACATTGTGGTAGGGGTTTTTGTGATTTAGGATAAAGTCCACGCCATGGTTTGCCAACAACCCAATGAAAGGAAATTGATCTAACCGTTTACCACATGGTAACAATCAATTAAAATCATATGAGAATAAATAATTTAATATTAAACATATGATAAAATTAATTATGAAGTATTAATTATATAACACAAAAAAATTTCATTATATATACCTGATAAAAGAAATAATGAGTATAACAATAAAATATTCCTCAAAGATGGGAAATGAGATGAGATCCCTTACTGCATTGGTAATCTCCGATTCCAATATTTATGAATGTAAGAACCTAATATGGATGAATAAATTAAAATAATTTTATTTAAAATAACTATAAAATTCATTCATCGGTAATATATACACCACACAATAAAAATAAGTGCTCAATGTGGCATATGTCTTATAGAAATAAAAGTGAGATGTGAATCCATTACTTCGAGTCCATACATTCCATGTATATACATTAACTATTATATAATAAGGATATAAAATTAATTTATTTATTAAAAAATGTTCTAGGTATAATAACTTATACATAAATAATTTATTTTATTTATTTCAATGACATATTTATATATTTATTAAGTTATCTCCACCTGTGGTGTTTTCCGGATATTCGATCCACTTTTTCAAAATGGATTTGGTATACTGACCATGGTTAAAGGGGTAATTGTAACATATTATCGAGAATAATATTATTTGATATAAATATCATTTGGTACATAAATTATACCTTTTAATCCAACCACGAATAATGTTTATGAAAAATGAACCACGTTACAATCATGGATATGGTAGACCGTTGGTATGCATGAGCAACATTTCCATTTTTCAATGATAATTATGGAAATAATATATGTATTATTTTATCATTATATAATTATTAATATAATATAAATTTCATATTATTTATTTAAATATATTCATTTATTCATATATAATATCTATGTGATTTTGGGGTGAAACAATATGCTATCCCCTTTATGGAGACAGTAGTCCACATGTACGCATGAATGACATTATCATTTATTAATGGATTGTAAGGTTTTAAATTATATGATATATTTATTTTGAATAATTATAAATATTTCATTAATATAATATATAAAAATTATTTCTATAATCATAAACATTCTTGATAGGTGATGATATAAAACAAATTACATTGGTTTTATAGGTGGAAGTTCGCCGTACATAAGAACAATAGTTTGATTTACAATTTGATTGAAGAATAGATGTATTTAGGTTATGAAATTAACATAATAAAATTTAGGTAAACATTATATACTTATTTTATTTCAAAATAATGTTTGAATAATAGATTAAGGATGAGGAAAAAGAAATAAATTAGAATGCTCGGTTAAGGATGACACCACTTCTTCATACGAACTCTTTAGGTTTTACCAAAATCATTCATTGAAGGATCTTCTAATAAAAACATATTATAGGATTTGGGTAGGGAAGTGAGAAATTAATTATTTTATAACTTTACGAAACTTAATGGTTTATGGAGTGAAGAGAGGAGGAGAGCTTGTGGCCTTTTATAAGTTTGTGAGAGGACACACTTGAAATTTTTCAAAATAAATAGTTATAAACACATTTAAAACATTTAAAAAGGCATCATAATGAACCATTATAGATATATAGATGATATAAGTTCTAAATATGGTTGTGAAATATAATTTATGAAACATTCTAGGTCATTTTAACCCTTAGCTTATTTGTTCAACTGCCCATTAGACCCATTTTCACCCAACCCTCATCATTTGTATATAAATTTTCCTATTAATTAAGAAAACAATTACATTAAATTATTGTATAATATAAATTATTATGATTAAAAATATAGAATCTATTTTATGAAATTAAATTCAAAAAATTAGAAGAAGATAATTTTAAATAAAACCAGTAGAGAGGAAAAAAAGTGAGTTTTCAAGAAATATATTTTTCAAGCATAAAATGATCTTATTTTAACTTTATCAAAAATAATAATAATTAAATTAAATTATAATTAAAAATTAAATATATATAATCTATACATTTCATTTAAATAATTCAAAATATGGGGAAATTTGAATTAATTAAAAGGGAGAAGCCAATGAGCCCGTAACAGAGTGGTAAGGGCTCATACATGGCATCCAAGAGACCTAGGTTCAAGACCAGGTGGATGTGAATTTCCAGGGTACTATAGCAATACTACAGTAGGTACTATTCAGTACTGTAGGAACATGATATATTCACCTGATTTGGGTCTTTGGGTCAGTGGTTTGGGCTTACTGTTCTTAAGGGCCTTCGGGACTCAGGGCCTTCGGGACACATAGACCATGGAGTAGCCCAATTAACACAGAATAGGCCCTAGAAGAGGATTAGAGCAATAAGAGTAGAAGTCACCAGAAGCAGTGCTAATCGGATTGGAAGAAAAATAGGGTATAATAACTACCATCAGGACATGGCACCAAGAATCTTCGAAAGAGGCAATGCCAGCCGATCAGCAATGCATGGTGGGGAGCTAGGTGACCAATGATGCCGAAGTAGGAGAGGGGAAATTCTAGTGGGTTTGTCCAACAGAACATGTATTGGGAATGGTATGCCGCTGGGCCTTCGAGTCATGTATTAAGGTTCATGTCGGGCCTTGTGCCTTGGGCCTACGAGTCATGTATGGGGTCTTCTTCATCCCTTAAAATGGGGATTATCCATAATAATATAAAAATAAGGCCTTCGGGCCATTCAGACAAAGGGATAAACATTTTCACACTAAGACAATTTTCAGAATATTTATTTTTTAATCCAAAAATAACAATATACTAAAATTTTGTATAAATGTGATTCATATTTAATTAATTAGATTAAATATAACTAATTTATACTTATATTACATTAAATAAAATTAAAATAATAATGTAACTTTTAGTTTTTTTAATTTAATGAAAATAAATGTCCCATTTATAAAAATTGGTATTTTTTTCCCTTCTAATAAAAAATAATATTAAAACAAAACTGAAAATTATATAACCCTATATTAATAATTATATTTTGATTTGAAAAAAGATGTTCATTTTATAAAATAAATTTTAAAATGTTGTATAAATTTATTTTAATATTTTCTCACAAAAAACAACAAATATCAATTTTGAAGAAACCACGTATGATGAATGAAATGATATCACTAAAATTTGGAAGATTATTGACAATTAAATAATCCATAAATTAATATCATGTAGTATATATATATATATTCCATAAATTTTTTATTCCCAATAATACTCTCCGATTTAAAAATTAAGTAACCACATTTATATATATTTTATGGATCATTTAAGCATGGTATTGCTTGTTATATAATCTATGAAATATGATGTTTTTATTTTAAAATATTCAAGAGTTACATTATAAAAAACTATTTTTCTCTCAAATAAGTTAATTTAGGTAATAAATAATATCTTTGACCTATGTGAATTTGTATATCTAGGACTCCTAATGTACAAAAGATTTATATAATCTTCTTCAAGAAATATAAAAACACATTTTCATGGATATACACTAAAATTCTATGACAGGATCCCTAATTATACTATAATAATATGGGGAAAACTATCTAGCTATCATGGATACAAAAATTAAATGGG
Source organism: Viscum album (assembly GCA_963277665.1). Classification (NCBI taxonomy): domain Eukaryota; kingdom Viridiplantae; phylum Streptophyta; class Magnoliopsida; order Santalales; family Viscaceae; genus Viscum; species Viscum album. The sequence goes on from OY728143.1 coordinate 36,958,153, forward strand.
GGTGGATGCATCCATCTCACATTTCCATAGTGGAATATTATGTAGATAAGATAATTAATGCCTCCTGTTTCTAGGAGGTAAAATAAATAAAGTGGTTCGCCAAAATTTTTACCTTTAAGAAAAATAAAGTACACAATAGGTTTTGTGTTTATTTTTTTTGATCTCATGTATTATTTTATAAATTATGATTTCCATTTTGTGATAAAAAATTATTAATTGATTCGATCTTTTGTTTTCATAACTTATCATTTCTTTATGGATATTTGAGCTGTAAATATATTCAAATAGTACCTAAAGATAAAGAATCTACTACATTTAGTACCTCTAAAGACTGCAATAATATAGAGGGATGCATTTAAGATTCAATAAATGTTAGGTACCCCTAAAAGGTCAACGAATCAAATTTTAATCCCATTCTTAGTAAAATCATAGAATGACATATTGATGTTTTGGTTGTTATGTCACTCCAATATCTAGATCACTTCATTAATCCGGACATGGTGTTTTATAAACATTGGTCAGAGAAATAAAAGATTAATCCACTATTGTGTGAATTTATGGTGAAATTAGACAATTTCTTTGGATTTGTGTTTTTTTCAGGTATTTAAGATGATCATGGGAAAACCAAGGTAATACATAAAATATTTCTTTTTAAAAATCATTGTCAATTAAGTGGATAATAAGTAAGGATCAAATATATTAGAAATATAATTACAAATAATGTTGGAATTATTTTTACATTTATTTCTTTGATAAATAATGGTGAAAATTATCAATGGTGTGGAGATTTACAATGAAAATTTTATAGTTTAAAGTAGTAAATATATCATTACCCTATTATAATGACTCCCATAGAGGGAAATCAACCATTTATGTGTTTTCCGTGGAATGATCCCTTATATTTTTGTATCTAAAAATAATAACGCATAAACTAAAAAATAATAATTTATCACTTTATATAGATGATTTTGGAGGATAAGCTAAGATATATCACCTTTGAGGAAAATTATCTTTCCATGATCTTTGTGGTATAAAACCTATATCATTATTTTTAACAGTTTGTTGTTCACCTGATCTCCCATGTAAATTCCTTGAAATATATTATGGGGTTTTCCTATTTTTTCTACATTAGTGAAAATATGGAATATTATAATACAATAGTTTGATATCCTATTTATCTCTTATAAGGAAAGTAAAGGATGGATATATGAATATTTTTAGGTGGTTCACCCCTCCCAAGAAGAATTACTAATTGATATAGATATACTTGATGAGTAGGTTTTATTTAGTAATGGAATATTCCATACATGGAAAATATACGTTAAGGGTGCCTATTTATGACTATTTAGGATTATTATAGAAGAAAAAAATGATTAATTATTCCATCTTAAGAGATATATTTGCTTTTTTAGAAAATAATTATTCCAGTACTCTTTTCGACATTTATAAGTCTATTTCTATAAAGAGTTAAAATTTAATTCTCTCATTATATTACTAGAGTTGGATTTTCAAATATGAGTCATGAAATTGAATATCCTAGGTGACTAAAAAATTGGGATAAAATAGAGTAATGTAGATAATTCTATTCATGAATAGTAGTTAATACCTATACTTGTCCATACACATGAATTTACAGAATCATTTTCCTCAAAATATGTAATATCCTACATCAAGTGACTGCATAACGCTAAAGAAGAAACATTTGAAAACCTTGTCATGGATCTCACTAACCCAAATCTAGATGAAATGATTTTCCATATCAAACACATAAGGGTATTTAACCCATTTTTTATGATGAAATATAAGAAATATATAAAATAGATACTACTATTTCTAATGGAAGGTGTACATATTGAAAAATAATAAATTCCTAATTTTAATATCACTTATAGTTGATTAATTTAAATATTTAGTCCATCTACAGGATAAATCCAATACGTAATGTATTTTTAATAGGTGAAATTATTTATCCTCGATGATATCCCAAAATCCAGTAATGTCCTAGAAAAATACAACCACAATTTTTTCTTTCTCTAATAGAGAAGGTACACTCAACGTTTTCTATGAATTACATGCCAAAAATGTGGTGAAAAAATAATTGGTAGTAAGATCTCTCATAAAATTAAGAGTTTTGGATTACATTGAGAACATTATGATGTAATTATTCATGGAGTTTTCAATGATATTTTATGAATTTAATGTGCAAGATTACTTTATTAAATAAACTAAATTTTCCACATTATATGAAATAATATTAGACATTTTCTATATAAAGAGTACACAGCATTGGTCCATACCATTTAAAAATCATTTTAATGTTTTTGTTCATCACTACAATGACCAATTTATTTTTTAAATGTGTTGATGCAATCCCCTTAAAGGTGATCAAAGTGAATGTTTTTATCGACTTTCTGAAATCCAACACAATTACATGTTTTGAGTTATTAAAAATAAAATATATAATCCCATTACTCTTCCTGATATAATGTGATTATAAATATATAGATAACATCTTTTAAGAAATAAAATATTATATATATGATGGTGGATATAGATAAGTAGTTATGGGATGTTAAAACACTTCAATTCATTATGGGAATACCAAAATACTGCATGTCTTCATACATAGGTAACCTGGTATTCACTAGTACATGGGAATGAATTAATCCACCTAAAAAATGCTTAGTTTACCTAACATTAAATAGGTATCTATGACAAAAAAACTGAGGATGAAAAAACATAAATTTAACTAGATGTGTTTAGATATCATAATGAGAAAATATTTTGATCATTATACTATTGTAAGGTCTATTAGAATCAAGTAGCTTAGGGTTTTAATTAAAAGGTTCACATATTCTCATTTTTTCAAAGAGAATTGATTTTGGTGTCATGTTCACCAATAAAATATGGAAAGAAACTCCCAAAATTAGATATGAAATCAAAAGGACCATACATCGTATATAAGGTCTTCTCTAACGGTGTATACTACAAGGTTACCCCATATGGAGAGTGTGGAAACCCATTTCATTTATGTAGGATATAAATTTTATGGTTCATTAATATTCATTATTAGGAACTTATATATATTATTTAAACACTTATATATGTTTTTTCCATGCCTCAAACTATATTTTAATTATACATTTAAAATTATCATGTATACTTTATGAAATAAATGGTTTTTTACGTACATATCAATAAATTTTCTTAATATTATTTAGTATTAGATATTTTAGAAATTAATATATATATTAATTATATAATACATATTGATATTTAATATTATGATAATATTAGAAATCAATCTATTAAGGTATGAGGCAAGAATATGATTTATCATTTTGTGAATTTTTTATTTCAAAAAAATGGTTTCGCCAAATGTTATATATTTTTATTTAAAATATAAATTTCTAACTTAAAAAATTTAATTTTTATTAAAAAAAATTCATTTTTATATTTATAATGTCACATTTAGATTAATGTATTTTTTTAAATTTTTCTAAAATTGTTGATTTTTTTGGTGAATAATACCAGAAATTCTATGACATAATCATGAAATAAAAATTTATAATACCATTTGATGTAATATATATTTATTTAATGAGTAAAATAAAACATTTAAAAATATAATTTTAATTAGATACATATTTTTCCATTTTGGATCCTATGTTATATTATTTTTTGTAAAACTATTGTTTGGATATTTTTATTTTTTTATATAATTAAATGATTAATATAAATTATGGATATATTTTAATGTCAAATAAATCAGTTTTTATTCATATATTATTAAATGTGATGAGATTAAATATGATACATTATTTTAGTAAAAGTTAAATTTTTACGCTTAAAAGGCATTTGTCTAAAAATAGTTTTTCATTGCATTTCATGTACATATATTAACATTAATTTTTATTACCGCTAGAAATTACTTCATTTAAAATTTATTTAAAACATTGAACTAGTGTTTTCAAATTTTCTAATATGATTAATTTAATTTATATTCATAATAATTAGTTACTAAAGTTAAAGGTAATCACCATTGTTAATGATCAAAAATGGAAAAAGTGTTAAATCAAGGAATAAATCCATAAAATATAACAAAAAATTATAATTAAATTGGTGGATATGGTATTTATTTTCCACCCATTGTCTTATATCACATTATTTCAAACATGTACTTACTTTCCTTGAGTACAACATTTCGTCTTTACACCAAAAAATTCATATTTACAAAAATATCACTCTCTTTCACTTATTATATTATATATTTTCTCATTGTTATTATAAGGATAAAAACATGATGTGAAAGGTTGTAGGTAATAATATTAGTTATGAATAAACTATATTTATGTTATTAATTTTTTTATTTTTTTTAAAAATCACAATTTTCTAAAACTCTTATACATTATTTACACACTCATTATGGAAGAAATTGATAAGTCAAAGTAAATGGTTTTAAAAATATTAAAAGTGATAAAATTTGGATTTAATGGATCTTTTAATGAATTTTATTGACATAAATTATCTTTAAAAATTAATTTTAGTGTTTAAATTATAACTTTATGGTTATCTAGTGATATTTGAGGTAAAATTATGAAAAATACCCTAAAAATTACTTTTTTGAACATTTAATTTTAAAAAATATTTTATTAATTGATAAATGACTCAATTGGATAATAAATGGTTTATAATATCATATATATTCTATTTATGAGCCGTTTCTATTTTTAAAACTCATTTTCTGACCCTTAATGACCTAATAATTTAGAAAACACCATTGATTTTTACCACCGAATTTAGACTTAATATAACATTTCCGAAGGCACATATGAGGTCTAATTTAACTTGAAATTATATCTAAATATATATAAAAATTCCATGTTCCTTTTCACAAGCCCCTATTTTCACCATAAATTTCTCTTCCACATACCATACGTTAAATCAGAAGAAATTTATCAAGGAATAAAAGATTGTTTTAACTAAGTTCGTTCAAGTTTCTTTCTTCTTACACCTCCTCCAAATCTATTATAAAAAAACTAGAATCATTTAATAATTATTATTAATGTTCTAAAATGATATTATGTTAATGAATAAACTTTTATCTAGCTTATTTGAATCTATTGGAAAATGAAAACTTCACACATGTGTATATGCGGACTACCACCTCCATGAACGACGTATTTCATTTTTCATCTCTACCTCACATGGATAGTTATAAATATAAATTTAATGAATAAATATCATACCAATGACATAATTATTATTTTATAAATATACATAATAATCTACCATCTCCCCTTTCTACTAATTGAAAAATGAAAACATTTCTTATTTTTTTGTCTGTGGACTATCACCTCTATTGAGGACATATTTCATTTTTAATCACTAAATATCATTAATATTTCTAAAATAGACTTATAAAATAACCATGAAATTTAAAACATTATTATAATTCAATAAAAGTGATATTTTTATTATGAAATAATATTTTCGTACTCAGTGAACCATTATAACTTGTTCATTTTTTGGATGGTTTTACCACATATACAAACATTATTATAATGTTTATGTCATGAATGAATAAGAAATGTTATTTGATTATAATATTGTGTAATAATTTTGAATTGATTTAAAAAAAATATGGAATGGAAATATATATATGTATATGTTTTAATAGAAACATATAATTTCTATGAAATCAAAACATCAAAAAATGTAATTTTCTAGATTTCCTTGTGAATTGTACTGATATGTTCCATGGATCTAAATAATAATATAAAATAAATATATAAAACCGTTATGAATATTTTATAGGTTATTGAACCATGAAAAATGTTCATGGACTAATACCACCAAATTAAAACATGCCTGGGAAATGAGATAACTATCACATAAACATTGATTTTAAAATAAAATTATTAAAACATTGTGAATTATAAATTATAAGAAAATTTTATATAGAAAAAATAATTTCATTATTGATATAATATAGGTCTATAATAAATCTAAATTTATTATACAGTTATGTTAGAGTGTGTCCAGTTAAATGGAAGTATGAGGTATGAGGATTCTTACCTCAGTTTACTTTCATTGGAATATCTCATGTATCCTTTAAACATGTTAACAAGAGAATTATTGTTTTATAAATTTAATTATTTTATTATTTATTTCATAGTTTTTTAGACTATCATTTTTTTCACATAATAACTTCATTGATTTATTTTTAATTCAAATGTTACAATCATTGTAAGTGTTTCTTGTCTCAAACATCATTTTTCATGACATATTTATTATTATTAACTTATTTATATTTATTTGACGTTTCTTCTAACTCTTTTAAATACTATACCATGATCCACTCTTTATATGTGGAATTTAGAGTTCAATTTCAATTTCATTATTTCACGATTCTTTTATTGGAATGTTATAAAAGTCATAAGTATTTATTTTTCTTAATTTCTATTTCATGATACAAGTTTGAGGTTGTGCACCATGTTTTCCATTATTTTTTGTTCTCAGCAATCTCTAAATTTATTTTTGAAATATGAATTTATGTAATTTATGGGTTTTACATAATCAAATCATATTTATTATTTCAATTGATTTTTATTCAATATTTACTAAATCCATAAGAGTTTTATGATCTAATATTCCCTTTAATAAGATAAATAATATATTTACAAATTTATTTCCTTTTTGTAATTCATATATGGAAAATGATTTTAATTTGTAAAACTTTTATCGAATATAATGGAAATTTATGAAAATACCACGAATTGCTCGAATATGGTGGTTACATTATTAAATTGGAACTGAATATAAGTTATCACATCCTAAAAGAATGAATAGTTTAGTAGTCATTATAATCTATATACATAAATAAAATTCACATTACATTTTTAAACATAAAATAGAAAAGGTGTTCTATTTGGGAACACCATTATTCCCCTTAACATATCCCTATATATCAATAAAAAACTCTTCTTGGTCTATCAGGGATATTAATAATAAGAAAAGGGTGATATCAGATGATCAATAAGTGTAAAAATACTTGGGATGATATAATTAATAAAGAAGTATAATCAATATGGAATGTTAAATAACTAAAACACTTGAAATTTAAGAAATATACTGAGCATGATATGGATAGAAAAAGGATAATCAAATAAAACTATATAAATAATCATTAGATCATTATACATATCCATGATTATTCAAACAAATAAAATAGTCACATGAAAATAAATAAAAAATATTATAATGAGGGAATGAATAATGTCATAAATCTAAAACATTCTATCAAAGAGTTTCATAGATAGGTTAAAATCGTGGTTAAAAACCTCTCTAATTTTTTCAAATGATTTATCTCATGAGACCAGTCGATGGATTTTTGGGGGTGTCTATAACTAGGATTCAACCATTACTTACTAATTATATTGAATTCATTATATATAAGGGGAAAAAAATTAATCAACAATATTATGAATATTTAAATAAAAACATATGAAATTTTTATAAATACATAATTAAATAAACGTAATCATAAACTATCCAGAGTAATATACTGAATTGTAATATAATTGAATGTCCTCTATAAAAATTTTCATAAAACATCCAAATAATTAATAATTATGATATTAATACAACATATCCTTGTTGGATCATAAGTAAAATAAATGGTTGATGTTGTTAATGGATATAAACACAATAAAAATATAATTTAAAACAATTTTTAGTGAAATAAAATATTTAATTCGTAATTTTTTTTAATAAAATGTTCAAAAAATATTTTTAAAATACTTTAATTTGAATATGAACATTTCAAAACTTGTAACACAAGATTAAAAACCTTGAGTGGTCATGAATAAAGGAAATTACGTTTATAGAATAAATATTAAAACAAAGTTTCCTTTCACATTTTCAGTAAAAAATGGGAAAAAACGTGTTTAATAAATAATTTTAGAAAGGTTAGAAAAAAATTTAATATATATTTTTAGGAAATATGGATTTTGATGAAAATGATGTTTGACCTTAAGAGAGAATTAATGTCACATTTTCGTATAAATAATTTTCGAGTCATTTTAAATATCGCATAGAATAAAAACAGTAATATTACTTAAAAAAGATCATTAATAACCATATGAGGGAAAAAATATTATGCTTAAGATATAAATATCAAATAAATCACTAAAGGGAGACTTAAACAACCACAATCTAGAATAATGATGAGTTTTTGAAATAAACCAATAGAACTATGGAATGTTCTCAATCATAATCCCCATGAAATAAATAATTTCAAATGAAAATTTAATGCTGTGAATATAAAAAAAATAATTACATAACATATAGAAAGGGATATTATATATGACACACAAAGAAATATGTAGGGAATATGATGTATGCCTCAAGGAAGTAAAAGTGAGAGCAGAAACCCATACCTCAGGTAAGGAACTATTTGTATGTATATAAAAATTGTATATAATAAACATAGGTTTTTTTATAAATATATTAAATAATCATAATAAAAAATATCATACCATTTATGATCCTATTATAACATTTTACCACTCATTTTTTATAATATTTCATTATTTTTTAATGTTTTAGTTGTTAATTGCCATGTTTTCTCATACATATTTTTTCATGAATGTTATTTCTCTTATAAACATGATATAAATATATTATCACTAGAATTATATTAATTCTATAAATAGTTTTTTCATTATATAAATCCTTATAATCATTCTTTAAAATTGGACATAGAAAATGAATCACATCACTTCATGGAGATGGTAGGCCATACATACACATATGCGACGATATCATTCCCATAAAGGGTGAAAGGGTAAGGAAGTTTAAAATAAATTAATTTTTCAAAATTTATATAATTTCATATATATCTCATATATTCATTAACTAAAAAAAGAATCATATATCTTTGTAAGGTGGTAGTTCACTGTACACACAAGCAACAATGTACTATTTTAAATGGATTTGAAAGTAAGAAGGTATATATGATATTATAACTATAGTATTATAATTATATAATAAATAATATATATATACATATATTAAATCCAAAATTATATCCTACCATAATAATTTTTGATGGAAAACTAGTTACATTAGTTTGTGAGGTGGTAGTCTGCCATCCACACAATTGGTATTTTCATTTTTGATTTGATCGATGTGGGGATGAATAAATATTATACCCCCAAAATAAAAAAATATAATTATATTTAATATACTGGTATTATTATATTGTAATATTTAATAAATACTTTAAGTTGTAAAATAACGAAAAAAAGAAGGATCTTAGTGACAACAAATACCTTCTCTTAGAGAAACCTCCTTTGGATCTCTTCTTAAATACACCGAATTTGGACTTTTGGGAAAAAATATCCTTTATATTCTATATAAAGATGTTTTTGAAGGTATTTATGTTGGGTTTTTTTGATTTAAATTACTTTAGAGTTGTTATGAAGTGAGGGGAGTGAGTAACCATTTATAATTGGGGAGGTGTGACATTTTTCTAAATACACAAAACTATACAATATTGGGAAATAAATATTACTCAAAGTGGAAAAAATAATTATAAATAAATTTCAAGAGGTATGATAAGGTCTATACACACCTCAACCACAAAATAAAAACACATTTTTTAAACACGTTGTTCCATAACATCTAGGTTTCCCTACTTTTACCATATTAATTTTTCACTACAAAAACTATTCTTTTCAACCTAGGTAATATATACATTATGACTAAAATAAAATATGAATTATTATATAATTTATACCAACATATTATAAATATTAAATCGTATTTATCAATAAAAATATTTTCGGTGTTGTATATAAATTTTAACACAAGCGGATGTAATGTGGAAAACATCACTTTAACCTTAACCGCAATAAATAATTTTTTAATCTTCAGTGGAAAATATAGTCACTATAACAGAAAAATTAGTCCATGAATAGATCTTAGATGAAATATTTAAAAACTTAAAATAAACTTAAAGAATATTGGGTATTTAGGAATTTAATTTCATTTAATAAATTAAAATTAATGTAAATTTTGATATTATTAATTTAATTTGAATTTAAAAAATTTGATTTCATGACCCCTCCCTCTAAGGATGATCCTCCAGGGATGGAAGTTAAGAAAGGGATATAATGACCCCCATGAGTCCAGCATCCAATAGGCCCCATGTTAGAAACTACCACTATGGGTGTAAAAATATCACAATATGAGTGGAATTACCCTTTATAAGGAAACATGATTAAGAGTTTGAACAATTCAACCACAAGAAACTCCATTAGATAATAAAAATAACCCAAATTCATTCAATAATTCATGTGTAAATAGAAAAAATATAGTAAAATGTCTCAAAGTTAAATACCCAAAATAAATCTAGTGCACAAACCAAACAAATATCCCAACATTTCAGCTAGAAATTCCCAACACGATCCTTGAAATCCTCATGGAATCCTGAAAATATATTTATATACATAGGGTAAGAATATGAGTTTACTCAATAGGAAAACCGATGTCTCTCATGCACATGAGAAAGAAGCATACTAATGAGCCTATGAGAAAATAATAGATCCAAACAAAACCTTTATAGTTTTACTAACAATAACATCCTCCCCGAGGCGTGGTTACCAAATAATAGAAGCCAATTAATATAATATAATATAATTAACATCGATGGTAGGGCACCTCACACCACTTTCCCACTAATTAGCTACTCTCACTCTCCAACATTAGACCATCTAGCTTTCCCACCTATTTGGAATATAACACATTACATCCTACCCACACACACCTAGAAAACATACCACAAAACAACCCACTCGTACACACATGGGCCAAATACCACATCGAATCCTGCCCACACACACCTGGGCCACATACCACAACACATGCCTCCTGCACAAACCTATGACACATACCACATAAAATAATATCACGTCATATCACAACACATCTAATATCACATTGAAGACACAAGGGAAAGAAAATGACAACACATCCCAAAGAAGCTTCATCTATCATCTCCTAGAAGATGGATCAGGGAAGTGCGGGTGGTTAGCCATCCATCCTCCCACCGGGAGGTTGTGAAAGACACCCCCACATGACTATGTGGGTGTTAAATACATAGTTCTCAATGTGGGTGGGTGTGTATTTAAATCATAAGAAAAATATAAGTATATACATATTGTATAAAACACTCAATCCCAACCTATCAATTATAAAACAAACAACTAACTCAAATCACTGTCACTTTTTCTACCATGTATAAATTTATTTAGTAGTATCCATAACAATCATTTCAGAAGGTAATGATCCCTAATAATATATTGAATCTCCATATTTCCTCTATGATTGATGCCAATCCATTTTATTATTTAGTATCAACTACATTAAATCACACTCTCCATCATTAAGTTTTGAATTTTTAAATTTCCATCACATTAACCAATAAAACCCATTCCTTTAGAAACATTATTGATCATTAATTTATTCTATAACTAATTAATTATCTAGCATAAATGAACCATATATTACAAGAAACTAGTATTCATGAACAATATCACCTCACTGCCCATCAAGAACTATAGAACAACCACATTTCACCTAATACCCCAATTACAATCACACATAACCATCCCAAAAGCATGGCTAAACAACCAAAACATGTTGTAATATCTTTATAAATTTAGAAAGGGTATTTTATCCCAATCCACTATATATTAAGAATGTTATCACAAAAAAATATCGGGGAAAAAATTTCAAAATCCATGTATTAGTGGTTAATCAATTAATAATTTGGGGTGATATCACAATAATCACCACATGCACAACAGTCACATCTCATATAATCCAACACAAATAGAGCCCACAATAGCCACATTTTTTTGCATCGAATTGGACCTATAAAATAAAAAATATCAAAATAACATTAAAGATGCAAAAACATGAGAATCAAACACCACTTGATGATTTAGATCTAATTAACCAATTCATTATATTTGATTAAGCCGGAAAAATGATAAAACGTTGGTAAAAAAAATGAAAACCACTCTCGCATGATTAAAAATAAGAATAAATAAGGAAATATCAACCTCAAAGAATCTTTTTAGATCACAGCGCACCGTAGGTTTAAGAAGAACCCCTCCCAGAAACCACTGTCACACAAGAAACATGCGGATCAACCAACACCGCACCAAAGGGCGCTAAAAAATGCAACCCAATTTCACCCAAACCAAAGAAACACCACCATAGTGGAATCCCAAAGAATAACAGAAGGAAAAATATGTGAATGAGGGGAGAACTCATCTCAAATCAAAGACAGGAGGCCAAGGATTGATCATTCTCCAAAAGAATCTCCAAAAAAGGAAAGAGAAGGTCACCAGATTCCTAAAGAAAGAGAAGATATGTTGTACATTGGGTTTTTATAGAAACTTAATAGATGAAACCTTTAAAACAGTACAACATTCGGGAATTACAGGATGTGTAATCCCCTTTCACGTAGTGTAACTTCAGTATTTCACGTTTAGGTAGAAAATGCATCACCTTTTTATAATTTAACCTTAAAAACTACACATCGTGAATCATCTATAGAAAATCCATGAAACCAACTTCCACATCATTTAAAACACCCACATGTTGTAAATATCCAATAGGAGTTGTGATGTACATATAGGTTCAATTGAAAAGTCTCAAAACCTCTCTCCAACACCTCCAACACTTAAAACTGAAAAGGTTATGGACAAAGAGGGCACAAAAAATTACATCAGATAACTCTAAAATGCTTCTCATTCTCAAGAATCAAAAACCAAGACCAGAATAAAAATGGGTATGGAAAACTACTCTTTGAGATAACACTTAAGGATCTCATCATTCCTTAAATGCTACCACCAATCAAACCTGACAAACAAAATGACCAAAAAATATCTCGCACAACCTCACCACCACCAAACCACAACTAAAAACATTATCTTCTGACACAACCACATATCCACATAACCACCTCACAAACAAAAAACACACCATCCCAAACACATGAATTATGGCATTTTTTCCTCCATGTCAAGATAATATCTTCTTTGGGAAACCTTGACTCACCCTCATGGGATTAATTTCATCAAATTTAATGCGACTTAATTAGGAATCACGTTATACCCTTTTTCAAATGTTAGTAATGGATAACACATCATCGCACACACATAATAAAATACGGGAAACAACTCATCTCATAAAACAAAAGGATTTAAACATCACATCACAAATTAAAACAGAGAAAAGAAAAACTCAAAAAACCTCTGGTCACTGAGCACACATTTTCATATCTCACTCCCAAGTACTCTCTTATAAGACACCATAGATATAGAATACATGAAATAAAGAAATGGTTTATCCTCACATCACCTAATAATAATGGTCTTGGATCTATACTGGCCACTCCACAAACATCACATCATCCTCGATATCCAACTCTCCACAATCAGGAACATGGGAGCCATCATGAAGATTCCAATGAAGATGAGAGATGTAGCAGACGTCGTGTATCCTCACCAACTATAGTGGAAATGCCAATCGATACACTACTTAGCAAAATCAATAAAACACATAAAAGGTACTGATAAACCTGGGAGAAATCTTACTCCCTATTCCAAACCACAATTGCCCATGTTGAGGGGAAACAGTTAAGAACATGTGGCTGCAAACCCTGAAGACAAAATTCATCCATATTCAATAAAAATTAGAATTATTCATGCCATGTATTATTTTAATCCTATGACAAACAAGATGAATTTTCCTTGTCATGCTCTGCACTACATCAGGACTAAGAACGACTCTCTCTCCTACCTCACCCCAACACAATGGAGAATGAAACAGTTGTCTGTACAAGTCTTAAAATGAGGCCATACCAATGGATGAGTGACATCTGTTAAGAAAACTTGTCCAAGGGCAGGTGTTTCTCCCCCAAGATCCACCAAAGTCCAGTACACATACCTGAAACATACCCTCTAGCATCTGAATAGCCAGTTCTAAATGATTATATGTCTGAGGATGGAAAGCAGTGTTGTGGTGTAACTGAGTTTAAAAATCATGCTGCAATACCCTCTATAATCCTGAGGAAAAATGTGTATCCTGATATGATACAATGGTCCTAGGAACTCTATGAAAGTGCACCACCTCATCCACACACCTCAAAGCCAAGGAGTCCACTATGACTGACTCCTTGATCTCTAAGAAGAGGGATGATGTCATCAACCGAACCACTATCACCCAGATTTCATCACAAAACACCCTAATTTTTGCGTAACCCTTTGAAAAATCCATTGAGATGTCATCCCATATAAACTTAATGACATCCAAGTGATACAAAAAATCACCATGAACTTGATTCTTAGGCCTTACATGTTGGAAAACCAAGAACTTTTCCACAAACTACACCATTATTTGTTTCACATTGGGCCACCAAAACTACACCATCAAGAAACAATACTATTTGGAAATTCCTAGGTATAGTGAGAAATGTGAGATATGGAACTCAAGAAGAACTCCATTGTGCTTTGCGACCAGAACAAACATCATTCCTTGAAACAACATACGGTCATGTCTATCGTCCAACCATCCCTATGGAGCATCACGATGGCCAACATGATCACACAACACCTCTTACTCTGAGTCTCCCCATTGAGACTCTACCACCGACTGACTAAAATAATACTCCACCATTATCTAAAAAAAGAACCCCTACCAAGATCCACCATTTAATTTATGTGCAAGTCTAAAAACGCCTCCATCACTCTCCAGACATTCAAAAACTCTTGAACAACACCATTCCATGACTTCCTGCTCAAAGCGCTGGCCACAATAATCCTATTTTTTGAGGTGTAGGAGACCTAAAAATCCTAATCCTATACAAAATCCATCCACCTACACTTCCTAAAGTTAATATGATGTTGAAAAAAGATATACCTAAAACGATTATTATATGTGAAGGCTAGAAAGAACTCCCCAATGAGGTAACATCATCACAACATCAGTTAAAACACATCTACTAGTAGCTCTAGATCATGGGTGGTATTGTTCTGCTAATGGGGACATATATAACTAGACCCATAATAGTTCATTTCCTTCTAATGTATCTTGATTCACCCTAATCCAAGATAGTAAGAATAACAAAATACCAAAAACATCACTCCTTCCTCAAGAAACTGAAGCGCTGGAGCACTAACCAACATCTCCTTAAAGTAACTGAACACTTACTGAAATTGGCCACTCCATGAAAATATTTTTCCTTCATAGTCATAGATATTAACGAGGATGTAAACCAAGATAAATTAGGTACAATATTCTGATAATATCCTACATGAACTAGAAGAATGTGAGACTCTTCCATGTTCTTGGGTGATACCCAAGAAAAAATTGCTTCAATGTTTGATAGGTCGACTACCACACCCTGTTGAGACACCACATATCGAAGGAATTTCACTTCTGACATCTATAACATACACATGGAAAAATTTCCATAAACCTGGTGGCATAAAAGTAAATGCAATATAGTTATGAGATTCCCTCCATGATCCTCTGCTACGTTATATTAAATCAAGATATAATTGATGAATATGAAGAAAAATTGGTATAGTAACTCATGGAACACAGAGTTCATAATACCAATGAACACAGCTGGTGAGTTTGTAACATAGAATGAAATGACTAAAAACTCAAAGTTCCCATATCTTCTTCCGATGGCAGTCTTCAGGATATCTCCGTCATTCACCCTCAATTAGTAATATCTGAATCACAGATCGATCAAAGAAAATAAAATTTCCTCTTTCACCTAGTCAAAAAGATAATATATCCTTGGAATAGGGTCAACATTCATTAATTTCACCTAATTCAACCTCTGGTAGTCCACACACAACCTTAAAATACCATCCTCCTTAAAGGATAACAACACCGGAGCACCGCACGATGAAACATTGGGCTAGAAAAAACCATACTACATCAGATCATCTATATGAATCTTCAAATCCAAAAACATAGAAGGTACCATTTTATAAGGATCCATCGAAATCAGAGAAGTACTAGGATGCAAGTCTATCCCGAACTCAACATCATGTCAAGGGGGTAATGTCAAAATCTCATTGGGAACAACATCCAAGAATTACTAAAGGACCCTAGGAACCTTTACCATCCCATTGTCCCTTTATTACACTGCAAACACAGCCAAAATGGGAATAATGAGCTCCACACAACGATTTCCAACCTAACAAATCCCCCCACCAACGAAAACCACATGCCGACAATCCACATTTGAAAACATGGCTCTTCTCCAAAATCAATCGATAACAAAACCTATGTAATACAAAAAATCATGTTGATGACTCCATCTTATGGCCACATCTATAGAATAAAAAGATCCCCCTAGGATAGATGTGGCCCCATTATTAGTCTAGACCCCCGAAACACATCAATCAAGTTCGCTTGGCCTATGACTAGATTAGTCAACACCAGGGGTATGTGAAACCTCTCTACATCTATTCCCAGAGCATGGAACAGAGTACGAGAAAAAAATGAGTGTGAAGATCCTGAATAAAAAATGAATAAAAAGAGTACTAAACAAAATGATCATACCTCTGATGATCTTTATCCCCCTGCATCTGATTCACCCACTCCATGAAACTAACCATGCCCAAAACCTTAACCTCTATACTAAAGACCACATCCATGACCAATCTTAGGTCATGGTCCATAAACACAAGAAACATCCGGATTTAGGCCTCTAACTCATCTATCTATCCTCAACATAGAAAAATCCTGCAACCCCTACTACTCAAATGGCCTCACTAGCAATTACTACTGAGGCTGGTGCTAAACCTATCTACCTCTACAAAACTGGGCTCATGTAGCCACTAGGCATTGGTATTGATGATGTACATGAACACCATAGAAGAAACTCATTGTCCCCCAATACTACAGGGAAGTCACAAAAAATAGAAGGTTGAAAGGGAAGTTTTTAAGGAGGACTTTTTAATGGTCAAAACCTTGAATGTCATAGCGCATGAGACCTACCATTAAAAATTGTACCCCTTAAGTAACCTTTATGGTTCTCTTATTAATAAAAACCTCCTCATGGGGGAATTTTCTAGATTACCTCTACCTTCATCAAAACCTCCAAGTAAATTGAAAAAATAAAAGAAGTATCTGTATACTAAATAGAAGGACATAGTATCTCCACAAGATTCCTCAGAAGAGACTCCTCATCTGAAAAAATATCTGGGAAAAAATGAATAAGTTTGTTAAAATTTATTCCCAAATACCAAACTAAAATTCTCCCTTGATGAAGAGAATGAAACTCCTGCATCTTCACTACCAACCTGGTCGTCGAAAGAAACTCTGCTCAAAATTCCTTCATGAATTTAACCCAAAAAATGTCAACCTCATCCCGCTCTCCTAGATAAAACCTCCACCACTGATTCCCATCTCCCCACATTGGACTATATTCCAACGGGATATAGTACTCTATTAGTACCTAGATCAGTCTGAAAGAGAACTCAAGATCCTACAAAAAACATTTTTTACACAACTCAAACAATTTCTTCACACTTCTACAAAGACTTATATTGTAAATAATGCAATATACACTACCACTGATCATCCCCATCAACTGGATCAACTCTCATTAGATCAATTAGTTCATCCAGTTGAATCTCAACTGACGGTGCTACATGCAGACAATGACCAGGAGCCATAACAGAAATGAAAACAAAGAACTTCCTAATCCAGGTAGTAGCGATGTTCACTATGATATATTATAATTATCTTTGATAAATTTAATTGATTTAATAATTATTTAAATTTCCCCAAAAAACCCAATTTAGACAAGAAAACAAGTATTCTTGATTTGTGTACCTATCCAATGTCTCTACTTAGCAAGCAGTGAAGCCTCACTTGTTGTTTGGTAGGATCAAAGACCTTGCATCGGATCACAGGGGACCTAAAATCCTATGTCCTAGATGGTCTTCCTTGGTCTATGTCACACACCAAGATCATTTGAAATTTATTCCCTACCAACCCATGAATTCGTCACCATGCCTAACTCATAACTCTATCCTATCTCTCCTATATCTCCTTTGATACCACTCTATCATAAACCCTTCCCACCAAGGATACACCTCCAGGGATGGTAGTGAATAAAGGGAGATAATGACACTGAGTCCCTCCTACAGTAGGCCCCAGGTTGGTGAATAACACCAAGAGTGTAAAAATCTCCCAATAATGGAGGCATTACAATTTGTAAGGAAGAATGATTGTGAGATAAAATGAGTCAACCCAATACAAATACATTACATAATAAAAACAACCCAAATTCATCCCTCAATATATGTCTCAATAGAAAAAATGTAGTAAAAAATATCCAAGGTAAATACCCAAAAAAACTAGAGTAGTAACATAACAACATTCCAATGGTGTGTGGTAGAAATGCCGAGTATGATCCCAAAAATCCATCTCGAAACATGAGAATAGTTTTATATTAGTAGGGCAATCATACGAGTATAATCGGTAGAAAAACCCATGTCTCTCAAGAACATGTGAATGAATTATAGTAATGAACATGTGAGAAAACAATAAAACCAAACAAAACCTATATAGGTATACTAACTATCCCAACCTCACCAATGAATTCTCAAAAAATAACAAAATACAATTAATATAACATAATTAATATAATATAAAGCACATTGATGATAGGGTACCCTGCACCATTTTCCCAATGATTACCCACTCTCACACCCCAACGAAAAATATCTAGAAACTCCCACCTCTTCCAAATATACCACATCACATCCTGCCTACACACACCTAGTCCACATACAATAAAACATTCTTCCCGCAGAAACATGATCAACATACCATAACATAACCCACCTGCACACACCTGGTCCAAATACCATAATAAATACCACTTATATAGAACTAAGACACATAACACACCAAATCACATCAAAATACATATCATCTCATTCTGAACACACTTGGGAAATCACTTCACAACTTATCCCGAATAAGCTTAGTACATCATTTCTAGGAAGAGTGAGTAGGGATGAAAAGGTGTCCATCCATCTATACTCTAACAAAGATGCTGGGAAAGAAACCCCCTGTGGAACTATGAGGTTGTTCATAACATAGATCTCAATGTGGGTGTGGGTGTCTATAGAAATAAAAAAGGAAATAAAAGTTTATATATAGTATCAAATACTTAATAACAACCTATGGGTTCTCAGAAAAAAACCAACTCACAACAACACCACCTTTCCTACCACCTCTAAATTAATTTATTAGTATATACAATAGACATTTTGAAAGGTGAAGATACCTAATAATATAATGAGGCTTTACATTTTCTCCATGTTTAACACCCATTCATTTAATTATTTAGCATCATCCAAATTTAATCACACAAACCATCATTAAATTATCAACTACAAAATTTCTGTCCCATTAACCAATTCAACCTATGCTATTTAAAACAATATTAAACATTAATTTATTCCATTTAAAATTGGGAATCTATCAGAAATAAACCATATATCACAAGAAACCAATAATCCCCAACAATCTCACATCACCGCTCCACCAGAATGACTAAACAACCACATTTCACCCGACAACCCACTAGAATCACACATCACTATCCCACAAGCACGACCAAACAACCAAAACATATAAAAATTTCTTTACATATATAAAAGGGGGATATTATCACATTACAATATATATTAGGGATGTTATCACACAAACCAAAATCCAAGGGTAACTATTTCATTAGACAGGTATAATTGGTTAATAAATTTCCGTTTTAGGGTGATATTTGAAGAGGAAAAAACTGTCCGAACACATATCATCCGGCATAAAAAATCCTCTAATGGAAACAATTTTAAGTGGGGAATAAATCCCATATAATCCACAATATCATAATAAAATCTTATCTATAAAATCATTTGAATCAAAGCCTACTTTCCCCTTTCAATCCAATTAACCAATTATTTATCTTTTCTTAAGATGGAAAAACGATATACCATAGATCAAAAAAATAATGCCCTCCCACATGATACATGATTATGATAAATAGTCAAATAAATTCCTCAAAGAATCTTTTCATCTCACTGCACAACACAGGGTGAAGAAGAAACCTCATGGGAACCACTGTTGCACAAGAAACATATGGATAAACCTACACCACAACAAAGGGTAGTAACAAATTCAACAAAAACACACCACAAACTAATGAAATACAACTAATGTGGAACTATTAATAATAACGGAAGGAAAATAATGATAATGAGGGGAGAACTCATAATGGATCGAAGATGGGATCCTAAGGATTGATCCTCTCTTAAAGGAATTTGTAAACACAAAATGAGAATGTATTCAGATGACTTGAATGAGAGAAGATCCACTGGCCATAGGGTTGGGATAAAACCCAAAAGGGTGAAGGCTTTAAAACTATATAACATCATGTAATTACATGACGTGTAAGCCCCTTTCACATTGTAAAACTTCATGATTCTAGGTTCAGAAAAAAATGCACCGCCTTTTTATGATTTAACCCCGATATACTATAATTCATGAATCAAACACGAAAATGAAGTGAAACCAATTTTCATATCATGTAATATAGTTAAACAATGTGTATTTATTATATCAATTATGTTACACCTCCAGCTTCCACAAAAAACTCCCAAAACCACACTTCAACACCCCCAACTCTCTAAAATGGAAAAGTAATAGACTGGGATAGAAAAAACTATTACATATGAATAAACTTATAGAATTTGAATATATTATGTGAAAACATAAAAACAATATGTAATTATATAATATAATTACATAACATAATAATTCATTAAATTTATTTACTTTTAATAATTTTATTATCATTTATTTTATTTTTCTATTAATTAAATAATTAATGGGTTGGTGTTTCTTAAGAATTTAAAATAGTTACATGATAAATAAAAAATAAAAAAATTACCCCCATGAAATTTATTAATTATTCTCAAAATTACCATACATATTCATTCAAATATTTATTTTCCCTATGTGAACTCACAATTGAAATGTAAAATCAAGAGGTTTCAATTTTTTATTTTTTCTTTACATAAAATTATAGATAGATAAATTTCATGTAAACGTGTATCAAAGAATCATAAAAATAGAGAATTAGGTAAGAAGGGTTGAAATATTTCCAAAAAATAGAAATTGGATATTTTGTTGGTCATTTTAACCATTATTATTTTAGTTTAACCGCATGGTAAACTCATTTTATCCATAACAGTGGTAATTAATTTGTACTTTTTTTACAATTCATTAAGATAAAATTTAATTAAAACAAATTATAGAATAAGAATGATTCTAATACTAAATATGGTGTAAATTATATGAAATTTAACTCCCATAATTGGTAATATTTAATTTAAAATTAAACCTGCGTATGTGATGACAAAATAGTTTTTTAAAAAGAAAATTCACATACCTATAGAATGTTTTCATATAAAAATTCAATATAAAACTCACTACAATATATTTATTAATATTTATTATAATATAATTTAATTAAATTTATCTTCAAAAAAATTATGAATAAAAAATTTATCTTGAAATGATTTAAATAAATATTGTTTTCAGTAAATGCATTTATTTTTCATTCTTGATAAAAATACGAATCTTAAAAAAAATCTCAAAACATCAACCAATGTTAATTTGGATAGTATTACTTCAAAAATTAAGTTCAATTTTTAAAATAAATTTTCTAATATTGATAAAAATTAATTTTAAGATATTTTTGCAATGAGTGACGAAACCTCTTTTTTAGAAAAATAATTTTTTAAAACAAAACATTTATTTTTCCTTAAAATGATTCTTATTTCTTTTATAATTGGTAGATTACCATTGAATTAATTTTATACTTGTTTGAACCATATGATTTTCATAATTTAACAACTCATTCTCATACATTACAACATAACATCTATGTTGTAATGGTTATGTTTAAATAATAGAGTATCACATTTCATTTAAACCATATATTGAAAAATCACATGATATCTATGAACCAACATGTACCATCTATATGTATTTTTCTGCATAGGGTTTCCTCCGTGACCGGTGAAGACGAAGACCTCGGCGCCGGCTCCTCCCCCCTCGATGGGGGAGGGGGAATCGTTGTCCCATGGGAGATCTAGGTATTTTCATCCCTTATCAAACCAATAGTTTATTCCTCAGTTTCCAAAACCCACTTTAAACCCTAAAGTTTTGGATTTAATTGATGGTTTTTCGAATCTCCCTCTTTCCACTTCTGAGTTTTCGGAAGCCTTGACCTTGTTGAATCTCTCCCTCGTGGCCCGATTGAAGCACATGAGGCCTTCTGTTGAAGAGTTCGGCCGCTTGTCTTTGGAGCTTGGGATCTTCACGATAGATCGGTGGTTGGATTACTGGAAAACAATAAAATCATGATTAGGTTCGATTCATAGGAAGTCCTCATCCGAGCTTAGTCGAGGGCTCCTCGTAGCTTTAATGGATCTCATTTTCTGCTGTTGCGTTGGTCTTTCGATCTCCATATGAACCACAATGCACCTTCAATTGCGGTTTGGGTATGTTTTCCTTCCGTTCCTTTACCGTTCCAAAGTCCTTCGATTATGTGCATGTTGGGAAATATGATTGGTAGATACCTTTGCTCAGATAGTCGTACTAAGGAGGTCTGACATCCAGTGAACCCCCGGGTGTGTGTTGAAATGGATTCATCCCGCATCCCCTTTGATTATATATGGATCACTATCATCGAGGAATATCGATGCAAACAGAAAGTTGTTTATGAGAATTGGACCGAGTTTTGTGGATATTTCAAGATATTGGGCCATTTGGTTGAGGTTTTCTGAAGGGAACGTTAGTCTCGTTTGATGTAGGCTCGTGGTAATGAGAATCTTTCTTCGATGAGAATTGAGGATGGTGCTTATAATGGCGTTAAAAAGGGTACGGTTTCGAGAGCTATGGATTTGGCTGACAAAGTACGGGGTCCCTATTGTTCTGGTGTGGAGGGGGATGTCAACTCTTCGGGACCCCTTAGGGTGTATTTTGAGGAAGACTCAACCCCTGAAGCTTCTGGTGTTAAGGCAAAACAGGATAATCCGCTGGTGTCTGAGGTATTCCAAAGGATAAGGAGGGACATGGGAGTACCAGATGCTTGTACGGCTGGTCTGAGTTCAGCGTCGAGTGAGGAAGGAGGAGTGGTCAGTGCTGCGAAGAATTTCACCATGAGTTCTAAGGCTTCTAAAGGCCTTGATCTTCTGGACAAACCATTTACAGTTTTGTGTAATAGGTTTGAAGGGATCTCTGAAGAATCGTTGGACGCGGGTTCGGAGGAGGTTGTTATGATTGGAGGTGATGTTCTTCCGAAGACCTTAGATGACCAGCAAGTTGAACATAGGGTGCATGTTCTATCTTTGGTTGGTGAAGAGGCCAAGGAGGATCAACAGGTCGAATGTCTGGGGAAGGAAGCAGGTTTCATGAATGTGGATAACATTCATAATGGGGCAAGGCACGACCCTTTGGTGGTGAGTACGTACCAGAGGTTGGAAGATAATGTCAAACCACCTGTGGTAAATTATACTAGTGAATATTGGCACCCCCCTTTGAAGGAGTGTAATACTCCAGTCCACATCCTGGGATACAACTTAGATTTTGCTGCGGCTGCTTCAAGGGGGCGATCTAGACTTGGAAGGGAGGATTCGGGGGGAGGGAAAGAGAATATGGGTGGTTCAGTTGGTCGCTCTTTTAGTGATGTTGTTAAAAGTGGGAATCAAATGATGGCTATAGCTGACATACCATTGTCTACTACTCTATGAAGAAGAACAACGAAGGACTACTCATTTCTCCCGAGGCCGATGAAGACTATATCTTCATCAAAGCAGAATAATGAGGTGACTTTGGCTTTTAAAAAGTCTAAGAAGACCAAGAAGGCATCCCCTGATCAATCTATTCTTGAACAACTTAGGAATTGGGTTTAAAGTGGATGTTTTTGGAGGCATCCAGAATGGGAATTGGCTACCAGTGAAGAGGACTCTTGCTTGGGATGTAAAGATGAATATGGTTATTATGATGTGTAAGTCTATGTTGTTTTTTGTTGTCTGACTTGTCTGTGGTTGTATGTTTTGGTACTGGGAGCCCACAAACCAACTTATAGAAATGAAAAAAATGAATTATAGGCAAATGATATTAAAGAGATTCAATTTATATTAAAAAATTATCTAATAAATTGTTAGAGTGTTATATTTTACCCCAATTAAATTAATTTCTTCACCACAATTATATTTTAGTCATCATAGGTTTAACCATTTTTTAAAACGTAGACCATACAACTGTTTAATAAAAATTCTTATTGATAAGAGAGAGAGGGAAGTATGAAGGGCATCTTAAATGAGACATACCATTTTTAAAAATTTGAAAAAATTGGTGGCATGTGAATATATTTATATGGAATAAAATTTTAAATATTGTTTTGGGAGATAGAGGAAACTAATCATAAAAAAGTGAATGATAAATAGAAATCTAAGGACATTAATCCCACCAACTGATAATGTATGAAAAATACAATCAGTTTATAAAAAAACATGGTATTAAGATAACATTTTTTCTTCAGTATCCTTTTCCTAGAGTGGAGGAATATAAGGAAGTATACATACATGATATACTTATATGAATAATGTCATCCTTTTTTGTAATTTTATTAATTTCTAGTTCATATCTTACACCAATAAATTAATATCCCAAATAATTTTTTATAGATTAATCATTCAAATTTAATTTAAAAGGATCTAAAGAACCCATAAGATGACATAAATATATTCCTCCTATCTTTATACATTAACCAAATCCAAATGGTATGTCCAATAATACATTAATTTCTAATACCTTATTACTAACTAAAAATGTTGAATGTAATAAATTTCATAAATATTAAAACTTAATACTCCACCAAAATATGTATAACCAATTTCATTGATAAAAAATTTAAAATGAAGGTCTCCAAATCAGAATTATATTCCACTGATAATATAAAGAGGCTCTAAATGTCATATTCCATATATATGAAAACCTTATTCATTATAAAACCTTAATGAAAATACGCAGGATTATAAAAATAAAATATCATGTTATCAAATATATTTAATAAAATAAAAAATAGAGTAAACTTGAAAAAATGGAGCATAAACCACCAAATCTTTAACCAAATTCATGGTCACCAATACTATCATGTAAATACATATTAATAATTATTTTCTCAATCATTGATCACATATTATGTGTTATCTTCCCTCAATCTCGTGTTTTCCAAAAAAGATAAAAAAATTTCTGAATGTAGTTTCATGGTTATTAGTACAATTTATCATATTGTTAATAATCCATAAAGAAAAGGTACTTTCGTCAAAACCATACAGATTTCATGGATCATATAATGAGAATATCATTGATAAAAATCTTATAAAATATAATTCCGGAATCCATATAGATATAAATATTAATCATTCATCTCCAACTCTATTAAAAATATAATCTTGACAATGATCCCGAATATTATTTCATGGTATACTACCTTGAATATCGGAGAATTCATTTTCATAGTTCCTTATTTACTTATAGTTAAATCATTGTATATTGAAAACTTCTTTCTTTATCCTCAAATCATTAGAATCATGGCCTTTCTCTCAACATGTGTAACAAAAATTCATTCCATTAAAGTAAGTAACATTGTATTTCTTTATAAAATTATAACATTGGGTAAATAATTATTTCCCTTCTTACCTTTATCTATATTTTAATCTCCCACCCACATATTCTTTTTATTCCATTAAAATCTAGAAGATATGGAGAATTATTTCTATATTTTTATACACATATACTGTGTACTCATACGATTAGAATGTTTAGGAGACTGTTCCCTTTGAATAAGAGGAATATTTTTCTAACCATGTAATGTTTTATTCACAATAAGAAAACAATTTATCTTCCTTTTGTCTTAGACTCAGGAATTGTCTCTTTATATTCAC
This sequence comes from Viscum album, assembly GCA_963277665.1. Lineage (NCBI taxonomy): Eukaryota > Viridiplantae > Streptophyta > Magnoliopsida > Santalales > Viscaceae > Viscum > Viscum album. The sequence continues at coordinate 36,984,285 of OY728143.1, forward strand.
ATGTTTCTCACTAAGAAAATATTTATCCTATAAATTTTACATAAAATTCATCCATTACATGTTCTACATTTCTTCATTATCATTATTGTTTTGAATCAATAACTGCTATTGATCTAAATCCCCTGAGAGATGTAAAACATCTATGAAAACTTTAATTTTTTCAAAAATGCCAATAATGATAAATATCCCATCTAAGGAACAAATCTATTTGTTAACTAAAAATATATTTTCATTCCCATTTAATGATGGAGGTTTCTGACCCATGAAGCACTCTAAAATTATTTCACAACATTGTGGATCAATAGGTTTCTCTATATAATAATGGTTATTAGTCATAACCTGAGTCAACTTCCCCAATATGGTTATAATTTGGTTTTTTCCAATTGTATTTCTTGCTCTATATTCCTTATAATTCCCAGTACAGAAATACCTACAAAAAATACATGTCTTGATACAGTTCCCATTAATGCATCTAGGTTCTAATTATAAATATTTCCATATAATAGATTAGATCATAAACTTATGAAAAATAATGTGTAATCCCAAAACAACTAAAATAATTAACAAAAATTGAAAAAAATATGCATGGATATCTCATAATTATAAACATGGGTTCTCTTGGAATGTTTTTATATCATGAAAATATTTTAAAATTCATCATAATGGTTTGTAAGGAAAATGTGAATTATAATTAGCATATAACATGGGATTGTAAAACTGGTTCACAATAAGGTCCACTGTCATGTACTACAAAATGAAAGAGTCAATCCACACATACCTCTTTTTATTGATTTATCACCCATGGGTACATATGTTATATACCATGAAAACATTTAATATAAAGACAATGATGTATTTATAAAAAAACACATAATAAATTTCGCACCAAATATTTTGTTTACTCGTCTATAATTATCCTCAAATTATATCATAGGGTTATGTTACATGACCAATTCTTCCCTAAATCCAGTTCTGATGGCTTTTACTAAACATAGTTTGATACAAACTATACGTGTCCTTACTCTAGTAGCTCAAAGAATATGGCTACTTTATTACATTGCCACTGGATAAAAAAATCACATAAAAATTTCCAAATTTTTTAGTAGACTTTGTAAACTATATACATGGTTAAAATTAACATTACATTTTTAAAAATCAATTTCTAAAATGATTTTCTCTGGAAATTCCATTAGTCCTCTTAGCATGTCCTTATATATCAATCATAAAACACTTCTTGGTATCTTGGGAAAATAAAAACATAAAAATACGGTGATTCCATATGCTTAGTAAGGGTTAATGTATAGTTGAATCTATAATGAATAAATTAGAATAATAAATATCGAAAGGTAAATAACTAAATCACATTCCACATAAAAAATAACTTGACCATAGTATGAAAGGAATAAAGAATGATCAAATACATTTATATAAATAATAACATGATCTAGAAACACATCCCATGATATTTTAACAAATTTAATAATCACATGGAACTATGTAAATGTTCTCAAAATTATGGAAATAAAAAATCAAGACATATGAAACATAATATCAAGAACTTTTCATAAGAAAATATAAAACTGATGGTAAACAACCATCTAATTTGGCGAATTGAATTGTCTTGTGAGACATGTCGATGCATAAAGGGGATATCTATAATTGGCTCACACATATAAAATACAATTTCTAGTGAATTTCTCATAATGAAATGGATTTAAAATAATAAAAAAACTATTTTTATTAGAAAAATAAAAAACATAATTTTAATATTTACTATAATCAAGTAAAACTAATACCAAACCATACAGAGTAATATGGTGAATAGTAATAAAATTGTACATCCTTGGTCAAATTGATCATAAACCATCCAAATAAAGAGTAATCATTATATAAATACAACATTTCACAATTTAATTATAAGTAAAATAAAGTTTTCATGACATTTATGAGTAGAAATACAATTAAAATTTAACTAAAAAACATTTTTTAGGAAAATAACCTCTTCACTTTGATTTTTTATAAAAATGTTACAAATTATTTTGAAAATACATAAATTAAAAAAAGACTATTATAAATTTTAAATAATATTTAAAACTCATAGTGTTCATGATTAAAAGAAACTCCATTAATACTCTAAACATTAAAAGAAATAATTCTTTCACATATTCAGTAAAAGCCTAAGAATCATTATTTAGAAAATGGCATGAATACTCCTTTTAAAATATATTTTTTAAAAAGTATAAAATGGGTAAAAATTTATTTAATAAATCATTTTAAAGGTTTCCAATCATTTTTAAATCTTTTTTATAATTTATTGATTTTGATGAAAAATGATTTTCCACTAACCAGGTAAATAAATTCATATTTCCTTCAAAACATTTTCCCACTAAATTTAAGTAAAAATGGGAGTAATGTGGTTCTATTGATTGGAAAGGTTCATGAATATACATAGGTAAAGTAAATATAATGAGTTTAATATGAAAATAACAAATAATTCCCCCTATAGACACTGAAATAAAAACATTCCTGAATAATGATGCAATTTTGAAATAAATCCATACCACTTTGATAACATTTGAATCATAATACCCATAAGAGAATTAATTTTAAAAGAAACTTTAAATAACATGAATACAAATAGATTCATGATATAAATTATCTAATGTTTTATTATATACATCACAAAAGTAGTAATTAGTGAATACGACACATGTCTCATAGAAGTAAAAGTGAGATGAGAAACCCTTACCTGAGGTTCAACTCCCATAATATGTGATTGTAAATTATTTATCATAGATAAATATTTGATAAAAATATATTTAATAACCATAATAAAATATATAATATGATATATTATCCTCTTATAACATCTTAGCACCCATTCGATAACAATATTTAATTATTTTGATTATTTTGGGTGTCAACATCCTTGTTTTCACATGCCTATTTTATCATGAATATCCCAGTTCCAAAATATAGTATATAGTTGATTCATATTTGTAATGATATTAATGTTATAAACATTAATATTTTTCATTAGTTACATCCTTATAAAAAATATTTAAAATTAGACATAAGAAATGAATCACATCGCTTAGTGGATATGGTAGGTCATATGTATGTATGAGTGACAAAATCGTTCCATTAAAGAGTGAAAGGGTAAAAAATTAGAGAAAGAATATATTTTCAAAAACTATATATCATTTAATATACATCAAAAATATTCATTAAAATTTTTCTTATTACTTTAGCAGTAAAGAGTAACTAAAAAATGAATCTTATCATTTCGTAAGATGGAGGTCCACCATACACCCGAGCGATGTTATCATATTTTAAATAGAATAGAAAGTAAGTAGATATATGTGATATTATAAATATTGGAGTATAATTATATCATTAATATTATATTCATATTTTATTCATATCATTATATCCAACTACGATAATTGTTGATGGAAAATGAGTTACATCTGTTCACGGTGTTGTAGCCTACTATAGACACGATAGATTGAGTCTGTTTTCCATTTCATTAAAGTGTATATGGATAAATATTATTCCATAAATAAAATAACACATAATTATATGGAAGATAATATATTTATTATACGTGATGTTTTAAGAAATAATTTAAGGTTGTAAAATAATGAAAAAATAATAATGAGATTAGTGAATAAAATTACATTATCTTAGAGAAACATCGTTTGGATATATTCTTAAGGACCATAGGGTTGGTCTTTCGAGAAACAAAAAAAGCACTATAATTTTGATAAGGATATTTGGGAGGATTGTTTGGTGTTTGGTTGAGCCTAATAGATTTATAGGCATGAAGACTTGAGGGAAGTGAGTGCCCTTTTATAATTGAGGAGGAGTGAAATATAATAAATACCCAAAACTATTCAATAATGGGAAGTAAATCTCACATCATGTGGGTCTAAAATTTATAATTACACACCTCCAACACATAAAAAACACATGTTTTGAGCATGTTGTTCCTTAACTTATATGTTTCCTTTCTTTTACCAGTATAATATTTCACTATGCTAACTACTTTTTTAACATAGATAATTAATCCTTTAAGAATAAAATAAAATGATATTTAATATATAATTTTTACCCACATATTATAAATTTTAAATACAATTTATATATTAATAATCTAATAAGTGGTGAAATTAATTTTAACACAAGTGCAAGTAACATGCAAAAAACTCCACTATAACCTTAACAATACTAACCATGTTTTTTACTCTTTTGGGGTAAATATAGTCACTAATAAAGATAAAGTGGCCCATTAATGTACCATAATTTATATTATTAAAAAAATTGAAATTACATTGAAGAATATATTATTTTAAGTAATTTTAAATATTTTATGAAATATCATTTACCAGAAAATAAAATTAATGTCAAATTTGAAATAATATATTATTTTGAATTTAAAAAATATCAGGAAAATGATAGAATTAAAATAAATTATTTTCAAACCTCTATAAAAAAATATATTTTTTAAAATAAATTTAACACAATAATCCATTCAATTTATTTTACATCAAATATTTATTGTATCAATTTTTTTTATTTTTCTATTAATTAAATAATTACTGATTAGTGTTGCATTAACATTAAATAAAATATAAAAGAATTGACCATATGAACATAATTCCCTTATAATTATAATTAATATCCATATTCAATCACATATTTCTTTTCCACCTATTTGAACAAATAATTAAAATTTCAAAGAAAGATGGAGGTATTTTATCTTTTTCATTACATAAATTATTATACAGGTGAAATTCGGGGAATGGTTCCCCAAAAACACATAAAAATAGACCATAAGGTTAATAAATAAGAATTATTTACAAAAAATAAAAATTATATACGTTTTTAGGTCATTTAATGAAGTTTATTTTTAGTTTTTCACCACGGTTAACTCGTTTTATCCTTAATCATGAAAATTAATTTTTATTATTTTTACTCTTCATTAAGAGAAAATAATTTAGATTAATTTATAATACAATATTAATTAGTATTAACAATAATATAGAATCTATTTTATCTAGTAAAATTCAATAAAGTGAAACTATTTAAGTTTAAAATTAAACCTGCAGTCTTGAGGAAAAATATGTATTCAAAAGAGAAAATTCTCAAAAGTAGAGAAGGCATTAATATTAAAGTTCATTATGAAATGTATACAATTTAACAAAATTTTATTTATTATTACATAATTAAATGTATTTTAATTTCAAATAAAAAATTTAAAATCGAAATTGGACAACGATATTATTTAAATAAAAATGATGTTTAAAAAAACCCAGTATTTTTTCACTATTCATCAAAAAATGAAACTTTTCAGAATAATCACAAAAATTCACCATAGGATAATTTTTATATAATGATGTAAAAATTAAGATAATTTAATCAAATAATGTTTCTAAAATTTAAAAATATTAATCTTAAAATGTGCGGTCAAAGAGTGATGAAATTTCCATTTTAGAAATATACTGTTTTTTTAGAAAACGTTAATTGTTTTTTCAAATGGTTCATATTTTATTCTGAGTATTAGATAACCATTTAATTTATTTTATACAAGTTTAGACAATATTATTTTATTTATTAACTTATTACTATTCATACCCACTAACTTAATTGATATTTTATAATGATATTGTCTCAATAACAAAGTATCGTGTTTAGTTTCAACCCTGTGATGCGTGAATCTCAAGCTATCAAATAGATTTAATTTATTTCAAATGAAATATATCATAAAGGATCAGGATGTTAAATTACCATGTAATATTGGTTTTTCATGTTATATATTCTATCAAACATGATGTTCCACTTTTAAAATATTAGGGTTCCATGTTTTAAAATCCCTCTAAGGTTCTTTTTTTCATATCGTATTTGAATTAAATAGATGAATAAAGTTTTATTAAATGTCATTAACATGAAAGTAGTAATTTTTTTCCCAAAAATACTTTTTCTATAAATCCATGTTTTTTTTCTTGCTTCAATATTGTTATTTTCTATACAAAAATGATTTTTAAAGATATTTTACATCATATTTTGATTTCTTTTAAAATGTTTTAAATGGAATATTATTTACATTTTTTGTACGAGTGACTTTTTACTTTTTTATAATGTTGTGAAAAGATTTTTTTAAAGCATTTACCTATTGATATTAATTTCAAAACACAGTGATCTTTATTTTTATTAATATTAGTATCTACATTTCCATGTTTTTTTAAATGAAATCATATTCCTATTATTATATAATTTTTTTTTCATAAAATTTCCAAAATAAAAGAAAATTTCTATTTATTTTTGAGAAAATATTTATATTTTAGCTATAAAAGTGTTTTTCATTTATATTTCATCATACTTCATTGATTCTTATAATATATTGTTGATATTTTATAATAATACCTTCAAACTTCTATATGTGGATGACTTATGATTATGTTTTAAGGAGATTATCATGAGGACTATTTATTTTCTATAGGTTGATTATACAATGATGAAATTATAAATATTTTTAGAGTTTTATTATAAAAATAGAATACTTATAAGTGTTTTAAAAATTATTTTTATGGGATATTGTATATGATAATGAGGGAATAATATAGAATCCTACAATGCATTGGGTAATGATATGTTTTCAGATAAATTATGTTGGAATTTACTGGTGAAGTTATTCTATTAGAAGGGTTATTATAAGGGTTATTGTACAAGTGATATGATTATAATTTCTCAATATACCTAAATGGATTTTTTTATTCCTATAATAAGTTGTAATGGTTTTATTGAGAAAATTTTTATTTCACATGGATTTTCATTGTCGAGTCATATAAATTTTGTCTTATGCTAAATATTTATTCCATGACTCATAATTTACAAAACATGTATTTATTTTATATGAATATACAATGTTATATCCATACACTTTATTTAAGTTCTCATATTGATATTCTCATATAATACTCACTTATAGTCCTAAAATGTTTATTCATATTTTTACCCAAACTATTTGTTTGAGCTCACCCATCATATGATTCCATTTTCACAGGTTATGAAAAAAAGTATTAATCACAATATGTCCAGAATGGTATCATAAATAGAGAATTTGTTGGTATATGTAAATAAGTTATTAATAATTAATAATATCTAAGTGTAATGGTGAATATTTACATTGAATGATAAATAAAAGGTTTTTAGTCAAATGTTTTTTTATGACTCTATAAAAAAATAAAATGAAATGGTCAGGTGGTATGTAAGTGAATCAATGAAATTTATTAATAATGGAATTTTTGATGGTTAATTTTTCCCACATTATTTGCATAAAATCCAATAATTATAGAGTATTTTTTAGCACTAGATTAATCTGTATCGGTTTGAGTTATTATATGTTTTATTAAATAATGTTTTAGATAAATTTAGAGGTAAATATGTTATCAGTTGAAGATAATTTAAGAGTTATAATTACCATAAAAGGTTTTTAATTTTAAAGATGATCATAAGTTCAAATGTATATATACCCTTTTTAGGTCTTATGTGATTGTATTTTAATGCGATTAATGATATTCTGGGATTTGTTTGATTTTTTTAGGGAATACATGATTCATGATTATATAACACTTTGTTATGGTAATTTATTTGACGTTGAGGTAAATATGGATAATTATGAAAATGGTTTAATTTATTTTAGGAAAATATTTCCATATTTTTGGATAACTTATGATTAGGGTATATACTTGTTTGGTATGTGACATTATGAGTGAATTTATAATGTTTGAGGATATTTGTTCTGTTTATTTTTAATGAATATATAATTTGGTTAGGCAAATTTTGATACTTTTTTGGGGAATAATAATTTAAAAATGATTTATGGATGTTATTTTTTATATTAAATCCTTGTAAATTTAAGTATTACTTATTAATATTATTGTTCATTAATTTTTTTATTATCTTTATTCATTCAACTATTTTATTTCTATATTAAATGGATATATATATTAGGAAATGAGTTATCATCAAACTTATAAAATGAGGAGAAATATCCATTTAGGGTTCTCATAATCCTTTAGAAGCTTATTTTCTTGGGTTTAGGAATTAAAAAAATACTACTTTTCATTAATATAAAAATAATCCAAGATTTAAATTTATTGAAGTAAAAAATCATACCGAATAATTGTGCTTAGGTATTGTAAATAAAATCGAGTGTGTGTTTTTATCAAAATTTTTTAAATTCAATAGGAACATTAATATTTTAACTATTATGTGGGGGGATATTATTAACTATCGAGGTATTATTGTGGAAAATAATTAATAAGTAAGAGTCAAATAATGGTAAATGTAATTTTTAAGAAATATTTTTAAATAAATGATAATTTCCTCAGTCTAAATAGAGAAATTAATGTTTTTTTTAAATAAAACTCTATTAATGTAAATTATAAGTTATTTTGTACCACTTATGTATATTTATATTCCACTACACATTTATTTCTTTTAGAGGATTCCCTATTGGGGATTCAATAGAAATATTGTAGTTTTAAATGACTAATTTTACCTTATAAAATGGATTTTAAAATTTCTATACTTCTGAACTACATAAACCACTTGTATTTGGTCTCAAGATAAAATATAAAGAATAAATTTTATTTAAGAGGGGAGAAAAAGATAACAAACCTATTTTTTATAAGATTTAATTTTTATAAATTATTAATATTCAACATAATGAATTTATATATATTATTTTAGAAAATATACATATTTATGTCATTTTTCAGAAGATATTTTAATTATACATTTAAAATAATTATATATGCGTTATGAAAGAAATTAAATTTCAATAAAAAGACTAATCAATTTTCATTAAATGAATAATTATTTGAAAATTTAAAAATAATGAATTATGTTAATTATATTTCTATTATATATATTTATTATTACTATAATATTTAGAATAATTCAATCCATGTATGAAGCAATAATAAGATTTCTTACATGAAAAATATATAATTTTTTTCAATGTGTTATATGATTTAATTTTAAATGGAAATATATAAATTTTAGAATGTGAATTTGATAAAATAAAAATAATATTTGGATTCATCATGTCAAAATTATCATAGGGTGAAATTTTGGGATTTTTATAAAATCATTGATTTGTGGTTGAATAAGGAAAATACAATTTCAAAAGATATTGTAAATGTTATAATATAATCAAGATATAAGAATGAATTAAAAATTTATAATAAATTTCTCTATTCTAAATTTCTTATGGAGTAAAATAAATCATTTAAAAATATTAGGTTTAATTTAGAAACCCATGTATGACATTTTGTATCTTATGTTATATTTTCTTAATATAAACTATTTTTTTAATTTTTTTCTTTTAATAACTAATTAAAAGGATTCATAAGTTTTTGGATAGGTCTTTATGTAACATAACTATCCATTTTTAATAATAAATTAATAAATTTTATCAGCATAAATTATATAACTAATTCAGGTGAAAATGCATTTTTTATGTTTAAAAGGAATTTCTCTAAATACATTTTTCATTACCTTACTTGTACTTATATTGAAATTATTTTTCACAACATAAATAATTTTAATCTTTTAATACGATTTTCAATTTTGGAATAATATTTTTCAAATTTGTTAATAAGTTCCATTTCTTTTTTACAATAAAATAATGTTACCGTAATTAATGTCAGTCACCATGATAAAGGAAAAAATAGGATAAGAGTGTCAAATCATGGTTTAAATCCATAAAATATCAAAAAAAATTATCATTAAAAAAAATTATTCGTTTCTTCTAAAAAATCAAAATATATTAACTCAATTTTTTTAAAAAAAATACTTACATTCCTTGTGAGTGATTTTACCTTTTTAAATTAAAAATTAATATTTAGAAAATGTCACACTCTCTCCCTTAATATCTTAAATATGTTTTCATATAAATTATAAGGATATTTTTTACTAATTATTATATATGATAATATTTATTATGAATAAAATATATTAGTACTATTAGTTTATTTTTATTTTTAAATAATAGTATAAGTATCTAAAAGACCTGCGTGGTGTCGATAATGTTATTGTGATAGAACTAGAAAAGTTAGTGTATATGATATTAAATTTTTTAAAAGTGATAATATTTGAATTAAAAATATATTATGAGAATTTTTATAGATTAAAATTATTGGTAATAATTTATTTGAACTTAATATAGTAATTTCATGGTTATTTTGAAATCTTTGAGGTCGAATTATGAAAATAACCCTAAAAATGAATTTTAAGGGTATTTATTGTTAAACATTATTTAATTAAATTAATTCAACCATAAAGACATTATATTGATTGAATAGGATTATAAATATATTATAATATCATAAATGGTTTATTTATGATCCACTTATCTTTTTAAAATATCATTCTTGGCCCTTAATGACTTAATAGTTTTGAAAACACTATTGGTACTCTTCCTCTAAAATGAGACTAAATATATCATTTCCAAGGAATAATATGATTTCTATTTTCTCTAAAAATAATTATCATATGTATTTAAAAAAAACCATTTAAAATTATTTAAAATCCTTTTGTGACCATAAATTTATCTTTTTATGGCCTTAAGTTCAATTCAAAGGAGGATATTAAAGGAAGAGGTAATTATTTTAACAAATTTCATTCAGGTTTCTTTCATATTTAAGCTCATAAAATTATATTGAATCTAGAATAATAAAATTAAATAAGTATAATTATTATAAAATAATGTTATTACACTTATTCATCACCCATTATATAAATCACTTCTATCAATTGGAAAATGAAAATGCCGACTGTGTGTATGTGTGGACTACTGCCTTTATGAACAAAACATCTCATTTTTATCACCTCATCACCTAGAAAGTCACACATATGAATTTAATTAATAAACATGATATTAATAAAACATTATGTTTTTTAAACATAAATCATTATCAAATTTTTTTCTTTTTTATCCATTGAAAAATGAAATTGTTGCTCTGGTGTAGGTATGGTACTACTACCTCTATGAATAAAACTTTTAATATTTCCTTACCACCATCCATTAATAGTTTTATAAAAGGATTTAATAAATAAATATGATCTTTATAACATGATTATAATTCATTAATTTTATTATTATCATTATACAACATGTTCTTACACATTCAACAATTATAATGCTTTCTGATTTTGGTCTGTTGTAGAACCTACATGAACATTGTTATAATGTTTATGTCATGAATGATTTAGAAATGGTATGTACATGTAATATTACATAATAATTATGAATTTATTATTTTCTAAAAAATTAATATATTGGTATATATTTAAATATATGTAAAATTATTAATAAAATCATCTCTTTCTACAAAATAAAAAACTTATTTTAAAAACTTAATTTTAAAGATTTCCATGTGAATCGTCACCATAAGATCAATGAAATTAACATGGGACTCAAGAATAATATCAAATAAATATATAAAATCAGCTTTAAAATAATTTATTCCATGAAACTCTGATCAATTTTTAAGGATCAAACCCGTTAAATCGATACTTGCAAGGGAAATAAGATAATTAACAGACAAATATTAATTTAAACAAACCATTTTTAATAATTGGGTATTAAAAAATTATATTTAATGTTATATAGTAATATAAAAGAATTATTATTGTGATATATGTTTATAAAAGATTTAAATTGATTATACATGTAAGTTTGATAATGCCATACAATTTGGATGTATGAGGTTAATAGATTGTCAACACAATTTCCTTCAATGGGTTACATGGCTTCTCCATTAACAATGTTTTGAAAAGACTATGTTTGTTATGATATATGACTATTTTTTGTTTTATATGAACTTTATTAATATATATTCAGCATTGATTCACATAATCAGTTCATTGATTTATTCATACTTCAAAATTTACAATCATTATAAGGGTATTTTGTCTCAAACTTTTATCTTTAAGGAATGTTAAATATTATGCACCGTTTTCCATTTAAATGGTTTATATACTGTATCTTTATATCGAGATTTAATATATATCCATGATGAGGTATGTTGGGCATATTGATCTTGATATTACCCACTTAGATGAATCCAATTTTGGTGATCTATATAGTTTAGGCCACCTGGGGGAATTGTCATAACTACTGAGTTAGAGGCATCTGAAATAGAGTGGTGAAATATGATGAACCCAACCAGGTTTTATATATTAAATATTGTATACTTACTAATTCATAAATTAATTTTGAAATATAATTCATGAAATTTTCAAGTTTTACATAATCATATCATTTTCATTTTTCAATGGATTTTAATTCAAGTATTACTACTGTTGTAAGTGTTTTATCATTATAGTTTCCATTCATTGAGGAATATTCTAAATTCACAAAATTATTTATTTTTTGGTGTATATACTACCAATTAATGTAATATATAGCACCTATAATAAAAAAATGAGGTTTTAAAATCAATCATTGTTCATCTATTTCATTGGGGATCAAAATTTAAAAGTCAAATGTGTTTATTTTAAAATCATTTATTTAATTTTTTAAATATTTTACCCAAAATGTTTTTCATCCATGTATATGTTCATTAAAATTGTTTAGAAACATTATTTTATTATCTGAAATGATTTATTAAATTTATTTTCCATGGTATTATAATTTCTTTTTAAAATATTTAAAGGGAATATTCTAAATGTTTTCTATATGGGAAACTTTTGAATTCATTTATAAAGGTGTGAAAATAATGATGTTTATCATTAACCACCTAATAAAATTTTCTTTTTTTAGGGTTATTTTTCATTATCAATATGCTGTTGAATCATTCTAGGATTTTTTAATTAAAATATTATCACCATTATGTAATTATTTTTTTGTTTCTCTTAAACTTTCAAAAAGAAAAGGATATTTCTTCTTGTTTTCCAGAAAACATTTCTTATAAATTATATAAAAGTATTTTTATCTATATAAAAATACTTTATTATTTCTTATAATCCAAGGAGGATATGTTATAATAATACCATCCACATTCTATCTATTTATTTCTCATAGTTATGTTTATGGAGATTTTAATGAAACCCATTTCATTTCCACATGCTAATTAAGCTATGACGAAATTATAAATATTTTAAAAGTTTTATGATGAAAATAGAAATATTATATGTTTTTTCAAATTTAATGTTCTTGGAAATTGTATATGATGAAAATTGGGTCCGATATAACCCTCTAATGAATTGGGTAAAAATATTTTATCCAGATAAGTTATATTGGAACTAACTTGTGATGTTATTAGATAACACATTTTCTTTTAAGGATTACTATAAGGGTGATATGAGTATAATATCCAAATATTCCTATAGGGGTTTTCAATTATTTCTTTGAGTTTTTATACTTTCCATTAAAAAATAATGATTTCACATTGCATCTGATTATTGAATTATATACTATTTGTCTAATAATGAATATTTAAACCATGAATCTTGATTTATGAATCAATTTTTTTTGAAAATGAATATATTATTCTTTTTAAAAACACTATTTTTGGTCTTCAAAATAATATGATCATCCTAATCTCACTTATGATCGTTGAAGGATAACATCTATATTTACCCTTACTATGCATTTGAGCTCACCGTTCTTAGGTTTCTATTTCCCCATGTTATGATGAATGGTATTACATATAATATGACTAGAAGGTTTTCATGTATAGTGAAATTTATGGGATATGTGAAGTATTATTATGAAATAATAAGTTCTAAGTATACTAGAAAAATTTTACAAAAAATGAGAGATGGACTGGATTTATTATTTTATGTTTATTCCAAATTATCAAAAAGACCGAAAATGTTTTGATTATATAAGTGAATCAATGTTGGTTATTGATAATGTAATTTTATAAAACTCTTAACCCAAAATGCTATGTATCATGAACATATGGTGAGAATGATACATGTAATGTAATATGATTTACACACCATTTACCAAACCTGTTTTCATTAATAAAATATTTATTTAATTTATTACTATTTTAGTCCCCAATAATATATGTTCTGTATGTAATTTTTTGACACATACACACCATGTTATAAATTACATATATAAAAATTAAAATCTTATATAATTTATTTATAAATTTATGACCATCATACCATATATATTCGTAAAATTTCAACTACAAAATGAACATTAAAATCCTTATATGAAACATTAATTAACACATGTTCTATGTTCCCTTTCATTGAATTATACATTATATATATTTATATGATAAAATTTTTATGCTAAATATCACATGAGTATAGTGCATGTGTAATCTAAACAAGATGATTAGTTTTAATAGGCACTCAACGTGTTACTTCTATGTACAAACTACGTACTTATTTTATTAAGTTTTATTTGAAATTAATTAATTTAAATTATTAAGTATCACATTGGATGGGTATATATGGGATATATTGGTTAAATATTATGATAAATTTAATTAATTAATTAATCAATCAATTAATTAGAATAATTAATTCACATTTATCTTAATAAAATAATTAATTTAAATGAATTCTAGATAATCATTTTAAATGAATATTTCATTCACTAGTGGATGATCATAAGATTATAATGACTTTTTCATGTGCATGGTATCTTTTAATTTAATTATTGAATCAATTTTTCAATTATTTTAGTAAATTAAATTCCTATATTGGGATTCATCCATCCCTCCTAACAGTGTATATGTCCATATGTCTATGTTTTCTTTTATGTAAACTTTATTTTTGATTTCCTTCACCAATGATTGATGTAAATGAATTGAAAGGATATATCTCCTAGTTGCATGGAGTTGGTTCAATATGAATCCAAGGAGAAATCAAACCAAGGTGATATATAAAAAAATAGTGCAATTCTGTAAATTCAAGACTAGAACGGATCAAGGAGTCATTCCACCAAGGGTTAATAGTTTGTTTATTGTTTTCTCAATTAATATAATTCTTGTTAATGATCACAATCATGAAATGTTTTATTTATTTAATTTTTTATCTATTATTTGATATGGAATGTAGACCACAATCATATAAATTAATGGATTACTATGAAAATATATAATTATAATAAATGGTTTTTTTCATAAATATTTATTTACTAAATGGTTAATCACTAAAGATAAAACCAATTTATTCTAAAAACGAACATAAAAAATAAAATATGAAAATTTATGCATAATAATACAAATACATGAAGTTAATATTAAATCATTACACCTACCATTATCTGATTTTATATGGAATCCTAGTTAAAGTGTTGGTTCAATCCATTTTTTAGATATATTTAATTATTGTGAAATCTAAAAAAACTGGCAGATTGACTCAACAAAAATTGTATTTGATTTAATGACAATTGTATATTCAATATAAATTATGGAGGGAAGTGTTGAGGAAGTATAATTCAATATTTCAGGATTGTGGAATCCACTTAACAAAATAAGGTGCGATAATCCCATAGTTTGAAATATCTACTACATAGAAACCATATTATTATTTTGATGGAATTTTTATGGATTAGAAGAATTGAAATATGGATCCTTTACAATAGTATTTTTAAAGTGATGAAAAATTCTAGGATCATTAGTGATGGTTTTTCAGACTTGATAAAATAACAGGTGAATCAATTAAATTAAAAAAATTATTATGTATCACATAATTATTAATAAATTAATAAAATTATAATATGATATTATATGGATGAATAATAATAAAAATAATTTCAACCACATTATCATTATGATAAATAATAAATAAATACCATCTCATAAATAGAAATAAATTAGAAGAATGGTTTAGATGCCTATAGGAAACATTTTACCATGAATGAATGTCTGAAATGCTAGAATCATAATCCCTGAATCACCAACTATAGAAGTGAGTAATGATGATTTCAATATCTATGAATAATACATAAATGATGTTGTAGTTGTTTAGTCTTTTATGATTTCATTCACGTCTTCTAAACTCACGAAGTCGCATGAGAACATAGATACATATAGCATAATTAAACATATCTATGATCTTTATTTAGAGATAGTAATCCAGAAACAATTTCAGATATCCAAGGTTCTCTTAAAAAGTAAAAATTGATATGGTGTACCATCTAGGCCTCACATAATCAAAATAATTATCTATATTGAGTTCTTATATATTCTAGAGTTTATGTTTTATATTGAAATTACCACTAATCTCATAGTTTTAACAATACCTCTTTTCATTTTTTATTTTATTTTAAATTTCTATATGAAAAACATCAAGAATTATTTTCCATATCTTCTAACTATACTTCTGTTGGTTGAAAATTGAATGAAGAAAAAATGGCTCTGATCCTTATTTTAAATAAAATGAAATACTATACAAAGATATTTAATACTAACTCAAACTCAAAATATTATTCAAAACACTCTTTCTATAAGTGGAGGACGAATGGGAATGCAAGGTAAAAAGACAATAGATGTTTTTTATGTGGAATAATGGTCAACTAGATGAAAAACTAAACCCCAAAAACAAGCAAGGAGTAGCTTCATATGTGTGTTTTATCAAGTGTAATATATCTATTTTTACAAATGTTTATAAGATTCAACATATAGTTCCCACCAATTTATTCAAATATAGGAAACAATATTATTTTAAATGAATATATAAGTTGAGGTAGATATATTATATAAGGACCCAGCCTTAAACCTTGCTTAATATTGAATTAAAAGAATAATTCACATTGAGGATATTTTTAGATTTAGTTTTTTAGAGAGTTAGGCCATAACTATTACATTTCAAAATATTACAAAGTAAACACTTCTACACAGTTTCCATTTTTTTTACAAAACATGAACTCTTGAAATAATGATTCATGTCTAGTTACATGTTTAAGATAGCATGAATTCTTTTTCATCCCATCCTTTACCCTATTCCACATTATGTATTGTGAAAAGCATTTCAAAAACTTGGTATGAGCATAAAAATATCAGTAAGGGATACACAAAGAAGTAAAACTGTTAGTTTTTCAAAACAACAAGTAAACGATGAATACTTTAACATAAGTAATACTTTTCACCTTTATGAAGTAGTAAAAACTCTTCACTGAATAAATGATTAGTACTTACGCTTTTTTAACCAAAATATTACCATAAAAAACATACAAAGAACACACAACATATAAAGGTAACTTGGGACATAAACATACATAAATGGAATAACCATATGGTCGACTTCCACAGATATCACTAAATGGAATAGACATACGACCGACTTCCATACCCAATGCATTGGAGGCTATAACGTAACCAACTGTCCAGGTATTCACGACACCACCCATCATTTGGTTTATCACGTAACCACCCATCAAATGTCCAAGTACTAATATAAAACCATAACACATACAACAAATATAATGGAAAGAAAAAATTTCCACATTTCTATCACAATATATCACTTAAATATATTGACATAACAAATCCATTTTAAAAACCATTTTTGATACCAAAAATACATAAAAGAGTATATGGTATTTATTTTCATTTTAAAACATTATGGATTATTGAGGAAGCCAAAGATCAAATAATACTCACGGCGATGGAAAAGGTCGTTGTCACCGCATATGTTAAAAGAAACATTATTTTTTGTCGTTTAATAAAACGCTTCATATAAAAAGATTTCCTTCGAATGAAATGAAAATTAAAAGGTTTTTATATAGCATATAAAATAAAATCGTGTATTAAAACAGAATATGCCTCAATGAAAGGAGATTGAGATGAAGTCCCTTACCTTGAGTCCGTCATGACTCAGTCATTCTGAAATCTCCTAAATAATAAAATAAAGTTAATTCATACTTTCTTAAGAACCTTTTTCAAGTTTATTATTCCTTTTATATCACTTATAACAATTTTATAAACATTATGTAGCCATTTAAGTTAATAACGTTTGTTTTTCCGAAATTTGGTACTTGAGTCAAAGATGGACTTCATATAATTACATGATGTTCATGTGGTCAAAGGTTCATTATATCCAGAATAACATTCATCATTTAGATATCACATATATCATATATATCCAGTATATACATGTATTTATAATAGTACATAACATTTGGAGGTAAGAAATGAAATACACCGTTTAATGGAGACGGTAAGCCGTACGTACGCATGAGCGCTACATTCATTTCTATTTCTTATTTTAATGGAAATAAAACATCATTATATATAGGTATATTATAATTCCAGTATAATATCATATATAATGTCATTAACACTATCCTTTATACATCCCACATATGGCATTAACGAGTCACATCACTTTAAGGGGGTGGTAGTCCGCACTTCTTCAAATTAGATTATCATATTTACCCACTATGGAATCCATAAAGGCTTGACATAATTGGGAAGTAAAGAATCATAATAAAATCATAAACATAATATATATCATATTTAAATATATTTCCATCATAATATCCACCATGAGAGGTGGTAGGAGATAATCGAACAATCATCGTTTCGTGAGTCGTTAGTTTTCCATCCACAGAAACATTATGTTCTTCACCTATTAAATGGAGGTGTGTGTAAGGGTAGTTAGAATATTTCTCATAAAAACATCCTTTTATATTGATTATAATGGCGTTGTTACAAAATAAATGAATAAAAAAGAGTTTAGGGTTTGGAGAAGAAAAATAAAAAAAAACAATTTAAGAGAATCTGTTACCTTTAATTTGGGTAACATCCTTTGGTTTAAACCAAACGAACTTCTTGAAGTTCCTTCTGCCTAAAGAAAGACTTCTAGGGGAATTATAGGGATGTTGGGAGATTAATTTGGAAGATTTTTGACAAGCGAAATAGCTTGAGAGGTGTGAGGAATTGGTTAGAAGTGGTCTCCTTTTATAAGGAAGAGGAGGGGCTCTTTAGGAAAGTGTGCAAGTATTATTTTATAATATTATGATATTCGGTTTCTAATGGTCAAAAAATCATTATAGTCAGAGATAAGATGAGTAATGGTCGAAATAAAATCATCTAATCAGAATTGGACATGTTTTGGATAATATGTTAAGCATTATAATCTTATTTATTTAAGTCATTTATTACTGAGGTAAATATTTCATCATTATTGTGTCATAAATAAATTAATTTATTCGATGTATAAAAATTATAAAAAATATACTATAATGTATTAAATCTTATTATCTTTCAAATTAATATTAATTGTCTAAAATATGACTTATATAACACAATATAAAAAATAATTTACTATAATATTTTTGTTTATGTCTTTTTTGCCTTTACATTAAATTAACTAGTCTAAATTGTCATTATCACTCCCAAGTGTTTCAAAGGGGCCCCGAAATGGACCCAAGGATTCCAATGGTCATTAATGACTCAAACAATAGCGTTTGGACAAGTGTTGAGGTAATTTTGAAATATTATAATATTCTTTTAACCTTGAATTACCTTATTTACCTTTAACTGCGTTAAATAAAAGTCAGAAGTTACTATTCACCAAAATTATTTTCATCTTAATGAACCACTTTTTACTTCTTAATAACAACCATGTATGTCAAATTCTTGAAATTCAATTCACGGAAGTGGTAAAATTTTATTTAAATGAAAATGTCAGTTTTTTTAACTAGCACTAAGTGGTGTCACTAATAATGAAAAATTGATGTTTTTCTGAAAAATACGAAAAATTAAGTCTATGCTATATTTGATATACCGAATTCAAAAATGATGTATATTTTTTCAAATTAAAAACATATAAGTGGAATTAATTAATTTAAAAATTAATTCCCGTTGTTAAAACAAATAGCCTGTTTTTAAGAAACAATAACTATCAAAATATTGGTACTTGTTTATATCCAATTTAAATGTGAAATTAATTCCAATGAACAAAATAGGATTAAATGGTAAAAATATATTTCAATTTCACTTTAAAACAAACAGAAATTATAATATAACAATATAAATAAATTAGAATAAAAGGCACTTTTGAATTAAAATACAGCATTTTCACTATTTATTAAAAAATGAACTTTATCAGAAAAATACCAAAAAAATACCCAAAGTAAAATTTGATGTTCCCATTCTATAGAAGGATTATATTTGGTCAATTATAATGCATTAATGTGAAAAAAACTATCTTTAAAGAGGGTTATCCATTAAAAGGCAGTAAATCTTCCTTTTAATGTAAATTATGCTTAAAATTAGATTCATTTATATTTTAAGCCTCTAACTTTTTATTGGTTAAACGTAAATACATTTAACAAATATGTATAATCATATTGTAGTTAGTCTCATTAAATCTATCCAATAAAATGGCTAGGAATTAACTACCATTAAAAATAATAATATTATATTATTAGTGCGCAACGTAAGATTTCAACGAAATCCGCTGTTGCGTATCTGGTACACTATAGAACATAGCAACCCCTTTAAAGTAAAAATAATATTAACTGACAAATATTACTGAATATGAAATATGTCTTATTCTTCATTTACCTGGGATGTTACATCCTTCCCCCCTTTTAGAAATTGCATCCTCACAATTTTTATTCACTTATCAAAACAAGTGGGGGTATTTTTCCCTGATAGCATTTTCAGATTCCCACGTTGCCTCTTCAACCATGTGGTTCTTCCACAAAACCATTACCTAGTAAATTACCTTATTCCGCAACACCTACTCAATACAGTCAAGAATCTGAACTGGTTGTTCTTCATAAGAGAGATTCTCTTCCAACTGAACTACTTCTGGCCTCAAAACATGAGATGGATCTGGAATATACTTTCTCACCATTGAAACATGAAAAAAATTGTGTTCCTGGGATATACGTCAGGGTAAAGACACTCTGTATGAAACTGATCTAACTTTTTCCAGAATTTCATAAGGTCTAATGAACCTCGGGCTCAACTTTCCCTTCTTACCAAAACGCATCACACTTTTCCATGGAGAAACTTTGTGAAAGACATGATCACCTACCTTAAAAGAAAGATACTTCCTCCGATTATCTGCATAACTTTTCTGTCTGCTCTGAGCTATTCTAATGTGCTTCTCAATCAACTGAACTTTCTCTACCATCTCTTCTACCAATTCTGGTCCCATCAGCTTCCTTTCACCTACTTCATCCCAAAAAGCTGGAGTTCGACAATGCTTTCCATATAATGCCTCAAATGGAGCCATCTTTATACTGGAATGAAAATTGTTATTATATGAAAATTCAACAAAAGAATGATGTTGGTCCCAACTTCCCTGATAATCAATCGAGAAAGCTCATAACATATCTTCAAATGTCTGAAATGTTAGTTCTGACTACCCATCTGATTGAGGATGAAAAGCTGTACTAAAGTATAATTCAGTACCCAATGGCTTTTGAAGGCCTTTTCAAAAGTTATAAGTGAACTTGGGATCACGATCAGATACAATGGAGAGAGGAACTCCATGCAACCTGATTATCTCTTTAACATATAACCGATCAAGTTGATCTAAAGACAGAGTATCTCGAATAAGATGGAAATGAGCAGATTTAGTCAATTGATCAACTGTAACCCAGATTCCATTATTACCTCGAGATGTATTTGGTAATTCCACAACAGAGTCCATGGATATATTTTCCCATTTCCTACGCTGGCACTGGTAGAGGCCGAAGCATTCCATTCGGTAACTGTCGCCCTGCTTTAACCTGATGACAAGTCAAACACTTTTAAGTAAAATCAGCAATATCTCTTTTCATTCCATCACACCAATAATACTCACCAAGATATCTTTACATCTTAGTACCAACAGGATAAACTGAAAACCGAGAACTATGAGCTTCACATAACAACTCATTATTCAACTGTGAATCATAAGGCACACATATTCTCTTTCCAAGTATCAAAAAACGATCATTATCAATGTTAAATTCAGGTAAATTGCCCTTCTGAACTAACACAACCTTTTTCTGCAACTCACTGTCTTCATTCTACGCTTGCTTAATTCTGTCTTATAGAGATTATTTCACTGACACCTGAAGCAAAACAGAATAATTTCCTTCAACAACAACTCCTATGAAAAAGTTCATCAAATCAAAAACCAAAGGATCTCGTTCCAAATGTACCATGGTTAATGAAGCATTACATTTTCGACTTAAAGCATCAACCACTTTATTTGATTTTCCCAGATGGTAATGGATCGTGAAATCACAATCCTTGATTAATTCAAAAAATCTCCTCTATCTAATGTTCAATTCTTTCTGAGTGAATATATATTTTAAACTTTTGTGATCAGTATATATTTTACACTTCACTCCATACAAATAATTCCTCTAAAATTTTAAAGCAAAAAAAAACTAATTCAAAATCATTTGTAGGGTAATTTAACTTGTGAGGTTTCAACTAACATGAAGCATAAGCAATTGCCCTATCATTCTACATTAGGACACATCCCTGTCCTTTCAACGAAGCATCACTATTAATAAAAAACTCACCATTTTTGGATAGCAGTGCCAAAACTGGAGCATTCACCAATCTCCTTTTCAATTCCTGAAAACAATCATCACATTCTTTTGTCCAAATGAACTTAACACCTTTTCGAGTTAACTTAGTAATTAGACTAGATAACAATGAAAAATTTTCAACAAACCTCTAGTAATAACCTTCAAAACCAAGAAAACTACGGATCTCAGTTATATTTGTGGGTCTTGTCCATTGTTCAACAACTTTTATTTTAGCTTGATCAACAGTTATTCCATTTTTTGAAACAATGTGACGAAGGAAAGAAATTTTTTGAAACCAAAACTCACACTTTATGAATTTCCCAAATAATTTATTTTCATTTAAAGTTTTCAAGACAACCCTTAAATGAATTTCATGATCCTTTTTACTTTTAGAATAAACCAAAATATCATCAATAAACACAAACACCATTTATGACCTGATTCAACGGAGCCATCCTTGTAGTAAACTGCCCAATTCTGATTTTGACCATCTATTATTGCTGATTCAGAAAGTTATTCTCCTCTGTATGCCTTCCCAGATAAGCTGCACTGTTTCCTTTACAAAAAAGCATTCTTAACACATAAATATCTTAGACTAATCAACATTGTAATCTGTAAATTCTATATCATTTCAATATTAACAGAAATTACTTTATGGATATTAATTTAACAATACCCTAACTCCTAAAGTTGTCTAAACCGACCTCTGATAACAACAATAAAAACCCGACCTTAAACCATGATTAATATTTAATTAAATGAATAATTCACATTGAGTATCTTTTCAGGTTTAGTCTTTTAGAGAGTTAGGCCATAATTATTACATTTCAAAATATTACAAAGTAGACACTTCTACACAGTTTCCATTTTTTTTTACAAAACATGAACTCTTGAAAAAAAGAGTCATGTCTAGTTCCATGTTTAAGATAGCATGACTTCTCCTTGATCCCATCCTTTACCCTATTCGACATTATGTCATGTGAAAATCATTTCAAAAACTTGGGATGAGCATAATAAATCTTAGTAAGGGATACACACAAAATTAAAACTGTTAGTTTTTAAAAACAACAAGTAAACCATGAATAGTTTAACAAAAGTAATATTTTTCACCTTTTTGAATTAGTAAATACTCATCACTGAATAAAGGATCATTACTTACCCTTTTTCAACCAAAATATGACCATAAAAAACATATAAAGAACACATAACATATAATGGTAACTTTGGACATAAACATACATAAATGGAATAACCATACATTCGACTTCCACACATATCACTAAATGGAATAGCCATACGACCGACTTCTATACCAAATGCATTGGAGGTTATAACGTAACCACCCATCCTGGTATTCACGACACCACCCATCATTTGGTTTATCACATAACCACCCGTCAAATGTCCGTGTACCAATATAAAACCATAACACATACATCCAATAAAAAGGAAAGAAAAAATTTCCACATTTCGATCAAAATATATCACTTAAATATATTGACATAACAAATCCATCTTAAAAACCATTTTCAATAAAAAAATACATAAATGAGTATATGGTATTTATTTTCATTTAAAAACATTACGACTTGTTGAGGAAGCCAAAGATCAAATAATACTCGCGGTGGCGGAAAAGGTCGTTGTCATCGCATACATTTAATGAAACATTATTTTTTGTCATTTAGTTAAACAATTCATATAAAAATATTCCCTTTGAATTAAATAGAAAATAAAATGTGTTTATACAGCATATAAAATAAAATCATGTATTAAAACAAAATATGCCTCAATGAAAGGAGATTGAGATGAAGTCCCTTACCTTGTGTCCGACTTGACTCAGTCATTATTTAATCTCGTGAATAATAAACTAAAGTTAATTTCTACTTGATTAAAAACCTTTTCAAGTTTATTATTATTTTCATATCACTTATTAAGATTTTCTAAACATTATGTATCCATTTAAGTTAATAACATTCATTTTGTCGATATTTGGTACTTGAGTCAAAAATGGACTTCTTATAATTACATGTTGTTAATGTTGTAAAAGGTTCATTATATCCAGAATAAAATTCATCATTTAGATATCATATATATAATATATATCCAGTATATACATTTATTTAAAATAGTACATAACATTTGGAGGTATGAAATGAAATGCACCGTTCATGGAGGCAGTAAGTCGTACGCACGCATGAACGCTCCTTTCATTTGTATTTATTATTTTAATGGAAATAAAATATAATAATACATAGGTATATTACAATTCCAGTATAATATCATATATAATTTCATTAACAATATCCTTTATACATCCCACATAAGGCATTAACGAGTCACATCACTTTAAGGGGGCGGTAGTCCGCACTTCCTCAAATGAGATTATCGTATTTACCCACTATGGAAACCATAAAGGATTGATATAATTGGTAATTAAAGAAGAATAATGAAATCATAAATATAATATATATCATATATAAATACATTTCCATCATAATGGACACCATGAGAGGCGGTAAGAGATAATCGAACTGTCATCGTTTCGTGAGGCGTTAGTTTTCCATCCAAAGAAACATTATGTTATTCACCCATTAAATGGAGCTGTGTGTAAGTTTAGTACAATAATTCTCATAAAAACATCCTAGTATATTGATGATACTGTTGTTGTTACAAAATAATGGAATAAAAGAGATTTTAGGGGTTGGAGAAGTAAAATAAATAAAACAATTTAAGAGAAACTGTTACCTTTAATTTGGGCATCTTCCTTTGGTTTAAACCAAAAGGACTTCTTGAAGTGCCTTCTGCCTAAAGTAAGGCTTCTAGAGGGATTATAGGGATGTTGGGAGATTAATTTGGAAGTGTTTGGACGATCTAAATGGCTTGAGAGGTGTAAGGAATTGTTTAGAAGTGGTCTTCTTTTATAAGGGAGAGGAGGGGATCTTTATGAAAGTGTGAAAGTATTATTTTATAATATAATGATATTCGGTTTCTAATGGTCCAAAAATCATTATAGTCAAATATAAGATGAGTCATGGTCGAAATAAAACCATCCAATTATAATTGGACATGTTTTGGATAATATTTTAATCATTATAATCTTATTTATTTAAATCATTTTTTAATGAGGTAAATACTGCATCATTATTGTGTCATAAATAATTTAATTTATTTCATTTATAAAAATTACAAAAAAAGTACTATCATTTATGTAATATTTTTATCTTTACAATGAATATTTATAGTATAAAATAGTTCTTATATAACACCATATAGAAATTAATTTACTATAATATTTTTGTTCATATCTATTTTTCCTTTACATTAAATTAATTAGTCTAAATTGTCATTATCACTCCCAAGATGATCAAAGGGGTCCCAAAATCGACCCAAGGATTCCCATGGTCGTTAATGGATCAACCAATAAGGTTTGGACATGTGTTAAGGTAATTTTGAATTATTATTAAATTCTTTTACCCTTAAATTACTTTATTTACCTTTAACCGCGGTAAATAAAAGTCAAATGTTACTATTCACCAAATATTATTTTCATCTTAATGAACCACATTTTACTTCTTGATAACAACCATGTATGTCGTATTTTTGAAATTCAATTCACAGAAGTGGTAAAATTTCATTTAAATGAAAAAGTCAGTTTTTTTAACTGCAACTAAGTGGTGTCACTATTCATCAAAAATTAAAGTTTTTCAGAAAAAACCAAAAATTCATCCTACGATATATTTGATATTCCGAATTAAAAAATTATTTCTATTTTTTCCAAATTCAAAACATAGAAGTGTAATTAATTAATTTAAAAATTAATTCACGTTGTTAAAATAAATAGTGTTTTTTTAAGAAACAATAACTATCAAAAGATTGATACTTGTTTATGACCAATTTCAAAGTGAAATTAATTACAATGAACAAAATTAGATTAATTGGTAAAAATATATTTAAATTCAAATTAAAACCAACTTAAAACATAATCTAAAAATATAAATAAATTAGATTAAAAGGCACTTTTGAATTAAAATACAGTATTTTTCACTATTCATTAAAAAATGAACTTTATCAGAAAAATACCAAAAAATTACCCATAGTAAAATTTGATGTTCCAATTATAAAGAAGGATTATATTTTTTCAATTAGAATGTATTAAAGTGACCGAAACTATATTTAAATAGGGTTCTCTATTAAAAGGTGGTAAATCATCCTTTTAATGTAAATTATGCTTAAAATTAGATTCATATATATTTTAAGCCTCTCACTTTTTATTGGATAAATGTAAAAAAATTTATCAAATATGTATAATAATATTGTAGTTAGTTTCATTAATTCCCTCCAACACAACTACAAGGAGTTAAATGTCATTTAAAATAATAATATTATATTATTATTGTGCAACGTAAGATTTCAATGAAACCCGCTGTTGCGTATCGAGTATGCTATCAAACATAGAAACCCCTTTAAAGTAAAATTAATATTTAATTCAAAAATATTAATAAATATAAAATATTTCTTATTATTCATTTACCTGGGATGTTACATATTATCAGCTAATAGAACCAGAAATAATTTTGTGGCTATTGGGGGCTTCCACCTCATGTTTTCATTTATAATGATCATGGTTTTGATATATTTATATTTTATTCCATATAATAACAAAAAAAATATTTCTTTTTATAGATGTAATACGAGTTTATTTATTTTAAAATTTAAAGGTATTTATTTTTTATTTTATAAAGAAATCATTTTTATGGTAAGAAATATTTAAATTATAGTTTTTTTTGTTAGATTACATAAACCATGTAATGATAGTAAATTTAAAAAATTGTGCACATGAATCATACCACACATAACCATGTAACCCCAATCAATTTCATATAAATAAAAAGTGGTTTACTAGATTAAAAAATGATATATATTTATATATTTGTTAAAAAAAACCACATTGTTTATATCACACATGTTTTCAATGTTAAAATATCTAAAAAATATTTGACAGAAAAAGGTTAAATGGTCACAAAGTATATTTAATTGGTTTATACTGATGTGTGTGGAACTTTCTTAATTAAATCAAGGGGTGGGTACTCATACTTCATAAATTTCACTGTTGACATTAGTAGATATGGATATTTCTACATAATGAGGTAAAAACCATATTAATTTGATAAATTAAATGAATATAACAATGAATATGAGAAATAATATAGTAATAAGATTAATAAACTCTGCTAAAAAGTTTTGAAGTATTTCTTAATTAATACCACACTAATTATTTATAAGAGTTTAGGATTTTATCTTAACCCATACCTCCTCAAACACAATAATAGAATTATGTGAGTGAATGGAAGAACCAAACCCTATTAAACATAGTGAGATCAATGATGATTCATGAACGCCTTGTTTTATCCTAATTGGGATAAAAATTATGGATAATATCACACATACTAAACCAAATTCTAATTAAATAAACATACACTATTACATATGAATCTTTTTGGGGAAAAAATATTTATTTCCATATTTATAAGTGTGGTTTGTGAATCATTTATTAAGATATTTATTGAAAAAAACTAAACCCAAAGGTACTAAGTGTATATTTATAGGTTATCCTAAAGAATATATATAATATTACCTAATAGAAACCCCAAATATATTTAATGGGATAATATTTTTTAGAGAGAGATAATGCTTGATTAAGTCAAGGATCAAGATATATATGAGTCAGAATAGGAACAGATTCCATAAAGTCCCATGGAAAAATAAGTTCTAGAGATTAAAGTAATGAATAGAAGCATGAGATAGGTTATATATACTGAATTATATAGTTTTCTTGTTGCAAAGGATTGTGACTCATTATTAGTTGATAATAATATCCAGAAAGCTACACGAAGGTAGTAGGTGACACAATAGCTTCCAAATGGTAGGAAATTATGAATTATTAAATGCATTCCCAATACCAAAACAATGATAGGGTTTTCATAGATTTTCCAATTAATATAAATCCCATTAGTTTTAAATGATTATTAATGAAAAAACTAGACATGTATGGAAAATTCAGATCCTATAAGGAATTATTGGTTTTTAAAGTATTCATACAGTATGATGTCATATACTTTGATGTAACCTTTTTACTAGAATCTATGTAAAAATTGATAATAATTCTACTTTACATAGTATAATAACATGACTTTGGGATTTTTAATATTGATGTAGAAAAATATTCCATTATTAGAAAAATTTAGGAATATGTATATATGAAACAACTAAAAGGGTTTTAGTAATAACTCATGTTAGTATAGGTGAGAATTTTAGTTTTAATTTTAATTTATTCATTGGTGGATGAGTCATTTTGAAAATATTGGAATTGGAATATTGATCATTTAAAAATCTAAAAATGGTGTTTTTAAATGTGATTTAAATTTTAGTGGAAGGATCAGGGGTTTACAAAATGACTAAACGTGGAATGTGATTTTTGGGATATAGAAAATCGCCATAAAATTATATTCACATCATGAATATGATTCAAAAAAATAATGGGTTTCATGTGGTTGGTCTATAAAGGATTATGATTTTAAAAGGGGCCTCAGGGGCCTTACCCAAAAAATTCATGGTGTGAATCCATAGGCCACACAATGAAACCTAATAGTCTCCCATTTTTAAAATGTAAAATACGTGGCTTGGCCCTATTATTTCATTAGGAAACATGTCCATGTATGGTATGGATCACACAACACCTCCCACCATCCATTCTTCACAATTATTGGTGTGTTTGGCTGTGATTACATGGTGTGGGTGGGTAATATCATCATCTTACCTCAAACCAGAATTTTTCCCTTCCAACATTTATGATTTCTAAAGATTCCATTTTAGGGTTATTCAATGGTTCCATTGAGGTATAGTAGAATTGATCATTTTTTATGTGGATTTTACTTATCATAGGAAGAGGGAATCCTAAGATTATGTCTGATTATGTTCTCAGATCAATCAATCATGGTATATCACTTTTATGAATTTTTGAAGTCTTTTTCCATCAATCAATCTTACAAGGTTGTGCAATATGTAGATTCATTGGGTAATTTTATGAATCCATGATTTAGGGATACATCTAGAGTGGAACACACTATGTTTCCATTGGTTTGGGAATATAAGAACGACTTAGTGAGTTTTCCATCAATTTTATAAGGTTTATTTTAAATAATTAAATAATTATATCTTTCGTAATTAATCATTGTTTCTTGTAAAGAGTTATAAAATTTGGGCCTTGATATGGGTATGGTTGATCAATTATGAGGCCTAATGAGCTTGGAGGGACTTGTAAGAAGTATTTAACCATTTTAATCAATGTAGTAATTCTCTATTTCTAGTATACAGTCTTTCATACATTCCCAATGGCATATATATTTGTATAACATGGTATGTGGTCACTTGGGCTCATTGCTGAGGGAGATTCTCCAAGTTAATTTAAATTTTTGAATTTTTAATCAAATTTATTTAACAATTGAATGAGGTGAATCAATAGGGTCAACCATAACCCTAATGTTATTTCATGATAATTTAGCCATCGATGGACGTGTCTAGGACTGCATTACCCAGAAGGCCTCTAAACCTCATGCAAGGTGGGGCCAGAATTTTATAAGACCTCCCTTATACACAATTCAGGCACACCATTATGGGAAATTCCCTAAATTTAATTTAATTAAATTAATATATTAATTAGATTATAATTATTAATTGTAATAGTAAACCCTAAGGGTCATGGAAAATATTTGGCTATTTTCCTCATACCTTTTCCACCGAGGGATGATGTTGAGACCTTGATACATGGGTTGGCCACTAAACATTTTGTGGGGTGAGGTTTGACTAAAATAACATTATCCTATACATTGGATATTAAGACATTAGAGAACTACCGTATGATATTTGGTTCATTAGGGATATTCAATATAAGGATAATATTAGTGAACCTATCCTATCTGATATGACGAAGCCCAGGTGGATAATACAAGGTTAACCCGAACCATGTTTGTGTTAGTATATAGAACCAGAGTGACTTTTAGATTTGATATGGGATATCGACCATCACATGAATGAATCCCATGTTGATAAGACACTATCTACTTTGTATGATCAGTCTACACTTCTAAATAATGCATGGTACAATATATCCCCATTTGTCAGTTGTTAACCTGAGACAGGGACTGAGACCAAGGACCTAAGAGAGGGTGCCTCTACTGTATTGAGACTGAGGGGACCTAATGGATTCCCCATTTATAGAATGATTTTGAGAATGAATGTATGGACATGGGTAGTAATTATTAACCATAGAACCATAAACCTAAACCAATGTCCAAGATATTAGGTTGAGATGAGGATGATGAGTATGGGTGTTAGACCAGCCCTTGTGTTTTCATTATATATGGAGTGATCCCCCAATGTTTTTTAAAAGTAATGTTTTTTAGGATATGAGATATGGTATAATCATGGGATTCCATGTTTTTTAGTTGGACATAGTTATAGTTACCACATAGTTGGATCTTGGTGCTAGATCTACCATAGATATGGGGCTTCGATATGAAAAGGGATACATTATATTAATAGCCTGAGTGTTTAGAATACCAGGGATTTGGAGCTCAAAAATTGGTTGAAATGTTCCTCATCCTTATATTCAAAAGGATAATGAACTTAAATGTATTTAGATCACAGATATTATATAACGTGTGACTATCTCCTATATTTATAAGGATATTATGATTTAAAGTATTTATAACCCATAGATAAGGTTTTCATGGGACTCATTTACAAATTCATGAGATGATGATTGGGGAGGACCTGATTAGGGGGATTAATAATTTTGTTTCATGGGTTTAATCCCCAAATTCTAGAGGACATTCGATATAAAGGATTTTGAGCTCACTAATTTTCTATCATGTTCCACTACCTCAGATTTAGGATGATACCAGGATGCCATTGATTTGGAACTTAAAAACTGGGTAATGGGGGATGAGATCCTATAGTCCTAAGGATTTTTTATGGCTATAATGGATTTTAAACATTAATTTTACATGGGAGGTATTTTATTTTTGATGTTCTCAGAGACACAATGTAAATGATCGAACCCGGTATGGTCGGTTGGGGTCACAAACCAATGGATCAGAATCAATTTATTTATTTAGTGTTATCCTATATTTCTGATGAAATTATCAAATACAGATAAAACATCATATTCTCGTGATTAAAGGACGACATTGCTAGTTCCCTATTAAGTCCTTTACTCACACCCTGCTTGGGGTTCCACTACACTTGGGTACCTAAACATACTATCAATTTCTTGTAGGAACCGATTAGGCTGAGTGCTCGGATAACATGGCCAAGTAGGAAATCTGAGATGGTATCATAATATTGGATATAGTTTTTATTGGAGATATATGGTTCCCATTTATTTAATTTCTTTGATTTTGGTATGTATCTATAACTAAGCAAGTGGATATATTTTTGTATGTATATCATGTTTTTTTGAAAATTTACTGCATTTAATATATTATTATTGGTTGTTTATTCATTATGAATACTATGATTAATTAGCACTATGGATGGTATTTTGTTATTTTATATTTTATCATTCAATCTGATATGATGGGTATATTTTTTCCATGGTACAACCTTAGACCCTCACCGTTAGTCTATAACGTCTCGCATATAGGGAGGTGTGCCTTAGGAAATGTTGAAAAGTGGAATAAGTACTATTTATAGGGTGACTCATGATAGGATGTTACAAATTGGTATTAGAGGTAGTGTTTTATATTATTTTACTATTTATTATCTAATATATTGTATATTTAGGAATGTTTTATTGTTTGTAATGGAAACAGGGAAGGTTCATCAAGAACATATATTTCGGTTGGAATTTTATGTTACCAAGGCATGGGTAATCTATTTTTTTATGTTTTGATACATTTTTATTTGATTTTATCATTAGGATATTTCCATTTGGTTTTTATGTTTTGATTTATGTTGGATATATGGCTCTTAACCCACTAGAAAGAGGTCTGTGAGATTATTTTTCCCCTTTCCCTATTGAGGCTAGATGAATCTCTTGCATCACACCTTGAATATAAGATTTAAATCATATATTGTATTTCTAGAGTGTAATTTCACCTAAGATAGAGCCAAAATTATTTAATGTATCTATAATTTATGAAAGGGTGTTTTCCCTCATATGTACTTGGTGGAATTATACTCAACATGGTAGACTATTATGCAGAATTTATTATAATAGAAGATCATGTGAATCTTGGGTGTGATGTTTCACAAGGAGAATGTGTCACGAACCAACCTCGGTCAACCCTAAACCAGTCACTCGATTGGGAGGCATGGGCGCAGTGAGATTGTGAAACCCCAGGTGGATTTGTCCAGGCATTGACACGATCCACCTGCCTTTGGAAAATTTAAACTGAGTGAAATTTGTGATTTATTCTGTTGTTTGAATTTTCCTTATGGTTGTTAATAATTTATTATTATTATTATTATTATTAATCTTAATAAATATGTTATTAATTATTATGGTTTTTTATATCTAGAGTTGGGATGGGTTTTAGACCGATGTGCAGGCACTGCATCTTTAGCAGAGACCGTGCAGACATCCCGACACCGGTGCGACAACTTCTGGATCAGACAAAAGTTCATGCACGATTCATGGACAATCGCTAGAGGCACACACGGACTGTTTTCACTATTCAAATAAAACTATTATTAATAAAATGGAATTATTGTTATTATTTATTACCATTATTATTAATAAAATTATTAACATCACATTTAATGTAAAAAACTAAAATTGCTAACCTTATTGTTATGATCATTATAATTACTAGTATTATTAAATGTTATTATTCTTATTATTCCCATCTTTGTTATTTTATTATGTTTTATTTATTTATTTATTTATTTTATATTATTTTATCTTATTCATTATTTTTTTTCTTTTCTTTCCCTTTTTTTGTCCTTTTTTTCTTCCTCCTTTTTAAACCCTAGCCGCCACATTTTTTTCCTTCTCCTGTTCTCTCCACTTCTCCCCCGCGTGAGCCGCCACCTCCTTACCCTTCTTCTCCCTCGCTGCCCGCCTCACCTCCAGCAGATCCCATGCCCAGCCTGCTCCACCTCACAACACCTCGCCCCCCTCGGCTTACCCTACCCAGCAAACCCTCTTGCACACCTCCAGCCGGCACACTCCGACTCCTAGCACCCCTGCCTTCTCCTTGCAGCACCCACCCTGTTTGGTGGGATCTTACTACCATCGCACACCCAAATCCCCCACAACCTCTGTTGATGCCCTGGTGCTTGTCGCCAGCCGAGGAGGATTGGGAACGCATCTCAGGCCATGTTTGCGGGCCAGATCGGGTGACTGGTTCAGGGTCGACCCAGGTAGGTTCGTGACAGAATGAATATGATGTGGTCTATATAAACCAATGGTAAAATGACCCTGGTGGTTCTTTGTGGGACAAGGTTCCTATTCTATGTAATCATTATAGTTTATGGTAGTTCAGGTTCAAATACATAAATTAACCAATAACTAATCATATTAGTGTTTTCCAGTATAGCATGGAATGTCATTATATATAACCTAACATTGGGTATGGGATTCCCTTAGTATATATTATCTGTGATTATAATGTGCATGTTTATCATTGACTAGTGAAAAGTGATCCTCCAAGGAGTAGTATAGTGTTCATAATCATATAGAGGTTGGGTTCCATGATCATAGGTGGTTTTTTGGAATTCTGATTTCATGTGACGAGACGGGTGTGAAAGACCTTGAAACACCCTAATAGAGAAGGGGTGAATCAGGGTGTTAATTTTTATTCTAAAGTTAAAGCTCATATTCACTGGTTAGTTGGAACATTCTAAACTTTTCTGTTGGTAATGTGTAGGAATTTAAATATTCACATGTAGA
Organism: Viscum album; assembly: GCA_963277665.1. Taxonomy (NCBI): domain Eukaryota; kingdom Viridiplantae; phylum Streptophyta; class Magnoliopsida; order Santalales; family Viscaceae; genus Viscum; species Viscum album. The sequence goes on from OY728143.1 coordinate 37,018,769, forward strand.
TAGAAAACACATCAATTTTACTTGGCTCACCACTAAGGGCTAGTCCAAGTAGAAAACACAGATATTGCATCAATTGCACAAAATTCTACTAATCTTCACTAATTGTGAAATAATATAATTAATACATTGTCACTCTATTCTAAGAACATTGACTTTATAAGATTTTTGGGACAACACAAAGCGTCTCTCAAAAAACATTCGTCGACTCCTCCAAGCTCACTACCTTAGGTGAAGTCTTACTCAATTTATTGACATGAAGGTAACATAAATATATTTTCATTGAAGTAATTTTCTATGTATAACATGAGACTCTACATGAATCTTAGTCTTTAATTCATGCACTATAAAGCACTAATAAAAAAATCGAGATAATCAAAACCTGATAGAATCTCAACACAACACTTGCGCGTAACACCTCTTCTTAGGTGGAAGTTTAGCGATTTTCATGAGAGATGTCTTTGGGTCATCCCCTAACTTACAAAAAATATCACCACAATATTCACATGTTCATAATAGACTAAAAAACATTATTTTTCTATGATTTACTTCACACAAGTCTTCTATATGTAACTCTTTCACACAACATAGATACCCGATATTTGTTGGAAATGTTCTCCATCTTGAGTGGGGGTAACCATCTATTTATAGTCCTTGATGACCCTAAACATAAGTTACTTTCATGTCAACCCCTGTGCATGTAAGAATAAATTTTACATTGCATTGGGCATGTATCTTTTTTGCAAAACCTCATCTTTATCGCACATTTTAATTTTCACAAAATTTTTTCCTTTTCCATATTTTGATGTGATGATCCTAAAACATCCCTTGAAAAAAAATATAAACCACCCATAATATTGTGAAAAAAGACATTATCCAAAAACACCATTCACCTCTTTTTAGACAATGAAATTTGTCAAAAACTGTGAAACAACACCACCTTCAAAACTATTGTCTGTATAAACTAGAAAAATAATTTCTATATAAAATCGCTCCTTATCCATGTGGATTGAAAAAAGGGTCCATTTTTAGTAAATAAAAGACTTGGGTCCATCATGTAGTTTGGGTTAAACCCCAAGAGTTGTGGTCCAGATGTGAGACTTAATGAGTAGGGATAAGTGAGAGACCTAGTGGACACTAGTTTTGAATCAATACCTAGTGGGTAACTGTTTTTGGTAGTTTGATGCTGACACATTAGATAGGTTACCCTTGTATTTGGGAGGTTTTGAGTTGTTGTATTGATACAAAATACGCCCCATCAATATCTATAAGGTTAATTATTATGACATTTTTCTTTATATGTAAATCACCTTGAATTTTTGTGGTTTTTTTAAGGATGGTTTCGATGGGTAGGATCATTTATATTGTTGACCATATGGTTCTAAAGTTGTTCAGTGCAAGGAATCAATGATGGAAATGGATGAGTGATTCAAGTGTAACTATAACGTGGGTAGATGTTTTTGATATGGTAATTATGCATAAGTTTTTGGTTGATCCTATGGTTAGGATCGACTCAAATGAAAGGTATAAATATTTTATGTGTACTCAGGATGCATGATTCCATCTCAGATGTGTGAATGGGTGACTCAAGAGTAAGCTCCCATTTGTTCAACAAGAGTAAGTAAATTTACACCAAATATAGTGGGACTATTTTTTGTTGGATCAGTATGATGGATTAGTTTCTCTTTTCTTGAAGATTTCTGGATTAAGGTAGTGAAACTCGATAATTTTAGTAGTTTTAGTGATATAAAAATCATTCATTCATGACCACTTATTATAGATTCCTATGTTTGTAGATTATTTTGACTAATAATACCCTCTTCAATCATGGAGGCTGAGATTTTAGGAAATCTTTGTGAGAAGGGAGGACCAGGTCCCTTGTATGTGTTTTGGTCATAATCATAGACAACATCTATGTAAAATTATATTCTAGAAGTGATCGTTTCCAATATCTTGACATCATTTAGGGCACGGTTATATAACATCAACTATAGGACAATATAATTAAATGTATTTTCCAGTTTGAAGAATTTTCACGTTTGGGGTTATGATCGGTGAGTGGTGTATGGAAGTACATATGGTTGGGAGAACACCATAGGATATTAGAGGATGGCCCCTCTGTAAAAATGGACATGATTTTTGTTGGATAGACCATTGAATGGTATAGGGTGCAGTTTGTCACTAGTGATCTATGTAGTTTTATTTATCTGATAACATGTAGAGACTAGAATTTAGGTTTAGATTAAAAAATTTATGGATTTAGTGCGTTGACATTAGGCTTGAAATATTCTAGTGTGATCTGAAGGTGATTCGTGGGGTGAACCCCATTTCCTTACATTTTTCATGAGGTGAGCCATGATTTATGACATAGTTTCAGGATGAACTAGTTTTGTGTCCTTATTTAAGGTGTGAATCCATATTTAATGTCATGGTTCATGAGGTGAGTCATGTGATGAAATATTTCATGTCTTGTTTTATGTTGTCAATCATGAGGAAACAAGTCATAAAGGTGTTGTTATTGGTGAAATACTTGGGAAATCTTGGGAAGCTGGTGTTGTTGTCTAGATATATCATTTTTGGTATGATGGGAGTATTTTGAGGTCATGATGTGACATTTTAAGGAATGGTCAGTGTATGAAATCTTTATACATGGGCTTTGGATACTCATCTATTTTATATTTGAATCTTAGATTAGATGTCGTGGAAACTCTTGTAAGTGTTTCATCCATGTTCTTATATGGTGAGAAAGAAACCGTGTTTAGTGGATCATTATACTTTTGTAAAAAAAAATTATTATCGATCCTGGTAGTGGGTTAATGCCATGGGATGGAAGGTATCACAAAAAGATGGGTTCCATGGTGGGGATAACTATCAAACTACTGATGACATAACAAGAAAAATAGTTGTGTTTCAGAATATAAGGGCATAGTAGAGCATCATCAAGGGGTTCAGTGATGGTTACAAGAATTGGATTGCGTTTTTATGAAAAATGTATCTCATTTATGTTGTTGTTTTGTGGAAGATAAATTATTTCTCTTGTATATAATGTAATTATTTGAGAAAGGATATAAAAGCCCAATGTAGGCCAAGTTCATTGGATGAAAGATTCCTGAGGCCTATCAGGGATGATAAGTTTTATGGTTGGGGTATTGAAATAATCCACATCCATATAATATGATAATTTCAACTTGAATTTGTACTTTTTGATTGGTTTATGGGTCATTTTGAAAATATTGAAATCAGAGAAAGGTTCCAACGGTTTGGACATCAAACAATGGTGTTTCGTACATGGTTTATGTTTTACTGTAAATTCCTATGGTTTGTGAAAGTATCATAAGATACAGGGAATTATATGATCTAGAGAAAAACCACAAAACGCCATTCACATTATGAATTTGATTCATGACATGAATGTGTTTCATGTGGTGATCCCAAGATGGTTACGGATGGGAAAAGTGGAAACATGTGACTTATAGATGAAAATTAATGGTGTAAATCCTTATGCAATTCAATGAAACTTTCTATCCTATTTGTATATCAAAATTTAAAACATTTCTTTGGGCCCCCTTGTTTATTCCAGAAACTAGGATTCACATGAGAGGGCTTGTCTGAAACCTCCCTCCCCTTGTTTTTTCAGCATTATTAGTGATTTTGAGTGTGTTTTAGTAGTGTTGGTATGTATGATATTCCTCCTACCTCCCCCACCCACTTCTTCCAATCCACCATTTAGGATTTTAAAAGATTCCATATTATGGTTCTTCAATGATTCCAATAGAGTATTGTGGAATCAATTATTTCGGATGGGGATTTCACTCAGTCTAAGAATAGGAGATCTTAAAATGATGTATGCCTATGTTTTCACATCAATCCATCATGGTTTTTGAATGTTTCAAATTTATGAAAGAATTTTCTAGTAATCAAATTTATTAGGTTTTTTAATCGATTGTTTCATTTGGGGTTTTTTTGTATCATATTTCCTAGGATGAATAAAAAATATAACACAACATATTACTGGTAGTTTTATCATGGAAAATTGAAAATGTGAGTAAACCAAGAATATACCAAGGTATATTTTTAATTAATTAATTAATTATACCATCTAAAATTAATAAAATATTGTTTTCTTGGAATTAGTGAGGATCTTAGAGAATTTAGAACGATCTAGTTTATCAAGGGAAAGGATGAAAGAAAATGGGAATGCATTGAAGTAGTTTTCTAACCTTATATTCAATGCGGAAAATATCTTTTTGAGGTAGGTGGTCTCACAAACCTTCCTTATCGATTATTTCTTTCGATTATGTTGCATGTGGGCTCTAGGGTTATCTACAGAGGGTGATTCCCCAAGTTAAATTAAATATTTTTCTTAAATAAATATAATTTATAAATGAAATGTGAGATTTCATGGGGTCATGAAGAACTTCAGTGTGCTTTCCTAAAACCTTAGCTATTTATAGATGAGGATAGGACCATATAATATAGATGGACATTATACCTCTTATAAGGCGAGGATAAGATACTAGAGAAATTACTCTATAGACTATCATATCATTCCATTGGAGGAGATTTTAAAATGTTAATTTAATTCAATGAATGTTTAATTTAAATTAATATTATTAATTTTAATATTACACTATATGGGTCACATACAACCCATGGTTGTTTACATGATACCTCAACCAATGATGGACGACATTAATACCTTACAATTTTTACTAGCCTCTATACCTCATGTGATGTGAGGATGGACCACATGAACATTAGAATATGTACATGGTCTTGAGACATTAGAGTGATTACCTATGAACATTTTTTTATTTTAGTTTATCGAGATGAGGATGGAATGAGATACCCTCTCATGTATTATGTTAATAGGCATAGGTGGACATACCTTAGGTTTATTGGGACTTGTTTTTTTGTGAGAGGACTAATCCAAAATTTATTTGAGGGATGAGATGGGCTATTAACCATCTCTTGAATGATTCCCATGTGGATAGACCCTTTGTTTTTTGAAAGGCCCTGCTACCCTTTTGATGATGCCATGTGATGTGATGTCCCAACATGTCTGGTGTTCAACTGAGACCATGACCATGAAAGAGGGGCCAAGCTACGGTTCCTCTACTATACTGAGTTCAAGGGGACGCAATGGATTACTTATTGGTAGACCAACCTAGAGAAAGTATGTATTTCTATTTTTAGTGATGATTGTAGGTGTAACCTTGAACCCAAAACAACATGCATGAAATTGGGATGAGACGATGATGATGGGTGTGCATGTTTGACCAACCCTTGTGTTTTCTTTAGTTATATTTTGACCCCTCTATAATGTTTTAAAAGGGTATAGATACCATGATTAGGTTTAGGGTATAATAATGGGATCCAAAATTTGAAGCTAGATATGATTATAATTACCACAGAGTTAGAGCACATTGAGGAGGACACCATGTATTTGGACATTGGATATGATATGGGATTTCTTGGATTAGGTGCCTAAATGTTTTTGATAAAATGGATTCAGATCTCACATATATGATTACATATGACTTATCCCAAAATTAAAGAGGATATTGGGTTTCCATGGATGTGGGACTCACAAATTGGTTATCACATGCCTCATCCCCGATGTCAGGAGGACATTCAGTTTCATTATATTTAGAGCTCGCATATAGGGCTAATGTGGGCCTCATCTCAAGATTTGTGTGGATATGATTGGGAATTACCTATGTAAGGAGCTCATAGATTGTTTTACATGGGCCTTATACCTAGATATCTGAGGATTTTGGGATTCCATGGATTTGAAGATCATAGATTGGACATAGTGGGCCCCATCCATAGATTTAGAAGGATATGAATATTCTATGGATTTGGATCTCACAGATTGGTTGTAGGTGGATGAGATCTTAGATTTTTTTGGATTTTTCATGCATACTGTGTAATTGGAACATGTTTGTTACTTGAGAGACATGGTATTCAAGAAATTCTCCCAGAAAATAATACTCAACTATGTGATTATGGTTGATTGGGGTCAAATATATAAGGATCAATAGTAATTAATTTGTTTATGGTTTTTTATTTATTTCACCTATGAATGTCTAAATCATATATCACTTAATATACTAGTTAGTAAATAACCATTTTGGTGGTTCCCTATTGAATTTTTTAATCACTCATTTATCCATTACCAATGCACTCAGGCTCCCTTGAAGACATTCACTTGGTTGTAAGAACATGTTGGGAAGAGGATTGGGATATGATGGCCAAGTAAGATAGATTTGATAGTATCAGGAGAATTGATGGGGTTTAACTCAATGAAAATTTAGATCTCTTTTATTTTATTTCTATTACTCTAGTATATTTTTATAGGTATAGTGGGTATATTTTAGTATATATTTAATGGTTGTTCATGACTTTATTGCATTCCATGTATTATTTTTGGTAGTTTATATTTTTTGAAAAATTTGATTATTTTATGCTATAGATTGTATTTGGTTATTTTATGTTTTATTTCACACTATTATATATGGGCATTAGTCTCCCCATACTAACACCCTAGACCCTCATTTCTATTCATATGACTATGGTATATGGGAAGGTGTACCAAAGGTCATGTGGTAAATCAACCTGACTAATATTTATAGAGTGGGATGGGGTGAGATGTTATAGTTTTTTTCTCCAAAGGATTCCAATAAGGTATGTAAGATGTAGAAATCCATTTTCAATTAAATGAATAATCTAGTCCATGAAAAAATCAGTTCTATAAAGCCATAATGGAATTTGGTTCCATAAATAATGATTGTGAGCATCATATATATAAGTAGTTTAGTGGGAGTTAGATCATTTTATTAAAAGATTATTTTAATTAAATAACACTTATTGTAAAAGAGATACCATTATTATTGTATATTAAGGATTGGTTAGCCACATTCTTCTCCATTAGGGACTTAAGAAAAGTTTCATATATTCATGGAATCAACATCCATCATGATAGATCCTAGAGTCTCCTTGGAATAAGTCAGTGTACTTAAATTGGAATGATACAAAAGAGATTCTGTATGGAATAATACAAGAGTTAGTTGTTTCTAGTGTCACAATAAATTCATATTTCTATAAAAATATGGCCTTATATAGATGAATAAATACAAAATATGACAATAATATCATACAAATTAATGTTTAGGTCAGTCACCTATGTTATACTATGTATAGGTCAAGATTTGTCCCACACCTTAAACATGGTAGAAATATATCATGCTATCCCATGAGACTACCATTGTGTGGAAGTCATCATTATCATTATGTATTTTAACCATTATAAGGATATTTTCAATTTTTAGGGAGGATTTTTGGAACTAATAACTAGTTGATAAAAAGATTCTAGATTCTAAATAGATCAGGATGATCTAAAATTATATTCAAGATACTTATTCATTGTCAATGGAGGTGTTTTTATCAAGAATAAGTCAAAGTAAGATGTGGTTACAGATTCAATTGTAGTGTCTACATATATTACAACATTTTAGGTATCTTAACAAGTAATTCAGATTCAAAAAATTGTCCATGATCTTGATGTGTTTCCTAGAAATTAAGACCCTACCATACTCTATTATGAAAACAATGTGGATGCAGCACTAGAAAATGATCCTTGTTCACATTAGTAGATGAATAACATATTACAAAAATGTCTTAATTTTTGGAGTTTTATTATTGTGGTTAAATCACTGTAAGTAGAGTTTCCATATAATAAATTACGAAATAACCCATAACTAAAGACTTAACTATGTAGAATCATAATAACCATTTTCGATTTTCAAGAATAAAAGTCATTATTAATTCTATCTGGACAATGTGGGAGTATATTGGGGTTTTTATCCTTGAACCAACTATTCATACTATAGATCTCATGTATATTATAATAATGTAATATTAACTGAAATATTTTATTACATATAATTCATTGTTCATCCTGAATTTAAAGTAATATTTTCTTGAGTATCTATCACATTAAAAAAGGTATAATAGTTACCCATAATGATGAACACCTTGAAATGACATGATGATAATCTTAAACTGTGTTCTGTGGTCAGATAAAATTCTATTATGGGGCACATATTAGGTTTTTTGTATGATGCATGTACTCATAAATAGATAAGACTCCATATCATGATGTTTTCACTTGATAATCTGCAAGATGAGATATTATGGTAATAAAACCACCTATAGGAAATCCACTTTTTTGTGTTTTTTTAATATATTATTATCTTCAATATTGTGTGATTATCATTTAAAATTATGATTATTATTAATGCTTTTCATGATTTACAAACATTTATGTATTATCATAATACATGATGACACATGATGGTGAAAAATATGGGTATGTTTGGTGAATCATGAATGATACACTATTAATGAATAATCTTATGATGGACTTGTCCATTATATTTTTATGAAAGTTGATATCTTTTCCTCTTGATTGAAATGGAACTGTTTTGTTAACTTAAATGGCCTTGGCATATGTAGGAGTTCATTTGAGATAGTCGATGAAATATGTATCAATAATACAGGTTCATGACACTGTTTGAAAACATTCTTGATGAGATACAATGAAAGAAGTTATTATATTACCTAGTGATCATTCATATTTGGTTTTGATATAACAAAATATGTTCTTCCTCTATGGGTTCCTTGAACTAATATTTTAACACAATCTTAGACTTTAGGAAATCTTTCCTAATTCCACTAAGGAAGTGGTCTATAAGGCCACCCATAATTTATTTCCATCAACATATCATATATAATATTTTTATTTAATAATGGGAATAGATATTATATTCAAGACTGAGAAATGTTATTTATTCATTTTTATTAAATGTTCTCAAATATTAAATAAATATTTATTTTCAATGTATTATTTGAATTATGGGAATGAATAATACTTATTTATCTCCTATTATTCACACCATAAAAAATCATTATTTTTAATTAAGAAAATAATTATTTAGATAGGTGAATATTAAATAAGTGTTTATTCATCAAAATATGTATGAAATATTTATTTATGTATTGGATGAATAATATTTTTTTCAATACATATTTAAAAATTCAATAAATGATGAGGAGGTTGAGCGGAAATTTTTTTTTGGTGATAAACATTAACTTACTAGATTGTAAAATAAATAATTATAATTGCACAGATTTTTATTATGCAGAAAAATAATATTACATTTATATTATTTTATTACATGGCTTGAGGTTCCTTTTTGGTTTAATGTATTATTAAGGGATTTATTGAAATTAGTTAAATGTAAAACCATAATTCAACAAATAGGATAGTTTTTGAATCTGTGAATGATTAATAATTGGGCACAAATATTTCCTCTCAAGATCTCCCTTATCATTTCATAATCTCAAGACTGAGAAGAATAAGAGAAAATTCCTTCATGCCCGAAGTAATGTGATGTGGTCAAGTTGAAAAATTCAAGATGATCAATTGACTATTTTAGCAACTAATAGTTCAACATTGATTTTTTGGAGATCTGAGGATCATGTGTAGATCCCCACCAGAGGAGATCTACATTAGGTCCTTGCAATACAACAGCAAAACACCATTTGGGGTCATTATATTAATATCATTAATGAATAAAGATCTCATTATCACAAAGTCATTTATTATTCTATTTTTAAATTAATACAAAATTAATTTGAATGATCCACTCTTTTTGTTTTGGAATAATTGTTTGTTAATATTTTTTATAAAAATATTCATTGGTTAAGGAACTGATGTTATATACATTGAGAATGATCTATTGAATATGAATAAATTCAATTTAGTTATATCCCAATATGCACTTATGCTACATCTAAATCCATCATTTTCTAATTCATATAGTATAATATTTGTGTAAGATTTTTCATATTTTTAAGTGATTCATCCATCACTGATTATATAACTAATCTAAATTACTAGTAAGGGGAACCATCAGTTGAAGTGAAAAAATATTTTGGAAGGGATGAATTAGGCGAGTCACTAATTTATGCCACATTACCACTTAAGATACATAATATTTTGAAAATTATTTTATTATATCATTGATTTAACGTGTTAAAAACACAAAAAAACTATCCTAAGGAAGAATCAGTATTCCAATACCCAAAAATCTTTTGTTCTTTACATGGGAGTCCCTTATGGTAAGCCTATTCGGTCTTATTTTATCTTTGACATAGCCCTTATCAAAATTCTTATATAGGTCAATAAGTTCATACTAATGATATTAATAAAACAAATGAGGTTTACATTATAGATATTTAAGGTCTAAATCTGTAGTGTTTGGTAATATAATTGTCACTTTATTGACTATGAGTAAAACTTATTCTGCGTGTATCTGATAATCTAGAATTGATAATATCTAACCATGTTCTCAAATATTAATGAAAGAAATTTTTATTGTACTAGAACCATTGAAGGACCATAAGGGAATGTTAAATCAATGATAACATATGATGAGGAAGGTTCGATAGAAAATCTATATCCTCGAGAGATTGGGGAAGGTATACCTACCACTTGATCTCCCATGATATATTGTGATAAAAGAGATCCAATTAATCAAAATGAGATTGGTTGGGATTCTCAATTCCACTATACTGATTCACTGGAATAAGGGACTATGTAATAATAGGTTTTTTATATATATGATATAACTATCTTCTGGGCCCATTACTTGACTAATTTATTTATATATTTTTAATAGACTCTAACTAGTGAAGACGATTTTATCCCAAAACCCATTGTTGGCTTCCCAATAATGAGAAGTTAATCCAATTTTAATTTTCATCACTTAATCATGAATACCAGACTGTGGAGATTTGTGAAAAATATACTAATTTATAACTATTTTTATATATCTAGTCACTAACATATTTTACTATTTAGAGTTCTATATAACAACATAATAAATTTTAGTTGTTCAATAATAGAGGGTGGCGCTAAAATCCAAGTTACATAATAGTAAATATGAATGTAATACACCATTGTTTTTGAGTAGGCCATACAAGTATTATATTAATATGAAAAAGAAGGATATTGACCATAATATTGGAACAATGATTATGAATTTTTTTTAACAGATGCAATTGTTTCCTGAAAACTCTAAAAAATTGATAGTTGTGGTGACATCCATGGAAGAGATAATTTAGAGGGACTAGGAATATAAAAAGACTAGTGTAGTATAGTTGGGCCTTGGAGAAATAAAATACTACCTTACTAAAAACATTTAATGGTAAATAAATGCCTCAAACCAAGATTTATTGGAGTTAAATGGAGTAATATACTAATTTTTGTCTTTGTAAAGTACTCCTTGTATTTATTTCTCCCAAATAATTGAAAATAAACCTTCATTCATTAATGATATTCTTTATTTTTTTTATTTCTTCTTCTCCCACGGACTCTCAACACCAATGAGCCAAGATATGATAATATGATTGTGTCTAAATGCTATTTTATCACCCCAATTTCCATTAAAGTGATACATTATCATCATAGACATGATTTCAACATAATGATCTAAAAATTTCACTGAGATAACTTACATGAAAACTAAATCCTTTTGAAAAATGGGATAATGAAATTTTTTATAAATTTTTAATTAAATGATATTGAGTAAAGGGTGGAACATGCTATGAAATATTTATTATACTTCAGACATGTTCACTCAGAGGAGCATTGGATGGACTGTATGATTATGAATTCATTGTAAACCATAATGTTATTTTTTAATAATGGGAATTAAATACTGTCTTATATATGTAAACATGGATGGGAATTGGATAGAAAATTATGCTAATGACAACACTTAAAATCAGTTTTGATCTTTTTGGGAAAATAATGAGGAGGTTTTCCCCATAGAATATTAATACTCAGAAAGGTTTTGGCCAGAAATTTGTGTTTGCACCATCAATTTAAACCAATATTAGTTTATCTAGGTGTGAAAGAGTTTTGAATATGAAGATAATTTAAATCATAGAGTAGGTTTTATATAAGGGGTTTCATTTCAGAGGGGTCTATGCACCAAAATAAATATCCATGTTTAATTTTCTAATTCAAAATATTGAACACATATAATGAAAATAGAGTTATATAAATTTTAAGTGATCTATTTTTTTATTTGTTAGAACCTGGGTTTTCATATGAGGTAAAAAATCCATCATTTTCCGTTTGAATGCTAAAATATGGTTTTACGTGGGTGACCAACATGATCATGATTTTTTTGGAGGTGTGTGGGGCTTGTTCTGAGCCCAAAACTAGGTTTTGGGCTGAAAATGGCCTGGCTCACAGTATGTGAAAACTATGAGGGGTAGTCCACACAACTTAACTAAACCATGCGAGTCTGGACAATGGGTTCTTACAGAACTCCCAGTTTGATGAAACCATGTGAGAGGAGATTCATGACTGTGCGACAGGTCTACAATTTTCAGAAAATTTGATAGAGGCTCTGTGCACAGTTGCCATATGATTTATAAACTATATAGGTAAACCGTGCGAACAACACTTTATCTTACAATAGACTATGCAACAAGAATAATAGTTTGAAAAACCATATGCCTAAAACCTAAGACCTAGATATGTTGGGTAAAATTACCGTTTTATCCATAATTCATTTTAAATAAAACCAAGGTATCGTTTTTTCTTTTTTTGGATATCAAGAAGATTTTTTTAGCCCCTTAAAGAACAATCATAGGAATTGAGCTATGTGCTCGATCTGACCTCTGATTCGAACTTAGTTTGTATCTATATATCCACAATGGTAAGGCCTTTATTTCTTTTTATCCTTTCTCTAATCTTATGGTTATCAATTGCACTATTTGATTTTAGGCTCATATACCCTAATTTTCCATTTTCACCCATTCATCATATTCTTCCTAAACTGGGAAAAATATGGACATGATACTGGTTGAGCACTCCACTATCGAGATGGGTAGGTGGTCTATACTTTTCATTCATCTTTTGGTTATTTTTAGATATGTTTTACTTTACGCCTCCCAAAAGTATTTTTGACGGAACCCATATTTTGAAAAAGTCACTTACAATAGATGTAATAGGACCTGTTTGGGATTCTCATAGGATCTGTTGTGTTGCATTGGTACTCATTACCTGACCGAGGTCACCCATGGGTTGAACCTTATTGAAGGACACTTTTTATTCCATTATAAACAGTCTAAGGGGTTTGTTTGGGATTAACTTTCTATTAGAAGACAATTAAGAATGGAATGAGTTGAGTGGGTTGGTTCAGAGATGGTTTTCCTCCCTTGACTGGGTATATATTATATATTGAACTAGAATTGGTTAATTTTTGAATTTATAAAATGTGATAATTGGCATAAAAAATTAAACTGAATGTATGGGTATACTAATGAGACATGATTAATTTTGAAGGGATGATAAATGGGTTGGTAAACCCATTTGATGTGTTAAATAGATATGATGATGTATGTGGTTATATCCATGTGACATGATAAATAATAAATAGATTATATGAGAGGTTAGACTAATATTGAATTGAACTATTGAACGTTTTGAATGATTGTTTGATGATTTAAATAGATGCCATGGATAGCTATCTATGGAACTGGAATACAGTAGTGGATGCCCTAGATCGAGATGCTTTGAGGGTCCTGATTTGGTGGGATTCCCTGGGCCCTAGTTCCCCATGGATTTGTATTGATTAGACTCATATAGGACTTGTTGGTACATGTGCTCATATGACTCTAACCGGTGCCAATACCATGTATCCATTGAGATGATCCAGGGACTCGATGAGGATTCCTTGGTCTTGGGCACCTTGGATCCAACCCTTCTTGGTTCACACATCACTATACAACAAGGCCATGGGATATATGACAGGGTTGGATGTATGGAATGTCCCTGATTTTTACACATTTTCTTTATACAACAAAGTCGTGTGGGTTGGATAAGGATGGATATATAAATATCTGTGTTACATGTTTAATTTTCATATAATGACCTTTTTAGGGGATACTTCATGTTTTAAGGATCCTTAAAAGTTTTTTTGGTTTTACTTGTTGTAGTAGGCATAAACCATGGGATTTTACACTTATATTTCTGTTAACTCAAACTTGTTTAGTATATTTCTTGTGCAGCTTAGAATTGTGTAGAATATGGGTGGTTACTCACTAGGATGTTTAACTCACAACCTATTTGGACCTCTTTGGGGACCCAAAAAAATTATACGAATGCATGTGGTAATAGGGGAAATACCCCTAACACAAGTTGTTGATTATTAGTATGGAGAAAGCGAGCGTGGGACCAAGATGAGGCTTGCGATCCTATATGAACTTTTTTTAATTTTCTATTTTTCATTTTGGATACTTATATTGTATTGAATTTACATGTACCAATTCTGAGTGTTTTCTAGAAACATGTATCATCTACATCAATGAGAATGTGACATTTCTGGATTTGTTATATATTCATATCTTGCCTCTCTGTTTTATATTATATCTTCTGGTTGTGTTTTTTTCTCCCGTTGAATGTTGTTGACTTCCATAGTGATATACTCTAGTAATGAGGGAATAGTCTCCCCAATGACACACCTTAGCCCTCGCTACAAGTCGAAATCCTTTTTAATTTTGGGAGATGTTCATGAGGATATGAATCCAATCGACCCGAGAGAAATATTGAGTGGGTTCTATGTCCATGACATTAGATACTGGTATATGATGATTTCTTTTCATATATGACTTAGTGTTTGGAAACAATAGAATAGGATATGAAGGTAATGAGATTTGGTAATAAGGTGTGCCCGAGAGTTTCTACCTCACATACATGGATAATCCAAATTGCCACAAATTATATGGTTACTTTCAGTTTTATTACTATTACAGTGGATTTGAATACACCGTTGGGTGAAGAAAATTATTTATGTTGTTACTATTGGTATGATTTGGTTCAATTTACATTACAACTAGATGAGATGAGGGTATTCCATCTAATACCTCCTGTAGTCACCTTTCTAGAAATCACATTCCATGCATTATTCCATGCAATTTAGGATTTAGTACTTGACACATGCTATTATTATTGGTGTTATGATAGCTATACCTACTATTGTGATAAACCTTCTGTAGTGGATAGGTAAGTGACATCATATTTAAATTCAAACGGTGTGTGATCCCGTATGGATTAGAAAATAATTAACCTTTTAGATTCAATTGTTAAAAAGAATTTGATATTTATGGATTATATGGGAATCAAATTTTGGTTAATGAGGTGTTACGGTCCCTCGTGGATAAGAACATAGTGGACCATCAGTTAAATATTTTGAACAAAAAACTGTTAAATGAGAATGAAATGAAATAGAAAATAGATACCTCACATAGACCTAAATTTTGAGTGGGTAAGAGGCAGTGTTGCAGTCTGTTTTATGTATATTCCTTATAAAGTTATTGATTTAGGAGTAGGAAGTGGGTTATGAAATGGTTTGGGGGGGGGGGGTTAACATGTCCTAAAATTTTGAGCATAGACTTTGATATCATTAATTTTTGAGGAATGTGTCTGGAATTGTACAGAAATTCCACCCTGATGAAATATAGTGGTACTCTGCGAGGGAGGTGATGACCACACTTTGGAGGCGATATGACATGGGCTACTAGTTAATCCTCTTTTAGTACCAAATGTGTCACTAGAGGCTATTCCAAGAATAGGTGATGAGGCACAGTTCCATGAGGGATTCATTCACTATATGAAGACCATTTAGGGAGAACCAAAACCTACCATGATTTTGGTCGAGTTGAAAAAGGTGTTCAAACAACAACATCCTCCAATGTTTTTGAGGGATGGTGGTCCATATGTTTCTGAGCTGTGGCTTGAGACCAATCTTGCTGTCTTCAAGCATCTAGAGAAGTCTCTTGATAGGGGGGTAAAGCTCTCTATATACATAATATGTAGAGCAACGAATCAATTATGGGATGTTCTAAAATAGGATGATGTGCTATGAGAAATATATTGGACTGATTTTCAAACACATTTCTACAACTACTTTTACCCCGAGACTCTGCAGGCAGAGCGGGATAGTGAGTTCGTGCATTGAGAGTTGGGTGTGATGATGGTTATGGAGTAATCGACATGATTTATAGAGTTTAAGTGTTTTTCACTGATGTACCTTACTGATGAGGTGTCTAGAGTGCATCACTTTGAGGAAGGTCTCCAAAAATATATCAAATCTCAAAAAAACGTGTTTATATTGAATTATATCACTGATATTGGGAACAAGTCACTGATTACAGAGTGAAACCCAAGGGAATCTTGGGGTGAAGAGTAGATAAGTGTGATTCTCAACCCATTTGTTCTACACCATTATGAATGAAGTTCCATTTTGAGGATTCCAGTTAGGCGAGTGCCAATCAAGACCTCAGTGCAAGAATCTTGTTTTTTTGTCACTAGTGTGGCTAATGAGGCCACATGAAGAATCAATGCTATTGCATCCCAGTCGGGATCCGACATTGTGGAAGAATGGAGAACATGCAATGTTTTTGTAGAACCTTCCCTCTTATTGTGAGTGGTAGGGGGATAGATCCGAGACAAGTTCAGGAGTAGGTTAGTCAGCTCCATGTCAGGTATGGAGTTGGAGTAGTGCTGGACGTTCAGGCATAGGTAATGTTGTGTGGGGGAAAGGAATCCATACACCAGTTACACAAAGACATAAAACTTGGTTTACTCTGGGAAGTGAGGTTATAGTACAGGGTCATGGTGCAAGTTAATTCAATTAAGTAAAATCTAATCCAAAGGAGCAGGGTTCCAGACCATCTATGGTGAGAGGTATTATCCTATTATCCTCTAATACTACATCTTCTCTTTTGGATATAGGTGCTTCACTTAGTTTTATATATGCACCATGGGTGAAAATCCTTCGGATTGTTTTATGGTCTTTTGAGAGTGTTTTTATACTTGAAACACCATTGCAAATCAGAACAGATGATGTGTGATAGTGTATTGAGTGCCTTCTTGAGGTTGGTAGGTGTCACTTCATCTGGGACCTTTATGTCCTCAAGATGAAAGGGTTTGATTTCATTCTTAGGATGGACTTTATAGTATATTATTGACATTACATTGACTTCTACTTCTCAAGGGTGACCTTGACATCACCATAGGGTGCGTTTTTTACCCCCAAGGGTGAATGGGAAGTCCATGTGAGAATTTTTGGAATAGAGAATCATTGGCCTCATGGAATGAAAACATAGATCAATTGTTTTTTAGATGATTAGGGAGTGAGTTAGGTGGAATTCCCTCAAGTGGTAGATCACTTCATGGATGTCATTCCCATTGAATATTTTGGTTTACCTCCAATGTGAGAGGTTTAGTTCTCCATAAATCTAGTGCTAGAAGCCACAATGGTATCTATTCCTCCTTTTAAGATGGCTATGGAGAATTTGTAGGAATAGAAGAGGTTGTAAAAGAATTTTCAGGAAAAGGGGTTTATTTGACCCAAAAATTCTCTATGGGGTTTGCAAATCCTTTTTTTGAAAAAGGCAGATGAAAATCTTAGGACATGAATGGATTATCAGAAACTAAACCTGTTGACAGTTAAGAAATAATATCCCTGGACATAGATATATGATAAGTTTGATCATGTCTGAAGAGCCTGAATGTTCTCAAATATTGATTTGATATCAAGATATCACTAGGTACGTGTTAAACATGTAGACATTTGTTGTACAACCTTTCGTAGAAGGTTTGACCTATATGAGTATCTAGTTATTCCATTCAGTCTCACAAAAGTGCAACCATTTTTCATGACCATGATTAACCAAGTGTTCAATACTTAAATGGATTCTTTTGTAGTGGGTTTCATGGAAGACATCTTGGTGTATTCTAACAATCAAGATGACTATGCCAACCATATTGAGATATTTCTGAATACACTAAGAGAGAATCAATTATATGCTATGCTCACAAGGTTCCACTTTTGGATAAATCAGATTGACATTTTGGGTCACATCATCTCAATGACATAAGTCTCAGTGGACCTAGAGAAGGTTATATCTATAGTTTCCTATGAACATCCCATTTTTTGTGATTAGGAGATTCTTGGGTCTATCTAGTTACTACATACATTTCATATAAATCTTCTCACACTTTCCATTGTTATTG
The DNA here is from genome assembly GCA_963277665.1 of Viscum album. Lineage (NCBI taxonomy): Eukaryota > Viridiplantae > Streptophyta > Magnoliopsida > Santalales > Viscaceae > Viscum > Viscum album. The sequence goes on from OY728143.1 coordinate 37,036,926, forward strand.
ATAGGCTTGAATAAGAATTTTTTGATGTTTTTATGGTCATATTCTTATGAGATAGCCTTTTAGGACATAAAAGAAATATTGACATCAGCACCAGTCCTGATACATCTAGAGTAGAGCAGGAGCTACAATGTGTATTGTGATGCATCAAGTGTTAGGATAGGGGAAGTGCTAATGAAGGGGGATATAGTCATGGGGTACAAGTCTCAGTAGCTGAGGCCATATGAGAGGAATTTCCCAATTAAAAATCTTGAGTTAGCTACTTTTGTTCACATATTGAGCTTTTGGAGACAATATTTACTAGGAGAGGATTTTGTGGTGTACAAATACCGCCAACAACTCAAGTATATTTTTAATAATCATGATTTTAATCTATGACAGTAATGGTGGGTGCAGTACCTATAGTATTTTGACATTGATATTTCATATATTCCTAGTAATGAAAATTCAGTGGTAGATTCACTAAGTAATATGAAAAAAATATAGGTAGTGGAGAAATCCAGTTGAGAGTGGAATCTTACGGCATTGTTCTATAAGATGCATATTGAGGTTCATGAAAAATAGGGACACATGTGTCTTTCATCCTTAGTTTGGACCTCTACCCTATTGTATAGAGTTTTGATGATGGAGCTATTAGATTCTGAGGGCCTTGTTCTATGGGATAATGTGGTAGGTGAGGACCCACCCTCGAGTTTGATTGTGGGAGTGGATAGGATCCTACATATCCATGGATGTGTTTGGGTTTTAGTGGATATACATGTGGTGATAATTTCTGAGTTTCATGATATACATTGCATGGTGCATCCTAGATTCACCAATATGTACTATGACTTATGCCATTAGTAATGGGGGTCGAGCATGAAAATAGAGGTAGCTAGTTTTTTACAATGTGTACCACATATCAATAGGGGAAGGTGGAACATCATTGACTAGATGATCTTTTACCGTAGTTACATATTCCAAAGTGGAAATAAGATGATGTCATAATGCATTTCGTGAATAGTTTATTGTGATAACCTCATGGTAATGATGTAGTTTCTGTTGTTGATGATAGGCTCATGAAGGTTTCTCATTTATTAACGATCAAGGTTACCTTTAGTGTTAATGATGTTGGGAGGATGTACATCTGTGAGATAATATGACTCAATGGGGTACCACGCACTATCGTTTTATATAGGTATGTCTACTCTATTTCTCATTTCTAGAAGAGTTTTCAAAGGGAGTTGGGTACACAGTTGCTTCTAAGAAAATCATACCACCCTCAGACTGATGGCCAATCATATCATATGATATAGGTGCTAGAGGACATGTTGTGGGCCTACGCACTAGATTTTTGGTTCTATTGGGAGAGACACATTCACCTAGTTAAGATTTTCTATATTAAATACCATCAAGAAAAAAATACAGATGAAACCTTACGAGTCTTTTTACAGCAGGCCTTGCTGATCACCCTTATTATTGTTAAAGGTAGGTGAGGAAACATTACTTGGACTGCATCTCTTGTAAGAGACTTATGAGTATGTCCTATTGATTTAGAAGCAGATGTCTACAACATAGTATCATTACAAATCTTCTTCCAATATCCATAGAAAACCTCTAGAGTTTGAGGTTGGGGATCCTATTTCTTATGTGTTTTCCCAAGTTTGGGACATAGATGGATCAGAAGATAGGGTATGATTTCACCATGATTTGTTGGGATGTTGGATATTATAGAGAGAGTCGGTTCAGTATCCTATATGTTTCATTTACCTCAGAGGTATTGAGAAATGTATGATGTCTTACAAGTATCCAAGCTATTCCACTTCCATTCAGACTCATCTCACACTTTTCTACATGAGGTGGTTGAGTTGTAGGTTGATTCCTCCTTTGAGGATAATATGATTCGTCTAATTGATAGGATGATGAAGGTTTTCCAAGGATGTTTAGTTCCAATATTATGGGTTCTATATACTTACGATAGTTTATAGTCCAATGCATAGGACGGGGTGGATGAAGCATCTGATCATTGGATAGATTTGTTCTTAGAAGAATCTTGATCACCCTTCAAAGAGAAATTAAGGGACACATTTCTATACGGGGGAAGATTGTAAGAACCTGTGTTTTCCTATGAGGTATAGATTACATATTATTCATTTTAAATGCTAAAATATAGCAATGTGTGGGTTCCCAACTTGACCAAAGGTGTTTTGGAGGTGTCTGGGGCTTGTTTGGAGCCCATAATTAGGTTCTTGGATGAATATGGCCTCATAGAAGGATATTAAAAACCATTAAAGATAGGTTGCGCGACATGACTAAACCATGCGAGGTAGGATAGTGTAGGCCTACATGCCACATAGTTTTAGTAAATGGTGTGGGAGGAGTTTCAAAAACATGCAACAAGTATGTAATTTTAAGCATATTAGACAGAGGCTCTTCACTTGGTTGGTGCATGGTTTATAAACTATCTAGGTAAACCATTGGAACACCTCTTTCTCCTATAGTAGACCAGGAGACTTGGGGAAATTTTTGACAAACCATGTTATTAAACTATGTTACCCAGATATATTTGAATAATTATCCATTTTATCATAGATCCTTTTAATTCAAACAATAGTTCTTTTTTCATTAATCGGAGAACATGATGTTTTTGGAGCCCTTTGAAGAAATATCATAGGAATTGAGTTACATTCTTCGTTAAAACACTTATTCTAGCATGGTTCATCTCCTTGGATATGTACTGGTAATTAATTGATTCCTTTTTATCCATTATTTATGCTTCTATCTATAAATTCCACCTTTTTATTTAAGGGTCATATGCCCTAATTTCCGTTTCTTCAGTCATTCATTAGATTTACCCAAAACCAGTATGAATCAGGATTTGATACTAGATGAGAACTCCACTAACAAGCCATGGTTGGTGGTCTAGAATTTTCTTTTGTATTTTGGTGATTTATAGAGACAAAAACCTTTGCACTGCCCACCAAAAATTCTAGTGTTGCCTTAATTTTTATTGGGTTACTTGAAATAGATGTAATATGAACTATTAGGGGTGCCCATTGGATCTATTGTGATAATTTTGTACCTTTTTCCATTCCAAGGTCACCCATGTGGTGTACATTATAGAAACACCATATTTATTCCATGTTAAACCACACAAGGGGTGTGTTTGGGATTTCCATGCTATAAAAATCCAATTAAGAATGGAATGAGTTGAGTTGGTTGGTTAGGAGATATTTCCCCCCCCCGTTCTCTAATATATTTTATATGTTGAAGTTGAACTGGTAAAATTTTGAATTGATCAAATTTGATAATTGGAATAAATTAATTAAATTGAATGGGTAGGTATACCCTTGGGATGCGATTAATTGTGAATAAATGATCAATGTGTAGGTATACCCATGTGATGCGTTAAATGGTGAATGGTGATGCTTGGGTGGGTATATCCATGTCATTCGATCTAAATGAAATGGAATGTATGAGAGGGTAGAAAAATACAGAATTAAACTATTGAATGATATGAATGATTATATGATGCTTCAAACAGATTCCATGGGTAGCTCTCTATATATATAGAATGCAATAGTTGAGTCCTTGGATCAAGATTCTATTAGTGTCTTGATTCCATGGGATTCCTCGAGCCTTTATACACATTGGATTTGGATTTGTTGGTCTCAAATAAGACATGTTAACAAATAATCTCATAGGACTCCAAGTAGTCCCTATACTGAGTCTCCATCGATATTATCAAGAGACATGATGAGGATTTCATTGTCTTCAACACCATGGATATGGACCTTCATGGTCTACACATCACTATAAGTTATTGTCATGGGATATGTGACATGGATGGATGTACGAAAATTCATGAGTTTGATATGTTTTCTTTTTATGGAATGGATATGTGGGATGGATATAGAAGGATGTACAGAGAGGCCATGTTTTAAGTTTACTTTTATTATAGATTCCATGTTAGGAGGTAATAGTTGTTGCAGGGAGTCCTGAAAGGGTTTTTAGTTTTACTTGTTGCAGTAGACATATTCTAAGGGCTTTTACACTTACGTTACTGCTTAATCACACATGTTTAGTGTAATACTTTTCTACATAGAACTGTATAGAGTTCTGGGTGGTTACTTACTGGGATGTTAATCTAACACCCTATTTGGGCTTCCTTGGGGACCCAAATATATTATATGGTTTCTGGTGATAACAAAAGAAATAACCCTAATACTGTTCACTAATTATTAGTTTTCAGAAGGGGAGAAGGGGAAAAATCTGATTCTTGCAATGATACATGAACTTTTTCATCTTTTTATCATTTTTGGATACTTGTACTATATTGTATTTCCATGTACCTATTCTTGATAATTTATAGTTACATGTATCTTCTTTATCATTGAGTATTTGAAATTTCTGGATTTGTTATATATTCATGTCTTTCGTGTCTATTTTTTCTACTTTCTTCTTGTTGTATCTTCTTCTGTTATTGAATTTTATTGACTTCCACTATGATATACTCAAGTAATGCTGTTAAATTATGACCACTAACACACATAGGCCCTTGATTCATGTCAACAACCTCTAATATTTGGGAAGGTGTACTTGTGGCCCTGCACTGAAATAGGCTCGAGGTACAATTGAGTGTCTTCTGGGTCCGGGAAGTTACACTATTTTCCATTACAAAACTTTTGACAGGTTTGAATATTGGTCCCATGAATTTTTACTATTTTTTAGGTTTACATTTCCTAGAACACAATTTTATCTATGTTTAATGTCATTTTTCTTTGACCAAAGGTGACTAATTTTAAAGGTTGTACAACTATGAAAATAATTACACACAATTATACTCATACAACATGGATAAATTCACGAACATAAATTTGGATTTTGGATTAGTTTTACCATAGTGTATGGTCACCTTGGGAAACATCGACTAACAATCCATGTACTAGGACAATTGTGAAATATAATTTATGATCGATCCCATGATAATAAATCTGTGCATCACTACATATACAATGGTAACATGAATAAATCTTTATGTAACTCTAGATAAAAAGTATTTACATAGATCTGGATCATGTTTAAGAGAAAAATATAGTAGTTTCATCATTTCATATGATTTTTATAGGATAATATTCATGAATGAAGGATTATAATGAAAACACTAGGATAAACTAATGAAAACAATTCATTGATGCGACCATGATAGGAGATTTTGTAATCACTATATATACTGTGATAATAGGAATAAAGATAAATGTAGTTAATGATGAAAGGTATCTACATGAATGTTACTTAAATATAGGGGAAGGTGATATTTTATTAATGGGGTACTCTGGTGAGAGAATAGGAGTCTCACAACCCAAAATAAAATATGAGTACTAAAACTAAGGTGGAATGGGGAATGGAAAGATTAATGAATCACTATTGGGATAAGTATAAAAAAACTGGCTATCACTACATATCAAATGATTTATGGAACCTTTTTTGGTTTTCTAGTATCAGGATAATTAGGATTTTCTATCATGTATTATATGTCAAAAAATAAGAATTTATAAATAGGGCTATACATTACATAATAGATTCTTCTCAAATTCATGTCCCTAGGTTCAAAACCAATCAAATTAGTTTACAATGACGTGGGATGAAAAATATACCACATAATTATAAGTTTATGCGAGAAGGACCTTCTTCCATATATTTCAATGTCCTTTCACAATGACCATTGTGACAAATAGTTAATAGTTATTTGAAATGTACTAGAATATAATTTGAACTTATGTGAAGTATTTATATTACATGTTTATAATATTAGGAGGTATAATAATATTGTAATCCTTAGAAATTAAAGAATATATTCCATTTGAGTATACACTATTTGTAACATAATTCCCCTCCCATATGGGTTCCAATTTTGGATGCTTCCTCCCTTGAATCATCAGTTTTTTTGAGCTAACACAAATTACCCTTGAATAAATAATAAATATTTAACTCTCATGTTAAATACCCAATCCATAGTAATCCCTTCACATTGAGACGTTCCATGACATTCATCTAGATTTTTTAATATTCATCATTAGTAACTAAATCATAGACATATACATCGAATGATGGAATTTGAATCTCAATTAAGAAAATATCATCCATTCTATAAACCATGGAGTTTGGGGTAACCTATAGAGGGGTACATATTATTATATGATATACATAAAATTAATTGATAATATTTTCAATAAATTTATTTTTATCTTTATACACAATCATTTATAGGATACTAGAGAATGTATATTTGCACATGTATATATGTCTATTTATAGTAATGTGATAGTGAGATGAGAGATTGGTGGTGATATTTTACTTTTTGTATAATAGTTATGGGAAATGCATAAAAACATTATTGAAACTATCCATGAGGATAGTACGAGGAAATCCAAATATGGTGATAATAATAGATTTTATTAATGGAATAATGTCCTTCTTCTAAACATCTGTTTAGAGTATCAATTTATCCCATTTCTAAAAAGATTTGAAGGTAGTATGTATGAATTTTTATTATCATGAAACCACTAGTCAGTATAAGACCTTGACATCTAAAACCCATGTGGAATATATAGAGGCTCACATGATTGAGTTTAGTGGATATTGTGGTTGATTTATGAAATTAACATGAATTTTAAACACATGACATTGATTTTTATTTCAAAACATTCTTATAATATCAAATTCTAGAAGTAAAATAGTCTATTGACATGGTGAAGGAGTTTAAATACCTTTTAATGATCACATTAGGTTTTTACATGAACATATATTATTACTTTAGGGATCTCTTGTTATCTAATTGACATAAAAAGAATGTAATAAAATATTCACCGATATAGTGTTTGGGTTGAATTCATGCAATTTTATATTATAAAATTCACATATTGTAAATAAATATATTCATATTTCATATTTAATTAATTTAATATCCTCATATTATAGGTAGTACACAATTAGGGACATTAAATTATTTTTTGATACCCTTTTAGGATATAAATTACTTATTTGTGAGGTGGATTGGTTTTTATTATTGGGAAAAGGATGTTTGACATTGTTATTAATGATTCTGGATGTTTTTATGGAAGGTAATTAATAATGTTTAGTTTTTTCTAGATCAACCAAGAACCATTAATGTTTTCTTGATATTTCAAAAAATTTCTGAAAGGATAATGTTTTCTAGACAATGGCCATTAAACAAAGATTTTCTAAACATTCGATATGGCTATTCTTTGTTGTTATAGATTTTTCCCATAGTTATTTTAGATCTCGTTATCAAAGTGTAAATTGGAATGGGATAAATTTATTTTTACGAACAAAGTAAAAAATATGATATTATGTAGAGTTTAGCAGATAACCCAAATCATAAATATTTTTAGATGAGGGGAGTTTGTGTTTTTAATTGACAAGGAATAGTGGAAAGAGAATCCTGAATTATTTTTTCTTTCTTTAAAGTTTAATTTTTAAGAATTTTGAAGGATTTAACAATATAATGTTTTAATTGTTAAAATAATTGTGAATTATGGAGAATATAAGATTGTTATCAAAGTGTAATGGGATGATGATGTTGAAGTAAAAATTGAATGAATTCTAATCAGATGAAATCTAAATCTGTTGAAATACAAATTCAATCAAGTCAATTCATATGAAATAAAAATATGATGTAATCTAGTAGAGATGATGTCCAATCAGACAAATTCTTTGTCCAAAGTCCAAAATAAAAACTTTTTATACATTGTATATTTTAGAAGCATATATTATGTTTTAAATAAGAAAGTTACTTTAGGATGATCATATGGATGTTTTCATTAACGATCATAAATCAGAGGTTATATAACGAAGGGAATGAAAATGAGAGTTATAAAACAAGTCATCAAACAATGGAAGAGTTGTTAATGTATTTAGAGATGTTTCTATTATGTTTATAAATGGAAAACCACAAAAATATTCTCAAAATTGAACATGTGTTTCAATGTTTTTACTAGAAAAATTTCTATTGGTATAGTGAATTAAAAGTTAGAATTTCATTATAGTTAATTTATATAAATATGTCAATTATGATGATGAAATATTATATTTCAAATCTCTAAATATCTTTAATGGAATAATAATGTTTCTCAGAAAGTTTGAAGGATTTTTATTGAAGAGGTGGGTGTTTGATTTTACAATATGATCCAATAATTCCCTAGAAAATTTGAGTAGTATCTAATTTAATTTTACTGAGTGGGTGATTGAAATTTCACATATTTATTGAGTAGTAAAGGCAAATTTAAATCCTAATTTTTTGTGTTCTATCTCATATATAAATCGGCTCAATGTATAGTATAGAGAATGAAATGTACTATTCACCTATGAGAAGGAAGAAGTGTTGAAAAATTAGTTTTGGAATGAGATATCGCATGAACATATAAAATCCATAGTCTGAGTATGAAATTTACTACCAAGGAATCTCTAAGTAGAAGAAGTAGAATTTGGTAACTGAAAGAGATGTTTTTATTATAGAAAAAAAACATGAGTCACCCGAAAAACATTTATTTTAGGTGGAATTAGAATTTTGGGTGATCATGTGGGTATACATATAGATTTTAAGGAATTTTTTCAGATAATCAAACGAAACTTGATAATTATTTGATGAATGATGAAAAATTTAGTTTTATATAGATGTACAAAAAGGATGTTATTGGATACTTATATAAATAAAATTATAGAATAAATATTTAAACGAAGTGAGAAATTATGAGGTATAATACTGACAATGAAAACATATTGAACATGTTGGTAAAATTTTTCTAATGTTTTTGTAAAATAATTGTTACATTTTTTATGCGTGTAAGGATACAATGAACTATAGTACTAATCCCAGTGAAACACATGTGTAAGGATACTCCCTTATTTAGATAATCATATAAAAGGATTATAAACTAGTGGATTGTTTGGTGTTGAATTATTAATAAACCATGCTAAAGACTAGAAACTTATACTGAGTAGTGAACATTGTAAATGTTTCTATTAATATGAAATGTGATTTTTTTGTTGTTTCCATTAAAGGTATACATATTTAATAGGAGGTAGAATTTATTATAAGAAACAAGTTCAAAAAAAAGAAAATATTATTAATTCACTCCCTCCCCATTTCAATGATCACACAGATCTAGATGGATCTTATCTTGTTGTATTAGAGTGAATGATTCCTTTGTTGAATCCTTGAAGATGTCTGAAGAAAATAAATGTTTCTAGGGATGTTCATAATTCTATGAATATAAAAGGGATTCGGATTTCGGATTTAAATAATGATCATATTTTAAAATATAGAATTCTTACTTATCTTTTTACCTAGAATATAAAATTCTAAAAGTTTGTACATATGGTTTTCCACTTAGTTTTGATGGTGTTCCAATTTCAACAGATAATAAGTTGAATTTATAAAATGATGTGCGAACCATAAATACCATTCATTCCTCAATCTTTTAAAATTAAGACTATTATAATTATTGGAGTAAGAATAACTAATGGAATCTAGGAAAATTTAAAAAAATATATGAAATAAATAAAAGAATAACGAAGGTGAAGTTACAAATATAGAGGTTGAAGTAATTTTTTTTTAATTTTGGTGATTTTAAAATGGTTAGTGATTTATATAAAATAGTGAATAAAATTTTAAGATCCATAAGATGTATTGGTTATAATTTTGTATATTTAACCACTATTTAAATGATATTATGAATTATTCATGATAAATTTTCTAACAACCCTGCTTTTATTTCATTCGTAAGCATGATTTATTACATAAACTATTAAATTGATAAAAGATGGAAGATAAAGAGGTATATTATCTTTGGGGATTAGTAACATTATGTAATAACTAAAAACATGAAACAAAACATATTTATTGAAAACTTCCATTACATGACCACTACATTCCCTCGTACATAGCATTGCATGGGGCAACCCGAGGACATGTATAAGAAAAAGGGGCTATAACACCCATTAAGGGAATAAACATGGAATAACATGAGGAATACAATAAATGTTATAAAATAGGAATATCAATGGAGAACAAGAGAAACATGAACATAACGGCATGATAATGCATTAAAATCATAACATGGAGATGTGGCAATAACACTTATCGTGGAATTAGCATGATCCATGGCTCATGGCACATGGAGCATGAGTAAATTATCATTGTACAAGAAGCATGAGTATACCCTAATTGAACATTAATTGGAACGAGTATACACTCATTGCACATGACGTATCATGATTCTATACTTTACCCAATGCATTGGAGCTCTATCAGTGCAGACCATTCTTAAACATTTCATTTCATGCATAAGTGTGCCACATGGATCATATAACATGGAATCAATCAACATAATAATTTATTCCAAAATTAAGGAATGTGTAATAAATACATGAAATTAACGTTCAATATGTTTATACCCATGATAGAGACATGGGTATGGTATTCACTACACTATGATATTTGCTTGAAAAAACACGGCGCAATTTCGGTAGCATAACTGGGTGACATATGAGTTCATAAAAATGGTTGATGAGAGTGAAATGGGTGTCTCATCACATGTAAATGAAATATAAAGTAATATATTCATATAGATACATGTCCCAACAAATTTAATGTAATTTAGATATGCAATACAAAATAATTGCTTGAATGTAAATGAGGAGAGAGAAATTCATTACCGAATTTCAGCATGGTAACAGGGGTAAATGGGAGGAATTTATGAGAGAGAAAGTGGAGCTCACATTATTAAAAAATGAATAGAACAGTATGGGAGAGGTGTGAAATCATACCCCATAATTTTTAATTGAATGAAAAAGGATTTAACAATATAAAGAAACATGGGAAAATTTTAGAAAGAAAGAAACCCCTTACTAAGAAGTGTGATCCCAAAAGATTGGGAGATGCTTGAGAGAGCCTTCCTGGGAACTTGGGGAACCTTGGGAGGATTAGAGAGAGTGGAGGGTAGGGTTTGGTCTAACTCCAAAGGCTTTTAGTGAATAGGAAGTTTGATCTTGGGTGAGTTTTTATAGGAAAGGAGAAGGAATTATTTATTATTTAGGTTTGAGACACCTGACATTAATCTAATAAAAAACACAAACCATCCCATGGTTTTTTTCAATGGGTTTTCCAAAGGAGATTGGAAAATAATATTTTATAAGGAAAATGGACTAAATTCTTAAAATAATAGGGTTGCTTATATGGAGGTGAGTCACACTCTCAAGTAAAACAATTTAAAAAGACAAAATGTATATAAGCACTGAAGGGTCCCCTTCAGCTTTGTAAAATAAATAAAAAAACACTAAATCACATTATTTTAATGAAAAAACATATATTAGATGAATATATTTTTCATAGTATTTTATTACATCACTATTGGGTCATTATGATGTCAAAAAACACATTATCTATTTAAACAGCATTTATTTTTTACCCAAAAATTTGGCTGTCTCAGAAAATTATGAAAAATTAACCATTGCACAATTTTGATGTCCTGATTCAAAAAATAATATTCATTTTATCTAAATAATTTTTTAATTATGTTAATTTTTACTTTTAAAATAAAAAGTATCATTTATAAAAAAATCATGGGTTTTGACAAAAACAGCTTTCAAACCATAATAAAAATTACAATTGCATTCATAAAATTATATAATATTTTATATTTAATAAAAAGTAGTTTAATAATAATAATATTTTATTAAAATATTATTTAATTAAAAGATCCATTAATTCATCAAAATAGATTTCTTAGTTTAATATTAATTAAAACTACTATTTGTTCATTAAAAACTATTTACAAAGTAACAATAATAAAAATAATGTAGGTTATCTATACAAGAATAATGTACATAATCATAATACTAGGTTATTGTTACATGACTCCTTAAAACACCCGCATAAGACCTTAGGGTAAGGTGCGTGATGGTGAGAGACTCTTGGTGTGGCTTAGATAACTTTACTCAAGAGGTAATCTCTATCAACTTCCACTTCTCTCGTAGCCAGTTCCGATTGAGCTTATCGTATTCAAGATCGGCATGGGCTTGGTAAAGAGTGAATACCAATTATGCCACCACTTTTCTGAGCTCAAAAAATGGGTTTCGTATGGCAAAAGTCTACTGGATGAGGCCATCACATCCTTTTTCTGAGTAAACTGCAGTTGTTTAAGACTTATATTTATACTAATCATGTGATCACTGTTGAATGACTATATTAAAAAATATAAAAAATTTTAAAGGTATTTTAAAATCCAAAACATAGAACCAAATAAGTGCATACATTTTACATAAGCATAAGAAAACATTTAAATAGACCATGATAAATTTCCATTAATGAATTTTTGGGTCATTAAAATCTTTCCCCCCTAAGAAATTTCTCCCTCAAAATTTCATTTTCTCATTCTAAAATTGATGTGGGTAACTCTGCTTCATCACTTCGTTCGATTCCCACATCGCTTCTTCAAACATGTGGTTTTTCCACAACACCATAACCCGGGACATCATCTTATTTTTTAGAACTTTTTCTCTATGATCTATGATCTTCACTAGTAGCTCCTCATAAGAAAGATCATCCTATAACTGTACTAACTCTAAAGTGAGTACATGTGAAGGTTAAAGTATGTACTTCCTTAAGAGGGATACATGAAAGACATCATGTACTTTGGACATAGTCAGTTGAAGTGTTAGTCGATATGCCAGAGCCCCGACACAATCAAGAATATCGAAGGGGCTGATGTACCTAGTACTTAACGTCCCTTTCATTCCAAACCTCATAACCTTATTCCTTGGAGTTATGCATAGAAATACCATGTCTCCGGTTTTAAAATCAAGGTCTCATTGACGTTTATCTTCATAACTCTTCTGTTGACTCTTGGATGCCTTGATATGCTGCTGAATGGTTTTCACCTTCTCCACCATTTCTTCTACCATTTCTAGTCTTAGAATCTTATGCTCACTGAGTTCATCCAAACATTCCAGTGTTCTGCACCTCTTCTCAGACAAGGATTCATAAAGATCCATTCAGATGCTTGAGTGGAAACTGTTAATATAAGAGATCTCTACTAGAGGAATATATTTTTCCCAACATCCTTTAATGTCCGCTGAACATGATCTCAACATGCCCTCTAGTGTTTGGATAGTCCTCTAGGATTGGCCATCAGTTTGAGGATGATAAAAAATTCTAATGTTTAGCTTAGTATATAGAGCATGTTGAAGACTCTTCCAAAACATAGAGGAGAATCTTGGATCTCAATCAGATACAATATATAGTTGTACCCCATGCAAACTTACCACATATCTGATGTATATCCATGCCAGTTGATCCAATGAGAAATCCTCCAGAATTGCAATGAAGTGTGAATACTTTGTAAGACGATCCACAACAACCCAGATTACATTATTTCCTTTCTATGTCTTCAGACGTTCGGTGACAAATTACATGGTGATGTTCTCTGAATTCCATGCTAGTATGGGCAATAGTTGCATCATCCCCTTAGACTTCTGCCTCTCTGCCTTCACTTTTGACATAGCAGGCACTTTGTTGAATAATTAGTGATCTCCTTCTTCATATTATCCCACCAATAATGCTCTCATAGATCTCAATAAATCTTTGTGTTTCCTGGGTGAATAGAGAAATGTGAACTACGTGCATCATCCAAAAGTTCCTTCTTTAGCTCCAGACATGATGGAACACATAGTATTTTTCCAAAATCTCACATTTACTTCCTCATTAATGTTGAACTCTGAGGATTTCCATTTTCTGATAGATTCCACTTTCTTCTGAATTCCCACATCATCCTTTTGAGAATCATTTAACCTTTCCAAAATCAATGGTTGAGAAATCCTTTGTGAAACGATTGCTGATCTTCCCTTATTTGTGATTCCCATGTCCATCTTCATCAAATCTAAGAAGATTGTGTCCTTCTCAATTCTCATCAGTGATAGAATCATTGTTCACTTTATACATAGAGAATCCACCACCTTGTTCTTTTTCCCAGGGTGGTAATGGATTGATTATTCATAGTCTTTGATCAGTTCTACCCATCTATATTAGTGAATTTTCAACTCTTTCTGTATGAATATATACTCAAGGTTTTTCTAGTCTGTATATATTTCACAGTTCTTCCCTAAGAGGTAATGCCACCAAATTTTTAAATCCAAGATCACTGCAACCAAATCCAGATCATTTGTTGGATAATTATGCTTGTGAAATTTTAATTTCCTTGAAGCATAGGAAATGGATTTTTCATTTTTCATCAACACACAGCCTAACCCCTTCATCGAAGTATCACTAAATACCACAAAATGTTCCCCACTAGTCGGTAAAGTGAGCACGAGCGCAGTGATATGCCTCCTTTTCAACAACTTGAATCTTTCTTCACATTCATCACTCCAAGAAACAATTACTCCCTTCTGAGTTATCATGGTAACAGGGGTGAAAAAGTGTGAGAATTTTTTCACAAACCGGCGATAATATCCAGCTAACCCCAAGAATCTACGGATATTCGTTACCGATTTTGGCCTTATCCATCCATCATTTGTAGCTATCTTAGAGGGATCCACAGATAATCCATTACATGGGATGATATGACCCATGAATGATACCTCCTTTAACCAGTACTCACACATGCTATACCTTACATAGTGCTTATCCATTCAAAAGGTCTCTTGTACAGTTCTTAGATGCTCCTCATGATCCTCATTAGTTTTGGAGTATATTAGAATATCATCTATAAAGACTACCACATATTTGTTGAGGAAATATCTAAAGACTCTATTCATCAAGTTCATGAAGATTATTATAGCATTATTGAGTCTGAAAGGCATTACTATGAATTTATAGTGCCCGTATCTTGTACAAAAATCAGTCTTGAGGATATCTTCTTTCTTCACCCATACATGATATAATCCAAACCACAAATCTAACTTGGAGAAGTATTGTGGTCCAGGAAGCTGATCAAACAGGTCATCAATTATTGGGAGACGATACGTTTTCTTTATCATGATTTTTTATGCTCATGATAATCGATGAAAAAGGGCATTGACCCATCCTTCTTCTTGATGAAGAGGATTGGTGCACCCCATGGTAAATCACATGGGCATAAAAACCCGTTATTCAGATTCTTTTGTAGTTGTTTCATCATCTCCTCAATATCTAAAATAGACATTCTATATGGAGTATTGGATATTTGGAACTCCCCATGTATAAGATCATTTGATAATTCAACACCACTTCTAAGAGGAAGACCAGACAATTCCTCAGGAAACACTTCAGCGAATTCCCTCAAAATAGGCATGTCTTCAAGGATGGTTGCCTCCTTAGACTCAATTATCTGAGCCCGATATGCATGATCATATGGTTATAATATCCATGCATGATACGATGTATCTAAAGAAGATTCATCTTCCTCCTTTCACTTGTACAGAATCAGGGTTTGATTCCCAACAGGTAGATTGGTTTCCCTCTCAGGGAAATTTATGATGGCTCTATATAGGGAAAGCCAATTCATGCCAAGAATTGTATCAAATTACCTATGATGGATTATGATGTGGTTCTCCAGGAAGTTCAATCCACCGATTATGATATAGGAGGAGTTATATTCATGGGATGTAATTATTTCCTCATTTTTCGTAGTCACCAAAATCTTTACATCCATGATTTGTGTTGGTGTTGGGACTATTATACAAAACTTATGGGATACAAAATAATCTATAAAACCTGAATAAAAAAGTATGTTCACTATTAATGAATGAATAACTAGTGTACCTTATCACCACTTCATTTTTGGGGTACATATAGATGGTAGTGATGGAAAAATCTATCCCTTTCTTCCTTGAAAGTTGTTGGTTGCCTCCAAAAACCCTTGGATAAGGGCACTGATTTGTAAGATGATCTGGATCTTTTCTATTGAAGAAATGAACAACGCTTTGATAGTCTAGTGGACAATTCTTATACTCTATCATATCCGTGTGTTTTTCTTATCAGACGTTAACAACTAGGTGTCCTTCTATTTCACACCAAAAGAATTTCCTCTTCCCCTTCAGGAAATTTCTGGTGTGCTTCTTTCCACACCTTTGGCAAGTGGGGTGCTGGATATTCTTAGCAACATTGTATTTATCCATCAGACCACTAGAATTGAAGTCCACGTTATGCTTATTATCCTCATGATACCCCTGAGATTATCCGATCACCATTTCTACCTTGAGGGAACATCTGAAAATTTATTGAAATCTGTCGAAGTCACGGATCACCAGTGCTTTCCGATTGCTAGGTTTCAGCCCACCAAAGAAGCGGTCAACCTTGAATTCAGGGGTAACAACAATGCTGGAGGAATATCATACAATACTTGTCGTGTTTTCCTCACACGCTTTGATAGATTTGTCATCTTTTTTTGAGGGCAAGGAAGTCTATTTCCATAAAAAGTCGAAGGGTGCGTAGAAAATATTTATCAAAAAACATCTTCTAGAAATACTTCCATTCTAACGCCTCGATATCCTCCTCAGTCTTCGTATTTTTTATCAATGTCCACCATTGATCAGATTCACCCTCCATATGATAAGCATCTAGGAGAACCTTCTCTTTTTCAGAATATTTAATGATGGAGAAGACCTTTTCAATAAAGTTGATCCATTGTTTGATAATTGAGGGATCATATGATCAATTATATGTAGGAGTCCTCTGTCCCAAGAAGATTTTGATAGAGACTTGTTCTTTCATAGAGAGGGTTGAATGTTTCTATTGACCCATGTTTCTATTAAAATAAGGAGTTAAGTGATAGAGAATCATGACAAATTTCATGATTCCCACTCCCATTAGATTGGGTTTCTCATTAGCATAATCATCACATTGATCTTTCCATTGGTTATTAGCCCGAGTCCTCCAATTAACATCCATTAGCTGGAATAAAATTAATTTTAGGGATAACACAGAAAGGGTAATCCAAGGACAAAATAGATAACTTATAAATAGCTTTTATTTCTTTAACTTATGAATCTATAGGCTTCAATATATGTTATCCACGATCTACATTCAAACATATATTCTGAGGGGATTTTTTTATAATTCCCTTAATAATGGTTCATACTAAGATTGTAAATTTACCAATTTATATCCCCCATGAGTGCCATAACCAAGAGGGAATCAAGGCCTATTTTTGTGTACCACGATACCCCAGGTCAAGACCAAAACTCCTTGTCGGGGTTTTCAACCCTAGGTACATTTGTTCCAGAGCTTCCTCTACCTGTTAATATATAGACAAGGATATATTTTATTGAAAAATCACTTACTCAATACCAAAAATTTTTTTGGGATGTGTTTATTATACTTAATCTCATCTTTGAGGCTTAACTAGGGTTTTCTAATCCTAATCCCATAAATAACAAAACCTATCCTTTGATACCAACTATAGCAACCCTCCATTTATTACACACTTAATCATGATTTATTACACAAACTCTTCACTTGATACAACAGGGATGATCGAGAGGTCTAGCGTCTTGGGGTCTTAGGAACATTCCATAATAACATTAAACATGAAACACACTATCTTCATTGAAAATTACTTTACCTAACCACTATATTCCCTCGTATATAGCATTTCATGGGATAACCTGAGGACATTCATAAGAAAAGGGTGACCTATAATGCCCAGTAAGGTAATAAACATGGAATAACATGGGGAAAAAATACTTGTTAGACAATAGGCATATCAATGGATCATAATAGAAACATGAACATAAAGGCATGATAAAGTACAAAAACCATAACATGGATATGGGTCAAAAAAAATTATCATGGAATTAGCTTGATCCAAGGCTCATTGTACATGGAGTACGAGTAAATCCTCAATGCACATGAATCATGAGTAAAATCTAGTTGCACTTGATTTAGCATGATTCAAAACTCATAGCAGATGATGTATCATGAAACTATACATTACCCAATGTATTGGACCACTATCAGGTCACACTCTTCTTACAAATTTCATTTCATGCATAAGTGTGCCACAAGGATCATATAACATGGAATCAATCAACATCATAAGTTATTCCATCATTAAAGAATGTGGAATAAATACATGAAAGTACCATTCCATATGTTTATGTGAATAAATGTAGAGACCCGAAGCTTGACGTACATAGATATTACATTACTTTTGAGGAATACATAATACATAACAAAAATAGACACACAAGGACCGTAATAGTTTAGTGTCTTTGGAAACTTGGAACGTAATCTTCTAATCGTGGTGAAAGATCTTCAACATCTCCCATAAAGATATTCCACTTTTTGTTTCTTTACCTAAAACCTTTATTTTAATACTATGGGATAATAAAACATAAAAATAAAGGTGAGCTCAAATGCTCAGTAAGGGTAAGCATGGATAAAATAAAACATACCATATACATTTGAACTTAAAAACATGAACATAATGTTTAAACATCAAAATCTTGAGCAATGACTTAAAACATGGAAGTACATAAGGCATAGATAATAATGGAACATAAATCATGATAACATATCATGGGAATAAAACATGTAATTGTGGAATCCATTAAGCACATGTAATAATTTCCATAGTATCCAAGGCATTTCTACCAAGACCATCTTAGTGGGCAAAGTCCCATTCTGAATCGAGTTCACTCCTCGTTTCAGTCCTGTAACACTGAACCGGATTAACTTACCATTCTAGACATGTCTATCTCATGAGATATAAATATTTACCCAATGCATTGGAGGGAGATATATGTCCCACCCATCACATAATTAAATCATTCTTACATGTGCCACAAAATAAAATTAAAACAATCATCATAACCCAAAGAATAAAATGGGTTTCATAAACATCATCCCATCATTTCATAATCCATATAAAACAAATGGACATTTCATCATAAGAAAAGTGAACCACTTAAATCATAGAGAAATTAAACTTGAAACATACACATATGAAATAATGTCATCTTAGATGGAAAATGGTTTTGATAAAACATTTGAAATGAATTCTTGAAGAAAATATCCTTTCTTCATCAAAATCATTTTCTTTTCAGAAAATGCAACGCACTTTTAAAATAAAAGTATTTTTTTTGAAAATAGTCTTAAAATCGTGTAGAGTAATCTTCATGAAAATGAGGTGTTATAAAACCGTAAAAATCCGTTCACACCGTATAAGTTAAAAATAACATTCTCCTCGTACTTTTGTCAGAAAAGTCAATAAGTACCTCATATGGTAAACAAAAGAATGATTCCTTCCATACGATGTGGTAAAAGTAATAAAAGGGTAAAAATGTCTTAAACATACATGGAAAGAATGTAAACATTTTATGAAAACATTTTGAGAGCATATGGACATGGATAATAAACATAACCCCCAGTAAATATTTATGAGTGAAAAATCTCGGATAAGAATGAGATTGGAATAATTATTCCTTACCTTAGGTATGATATGCTTCGTATGTATCCGAACCTCCTGTATAATGATTTAAATAATGTCATTGACTTATTACAGAATCATATTCATTGTTATTATATCATATATGGTTCACTTATGACTTTATATTACCCGTTATTTTGTAAATTCCATGTTAAAGAGTGTTTTGGGTAAAATTGTTTCATTTGCCGTCCGTGTTTTGACTTGTAATTATTTATATGATTACATAGATCATGATTACTTAAATCAATAATATAAAACATTATTTATATGAAATATATATTCATAATATACATATATATAAACGATTGATAAATGGATATAAATACACCGTTCATGGAGACAGTAGGCCGTACGTACACATGAACGTTGTTTTCGTTTCCTCATTGAATTGAATGGAATTAATTGGATGACATACATATATATATACATAAATCTAGTATCATTATGATGTCATATATTTCATGATTACTTATTATATACACTTTATAATCATTCATGAATGGTTAATCATTGAGAATGAATCTCATCGCGTCGTGGAGACGGTATTCCGTACGTACGCACGAGCGATGATATCGTTCCCATGATCGTGGAATTTTATTGGAGTGTATGTATACTATTAAAGAATCAATAATACTTTACAATAATCATATATAGTTATTTATTTTCACCATTATACCCATCCAAGTAAGGTGGTGGTGGAAAATAGATTACACCACGGCGTGGAGACGGTATTCCCTACGTATGCACGCGCGGTGATTTCATTTTCCGTAGGATGGATAGATGGTGAAATAGGATTTTTTAATACATATAATAACATATAATTATATTATTGATACTGATGTTATTACCTCATAATTAAACAACTAAAAAAATAAGAAGTGGAAGAAGAAATAAAGTTGAAAGAATCGGTAGCGGACATTGCCTCTTCTTTGAAGCGCCTCTTTGAGACCTCCTCTAAGGGCACTAACATTGGTCTTTGAAGAAAACCAGGACCTCTAGGATGTTTCTAGGGAAGTGTAGAAGAGAATATTTCATGGTTTTGTCGAGCTTGAAGGCTCAAATTGGTGTGAGGAGGAGAGAGAGGAGATTCCCTTTTATAAGGGAGGAGAGGGGCACCTTTGGAATTCTTAAAAGTATTAATTTATAATAAATCTAAACCCACATAAAAACCTCCAAAAATTACTCATATCCGAATATTAGATGCTATAGGGTTGTAATCGCATCAACAAATCAAATTTAGACATGTTAGGAATTTATTTTAAACATTATCAACCTGATTTATCCTAATTTAATCAATTTAATTTTATTTGTGGAAATAACATTATAAAATTTAAATTATAACAAATAATTAATTATTTGTTGTTAATTTTCCATAATTGGATACTTTATAAAATTTTCTACCATATAAATTTAAATTTATAATTTTTAAATATATTTGTGATTTTTAAACTAGTTTATAATATATTATTTTTATAAAATAACAATAGTGTCAATTTTGACACTATTCATTTATTTGAATTTAAATAAAATATATGCATAAGATATGTTCGAACTAAAAGTTTTAATAGAATAATAAAAGGTCACATGTATTTATAAAATTAGTGTATCACATTAAATAGTTCATATAATATTTATTTTATTATTTTTAAAACCATTTATTTGGTTTATCTCTTAATAAAATAATTACTACAAAATTTTTGTATAATTATTTAATACACTTATTTGTAGCATAAAAATTAAAAATAAAATCCTATGATGAATATAAATCTATTACCTTTCATAATAGTACTTTTACTCTAATTTATCATCTTAAAATCACAATATTTAAATTGTTATATTTATTAAATTATGAAGGTGACAACTTTGGAATCATTTAAAATAAAATAATATAAGTGTCATAATCTCTTTTATAAGGCTCCAAATGGTAAAATATTAGACAATTGTATGCTTATGGTTTAGATGTACATGATAAATAAGTTTTGGTCAGGGTTTTGGGAATTTTATGGTTACTATTAGTTTAATAAAAACTATATTCTTGATTTCTCACTAGATAAACAATTTCTGCATCACTATTGTGTTACAATTAATGATAATTACTTAATCCCTAAAAATTATAAATAAATTCATATGATGTAGATAATTTCATTAGATTTCTGGATACTATTCATGTTTGAAGTTTCATGATGTTTATCAATAAATTAAAATTAATATACTTATAAGATTTAAGAGAGTGACATGTTGTCACTTTCTCTGGTTTTAATAATAATTAAGTTATTTTCATGGAAAAAGTCCATTAAATGATTCTAATCCAACCCTTAGGTGATATGGGTCGGCTTTTAGTTATACAATAGTATTTTGGCAGGTGTTGAGGTAATTTTATAATCTTATATTTACACTTAATTACCCGATTTACCTATAACTATGGTAAATAAAATTTACCGTAGTTACTATTCATAATGCCCAAAAATAAAACGTAGTCTATTAATATAATTTGGACCCACTGATTCCAAATATGGAATCCATTTTTCCAAATTCAATACACATAATTTGCAGAAATTAAATTAAAATTAATCCCGTTGTCGAAAGAAAACGAGTTTTTGTTTAAAACATTACAAAAGATTGAATTGATTTAACCTATGAATTCAAAGTAAAATCAATACTAATGAAATAAATTATATTAAATGGTAAAAATATATTATATTTATAATTTAAGACAATTAAATATTATAATTTAACCACATAAATTATTACGATGAAAATAGTTTTTTTTAATTAAAATATAGCGTGTTTTTACTATTCATTAAAATATAAAAGTTATCAGAATAACATGAAAATTTTATCCAACGTAAAATTTTATATCCTTATTCCAAAGAATAATTTTATATTGTAAAATTTAACTTATAAACTTGTAAAAAAGCTAGATTTAAAGTTGGTGCGCCATCAAACGGCGACAAAACTGTATTTTTTAAAAAATACTTATTTTACCCGAAAAATTTATTTTGTTTACATAAAATGTTTTAGAAATTTTATAAGATGAATAATAATGTTGTAAAATTCAAAATTTAGTTAATACTATTCATAACGGCTAGTTAATAATAATATTATAATAATATATCGTTGTTTAGGAAAACTCGGTACTGCGTACAACACACACTATCGAGGAAGGTCGCGATTGTGTGTAATGCAAGCCAAGTCTGGGTTTCGTGTTGTGAAAGAATCCTTTGTTGTTTTGTATAACAGAATACAACCATATTTTATTTATACATTGAATATATATATATATATATATAAACGCACTCAATGTTGCATAGAATGACTATTATAAAATGAACTTGAAATTGTTTGTAACACGATCCAAGAAAAGCGTTGCATATACTGTAAGATAATACATTGTTGCGTATAGCACAAGCTAAACATGGTGTGGTGTATAATATAATTCATCAATGAAATTAAAATAATATGTTTCATAAAATCTCGGGGTGTTACATTCTACCCCCTTAAAATGAATTTCGCCCTCGAAATTCGTCGGGGTTATAAATGGTTTGCTACATGAAAATTTATTTAATAGAAACCCAAATCGTAAAAAGGAATAAAAAAATGACTTTAAAAACTAATGTATGCAACGTAATGGGAACCCAAATTAATTAATCACTGGGTTTCCACATAGGAGAACATAGGTGAAAATATAGATATGGAAGAGAAATCTAACCATCATGTTTTGATGGAGAGTGGTAGAGAACATGGCTATGAAAAAGCCATCAATCACAAATCCATAGATTTGTGATGATCTAAGGTACCATCTGATTTATCGGATATAAGAGCAATATGAAAACATTTTTGATTTTCAATATCATTTTCCTAAAGATGAAAATTTTGAATTAGAAGAAATATTTGCTTAATTTTGGTATAATCTCACTGTTGTTCGTGCTTTGAACAATTTCCACTTAATCGCTTATAGAAATGACGTTGACTTTGTTATTCATGAAGAGTTAGCAGATCATGTGATGGAATGATGGGTCATTCCATCTGTTTCAAGAAAAGTTATCAAATATACATAAGTCCATCTATGGTGAGGTTAATCATATACGATTTCAAAAATGAACTTATACTTCATATATCATACCGCTTAATAAAATAAAACTAGTTTCTACTAACCAGGGACTTCCTGTAGGCCAGTGGTAGGCGATAAAGGCCAATCACACTTCGGTTTTGGGTTCGATTCCCACAACCTTGTCCGACATGATGGGTTGTCTCCCGTCCTGCAGGTTGTCCTTTTTCTAAAACTACATTACTATAACATCCCATCAATAATATCAAAAAAAGGTTTATCCTTAAACAATACTAACTTATGTCCAACATAATCCATTCCAATCTTTAGGATTATCTAAAATACTTCGGTCCAATCTCATAGTATAAAGAAAACGATTACTTGAATTTTCATCAACCAAGCACGTGAATACCATCATTTATCCCCCATATATCTTGTTGGTCACATTCCAATCATGTCTTCTCTTGAAAAATGAATACCTATTAAAACTTTGTGAAAACATGAATGTTGTTAAATTTTAACACATTCCATATTCCAAAATCCCAAAAATTCTATATACTCAAACCATAATATCACTTAGTCCTTATATCAGTCATGAGCTCATGAATACAATCAAACATCTCATTATCTTCTTATCCCTTCATTACGAGAATATCATTTGCTTTCCAAAAATATCTGAATAAAATTTCATGGTTACTAGTACCATTAATCATACACTTTCAAAACTTAAGAAAGAAAACAGTGTAACAATCCTTAGATGTCTCTTTATTCCATAGTACCATGAGATTACTTATACAACATTACACTTGATAAACATGTAATCATTCCACTACCTTCTTAAACCATTGAACGAGCTTCAACAATTCTTTCATCTCACATATCATTTGTAGTCTCTTCTTCATCATCAACATAAATACTACCCATACGACCATGTTGATTCTCTTCATGAGACCTTACCTAAGGGCATTGGATTGAATAATGCCCGTACATTCCACATTTAAAACATTTAACCTATGTTGATGTCGTAGCAATACCATTATCCTCATCCATGGTGTTAACTGAACCTTTTCCTTTCCACTTAATGGATTTGTGTCCTTCTTTTCCACAACCAAAGCATCTTCCAGTTCCTTTGAAACAATCTCCCCGATGCCTCTTCCCACATGATTTACATGAGGGAAATTGAACATTCTTTCCTCTATGATCATCATGAAACTCAATCTTTCTCTTATTATCTGAGTTGGGAAACATACCAAAGTAGAGATTATTGATCATATTATGAGATTTCTGATTAGGCATAATAATGATGTTTGGACTTCCAAATCCCATTTCATTTTGTTTCTCATGAAGAATATCATTCCATTGTCCGTCATATCATCCATTATCATGAATATTCCTGTTTCCAGAAATTTTCTAAAACCCAAAAAGAATAGTGTGAGAGGAAAAAATCATGCTAGGGAAAACAACATAGTAATGTGGGAGCACCCTCAATATATAACATCTTAGGTTAAAATCTAAGATCGTTATCATAGTTCTAGGACTATATCCTATACGTATACTTATCCTTAGGGACATCCCTAGACATACCTTAGAAATATCTATAGGGATCTCACTAACGTTTTCGCATCCTAGTTTTCAAAGGATGACTAAACCTCCCTCTAATACAAACTGTAGATACCCGAACCTTGACATACATAGATATTACATTACTTTTGCGGAATACATACTACATAACAAAAACAGACACACAAGGATCGTAATAGTTTAGTGTCTTTGGAAACTTGGAATGTAATCTTCTAATCGTGGTGAAAGATCTTCAACAACTCCTATAATGATCTTTAACATTTTGTTTCCTTACCTAAAACCTTTCTTTTTATCCTGGGGGAAAATAAAACATAAAAAAAAGGGAGAGCTCAAATGCTCAGTAATGGTAAGCATGGATAAAATAAAACATACCATATACATTTGAACTTAAAAACATGAACATAATGTTTAAACATCAAAATCTTGAGCAACGACGTAAAACATGGAAGTACATAAGGCATAGATAATAATAGAACATAAATCATGATAATATAGCATGGGAATAAAACATGTAATTGTGGCATCCATTAAGTACATATAATGATTTCCATAGTAGCCAAGGCATTGCTGCCAAGACCATCTTAGTGGACAAAGTCCCATTCTGAATCGAGTTCACTCCTTGTTTCAGTCCTGTAACACTGAACCAGATTAACATACCATTCTAGCCATGTCTATTTGATGAGATATAAATATTTACCCAATGCATTGGAGGGAGATATAGGTCCCACCCATCTCATAATGAAATCATTCTTACATGTGCCACAAAATAAACTTAAAACATTCATCATAACCCAAAAATAAAATGGGTTTCATAAACATCATCCCATCATTTCATAATCCATATAAAACAAATGGAAATCTCATCATAAGAAAAGTGAACCACGTAAATCACAGAGAAATTAAACTTGAAACATACACATATGAATAATGTCATCTTAGATGGAAAATGGTTTTGATAAAACATTTGAAATGAATTCTTGTGGAAAATATCCTTTCTTCGTCAAAACCATTTTATTTTCAAAAAATGCCACACACTTTTAAAATAAAAGTATTTTTTTTTAAAATAGTCATAAAATCATGTAGAGTAATCTTCATGAAAATTAGGTGTTATGAAACCGTAAAAATCCGTTCACGCCGTATAAGTTAAAAATAACATTCTCCTCATACTTTTGTCGGAAAAGTCAAAAAGTACCTCGTATGGTAAACAAAAGAAATATTCCTTCCATACGATGTGGTAAAAGTAAGAAAAGGGTAAAAATGTCTTAAACATACATGGAAAGAAAGTAAAAATTTTATGAAAACATTTTGAGAGTATATGGACACCGATAATAAACATAAACCCCAGTAAATACTTACGAGTAAACAATCTTGGATAAGAATGAGATTGGAATAATTATCCCTTACCTTAGGTCTGATATGCTTTGTACATATACAAACCTCCTGTATAATGATTTAAATAATGTCATTGACTTATTACAGAATCATATTCATTGTTATGATATCATATACGGTTCACTTATGACTTTATATTACCCGTTATTTTGTAAATTCCATGTTAAAGAGTGTTTTGGGTAAAATCGTTTCATTTGTCGTCTGTGTTTTGACTTGTAATTATTCATATGATTACTTAGATCATGATTAATTAATTCCAGAATATAATACATTATTTATATAAAATATATATTCATAATATAAATATATATAATAGATCGATAAATGGAAATAAATACACCGTTCATGGAGACGGTAGGCCGTACGTACGCATGAACGTTGTTTTCGTTTCCTCATTGAATTGAATGGAATTAATTGGATGAAATACATATATATATATATAAATAAATGAAGTATCATTATTATGTCATATATTTCATGATTACTTATTATATACACTTTATAATCATTCATGAATGGTTAATCATTGAGAACAAATCTCATCGCGTTGTGGAGACGGTATTCCGTACGTACGCACGAGCGATGATATCGTTCCCATGATCGTGGAATATTATTGGAGTGTATGTATACTATTAAAGAATCAATAATACTTTACAATAATTATATATAGTTATTTATTTTCACCATTATACCCATCCAAGTAAGGTGGTGGTGGAAAATAGATTACACCACGGCGTGGAGACGGTATTCCGTACGTACGCACGCGCGATGATTTCATTTTCCGTAGGTTGGATAGATGGTGAAATAGGATTGTTTAATACTTATAATAACATATCAGTATATGATTGATACTGATGTTATTACCTCATAATGAAACAACTAAAAAAGAAGAAGTGGAAAAGAAATAAAGTTGAAAGAATCGGTAGTGGATATTACCTCTTCTTTGAAGCGCCTCTTTGAGACCTCCTCTTAGGGCACTAAAATTGGTCTTTGAAGAAGAGAAGGACCTCTAGGATGTTCCTATGGAAGTGGAGAAGAGAATTTTTCAGGGTTTGGCCGAGCTTGAAGGTTCAAATTGGTGTGAGGAGGAGAGGTAGGAGGTGCCCTTTTATAAGGGAGGAGAGGGGCACCATTGGAATTCTTAAAAATATTAATTTATAATAAATATGACTCCACTTAAAACCCTCCAAAAATGACTCATATACAAATATTAGATGATATAGGGTTGTAATATAATCAACCAAACAAATTTAGACATGTTAGGAATTTATTTTAAACATTATCAACTTGATTTATCCTAATTTAATCAATTTAATTTTATTTGTGGTAATAACTTTATAAAATTTAAATTATAAAAAATAATTAATTATTTGTTGTTAATTGTACATAATTGGATAATGTATAATATTTTATACCATATAAATTTAAATTTATAATTTTTAAATATATTTGTGATTTTTAAACAATTTTATAATATATTATTTTTATTAAATAACAATAGTGTCAATTTTGACACTATTCATTTATTTGAATTTAAATATAATATATACAGAATATATGTTCGAAATAAAATCTTTAATAGAATAATAAAATGTCATATGTATCTTTAAAATTAGTTTAGAACATTAAATAGTTCATATAATATTTATTTTATTATTTTTAAAACCATTTATTTGGTTTATCTCTTAATAAAATAATTACTACAACATTTTTTTATAATTATTTAATATACTTATTTTTTCATAAAAATTAAAAAAAAATCTATGTTGAAGATAAATCTATTTCATTTTATAATAATACTTTTACTCGAATTTATCATCTTAAAATCACAATATTTAAATTGTTATATTTATTAAATTATGAAGGTGACAACTTTGGCATCATTTAAAATAAAATAATATAAGTGTCATAATCGCTATTATAAGGAAACAAATTGTCAAATATTCGACCATTGTATGATTATTGTTTAAATGTACATGACCAATAAGGTTTGGTCAGGGTTTTGGGCATTTTACAGTTACTATTAGTTTAATAAAAACTATATTCTTGATTTTTCACTAGATAAACAATTTCTGTATCACTATTGTGTTACAATTAATGATAATTACATAATCCTTAAAAATTATAAATAAATTCATATGATGTAGATAATTTCATTATCTTTCTGTAGACTACTAATGTTCAATGTTTCACGAATTTTATCACTAAATTAAAATTAATATACTTATAAGATTTAAGAGAGTGACATGTTATCACTTTCTTTGGTTTTAATAAAAATTAAGTTATTTTCATAGAAAAAAGTCCATTAAATGATTCTAATCCGATCATTAGGTGATATGGATCGACTTTTAGTCATTTAATAGGATTTGGCAGGTGTTGGGGTAATTTTATAATCTTATATTTACCCTTAATTACCAGATTTACCTTTAACTATGGTAAATTAAATTTACCGTAGTTACTATTCCTAATGCCCAAAAATAAAAAGTAGTCTATTAATATAATTTGGACCCACTGATTCCAAATATGGAATCCATTTTTCCAAATTCAACACACAGAAGTTTCAGAAATTAAATTAAAATTAATCCCATTGTCGAAGGAAAACAGGTTTTTGTTTAAAACATTACAAAAGATTGAATTGATTTAACCTACGAATTCAAAGTAAAATCAATGCTAATGACATAAATTATATTAAATGGTAAAAATATATTATATATATACTTTAAGACCATTCAGTATTATTGTTTAACCACATAAATTATTACGATGAAAAACGATGTTTTTAATTAGAATATAGCGTGTTTTTACTATTCATTATAATATAAAAGTTATCAGAATAACATGAAAATTTTATCCAAGGTAAAATTTTATATCCTTATTCCAAAGAATAATTTTATTTTGTAAAATTGAATTTATAAAATTGTTAAAAACTATATTTAAAGGGGGTGCACCATCAAAAGGCGGCAAAACTTCATTTTTTGAAAAATACTTATTTTACCCGAAAAATTTATTTTGTTCACATAAAATGTTTTAAAAATTTTATAAGATGAATAATAATGTTTTAAAATTAAAAATTAAGTTAATACTATTCATAACGGCTAGTTCATAATAATATTATAAAAATATATCATTGTTTAGTAAAACTCGGTAGTGCGTACAACACACGCTATCGAGGAAGGTCGCGATTGCGTATAATGCAAGCCAAGTCAGGGTTCCGTGTTGTGAAAGAATCCTTCGTTGTTTTGTATAACAGAATCCAACCATATTTTATTTATACATTGAATATATATATATATATATATAAACACACTCAATGTTGCGTAGAATGACTATTATAAAATGAACTTGAAATTGTGTGTAACACGATCCAAGAATAGCGTTGCGTATACTGAAAGCTAATACGGTGTTGCGTATAGTACAATCTAAACTTGGTGTGGTGTATAATAGAATACATCAATGAAATTAAAATAATATTTTTCTTAAAATCTTGGGGTGTTACAACAATGGTGAATACCCTTGATAGAGACATGGGTATGGTATTCACTACAGTATGATCTTCGCTTTGGAAAAACGATGTGCAATTTCGACAGCATAACGGCGTGACATAAGAATTCATAAAAATGGCTGATGAGGGAGAAATGGGGTCTCATCATATGTACATGAAATGCATATTATGGGGATAATATACATACATGTTCTAACAAATTTAATGGAATTTAGATACGTAGTACAAAATAATTGATTGAATGTAAATAAGGAGAGAGAAATTTCATACGGAATTTCGGTATGGTAACAGGTGTAAATGGGAGGCCTTAATAAGAGAGAAATGGGATCATTCATAATTAAAACATTAAGAAGAAAATAAGGGGGAGGTGAGAAATCATACTCCAACATTTTTAATTGAAATCAAAATGACATAACAATATAAAGGAACATGGAAGACATTTTAAAAGGATTAAATCCCTTACTTCGAAGTGTGATCCCAAAATCTTTGGAGAGGCTTGATAGAGGCTTCTTGGGAGCTTGGGGCACCATGGGAGGGTTATAAATAGAGTATGGTATGGGTTGGTTGAACTTTAAAGGCTTTGAGTGAAGAGGAAGTGGGAGATTGTGTGGTTTTATATAGGAGAGGAGAAGGAATTATTTATAATTTGGGTTTGGGACACCTCACATTAAACTAATCAAAACCACAAACCATCCATTGGTTTTTCCAATTGTTTTTGACAAAGGAGAGTGGAAAACAATATTTTATAAGGAAAATGGGATAAATTTTTAAAATAATAAGGTTTCTTATGTAGAGGTGAGTCACACACTCAAAGAAAACAATTTAAAAAGACAAAATGTTTTATAAGCCTTGAAGGGTCCACTTACACTTTGTAGAATAAATCAATCACACCAAAAATCACATTATTTTAATGTTAAAATATATATTGGCCAAACATAATGTTTATAATATTTTATTACGTCACTATTGGGTCATTATGATGTTATAAAACACATTATATATTTTAACAATATTTAATTTTTAAACAAAAATTATACTATATCAGAAAACTATAAAAAAATTAAGCATTGGATAATTTAGAAATCCTGATTACAGAAATTATATTCAATTAATATAATAATTTTATTAATATATGAATTTTTTTACTTTTAATAAAAAACTGACATTTATAAAAAATTTATTGGTTTTGACAAAAACAGCTTTCAAACCTTAACAAAAATTACAATCGCATTCATAAAATTATACAACAATTTATATTTAATAAAAAGTAATTTAACAATAATAATATTTTATTAATATATTATTTAATTCAAAATTACATTAATTCATAAAAATAGTTTAATTAGTATAATATTAAATAAAAATACTATTTGTGCTTACAAAACTATTTACAAAGTAACTATAATAAAAATAATGTATATTATCTATACAAGAATAATGTAAATAATTGTAGTACTAAAGTATTGTTACATAACCCCATAAAACACTCTCATAAGACCTTAGGGTAATGAGTGAAATGATGACAAACTCTTGGGGTGGCTTGGAAAACATTGCTCGAGTGGTAATCTCTATGAACTTCCACTTCTCTCATAGGAAATTCAACTCGAGCTTAACGTATTTAAGATAAACTTGGGCTTGTTCAAGAGAAAAGTCCAGAGACCCCAATTACTTTATGAGCTTCGAAAAATAGGCTTTTTGGGGAAATTCTACTTGATGAGGCCATCACTTCATTTGTCCAAGTAAATTAGATTTGTTATAGCCTTATATTTATACTAATCATGTGATCTCTATTAAACGACTATATTAGCAATGATAATAACTCTTAATGGTATTATAAAATCCAAACAGAGAAATAAATAAGTGAATATGTTTTACATAACTATAAGAAGAAATTTAAATAGACCAAGAGAAATTTTCATTAATGAATTTCTAGGTCATTACAAATTTGATGCAAAAGATTCATCATTAGATGATAAAGATCAGGAAACTATATCTATTGATGATCTATACATGAATCACATAACTTCTGAAATGTGATGATAAAAAGTTATAACTAATAATGAAAAGTTTTATCAAGAAATTTATTTTAAAGTAAATAAAAAAGATAAATCGTGGAAGGATCTCAAAGAAGAAAACATTAGTGACTCTTACACAAAGTACGAGGTTTGTAATTTTTTTGAAAAATTTATGACATTGTTTTTTAAAAAGTTAATTTAAAGGGAATTAATCCATAAAGGGAATTTTACAATTAAATAATTTTTATATGAAGTTATTGATTATTTTGATAAAAATTTCCCACTATAAATGGATGATAAAAAAATTGATGGAGATGATATAAAGTCAATAAAATATGTTAAAAAGATGCAAGAAAAATCTAAGTACAATCATAGTGGAATTGATAAATTTTTATCCAAATAAAAAAAAGAGAATATTTTTTTTATTGGTGATGAATATGAGAATAGTGATGATGAAGAAGAAAAATTCCATGATGATTTGGTTGGAATGAATTTTATCAGGAAAAGTGAATAATGAAAAGCTAAGCAGTTTTGAAAGTAGATGTTTTAAATAAGAATAAACATAGTTAGATTTTGCTACAATTATATAGATGAAATTATGTATTGTAAATTTAATAATACATGAAATTGAGATCAATAAGTTGAAAGTGGAATCTTTGGTAAAAATATATATAATAATTTATTGAATAAAAATACAAATTCATAATAGAGATTGATAATATGAAGAATTTGGTTAATGGAAAGTATAACCTTACCATAAAGAATGAAGAAACATTTATGGTGAAGAAGTAAGAGATTTAAATTTTGCATCAAAGACTTGTTAATATTGAGGAAGGAGTTACAAATTACAAAAACTCTATTATAGAAGTTGGTAAATTTTTTTGATATGTGTTTACCTTATAGGGATAAAAAATATACCCTCAAAGACTGATAATAATAATGATTATTCTTAGATTTAAATGTTGGTTAAGATAATAATATATATATAGCTAAAATAATAGTGATAAAAAACTTATTATTTTTATGGTTATGAAGTCAAAACCAAATGTTGATAGTATAGGTGATTCTACTAAGGTAGAGATTAAATCATAGAATTTAAAGAAAATATTATATAGAAACCAAAACATTGGTGGGTAACCAATTACCAAGGTGGAAGGTAATAATGCTGATGAAAAGAAGAAACAAAAATCAAAATAATATGCGTGTGATAAATAAAAATATGGATTATATAGTTACAACTATAATTGTGTTTGATTTGGGAATAAAACATATATGTATTTGTTTAATCAACAATATTAAAATGAATACAAAAGAAGTTATTGGAAAAGTGTATGGGTGGGTCAACCCAGTAAAAAGAGAAAACCTAATAAAGTTTTTCGAAAGATTGAAAATAGATTCAAACCCTTGTAAAATATTTATAAAATATGTGAATGACCTTATAATATTTCAAAATTATGTATTTTTGTGATACCTCAATAAAAAAGTTTCTAAATAAACATCAATAGCTCTGTGAGAAAAATTAAAATGGAAATGAAAAATAAATATATGTTGAAAGTACTCTAAAATATACAAAAGAAAAACCAACATAGATTTTTGATATTGGGATTCATTCACATAATAAAATAAAACTGATTTTATTGAATAATTTTAAATATTTCATAGTAGGTATAGTTACTTTGGTCAATCCTAAGTAAGTGATAATCAAGGACATTAGATTTTCCATTATTGGGGTAGAAACGTTAAAATTGAATTGAGCCTTACAATTTAAAGAGATAAAACATTTTTTATGTGTTTAACTACACCATGATGAAGGTAAAAATGTTTTTTAGAAAAAACTATTTATTTGTAAAAATAATAGAAGATGAGATAGTTTTTATAATAAGACAAATAACAAAGGGAAACTTCTTAGAAGTTGGATATTCTCAATGTTTGTGTTATCTCATCAAGATAGATGTAAATCATATCTTGTATAGTAGTATGGGGTATATTTTTCAGAGGAATATGTGAAATTTAATAAACAAGTAATGTGTTTATGAAAATATAAATATGATAAGAAGAAGAGATTGGTGTTGTTATATTTTCTTGAAAGGGAATACTACAAACATAGTTCATAAGAATGTTATGAAACATTCAACCAATCCCTTAGAGTTGATACATTATGATATTTTTGGGATAATGGGTAAATAGTGAAGACATAAAGAAATTAATTTATAAAACATTAATTATTTTACTGGCATTAGAAATATTATAATTTTAAATAAAAAAGTATAGTATATAATTTTTTTAATAGTTTCTATATATGTGTCGTAAAATAATGTGGTTATTCAAAGAAGAAGATTCCAAGAGATAATGGTGGTGAATATACATGTGGGAATTGTATAGATTATATTGAAAATCATGGAACTCTCCATGAGTTTAGTGAACCATAAACACCATATAAATAGAGTTATCGAATGATGAAATATAAGCATGGTGAATATAAGATGAACAATGTCAACCAAACATGAATCTTCTCTTTATTATTGGGGAAACTATATTAGAGTTAATTTTTATGTTCATAATCCATGTTTTTATCAACCAATCATTGATATTACTCCTTATGAGTTGTATTACAAATTTTCCCATCATTTGAAACCACTAAGGGTATTCGATAATCCTAGCATTGTAAAATTAAATGGTCAAAATCTTGGGATGTTTGGTTAGAGAGGTTTTGGTTGAATATTTCTTGGCTACCCTAATAATTAATACTATATAAGTGATATAATAAATAGAAATGAAATATGAATAAACCTAAACATGCGATTTTTTTGAATATTTTAATAATAATGTTTCAATAATAGGTGAATATATAGAAGAAATTTATGATGAGGTGGTAGAAGTTAAAATACCAGAAAAAGTTGCTAATAATAATAAAATCCTTTAGGATTCTAAAAATAATGATTCTAGCTAAGCAATCTCAAGTTATTAGGATCAATTACGTTCATCTCAATCTAGTATGAAGAAGCATGTGGAAGTTCATAACATCATTGGTGATCAATAAAAATAGGTTCCAATGAAAACTTATTCAATTTTATTTTTACATACTTCCTCATATTCATAGTTTGATCCAAAAGTTATTAATGAATATTGGGAGTAAAAAGAGTGGATTAATTCTATGAATGAAGATCTCGGTATGATTGAACAAAAAAAATTTGTGAACTTATACCGAAACTGATTAATAAAAATGTGATTGGTTGAAATTAGGTATTCCAAAGAAATTTTAATGAAAGAAGAAATTTTATAAGAAACAAGGGATGACTGGTTTGTAAAGGATAAACTAAAATTTATGGTATTAATTTTGATGATAACTTTCTACTATGAAAAAACTAGACACTATAATCATATTTATTTTTATCATTGTATAATGGAGATATGAAATTTTATGTATGTCAATTAAAAAATTTCTTAATATAGAGCTCAATAAAAATGTTTATATTGTATAATTTTGTGTATTTATTCTTATGAAAGAATAATTTTTTTGTACTAGTTGAAAAAATATTTTTATGGGTTGAAATAATCATTGAGAGATTATTATTCCACATTGGATACTTTCTTAATGAAGTTAAACCTCAAGAAAAAAATATTTTATAAAAAAACTATATAAAATAAAATCATGCGGGTTTCCTAAATGATATTTCAAATGTTGATGTAATCATATTCACATGGAATGGTGAATATTCCTTTGAAAAACTTGGTGACGAGATAAAGATTCTTTTTGAGATGTCCATGTTAGATGAAATGAAATATTTTTTTCTTTCATATATTGTAAAAGAAGAAATATATTTTCTTAACTCAGGAGATGTATTCTAAGGAAATTATAATAATATTTGTTATGGATTTCTAAAAATTAGTATCTACACTAATTTAAAAGAGATTTTATTTTTCAAAAGATAGTGAAAAAAATAACATAGTTCCCATATATTTTAGAATATTGGTAGGAGGTTTGGTATATCTAAGAACCTCAAGGATAAATATATTGAATTATTTTATACATTTTTTTAGATATAAATGTGCACCAAAAGCATCACATATCATATAAATAATATAAATTATCTGATAAATCAAAGGCACACTTGATTTTGGGTTGGAAATATGATTGTGCATGAATGATTTATTTGTTTGGTTATATGGATTTAGACTATGTATAAAGTGTGGATAATTGAAAATCCTTATCTAGAAATAAATACCCCAGACATAGTATCCCACATTTGGTGTTCACATTATTAGATTTGTGCTAGATACAAGTGATCAAATACTAATTGATCAAATAGTTTAGAAATCTTAGAAAACACAATACAAATTGCAATTGACATTAAATTTGAAAACATAAAATACAAAAAAGAATTTACCTTGAGAAAAACATTATTTTCTTTCCCATATGGAAATGTATCAATCAAAATACACTACCTAGTATCTTGGGAAAAAGAAAATATAATATTCGGGTGAGCTATAATGCTCAGAAAGTGTATGCATATAGAGGAATATATCATTAAATAAATAAATAATAATCAATATAGGAAGGTCAATACTTGAAATTCATAACATTTAAATAATAACTACAACATCAAGAATAATAGGAAGGAATAACCAATGATAAAAATAAAACCATATAAATAATCAAAAAATATTTAAAATTATCAATGAATATTCTAACTAATCGAGTAATCATAGAAAAATAAATAACTAATCTCACAAAAAAAGAAATGATTAATGTATGACTTCGTAATTATACCATCAATCCTCATACAAAGAAATGTTACATTAATGGCATATACCTCATCTAAAAACCCATGATATTTTGTCTAATGTGACCTACTGATGCATCAAGGGGATATAAGTGGGACAACCCAATACATTCTAAGCCCAATGAATTTCATATGTGAAATAGGATAAATATAATCAATGTAAAACTTCACATTGAAAAAATAGTATAAAAATGATATGAATTTCCCAAATAAATAATTTTTTTTGATATAAACATTTTTTGTAAAACTATCATAGACTTGATAATACATCTCATAACCAATAAATATAACCATAAACCATTATGTGTATTATGTATAATAATATCAAAATAGTAAATCAATGTCAAACTGATCATAAACAATTTGGAGATATAATAATGATGGTATCTTTAAAACTTATTTTTAGAATAACACGATTTAAAATTATGGATGTTGTAATTGATTAATAGAAATACAAAAATATTCCATTTAAAACATTATTGTGGAAATCATCCTTTAAACATTGAAAATATTACCCAAAAACTATAAATATCTATAATATTAAGGACAAAATTCTTCAAAAATAATCTTTTAAAATCATAATGGAAGGTTAAAAATAATGGCTGGTCATGATAGTGGTTAATTCCTTACATGTTGTATAAGTTATAAAACTTTTCTTTTACATTGTTTCGAAAAGGATAACAAGTACATTTTTTAGAAAAAAATTAGATTTATTTAAATTTTTATAAAGTAAAAATTGGCAAATATTTATTTAATATATAATTTGTAGGTTTAAAAAATATTATGGAAACTATTTTTAGAAAACATTGATATGGAAGAAAAATGTTGTTCAATCAAAGAGATAAATAAAGATCAAATTTCTTGAAAATAATTTCCTAATAATATTAATTACCAAAGAGATGAAAATGAAACTATTATGTTTTAATTTAATAAATAATGAATTATATGAATATATAATTTTTTAAGAGGAAATATTCAAATTATTCCCCCAACATAAACATTAATATAAATAATCTTGAATAATAATCAGATTTTGAAATAAATGCTTTCCACTTTGGTAAGATTTGAATCATAAGGAAAATGAAATAAATAACATTAAATAAAACATTTTATTACATAAATATAAATAGATTAATTGTATAACATATAAAATGGTCATTCTGTACACCAAATAAATAAAATAAGTGGTGAATACAACAAATGTCTCATAGAAGTAAAAGTGAGAGGAGAAAGACAAACCGTAGGTCCAATTTACTTCAAATGTGTTATATTCTCATGTATAATAAATATTGGTTTATTAGAAATATATTAATAAAAAATT
This sequence comes from Viscum album, assembly GCA_963277665.1. Lineage (NCBI taxonomy): Eukaryota > Viridiplantae > Streptophyta > Magnoliopsida > Santalales > Viscaceae > Viscum > Viscum album. The sequence goes on from OY728143.1 coordinate 37,075,035, forward strand.
ATCAAATATACCAAACCATAAGTTATTTTCATATTACTTTTTTTCACATATTTACTAATACATTGTTCTAAAAATCACAACTATGTGTGACAAGTGATTTGTTTTTCATTTAGGATTTGGTTTGGTAGTTTTAGTCATTGTAATTTTATCACGGTTAAATCATATAAATAATATTATAAAAGATATAATTATAATATAAAATAATTATATAGGTATTCATAATATTACATTCATGTTAGAGTTATAAAAAACGAGTTACCCCATTCATGGAGATGGAAGACTGTACATATGCATGAACATTATTTTCTTTTTTTTGTTGGATGGAACGAAATAAAGGTAAATAATTTTTCACCTCTGTAGAATTATTACTATATCATATATACTATATATATTTAGTAAATATTTCATTATTACCATCAAGATCAAAATAAAAAAAAATGTTTCTTGTCTCTTAGTAGAGGCGGTAATTTACATGACGTATAAGAAAAATTACCATTTCCAAAAAAATTAGAAGGTAAGAAGGACGATGAGATAATATAATTACATAATTTTAGTTATGAAAATAATATAACATAAATAAATATATTATTTCCATAATTATATCTAGTCAAGAGAGGCAGTGATGGAAAATAAATTACATGGGGTCACATGGTAGTGGTCCACTATACACATGATTGGCATTTTTGTTTCCAATTTAAATAAATTAGATGTGGATATTGGAAATTAAATTAAAATAATGACATATCATTATATGGTAGATACAAGTAATTTTTTATTTTATCATTGTTAATAGATATTTTAAATAGTTAAATGATGAAATATTTTGAAAATGCATGGTTGAGGACTATACCTCTTATTCAGACAGCCTCTTTAGTTTTATATATAATGGTTTCAAAGATTGATTTATGATAAAAAATTCTATTGGTATTTTTGATAAATTTTTGTAAGGTATGTTGGTATGGGTTTTCTAAACCAAATGAGTTTGTATGTGTGTAGAGTAGATGATATGGGGTTCCATTTTAAAAGTGAGGGGAATGACAGACTTGCAATATTTGAAAATAATAAATTGAATCCACATTTTTCACATCCCAAGATGCTCAAAAAATGGATAATTATCAAAAATTATATGTTATAAGTCCAAAATATGGCCATAAAATTGGAACTAGATATATTTTATGTTCATTTTAACCCTTATATTCTACGTTTAACCCCGGGGAAAACTGTTTTAACCTTAAACACTTAAATTAATTTTATTGGTTTTACTATTCATTATGAAAAAAATTAATCAGAATTATTATATAATATTAATTATTATCATTAAAAATATGAAATACATTTTACCAAATTCATATACTAGCATTGACAGAAATAAATTTAAAATTAAACACATAGAGGCGAAGAAAAAAAGTTTCACAAACAAACAATATTCAAAATTATAAGACGTTTTTATATAACAAATTAATATAAAATTGATTACACAGAAATAAAGTGTATTAATTTTTATATAATTTAAATAATTATATCTTTGTAATTATTTATAAAAAAATAGAACATTGTATATGATTTAAAGAAATAGACAGTTTTTAATAAAATAAGTATTTTTTCATTATTCATCATAAAAATATTTATAGAAAATTCATTAAAATTAAATCTAAGATAATTTTTAAATAATAAATTTTAAAAATAATTTTATTTATTTGTATAAATTTTCTTTAATTGATAAATTTTAATTTTAATATATGCGTAAAAATGTGATAAAACCATTTTTTTTTGAAAAACACATTTTAAAGAATTAAAATGATTTTATTATAATCTCATACTTAGAATGAAATATTATATGAATGATAAGTTTTTTATTGAATAATATATATATTTATAGATTTTTTATTATAATAATTTTACAATAGTGTTTAATTTAATTTAAAAAACACTCTATGAGTATATAACCATTTTTTCAAAAACAAAATTTGAAATGATATTCTTTTCAAATTGATTAGAAATCAATGAATTTATTTTATAAGTATATATACCATATAATTTTAATAATTTATTTGTTCATATTTATACTCTCTAATTTAATACCTATGTTATAGTGGCCATATTTAAATAGTACATTTCATGGGTTATTAAGCACAATGTTGCATTACAAAGACACTATCGAACATAATGTTTTTATTTTAAAATACAAGAGTGTTATATTTTACCCACCTTTTATAAATTTCACCCTCAAAATTTGAACTTCCACTTGGAAATCAAGGGTTTTATATTTGAAAATACATTTTTTGAAATCTCACATCATAAAAAGGGTTAACCAATATTCTTATTTATAAAAGAGAAAGGTCTATAAAAAGGTCATTTAGAATAACCCATAACATGATTTCCAATTTGTAGAACAACCGTGGGATGTGAAAATTTAGAAAATATTTTAAAACCTAAATAATTATGGTGATTGATAGAGATTATTGTTCCTAATAAAGAGAATGATCATGAGAAAGTCAATGACCACAAATCCAAAAATATGTGTTGGGTTAGAAGACAATTAATTCATAGAAAATGAAGGTAAATGTATACCATTTTTATTTAAATATTCCTTTCTTGTGTTTAGTGATTTTTTTTCTATCCAGATATATAAAACTAGAAAATATATTTATTTGATATATTTTTATTTCATAATAACAATTTCATCCTTTGGTTCTATTTTGATAAAATTCCCCTTCACTTATTACAATTATAACTAAATATCCATGACAAATTTTTTATTCTTGAAGAACTAAAATTATGTTTTAACTAGTAATATTATCCATAAAATTTACACAATACATTTTATATGTCTCAAAATATTTACCAAAAATAAAATTGGAAACACAAGTACTTGAATACGATATGTTAATTTCTAAAACCTCAATAAAATCACCAAAAGTCAAACAGAATCAATTATATAAGTATTTATTATTAAAAAAACATAGATTATATCACAAAAAATGTAATACAATTTTTTCCAAATAATCCATTAGTTTAAACCTAATGGTTAAATATTTATTTCACCCCAACAAAAAATCTTCAAAATTATCATTAATTACCTAAATGTAAAAAAATTCAAACAGACTTAAAAAAATTAAAAATTTAAAATAAAATCATTTGAGTAAAAAAATATTATATTACCTAGGAAATCATATAGTCCAGTGGTAGGTACTACACCATTATCACACTTAAATTTTATATTAAATTCATGTATCCTTTTTGGATGTGACCAGTTATCACCCAACATGTGGGATACCATTTTTCAAAAACTACATTAATAAATTTTTTATACTATTCTAAAAAATATAATGAACATACTAAAGAATAATATCAATTATCAAATCACTTTTTAACCTCTATTTTTTTCTATATATTTTCATTTTACCCAAAAAATACAATAATATTAATTTAATAATAGTACCTTAACATTAAAGATCATATTAACCCAAAAGGTAATCAAAACATTTAAACTGATGTCCAAAAACTATAATGAATTCTTTGTCAAATAATTGTTTCACTAAAAACCATAATAATCCCAATAGTTATATTACTACAAATGTCTTCCAAAATACTCTTAATCATCTTAGACTATGATCACATAAAGCCTTAAAAGATGTGTTTATGTCTCTAAACTTATGATCAATATTAAACTCATAATCCAATGATGTTATTCATAACTCTTTTGTCAATATTATACGAAGAAAAATATTCTTCCAAATATTAAAAAAATCCATATCTGTTTGATGATTCCTATAACCATAATACAATTGATAAAAATATTTATATAACTTAATTCATAGACCAAAATACATAATAATTCAACCGTTTTACTTAAATTATTGGAATAAAATTGGTCCCTTACTTCCCAAGGGCTCGTACTTTAAAACAGAGAATTCACTAGGATAAAGTATAAATTACCCACATTTAATAAAAAAAACTATAAATGGATACCTAGGATGAAATTTATTTCCTCTCATCAAACTCTTCATTTTTACTTAGTAATTCATTGTTTTATGCCCTTTTTACACACATAAATTTTTTTAACATTCTTTTAAGGAATTTTCATGAGCATCACTTTCCTCATTTCTAACATGATGTAAATTGATCCATCTTTCCAACATGATATCCAAAACAAGATCTCTCAATTAAATCCATGACTTTCATATATAGTGAGTTAGAGGGTTGTTTACAGTGTAGTTTGTTAATTGAGTATCATGATAACCAAATTAGAATAATCATTATAACTTTCACCCAAATACTCATTCTATTTTATCTCTCATAATCACCACATTGTCCGTCATATTTAATGTTAGTAAAATTCATTCACATTATTTCCATTAACAATAACCAAAAATATTAGTTTGAGTAAAAATAAATATAAGGGAAAACAATAAATTCATTTATATTATGTATAAATCTGGAAAACTTATTTTTATTATAAGACTCATTAGTTTTAAAATGGTTTATTCATCATAAAATTAAATTCAAATCCTTCATTATGATTCAAAATGGAAATTTGAATTTACTCATGAATATCCCCCGTGAGTGTTAAAATAGGTTTGCAATAATTCCCATTATCGTGCACCAAGTGATGATTGAGTCAAATCCCAATGTTCCCTTTTTAGAGTTATTACCCCTAGGTATATAATAGCATTGTACCATGGGAAATTGGGATTAACCATTAGGTATAATCCCATCCATATGAACCAAAAACTGGATTGGGTATAAAGGAGAAATTGTGATAGTTGAATTAGTCTATTGATCTAATTTAACTTATTTTGTTTAAATTCTTATATTTTGTTCACATGGATGGTGTGGTCTAAAATAACTTTATGAATCCTAGTAGATCATTAGATACATCTAATTAATCTATAATAACCACTTCCATGAAAAAATCGAGTGTCATACATCTCATAGATATCATCTTCACCTTCACATATAACTATTATCTAGATGAAATTAATATATTTACCCTACTATTTTTCATTTGATTAGCGTTATATTTGGCGACGTGGTGCTCAATCTTCCAATGTTGAGGGAATAAAATACTTGTGGTTTTTATAGATGTTTGATCCAAAAGGCACTATTTTTTGTGATTCATAACACAATAACATCATGTTTTCTATTTTCTATTTGAATTTATCATTGATGTTTGCACAACTAGGAAAATAATGGTAGTTGGGGCCATTACTGGCTAGTTTTTCCATGTCTTTATGATAATATTTTAATGATTATCTACCTTCCATGTAATCCACCAATAAAATTTCAATCAATTTTAACACATCCTAAAACAATATTCTTTTTTTAAAATGGGTGGTAGATATGTGAGTCACATGTACCATTGGGTTATTCATAGCCACTTTTACAACATCCACCAATTTCTATATTATATTATTAAATATGATGTTGGACCCAATTAGTAATGAATTATATTGATTTTCATTAATCTTGTAGTATATTATTATATGTTAATATTTGTTTTTTTGAGAGGACCATGATCATTTTTAATTACCAAATAATAAGTTATTATAATGAAATAAGATAACAAAAAATATGTGTCACTATATGTTGATTATTTAAGAACACACTAACGATTGAAGTTAGAGGGTACCTTAAGATTTATCTATTTTCAATAATAATACAATAAGGAAAAATTAGTATAAATTTTTAGTCCATTAATTATTTATATGGATGATAATGTGAGTTTATACCATTATTTATATGGAAAAGGATATTTAAATTGAGAGTAATCCATTAAATATTCTCTTAGATATTTATTCAAACAAGAAATACGTTTGGATAAGTTTCAACTAATTCTTCAAATTATTCTTTATATAATAATAATTAGAAAATATGGTTGAAATTATGTGTACTTTTCTTCTTGGATTATAATGATATTTTGCATTATTGTACTGAAGAATGAATATGTATGGTTTTTTATTCACTAATATTGAGAAAGTTTATGTGTTGAAATGAATTCAATAGAGTATTCATATTTTATGATATTATGAATATTTGAAGAAGATATATGAGGTTGGAGAGTAATATTTAGTTGTTGGTATCCTGATAAAGATCCATCCATGTAGTTATGATGAATGAATAATACTATTTGCATGGAAATAAACTTGGATGAATGTTGAGAAATTATGCTAATGAAGAAATATATGGTTCCAAGATTCTATAATTATTATGAAAATGAGTAAAGTTTATTTGGATTTATTACAATGTAATTTTAAGATTTCTAATTTCTATGATGAATTTTGAAGAAGGATGGAGAATTTAGGGATTTACATGTTTCTCAGGATTTGACAAATTACTCAATACATAAGAGTCACTCAAGGTTTGATGTTATAAAAAATTAGAGAACTCCCTGATAAGTAAGATATACTCTAAAGGATACATATGATTCAAAATTTGGGAAATTATTTTATATTCACTTGAACACATAAAAGTTCTGTAGTACATGCATAAAGGTAAATAGCTAATATGTAGGATTCTATTTGATTAAAAAATTTAGAATTACGACTGTATAAATATACCATATAACAGATAATTATACTAAACGCATGCATAAGGATTTCCAAAACAATGATGATATAAAATTATTAATGTACCAATATAATTTTATTAAATATTTTTAAGGGATCAATATGTACAGGAAAGCATAGTTTCTAAAAAAACATTAAGATACATAGAATAAAAGCTATTTGTCAATGTAAAGAACCACACAATGATATGTAAAGGTCCCCGAACTCATACATGAAAGTACACATAAAGCATATATAAAGACCAAACTTCAGATATATAAGAGTAAATCGGAAAATTAAATTGGTAAAGTGTTTAGTTTCATTACGATATGAAATTTTTCAAACGATGTTTCAAGAAATAAAAACTTGTTTCCAATAAAATAAGTAAATGTTATTCCTCTTAAAAAATATGATATAATAAGAATGAATTTTAATGAAGGATTAATTTTTCATATGAATATTTTTATATTCAAAAATAATTTAAATATTTCAGTACTAATGGAGATTTACATTAATTCAAGTAGAGATAAATTTTGTGATATAAAGAGGGTGATTGATTGATGAGAATATCCTTCACACCCTTGTTGTGTCATCAAATGATATCAGGCATATATGGGAGGAAACAAAAATAGTTATTATAGAAGAACATGTAAAATTATTCCACGACAATTATGTGAATCTACAATGAATAAAATTTTGTGATATATGAGATTCATTCAATATTATAGAATACTATTCTATAATAGTGTCTGAATATTTAATTATTAAATATGAAAGAGATTATCATGGGGGAAGCCCAAATGATTCTATTGATAAAATTAAAGGATTATTATTAACAAGAATAAGAAATATTGATTGAAATTGAATTTCATGTCAAAAATATGAAAAAAATATTCATATGCATCTGAATTGAAAATATAGTATAAGAATAAGAATCTGAAAAAGAGTGATATAAGGGAGAGGAAAACTTGATACCAAACGTTTCTTAATATCATTATTATAAAAATGTAGATTGGGGTAGCAATGATGATGAATATATATATATATATATGATAATGTGGGTTTAAGTGACTTATAGATATAATACTATGTGTGAAAGATTATCTTGTGTGTTGGGGATGAATATGAGGCCAATAGATAAAACCTATTCATATTTTAAAAAACATACCAAGCCTTAAAGGAACACTATGAATCTTGAAATACGTTATCAATATTTCATAATTATTGAAGATTACAATTCCTTATATCATATATTATGATTATGATACACCCTAATGATTATTAGGTGCAAGAAAAATTTGATATTTCAATATGAAATAAAAAAAGATCAGATGTTGTTTAGTCTATAAGAGACTTTTTTTTCATAATAACCATTATTAAATAAAATCATGCATAATATTTTATTTTATATTTTCAATATCTTATTGGGTATAGAGTCTTGAAAATATTTAGTTGGTTTCATACAAGGATATATCATTTCATATACATATTTTTTATAATAAAAAGTATGATGTGTTCTTATGGGATATTAACCACCATAAATAGGGGGAATATTCATCAATATTAGAGTTGATTCTCATTAAAAATTGTTATGTTACTTTTTCTATTTTATACTATTTATCATTTATTTCATGCAATATGATGGTAGGAGAATGTGAAATCCATTCAGGGAATAATTGTAGAGTTAAAAAGGGGAATTATTTAAGAGATTAAATTAAGTAACACTGAATCACACCCATCTCAATATAGTTTCACTGATCCTAGTTGAAAATAAATTACTATTTGATCTATATTTCAACATCTTATTAGATTCCTTTATAAATAATGTTTTTATGTTTAGAGTTTATCTCTAACAATTAATATAAATATAAGAGTTAGATATGGGTCTTCAACTGCTAATATAAATTTTGTCACTCATAATACCCAAAATTATGGAAAGAATAAATAAATGAAAATTTTTAATAAGACATAACTCTTATAAAAAATGGAAAAAATAAAAAAATATATTCTTTAATCATGATAATATCAGATTCATCCTAGATATTGTAGGGTTTGTAGAAACATAATTGGTAAGAAGCTGGAAAGAAATATATTAATAAATACTCAAAACTATCTCATGGCGATTATGTAACTATAATTTCTTGTTAATAGGTTCCTCTAATTAAACAATGAATAATTTGGAAGATGGTGTTTCTCAAGATCTACTAGATCAATCATACGATGAATAATTTTACTACTTTGACTAAATCTATTTGGATCTCTCCAAATATGTAGTTGATTTTATTAGTGTATTTTTTATGTATTTTCAGAGAATATGATCAACATTTATAAATAGTCATATATGAATACCAACTCATTGTTGTTGATGGAATATATGTATAAAAATATCATTGGAAAAATTGAGGAATAAATCATAATGAATATGGAGCTTATAGAAAAAAGGTTCAAATTTAAGAACATTTTTCATAAAACAACTCAAGATAAAGATAAATAATTAAAAAGTTTAGAATAAAGTTAACATGAATTATATAAAAATAATAAATCTATCATTGATCTTGTTAATGTTCAGTATAAGATCAAAGAGGAAAAGATAATATAGATTCACTAATCCTTTATAGTGAAATAAAAAAAATACTTGAATAGATTTAAGAGAATATTTAGGTGATTAAGAAGGAGTGTAAAGATATAATAAAGTTATTAGATGATGATAAATATATAATCAATATTAAATGTATCAATATAGAAATTAAACCTACAAATCAAGTGACAATTAAAGTTGACTGTTCAAAATAATTAAAGAGAAGTGATACTAACCCACACAATTTTAAGGAGGATTATTATGTTAAAAGACATTTAATCTATTTCAAAAAGAGGATAATATCTAATAATGATAAATAAATATAAATATAAAATAAAAATTTACAATCAATATTAGAAAATTTTGATTGTGTTAGTTTTGGTTTCCTAAAATGTACTAGTTATAAATCAAAATAAATATTAATATATAATGATAAAATATATGTGTAACCCCCCAATACATATTTAGTTGATTTGAAGAAGTGTGGCATAAGATTTTTCCAAATTTATATCTAAAATATGATTTGAACATACTAAAACAAAATCATTCAATTCTATCCAGTATACAATTCAAAATAATAAAATAATATTTGTTGTATATTTAGGGTGTTGTGACAAATTTGAGCATAATTTTTAAGACTATTAATTTAATATGTAAACCTATGGAAACTAATGAAGTTTTTTATTAATGGGTACCAGTTCTGTGTTGACTAAAAAAACTCAATATTGAAGGAAAAAATATTTTATTCTCTAATAGATATAATAGCCTTGATACTCAATATGGTATTTTGAATCAATGCTTCCAATAAAAAAATTAATTGTTTGGAAAATAAAGTATGTCTATTCCAAATGAAAGAAAATAAATACGTATATTAAATAATAAGTTAAAAAATTACCTATGATTAATCCATTTAGAATAATCAAAATATATTTTTTTAGTAAATAACCCCCATGATGTCGAAGAAGAGTGTCGCACATAAGATAATGTTCTTATTCAATTTTGGAAAAAATAGATTTTTTTAATTGTTCATGAAATAAATGAGTGTTTATATTTATTTTATTCTATTAGTGGTCATTACTAAAAATTCATATTGATTATCCATTATTTTTTGAAGATTCCCAAATAATGTATGCATATTTGGCTGGCTCAATAATAAATGAATGAAGAAAAAATGATTGTAAGTGACAATGTAAAAAATATTAACCCCACATGAAGAAATCTAATTCAAAAGTTTTTTTCAAAAGGTGATGATCCAATAGTTCATGAGATGTTATATGGGATGTGAAAGAAATATCTCCTTATTTCAATGGATTCTTCGATCTTTCATCCAACATAAGATGAAATTCTAAATAATATTATATTATATATAATAACTCCATGGGAATTTATTTTTTTATAACGGAAAAAAATTAAAAAAAATGTGGTTATTAAAGAATATAGCATGTTTATACTTCCCCTAATTTCAATAGGGAATACTAATGCAAAATTCATGAAGATTTCTACAAAAATGGAGCTAGAATTAATACAGTAGCTTGGTCGAGAAGGTTCTCTCAAACTTACTCCTATCAATAATGATTAAATTTATTTGACCAAATATATATATATATATATATTATGTTTATTATTTATATAATGTTAATTAAAGGTTATTAGTTATTAATGTGGGTAAGACTAAAAAAAGAGAAAGCTGCAATAACTAGTCTAGGCATAAAACAAGTCACTATATTTGAGTGATATCAACATTTGTTATCTCAAATACAGTCTACGTTAAATAGACCATCCTTGATTAAGTGAAAATGGAGTGTATTCGTCGAGGAGTATTAATTTATAAATCCAACAGAAGATTACACTTCATTACAGTATATAATTCAGAACAAAGTGTATAGAAAGTTTCTTTGAAACGACTTGATTTCATATTATCCATTCCATATTTTTCAAGAATAAATTCTTGCATTAATGGAGTGAATCCAAATATATAAATGACATGAATGTGATAAATTCAAGGTATATTTTCTAAATCAATACATGATAATCACTTTGAAAATTTTAATCATTTTTTTGGATGAGTATAGGAATTCATTCTAAAAATATAATGAATTTATATTTAGAAATTAGTAGAATCCTGAAAACAACTAATCATCCCTTGATAAATATTATTTAGTTGTTATCATACAATCATTTTATTATGGATAACTTTATTATCTAAATTAGTCCCGCTTGTTTTCTGTAATAATAATTGATCACATAGACTTAGAGGTGAATAATTTATGTGAAATTTATTTAATTGATTTGATATAATGAACTACCAATATTCAGTTTATTTATTAAAAAATGTAGATAGGGAATAACATTGAAGAATATATTAACATCAATTTTTATATTTATACTGATAAAAAATTCAAAGAAGTGGATTGTTTAATCCAAGTGGTACTGAGATGTAATTGTTATTAATTAACATGAAATAAATAAGTATGATGTCAATATATAATGACAAGTATGTATTGGAAAGAGTTTTAAGTACCTGATCATAGGTTATGAATAAGAATGTTTTTCTTTGGAAAATATGTCAACACATGTTGAATATTAGAGAACAAAATCAAACATGAAGTTGGGTGTTTCCACAATTTTGATTTATGATAAATAATTTTGTCAATAATAGTGAATTAATAAATAAATTTCATTAATAAATGATTGTAAAATAAGACAAAATGAGTTCAGGCAGTATTCATATAGAAAAAAAGATTTAATGTGATATGTTTTCTTTGGAGATAGTATTATATATCCATTAATATAGAAATGTTTTTTAGTTAAGATGTTAAAAATATTTCATGTATATTACTAGTATACTATATATTGGAAAATTTGGTTGAAATTATGATGATTAAATTACATAGAGTATGAATATATTCTACACTTTTATTGTGTAGAATGAATATGTTTAGTTATTACATTCACTAGGATTGATAAATTTTATGTTCTAAGAAGAGTAATAATGATTATTAATGTTTTAATTTATTTAGACTATAAAGAAGATGAGAAACAAGATTATATTGAATAATAATACAAAATAACGAGTATTTTGATGAATATCAATACTTGTGATTATCCTGAATAACAATTACAATTTTTATGGAGATTCCCTTTCTTGAAGTTGGACATATTTTGTTGAATATAAAATAGGTCTGGATAAGCTTTGGAATTATTTGAGTGATTTTTGAAGTTGGTTTGATGTTATTCGAAAATTAATATAATTATATTTAAAGTTTTTGATGAGATTTTAAAAAGGGTGCTGATTTAATATAATTGCATGTTTCCCAAGATTTGACAATGGCCTCAATATATTAGAATGCCTCAAAGCTGTAGTTTATTGAAAATTTAAAAAACTCATTAACTAATAAGATTCATAGTAGAGGATTTACAAAGCTTAATATGTTTCAAAATATTTAATATGTATTAAATATATATGTTTTATTTAGTTCTTGTGTAAAAGGTATATAACCCATATGTGATATTCTCCATGCGTAAAAAATTGAGAAGGAAAATAAGTATGGAGAAAACATATGATTTCTAAAGGTAATCAATCTCTTATATGGGGATTTACTAGACCATGAAGAATATTAATTGGAAAATTAATGAGTCAAGCAATGATACATAATTGTAATGCACTTGATATATAATGGTTATAACAATTTTTCAAAGGAAATACATAATGGTACAATGAGGGAGTAAAAATATTAAATTTACAAGAATGAATTCTGATATGTAAGGGTTCTCTAACTTATATATAAAGGTATATAGAGACGATAGTCTATAAAAAATTCAAACAATTTGATATATAATAGTCACAAATAAAGATAATTTAAAAAATAGTTAAGTTTCATTTATATAGATACAGGGTCCTTGAATTTCTCAAGGAATACATAAGGGTTTCCAACATGATATGTAATGGTTATTATTTTTCAATAAAATGTGAAATTTCAATAATGAATAATTCATATGGAATTTTTTTTCAGATGATGCTTGATCTATACATTAGTAATTTAAATATCATATTATTGATGGTGATTAAAAACGATTCAAGAAGTGATAAATTTTATTATATGAAGAAGTTTATTGAATTGTGAGAATAACATTGACACTGTAATTGTGTCACAATAAGATGTCATGTAGATTTGGAAGGAATGTATTGTGGTTATTTTTGAATGATTAAAGGTGAATATTCCATGATAATTCATAAGGATCATGTGGATGAGAAATAAAATACCTTTAAGTATGTTTTCAATATTATTTTATTTTTATATAAATTTAATTTATATTTTAAAGTCCAATTATAAAGTAGGGGATCATAGTGATCATGTCCATGTGATTTTTCTAATAAAATTAATGGAATTTGATGGAATGTATCATGTTCCTGATATTAGAGGTGTTTCCTAAATTTAAAATATGGATACCAATACTCACATTATTTTAAGAAAAAATTATAAGGGTATTACTATGAAAATTAGTGAAAAGGAGAGAGAAAATCTAGAGAACAAACATCGATAAATATATTTAATATTAAATAATGTTATAGAGAAAACCAAAAAATTTGATTTATTAAAAAAATTATCTGTTTATGTAACTAAATGATCCAATGTTGTGTGTGAAATATTATCATTAAATTTAAGACAAATAATATGTTAAGAGATATAAGGTAATTTTTCAAATTATAAACATCTTTAGCATTAAAGAACACAAACCATCTTATCCTACATTATCTCTATATCATAAAGAAAAAATAGTATGGTTCCTTATATTTAATGGAAAAATTATGGGACACCATATTAATTTATATGTGTGAGGTTGCCTTTAAATTTCAATATAACAATGAAGAATATCTGATCTTTCATAATCAAGAAGAGGATTGTTCCACTATAACAATAATTTTCCAATTGGATCATGTAAAATCATGTATTTTTTATGTGAATAATTTTGGATTTAATGATTTTAAAAAATGTGGATGGTATATTAAAACAATATCTAGTTGTTTATAGGATTAATGGTTCGAATATATACCCATTCAAATTATTATTCATGAAAATAAAAGAGTAATTGTGTGCATGTGGGTTAATTAACATAATTAACCAAGGATATATCCATCCACATTGAAGGAAAAAATATTAAATTAATTTATGTGCTTTGTTATTTGGTTTTAAATTTATTATTCCTAGTAAGAAACCCTAATGTGATTGAAAGTATAAATTTTTCCATGGATAGATGAAATTTTAACTAATTGAAAAGTTTTACATGATTAAAAGATACCCACACTGATTCACCCCTCCCATCATGGGTGTACCAATCCTCGTGGAATAATATATGAAATAATCTTCACTTGTGATCCCTAATATTCCATGGGAAGGGATTTAGTTAGGGAAATTATTGATACACACACGTTAAAAATTTATGATTATGGTAAATGTAAGCAAATATACTTCAATTGAAAACATGAAAAACCCTAGTAATTGATCATGTTAGAAGGAATATACAACATTATTTCTATACTCCAATTCAAGTTATATTTTTCCCCACTAACATATTGTGTTTTGTTATTAATAATGTCATGTAACTATTTTTGAGGTTGTATTTTGGTTGGTAGTATCTCTTGAGACAAAACTGGAAAGAGATTTGTGCCTAGAGTTGCACATTTTTTAAAGGAATTACTTGAAATTTATATGATTATATCCTTTTTTGTTTGATGATTCCCATGAGTACATAATATTGATCAAGTGAATGGAATCATCACAAATTGTTTCCATTTTGGTGAATTATAATAATCTATCAAGATCCTTTTATAGTATTATAATCATATAGAATTTATCTTTTAAATTCTCAGTGATTATTTCAATTTTATTATCCTCGAGTAACTATATCTATAAGAAGTATGTCAAACCCTACAATTCAATGAATAAGTAAAAAACTCGGTAACTATACCATCGACCATAATTAGAGAAGTAATGGACCAGATATTTGTGATTGGTAATTCCGATCACATCTAAGATCGAGTAAGTGTATTTTGACTCTATATAGGTTTGGTGGGTTTTTGAGTAGGTTTAGAATATAGTATAAGTGATGACTCCATCTCAGGTCTAGAATACCAAAGAATATATAAAACCATGCAATAAAATAGGGAAGCATTATATGGGGAGGGTATATGTAAGGAATGGATTATTAGGTTAACTATTTCACATAATACAAATGATTCAAATGTTGGTTCAATTAATTGCAATATGGATGTCTAGTGGTGTTTGAGAATACTTTGATGATGCCCAAAATATTATCTTCTGTGAAAAATCTATCACAAAGAAGGGTTAAGCCCTGATTTTTAATGGAGCTCACATGTAAGTGTATGATTCCTAAGGGTTACTCTATGGAGTGTAAGGGTATGATATTTAAGGGTCACCTTATGGTGTGTAAGTGGTTAACTTGTAATGTCTATGATGATGTTTGAGTGTAACTCCATGATATGTAAGAGATACCTAGAAATACATAAGGGTTAACTTCAAGTTACATATGGATTACCTTGCAATACAAAAGGGTTAACTCCAATATAGTTAGTATTCCCTAACTATCCATCCTCTCTCTTTCATCCTATATTAATGATATATCTTCACAAATTATTGGCCATATTATACTCCCTTAATCATAGGATTTATTGATGTGTTATGATAGTTGACATTGGTTGGTTAATATAAATTTTTCTCGCAATTTAATTTTTTTTGTAATTCATTCCATAAATTAAGGATTTTTTGTAGATTACATGATTTTTATGAATAAAGGTAAATACCATATTTTTATAGAAAGTAAACTCTTGATATGTCCAAGTAGGTGGTTCCTAGTTATTTTCTATGCTATACTTTTTATATGAATCTTGTGATAAACGGGATTGGGTAGTGTGATGTGAGTGACCAGAAACAAGACCACTTGGTTGTTTTCGTTATTTGTAAGAAACACTTAGGAGTTTCAAATGTGAAAAATAATGTCATCTTACTAGTACAAATTGGCTTTATTTATGGGTTGGGTGAGGGTTTGATGGGAATGATTCTATTTATTGTAGATATGGCTTAGTGGGATGCACCAATTTATTTCATTCCATGGGAATGTTATGGGTGCATCCCATGTCACTCTAGGTGATGTTTTCAATTGAACATGTATATATGTGGTTTGTTGGTGTGACATAGATATTTTTGACCCTTATCATGAGTGGAGTTGAAGGTCCATCGAGCCGTGTTTATAGGTTGGTGGTGATTGTCTCTCACTATGGGTCAAAGGCCCTAAAAGTAATATGTTATAGTACAAGTACCACATTATGGTTTTGACCATTGGTTGTTCATTATGAATCTTAATGATGATGATGATGTTGAGAATCATCCTGGAGGAGGGATATTCCATAGTTAGGAATGGGATTTTGGTTTTAGTTGAGACCATCATAAGGGAGCATGATGCTTATTGTATATGTGAGATGTGTTTGGTTAAATGAGATGGGATTAGTGAAGTATGGGTTTTTACAAGTGTTGGGTTTCATTATTCTACTGATTAAATAGTTATTAATGGTATAGTAGGATAATTGGACTTGATATATGATTTTTGGACCAGCCTTTAGTGAATCTTGGTTGACTTGACAAGGTTACTTGGTTATGGTTTTTCATGTGATTCTATGTGATAATAAATTAGTTTAAAGGGAAATGGTATGTATGGAATGATAGAATGTGGATGAATATTTCCACTAGGGAAATATTATTGGTATGGAATTTCCCACCCATGGATAACAAAGAATTAGTGGATAATTTTTAGTGGTGTTCCTGGGGTTATTTTTGTAACGCTGCTTATAAATACATAAATATATGTATAATATCCAAGGACACTATTATTGGTATCCAACTGAGTTAAAAATAAAAACATTCATTAGAAATCTATGAAATGTGAATAATTTTGAGGTCATGAAATAGTCTAGGTAATGGAATCATTATGAGAATTCTATTACATATGGATGTGTAAGTGCTGTATAGGATGAGAATTGTGAATTTTTTTGGATGGGTTGGGTGGTTTCTCAGTGTTGGGATGTAATTTTTTTGTATATTTTTTTCATGTACACGTGTTATCATTCTATGGTTGACTTTTTGGATTCATTTATGATAGAAATGATATTGTAATATTTACTATTCTTATTATATATATAATCTGGATTTTTGTTGTATGTTATTTCGTTCTATTTCTATTGTTTTTATGTTTTTTTATTATTTAACATTATATTGTGTAATCTCCCCACTATCACCCCTTAAACCCTTCCTACGTGTCAACATCCTTTGAATATTGGGGTACACCCCTAAGGTACAGTGGCGCTCCAACCCATTTAATGAAGAGTGATTTAGGTTGAGATATTATAAAGTTGTATTAGTGTTGGTTGACCTTGTATAATACCAAAATAATTTTTTTTGGTTTGGGGTAGATGTATGTTGAAGTAAGTTTCAGCAAATGGGATTAATGTCATTATTTGTTCATATATGACACAAGTATGTACTGAATTATATTTTTTCTTAGAAACTGGGATATATTTTTTTTCTAACATTAATGTTTGGTTATTTTATTTTGATAAATTGGTATTTGATGATATTAATTTTTTTTCTGACTCCTAAACCCAAGAGGAAATAGGTATTATTCATGATTTATAATTGGAACATAGGGCACACTAGACATGCTTTTTTTCTCATGGATTCCAATTTTATTCCCTTCATAAAATATAAGGTTTTTTTATTTAAAGTATCAAATATTACATACATGTTGTTTTCCCAAAATTATTTCTTGTGTATTTAAGTTTAGAATGATCGAGGATATGGTTATTTATATGATTTAGTACATGGATTGTACATTTTTGTGATTTATATTGTACATGACCTTGAAATGGGTAGGTTGGGTCATGAGGCTGGATGATGTGTGTCTTAGGATTGATAAGGATGTTCATGGGATAGTGGGTCACAAAACGTGTTAAAACTTTCAATGTTTGTGATATTTGGACTGCCATATCTATATTGAATATTGTATATAGTTCTTAATTAGAATCCTTCTATACAACACATGTGGGTGCATCATGAGTCTAGAGATATTTTGACACCAAGGTATTCACCGTATGAGATCTATGAGGGTGTATGTTATCATGTTACATAAACACAGGTCCTAATAATGTGATGATAGAAATAATAGCTAGGGGAGGTAGAGAAGTTCATGGATGAGAAACATTGGGTGGGTTTAGTTTAAGTTATCTAGAGCATTGATTATGAATATGAATGCTTTAATCTTTCTAGGGAATACATGACATTTGAGTTCAGTCAAAATACACTCCATTATTTTAGGGATATCGTGAATATGAGATAGAGTAATTAATTGTGTTTGTACATAGAATCAATGATAATATTGGGAATTCACTAGGGAATATGGTGAAACTATATTTGTATAGGATCGAAGGACTATAAAAACACTGTTGGGATGTATAGGTACATGAATGTATACATGAGGGGATACGGTGGATGAAAATTAATATAGTGTTCTTTTTTAACTTCTTACTTGATAGATTGAAAGTAAATAGTGTCAATTAGTTCATAAACCTATTATATGTGGTGGTATAAACAACTGACTATTCCATGAGCTTCAAAGATTTTATTTGGTTTTCATTTATGCGAGAGGGTGATAAGATCAGCAAAATACAGAGATTTGAGGGCGATTAATGATATGTTATCAGGATATATGAAATTATATTTAGGTCCAAGTCATTTTTGTACATAATAAACCATGAAATAATAGTAAATAAAAACCTAGAATTAAGGATTATACTAATCAAATAAGTTGTTTTAGGAAAGATAGATAGTAGAACACCAGTTATCTTGAACATGGACCTGAGGAGACCTAATGTGGTAGTTAGACCAGAGGATTCATTATGACATTATAGAGTGGAATTTTATTGTTGTAATTATAGTGTGGGTAGACTTGGTATATTTTGGGCCATGGTGATTGATCGTTAATGGGTTTTTGGGATTTTATATAGATGGATATCTAATGTAATTTTTTCAGATGAACTAACACTCCACATATTATAATGGGCCAGATTTTGATCCTACATATGAGGTATGACCAGGAGTGGTTCCAGTAGTTGGTTTTGTGAATTATTCATCAGATGTTTGTTGAAGAATCAGATTAGATACTTATTAGTGGGGACAATGGTTAATAGTGATTTCACATTTGTTGGGGGTAAAAGTATTAGGAAGTCATGCTTTGGGTCAGCAACATGTGATTGATTTCAAAAAAAATTTAGTAGACTGGGGTGCCATTAATAACAATTGGTATTTAGTGAGGGTAATAACCCAATATTTTGTGATATAATTTCCTTTAAATAAATTTTAGATCTTTGATATCTTACGATACATGCAAGGTAGAGTATAAATATCAATGATATAATATTAAAATATTGTTAGTTAAACATGAAAATTATAACCAAGTCGTTAAAATTTTGCATATGAATACTAATAACCCTAATTTTATAATTATTTAAAAGTATTTTATAAATTATATTGACAAATAGGTACTCAATTTTCAATAAAATATTTTTATGCTTCAAAAATACATTTTAACCATAAATAGTTTTTATTTTCCATTTTTTAGAAAATATAATATATTTTAAAAATTTTAAAAATTTTATTTGATAAAAAGTCTATAATTTTCAATTCATCATATGATAATTATCGAAGGGTGAAATTTTGGATGTTTTTGTAAAAGATTGTTTTTTTCCGTGAATAGTGAAAAATAATGATTCTTGTAAAATATTAATTTTTTTATTAGAAAAATAATAATACTAATTTTAATTTAATTAGAAAACTATATATTTGAAATTCAGTAATATATAATTTATTTCATGGAATTTGAAACATTATTAAAACTGATTTTTGTATATGGTCATTTTTTGACCTAAAAATGTATTTTTTAATGAACATGTTTTAGCAAAATATTAATTGATATAGGTATGAGGTGTTATAGTTGTTATAAAAGAAGGGATTAGATAATTTTAGAGGATTAAATTTTATCAGTTTAGGATAATTTAAAATTTTTAAATATTATCAATGTTTTTTTAAAATTTGGGGATGATCATATGTTTAAAGGTTTATATACACTTTTTGGGGTCTTATGTGATTTTATTTTAATGCAATTAAAGATATTATGGGATATTTTCTTTATTCTCTTATGGGAATACATGATTTATATCTATATAACCCTTTATTATTGAAATTTATTTATTTTATGTAAATATGGATAATTGGGACAATGAGTAATTTTATTTTGGGAAAAAATTACCATATATTTGGAGAACATATGATTAGGGTATATAATTATTTGGTATGAGACATTATGAGTCTATTTATATTATTTGGGGATATTTATTCAGTTTATTTTTGGAAAATATATAATTTGGTTAGTCATATTTAGATGATTTTGAGGGGAATAATAATTTAAAAATGATATACGGATGTTATTATTTATATTCAATCCTGGTAAATTCAATTATTAATTATTGATATGATTGTTTAAATTTTTTATAATATTTATTGACGATTAATATTTTTATTGTAGTAAATAGATATAAATTTTACGAAAACTATTCTCATCAAACTTATATAGTAAAAAATCTATTCATTTAGGATCTCAAAATCCTTTAAAAGTAGATTTTTTAGGCTTCAAGAATAAAAAAAAATACTATTTTGCATTAATATAAAAATAATGAGAAGTGGAAATATAATGAAGAAAAAAATAAAATTGAAGAATTGTGATTATTTAGTGTCAAGAAAATCAATTTAATTTTTTCTCATATTATTTAAATTTAATCAAAAACTAAATATTTTAAAAATTATGTTAGGTTATTAATCAACTGTTAAAGTATTCTTGTGGAAACTAATTAAAAAGTAAGATTCTAATAAATATAAATAAATTTTTTAGGAAATATTTTAAAATAAATGATAATTTCTTCGGTCTAAACATACATATTAGTTTTTTTTCAAAAGGAAATGTAAATAATGTTAATTAAAATTTATTTTATGGCACTTATATATATTTATCTTCCACTACACATTTAATTCATTTAGAGATTCCATTATTTTGGATTTAATATAATAATAAATTTTTAAAGTACTTATTTTACTCTATAAAAAATAATTTGAAATTTTATTACTCTGGAACATGATAAAGCACTTGTCATTTGTCGCAATATAAAATCACGGGGTCAAAATTTCTTTAGGGGGGAGAACATGATAACCCAAGTGTTTTTAATAAGATATAATTTTTATTATTTATTTCTATTCAAGATCATAAATGTATATATATTAATATATATTAAGAACTTATTATTTTTATGACATGTCTTAGAAGATGTTATAATTATACATTTAAAATTATTTTATTTACATTACGATATAAATTATATTTCATTTAAAAGTATAATACATTTTATTAAATTGTTTTCTTATTTTATATTTTAAAAATAATTAATTATGTAAATTATATAAATAATATTCATATTTTTTTATCAATATAATATGATGAATAATTGAATCAAGGTATGAAGCAATAAAAGGATTTTGTATTTGAAATTAAGATAAATTTTTTCTCTAAATAAATTGTTTTTCCAGGTATTATATGATTTTATTTTAAAAGTAAATATTTATGTTTTTGAATTTTAATTTATAATATAAACATAATATTTGGATTCAGCATATCAAAATTAACTTAGTGTGAAATTTTGGGATTTTTCTAAAATTATTGATTTTTGGGTGAATAGTGTAAAATGCAATTTCAACGAATACCATATATTTTATTATATAATCATGATATAATCAAGAATAAAATGATTTTAATATATTTATTTACTTTAAAATTTTATTTGATGAGTAAAATAAATCATTTAAAAAATATTATGTTTAACTTAGAAACCAATGTATGACATTTTGGATCTTAATGTTATATTTGATTAAAAAAAGTATTTTTGGAATATTTTTCATTAAATAAGTAATTACAAGGTTGAAATAGGTTTTGGAATTTTTTTAAGTAACATAAATATCCTTTCTTAAAAAAAATTAATAAATTTCCTGAGATTAAATACTATATTTTATTTTGTTAAAAATTCATTTTTTATATTTGAAAATAATATTTCTAAAAACGTTTTTCATTGCATTTTGTGTACTTATGTTGATGTTAATTTTTACAACATATATATTTTCAATCATGTAATATAGTTCTCAAATTTTTAATAACATTTTTAAAATTTGGTAATAAGGTCCATTTCATTTTTTATAATAAAAATATGTTTCCATAGTTAAAGTCAGTCACCATGATAATGGCCAAAATAAGATAAGAGTGTCAAATCGAGGTTTAAATCCATAAAATATAAAAAACAATTATTGTTAATAAAATGGATTTATTTCTTCTCAAACTTCAACATATATTACCTATATTTTTTTAAATGTTTACATACATTCCCGATGATATATTTTACTTTTTTAAATTAAAAATTAATATTTACAAAAGGCCACACTCTCTCACTTATTATCTAAAATATGTTTTCAAAAAAAATTATTATGATAAATTTTTTATCATTTCTTATATATAATAATATTTATTTTGAATAAAATTAATAAGTATTATAAATTTATGGTTTATTATAAATAATAATATAATTATCTAAAATGCATATGCAGGGTCGACAAAGTGAATGTGATAGAACTAGAAAAGTCAGTGTATGTGGATTTAAAAATTTTAAAAGTGATAATATTTGGATTAAAAGTATATTTTCATGATTTTTATGGACTAAAAATATAATTAATAATTTACTTGACATTTTAATTTATAATTTCTTGGTTATTTTGAAATATATGCGGTCAAATTATGAAAATAACCCTAAAAATGACTTTTATGGGTAGTCAATGTTAAATATTATTGAATTAAATTATTCAAAAATATAGAAGCATTATATTGATTCATGTGGATTATAACTAGACTATAATATCATAAATTTTTTATTTATGAGCCACTAATATTTTTAACATATATTTCTTGAACCTAAAGGACTTAATATTTGTGAAAACACAATTGATTCTCTAACTCTAAAATGAGACTCAATATAACCTTTCCAAATAATCATACAAGTTTGAATTTATTTAAAAATTATACTCAAATCCATTAATAAATATCTCCTTTTCAATTATTTAATATCCTTTTGTGACCATAAATCTCTCTTTTGAAGTCCTTAAGTTCAATTCAAAGGAGGATATTAAAGGAAGAGGTAATTATTTGACAATGTTCTTTCAAGTTTATTTCATCTTCATCCTCCTACAAATATATTATATCCATAATAATATAATTATATAAGTATAATTAGTATGCAATAATATTATTATGTTGATTCATCACCAATTATATACATTAGTTCTATCCATTGGAAAATGAAAATGATGCTCTTATGTAAGTGTGGATTACCGCCTCTATGAACCACACATTTCATTTTCTATCACCACATAACATACATGGTTACACATATTATTTTAATGAATAAATATTATATTAATGAAAAAAATACTCTTTTTAAAAGATAAATCATTATCCAACTTCATTCTTTTTTATCCATTGAAAAATGAAAGTGTCACTTGGGTGTATGTGTGGACTACAACCTCCATGAATGAAAATTTTTATTTCTCATTACCACCATCCATGACTAGTTCTATAAAATGATTTGATAAATAAATATAATATTCATAACATGATTAAGGTTCATTAATTTTAAAATTATCATTATACAACATGTTCTTACTCATTCAATAGTTATAACGATTTCTTGGTTTGACCTATTTTAGCACATACATAAACATTGTTATAATGTATATGTCATGAATGATATATAAATGTTATGTACATGTACTATTATATAATAATTATGTATTTATGATATTTTAAAAAAATAATATAATTGTATATATTTAAATATATTAATTGTTTTTATTAAAATCAACTCTTTCAATAAAATAAAAAAAATATTATAAATGTTAATTTTTAAGATTTCCACATGAATCGTCACTATAAGATCTATAAAATCACCATTGAAATCATGAATAATATCAAATACATATTTAAAATCATCCTGAATATTATGTATCTTATGAAACTATAATCAATGTGTATGTACCAAATCTGTTAAATTGATACATGCAAGGGAAACAAAATAATTAACACACAAACATAGATTTTAACAATGAATTATTAATAAATTGGTTATAAGAAATTATAAAACAATTTATATAGTAAGATAATATAATTATTATTGTAATATATGTTTATAATAAATTAAAATTTATTATAAATTTATGTTGGAGAATGCCACAAAATTTCGATATATCATGTAGAGGTATTGTTAATAAAAATTTCTTCAATGGGTTACATCTATTCAACATTTTCTATGTTTTGCAAAGATTATGTGTTTTATGATCTATGAATATTTTATATTTTATATCAACTTTTTAATCTATATTTACCATTTTTTTTACATAACCACTTCATTGATTTGTTCTTATATCAAATTTTGAAATCATTGTAAGGTTATCTAATATGAAACAAAAATCTTTAAGGCTTTTTTACTATTATACAACTATTTCCATTTAAATGTTTTATATACTGTATCTTTATATCATGATTTAATATCTAACCATGAAGAGGAATGTTGGTCCTATATATCTTGATAGTTATCACTTAGATGAATATAATTTTGGTGATCTATATCGTCTAGGTCACCTGGGGTAATCATTATAACTACTACGTCAGAGGCATCTATCATGGAGTGGGGAAATATTTTGAACCCAATAAAGTTGTAAATATTTTATATGGTGAACTTACTAATTCATAAATTCATTTCAACATATTATTTCATATGATTTATGGGTTTTACATAATAATATCATATTCATTTTTCAATGGATCTTGATTAAAGTATTACTAAATTTTAACTATTTTATCAACATATTTTTAAATTCATTGAGACATAATATATATTCACCACATTATTTACTTTATATGTTGATTATACTACTAATGAACATAATATATGACTCATTTACTTAAAATATTATGGTTTTAAAATCTGTCAATGTTTATCTATTTCAAGGGGGATTTGAATTTTTCAGTCGAAATGGGTTTATTTAAAATCATTCATTTGAAACATTTTAAGTATTTTACACAAAACCTTTCTAATCTATGTTCGTGTTCATTAAAATGTTTTAAGAAAATTATTTTTTATTATAAAATTATTTCATAATGTTATTTTACTTAGTATTAAAAATTCTTTTAAAAATATATTATTGGAATATTCTTCACGTTTTACTTATGGGTCAGTTTTGAATTTATTTATAATTGTGTGAAAAGAATGTTTTTTTAAAAATTAACCCCATGATAAAATTTTCATTTAACTGTGATAAATTAACATTTTTAATATTATTTTCTAAATTTCCATGATTTTTCAATGAAAATACTATTCCCGTTATTTTAAAATTATTTTCTTAAACTTTTATAAATAAAAGTATATTTCTTCATATTTTCCAAAAAATATATCTTATAAATTTTATAAAAGTGTTTTTATCTATATCAACGTACATTATTATTTATTATTCTCTATGGAGGACAGGTTATAATGATACCATCCACCTTCTATCTCTTGATTTCTTATGGTGATGTATGTGGATATTTTCATGAAACCCATTTTGTTTCCACATGTTAATTAAGCTATAATGACATTATGAATGTCTTAATAGTTTCATGATGAAAAGAGATATAATATACATTTTTTTAAAAAAGTTCTTGGAAATTGTATATAATGACAGGTGGGTCTGATATAACCCTATAATGCATTGGGTAATAATATTTTATCCAGAGAAATTATGTTATAACTAACTAGTGAAGTTATTCTATTACATGAATTCTTATAAGGATTACTATAATGGTGAGATGAGTATAATATCACAATATTCCAACATGGGTTTTCAATTATTTATTTGAGTATTTATGGTTTCCTTTAGAAAATTTTCATTTTACACTATGCTTGATTATTGAATAATATGAACATTTTCTTATGTCGGAGATTTATAGCATGAATAATGAGTTGTGAAACATTTTTTATGAGTATTAAAATATTATGAAACTTCAAAACCCATTTTTAGGTCCTCATAACCATATTCTCATCCTATGCTCACTTATGATCTTTTAATGATAACATCTATGTTTAACATTACCATGTATTTGAGCTCACAGTTCTTATGTTACTATTTCCCCATGTTGTGGTGAAAAGTATTACATAATATGCCTATAAGGTTAACATTTTTTAGTGAATTTTAAGGGATACATTTTTTTATTATAATTAAATAATAAGTTCTCAGTATATGACAATAAATTTATATCATATGAGATGTGTATTGGTTTTATTGTTTAAAGTTTATTCATAATTATCTAAAAATCCCAATTTTTTTGAGTATATAAGTGAATAAATATTTTTTATTGATAATTCAATTAAATAAAACTCTAAACCCAAAATATTATGTATCATGAACATATATTGAGAAGGATACATGGAATGTAATAGGATTCACACACCATTTACCAAACTTGTTTATATAAAAAAATTAATATTTAATTTATTTCTCTTTTAGTCCAGAAAAATATATGTTATGTGTGTAATTTTTTGACACATACACACACTGTGAGATTATATATATATATATATATATTAAATTCATATTTAATTTATGCATAAATTTATAACCAACAAACCATGTATAGTCATAAAATCTTCACTACACTATGAATAAAAAATCCATATACACACCAATAGTTAACATGTGTTACATGTTTCCTATCATTGAATCAAAAATTTCATATATTTAAATGATAAATTTTTTAATGTAATTGTAACATGAGTAGAGTGTATTTTATCTCTATACAAGATGAGTAGTTTGAATAGGGACTCACTGAGAAACATCCATGTACAAACTATGTACTTATTTTATTTAATTTTTAATGAAATTTATTTATTTAAATTATTTAAAATAAGTGTGTATGGGTATATATAGGATATATTTAATAGATATTTAGCTAAATTAAATTAATTTATTAATTAGATAATTAATCATATTACATCATGCATGTTTATCTTAATAAAATAAGGAATTTAAATAAATGATAGATAATTATTTTAAATGAATATTTCATTCACTAGTGGATGATCATGAGATTAGAATGACTTGTGTATGTGGATTGTTTCTTTGAATTTAATTATTTCATTAATTTTTTCAATTATTTTAGTAAATTTTATTCATGTATTGTGAGTCATTCCTTCCTCTTTATTATATTGATGTCCATATGTCAACTGTTTCTTTCATATAAAGTATATTTCTCATTCCCTTCAACAATGATTGATGTAAAAGAATTGTATGGATAGATATCATATGTGCATGGAGTTTATTCAAGCTATATCCAAGGAGAAACAAAACCAAGGTGATTCACAAAATAATGGTGTGATGTATTAAACTCAAGACTAAAATCGATCAAGGAGTCTTTCCACCTCGGGTAAATGGCTTGTTTATTATTTTCTTATTAAAGGTCATTCTTGTAAATGATCATTTTCATGCCACATTTTTTTTAATTATAGGATTTAGTTTTTGGATACAAGACCTCAATCATATAAATTAATTGATTACAATGAAAATATATAATTATATTTAAAGGTTTTTGGATAAATCTTTATTAAGTTAATGGTTAGTCAAAAAAGAAAAATACAATTTATATTAAAAACGACCTTAAAAGATAAAATATTTTTTTCCTAATAAACACCCCTCATGTTAATATTAAAGCATTACACCTTCCATTATCTGTGTAAATATATACTGATAGTTAAAGTGTTGGTTTACACCTTTTTTTGGCTATGTTTAATTATCAAAAAATCTAAACAAAGACGGATGAATGACTTAACCAAAATTATATTTGATTTAATGACCATTGTTTATTAAAAAAAATTTGGGTTATTTTATTAGGAAATATGATCCAATATTTCAGGAGTATAGTGTCCACTCAACTAGATAATGATCCAAAATCCCATATCTAGGAAGAACCCCAACCTATATACCATTTTATAATTTTCATAGACATTATATGGATTAGAATAAGTGAAATTGGGATCCTTTTCATTAGGATTTAAAAAGTTTTGATAAATTATAGGATCAATGGTGATGGTTTTTGAGACCTTATAAAATAGTAGGTGAATCAATAAAATTAAAATATTATTATGTCTCACATAATTATTAATTGAGTAATGTACTTATAATATGATTTTATATTACTAAATAATACCAAAAATTATTTCAACCAAATTATCGTTAGGATAAATTATAAATAAATACCATCTCATAACAAATAATAAATTCCCAGAATTTTTTAGATACATATTAGTAAAATTTTACCATGAATGAAAGTCTCACATGCTAGAATCAGAATCCCTGATTCACCTACTTTGGAAGTGAGTAATGAGATGTTAACTGTCTCTTAATAATACATAAATGATGTGCTAATTGTTTAATGTTAGATGCTTTAATTCATGTCTTGTAAATTCATGAAGTCACATGAGAACATAGATTAAGAATCTATTCTAATAAAGTGGTGAATAATATATTAATTAAGATTGCATTGATTATTTTTAAGAGTCTAGGATTCTATATCAACCCAAACATCCTCAAACAACACAGTAGAATTGGGTGAGAGAAAGGAGAATCCAAACCCTATTACCATGAAAGCTCAGTCAGAAGAAGAACTCTGACCATTTTTTAAAATAAAGGAAAAGTGTAGCAAAAGAGTACAACACACATGAAAATCAACAACATATCGGAAAAAATCATACCTGTCACCATACAGATGATAAGCTTCTTCATCCACAGAATCTGATTCCCACTATGAGCTTTTATAGTGCTTCAGAATTGTGGAATATTTCTTTCTCAAATTCATCTTTTCTAGAGAAATAAAATCCATAGAGTATTGCATTCCCTTTCTCAATCCCGAGGCATCCCCGGGACAATTATCCCTCTTTGAGGATGATCTTGTAGACATTGGATTTGGTAGGTAAGAATAATCTTTCCTCCGCCTTCTCCTTGTGGAGTAGTCATATCGCTGTCACTTGCAAACACCATATTTTTTTTGCCTTTCACAATATCATAGTAGGACTATTTGGAGACAGAATTAACATTTTATTTGTCACTCATCTCCCCCCTTAGACAATTCCACTGTATAAGGGCTTGATCATGCCACCATTATTTTCTTTACCACTATCAGAAACATCCCCCAATTTTCCAGGAACCTGCATCACTTGATACTGCACTAACCGGTCCTGCAACTGAGCATTTGTGTCAACCATGGAAAGGCAATGTGGGTGCTCTACCACTTATTTATCTTCATATATCCCATCTTTTATTACTTTACCCGCTGCAACATCCTCTTGAGAATTAGTCTTCTTGTTGGCATCCAGTATTGGAAGGGACTCCTCCACATCCTCACGCCCCATCACATGAAACTGATTCCATGTGGGCACTGTGATTACCAGACCACCATCATTAGTAGACTATCCACTGTACCCATAAACAACCACCTCTCGAATGGATTCTATTATCTTAATTTGGATAAAAATTATGGATAACATCACACATAAGAAACCAAATCCCATCTAATGAATCAAATATTTTTTCCATATGAAATTTGATGTGGAAAAAAACATTTGTAGTTAAATTTATGAGTGTGGTGTTGCCAAGAATTTGTTAAGGCCATTTATAAAAAAAACTAAACCCAATGGTACTAATTTTATCTTTATAGGTTATCCTAAAAAACTATAGGATATTATCTTATAAACATCCCGCATTTATTTAAGGGTTGTGATTTTTTTGGTGGACAGATTGAATTTTATTAAGTCCAAGATCAAGATAAATATGAGTTAGCATAAGAACATATTCCATAAAGTCCCAAATAAAATTATGTTTCAGATATACAAGTAATGTATAGAAGAATGAGATAGGTAATAGAAAAAAATTATATATTTTTCTAGTCAGAAAGAATTTTGACTCATTATTTGTTTATAATAATATCCTGTTACATAAAAGAAATTAGCAAGTGGCACAAAAGATTACAAATGGAAAGAATTTATTAATTAAGAAATAAATTCCCTATAAAAAATAAGTACATGGTTTGGGTTGGTCCTCTAGTTAATATAAGTACAATTTTTTTGTAAATGATCATTCAAGAATAAAATAGACATGTATGGACAAGCCAAATCTTATAAGGCATTATTAGTTTTCTATGTATTCATACAACATGAATTCATATACGTTGATGAAACCTTTTTAATAGTTTCTATGTTAAAATTGATCAGAATTATACTTTATATAATATAATTACATGACTTTGACATTTGGTTAATTTATGTCCAAAAATATTCCATTAATAGCAACCATTATGAAGATGTCTATATGAATTGACCAGAAGGGTTTCCATAAGAACTCATCTTAGTACAGGTGATAATTGATGTTGTATTTTAAATTTATTAGTTTGTGGTTGGTTAATTTTGAAAATATATAAATTTTTATAATGTTACAAGCAATTGGAAATCCAAACATGGTGTTTTGAAACATGGTTTAAATTTCAGTGGAAGGATCGAGGGTTCTAGAAAGCACTAGAGGAAGAAATGGATTGTCTGGATATAGAATATAACCATAAAAGGATATTCACATCATGAATAAGATTCACAACAATAATGGGTTTCATGTGGTGTGTCCAGAGCGGTTTAGTATTTGAAAATGGGGCCTATGGGCCTTACCCAAAAAAATCATGGTGTGAATCCCGAGGCCACACGATGAAACATGAAAGTCTTCTATTTTTAAAATGGTAAATAGGTGTCTTACCCCCTTATTTGATAGGAAAACAAGGCCATATATGGGAGGGCTCAACCAACACCCCCACCAATATCCATAGTTATTAGTGTGTTTTGGTGTGATTATATTGTTTAAATGGGTAATATCATCATCCTACCTCCTACCAAAAACATCCCCTTCAATATTTTATGATTTCAAAAGATTAAATTTTAGGGTTCTTAGATGATTCCACTGGGGTATAGTGGAATTGATCATTTATGGGGGGGGGGATTTCACATAGCGTAGTAAGTGGGGATGCTTATATTATGTTCCATTATGTTATCACATATATTCATAATGGTATATCACTGTTATGAATTTTTGAAGTGTTTTCACTAAATAAATTTAATTAGGTTTTTCAATTAGTGTATTCTTTTGTGGATTTTATGAATCCAAGATTTAGGGATTGATCGATAGTGGAACCCACTATGTTCTCATTGGTTTTGAAATAGAACAATGATTTTGTGTGTTTACCATCAATATTATATGTTTTATTAAAAATAATTATATAACTATATATTATATAATTAATTAATCATTGTTTCGTGTCATGAGTTAGATGCTTTGGACCATGATATGGGTTTGGTTGATCAACTATGACACTGAATGATATTTAAGAGCCTTAGAAGAAGCTTTTTTTCATTGGAATAAATATGGGAATGCGCCATTTTAGGTATGTAGTCTTGTATACATTTTCTGTGACATATATATTTTTAAAACATGGTATGTGGTCACTTGGGCTCATTGTTGAGGGAGATGCTTGAAGTTAATTTATGTTTTTGAAACTTTTAATCAAATTTATTTAACAATTGAACTGGGTGAATGCATAAAGTCAACCAAAACCCCAATTTTTATTCTTGAAACCAAAACTACTATTGGACAAGGCTCAGACCACATTACCAAAATGGACTATAGACCTACGGTGAGGTGAGGCTAGACTATTATAAGACATCCTTTATAGAAGGGTTATTCACACCATTATGAGAAATGACCTCAAGTTAATTTAACTAAATAAATGTATTAATTAAATTAAAATGATTAATTTGAATAGTAAACCCTATGGGTCATGGAAAATTGATGGTTTTTTTTCATACCTCATCCACCAATGGATGAGGATGAGACCTGGAGTCATCGGTTGGCAACCAAACCTATTGTGAGGTGAGGTTAAAAAAAAACTTTTTCCTATATACAGGGTCGTGAGACATTAGGGAACTCCCCTATAATATTAAGGCCATTTTGGATCTTTAATATGAGGATGATATGAGTGATCCTCTCCAATCTGATATGATGAGGCCTAGGGGCATGATACGAAGGTTGACCAGGACCATGTTTGGGATAGTATATAGAACTAGAGTTACTTTTAGGATTGAGATGGGCTATCGACCATCACTTTAATGACTCTTAGGTTGATTGACCCTTTGTATTTGGTATAATAATGCTCCCCTTCTAAATAAATCATGGTACATTATATCCTAGCGTGTCAGTTGTAAACCTGAGACTGGGAATAAGATAGATTACCCAAGGGGGGTGCCTCTACTGTATTGAGATCGATGGGACCTGGTGGATTCCCCATTAACAGAATGATTCTGCGGAAAAATGTATGGACACAGGAAGTAATGGTTACATGTGGAATCTTAAACATGAACCAACACGTAAGCTATTAGGTTTAGAAAATGATGATGGGTATGGGCGTTTGGCCGTCCCTTGTGTTTTCCTTATATATGTAGTGATCCCGAATGGTTTGTTAAATGCTATGGTTTTCATGATTATATATAGGGTATAATCATGGGATTCTATGTTTTGGTAATGGATATAGTTAGAGTTATGATAGAGTTGGATCTTGGTGTTGGAGCCACCATGGATTTTAGGATTTGGCATGAAAAGGGATACATTAGATGAGGATCTTGGTTGGTTAGGATACTAGGGATTTGGAGATCAAAAATTGGTTATTATGGTCTTCATTATTATATTCATGAGGATATTGGACTTCCTTGGATTTATAAATTAGATATTTGATAACACGGGCTCCTAACATAGAGTCATGCGGATATTAGGATGTCATAGATTTACAACCCATATACAAGGTTTACGTGGGACCCATTTATAGAGTCATGAAAAGATTATTGGGGGCAATCTGAGTAGGGGGCACACAATTTTTTATTATCATGGGTTGGCTCCCTAGATTTGTGAGCACATTGGTATATAACAGTTTTAGAGCACACTAATTTTTTATAATGGACCTCTTCCTTAGAGTCAGGATGATATGAGGGTTCCATTAACTTGGAGCTAAAAAATTTGGTGATGGGGGATGGGATCTGAGAGTGTTAAAGATTTCATAGTGTTATAGTGAATTTGAAACATTCATTTTATATGGGAGGTATTTTCTTTATGATGTTCTCTTAGATGCTTTAGAAATGTCTGAAGAAGGTATGGTCGATCAGGGTCACCGAATAAAGGATCAAAATGAATTTTCTTATTTGTAGTTGTCATGTATTTTTGCTGAGATTATCATATACATATATCACTACTTATTTTAGTTTTTAAAGGTCCATGTTGGTAGTTCCTTACCGATTCATATACACACACCATTATTGTGTTTCCACTAAACATGGATACTTATAAATAATTTCAGTTGGTTGCAAGAATAGATTAGACTAAGGGTAGGGATATCACGTCTAAGAAAGATATCTCATATGGTATCAAGTTATTAGATTGCGTTTTTCTCAGAGATACTATGGTTACCATATATTCAAAAAAAATTATTTTGGTATGTATCTATGAATAACCTAGTGGAAATATTTGTTTTATGTATATCATTGTTTTTTGGGCATATACTGTTTTTCACTTATTATTATTGGTTGCTCATTCTTTATGAATACTATGATTATATACTTAACAAGATGGTATTTCAAAATTCTATATTTTATCAATCACTCTGATATATGGGGTATAGACTGCCCATGGAAAATCATTAGACCTTCAATGTTATTCGGTAGCAGCTGGCATATGGTGAGGTGTGACTTAAAAAATGTGGAAAACTGGTCAAATTACTATTTATATATTTTTTCATGATAGGTTGTTAAAAATTTGTATTAGAGGTATAATTTTAAACTTCCTTACTATTTGGGATCTGTTAGATAGGATATTTAAGAAGGTTATAGAGTCATTAATGGATACTAGGATGGTTCATCAAGAACACCTATTTTTGTAGGAATTTAATGTGACTAGGCTACGGAGAAGATGTTTTGATTTCTTTTACATTTTTATATTAATTATCATTTTTATATTCACATATGGGTTTTATGTTTTTATTTATGACACATATATATCTCTCAACCCATTAGAAAGAGGCCAGTGATTTTATTTTGACCCTTGGCCTGCATAGGCAAGAGGCATCTCATTAATAATTCCTTTAATATATGATTCAAATCATATATAGTCTTTCTAGTGTTTGGTTTCACTTAAGATATAAGAAAAATTATTATAAGTGTCTATAATTTCTTATCTAGTTTTTTCCCTAATATGTACTCAGTGGAATTATACTCAACTAGTTTTACGAGTTTGTATAATTTCTTTTAATGATAGTTCATGTGAATTTTTTGTGGGATGTTCCATGAGGATGATTACTATGATGTAGTACTTATGAACCAATGTCCCTATGACCCTAGTGGGTCAGTGTGTAAAAATGTGCATATGCTTTTGAATCCTCATGGTTTATGTTATTTTAGGTTCTGAAACACAAATTTACCCGTACTAAATCATATTAGTGTTTTATAGTATAACATGGAATGTCATTCTACATAACCTAAAATTGGGTATGGGATTCACTTAGAATGGATTATTTAAGATTATAATGTGAATGTGTATCATTAACCAGTGATAAATGATCCTCAATGGAGATGTATTGTGTGAAAATTCATGGAGTGGTTGGGTGCCATCTTTATATACGGTGTTTTGGAATGTTGATTTGATGAGATGTGATGAGAGTGAAGGATGTAAATAAACCTAAGAGGGGAGGGGTGAATCAGGGTGTCAAATTATTCTTTTAAATTGACAGATCTTATTCCCATATTGGTTGGAACCTTTTTAACTCATCTATTGGTAATTTTATGTAATTTAATCATTAACATGTACATAGAAAACACATCAATTTCACTCGGTTCACCACCAAGGGATATTCCAAGGATCATACACTGATAGTGTTCTGGTCATACCCAATCCACTAATATTCACTATTTATGAAATACAAAAAATTAATACACACTCACTCTATTTCATCAACACTACTTTTAACAAATTTTATAGATAACACACTACATCCTTCAAAACACATCCATCTACTCCCTCTAGCCCACTTAAATGGGTTACGTCTTACTCAGTTTTAGTTAATTGATGGTCAATTTTATAATTTTTCATTGAATCCATTGTTGATATCCATATTGAGGATCTACTTGAATTGATGTCCTGAATTAATGCACTAGAAATCACTAATCAAAAGATAAGGATAATCCAAACCTGAAAGTATCTCAACACAACACTTTTTTGTAACACCTCTTCTTATGTGGATGTTTTGGTATTAACACATAAGAAGTATTTGGGTAAAACATTACATTTCATAAAACACCACCATATGATTCACTTTGTAATAATAAGATCAAGGAACATTCTCTGCTTAAGATTAACTTGGCGTAAGTCTTCTCTATGCAACTATTTTATGAAATAGAGACAGTAGATCTTATTTGTAAAATGTTATCAGTCATGGGTGGGGGTAGATTATTATTTATAGGATTTGATGACCCTATGCATAAGTTACTTTCATGTCAACCCTAGGGTGTGTAATCCTAAACTTGAAGTTGCATTGGGAATGCAAGTCTCTTCCACGTAACCTCATCTTTCTCACACATTTAATTCCTTTGTGCACATTTTTCCATTGCCATAATTTGGTGCGATTATCCCAAAAAATCCCTTGCAAAAAAATTCCATAACTCTATCAATATTGTGTATAACATCCTTTTCCAAAAACACCTTTATCCATTCTCTAATTTTTAGACCCAAAAATTTGGCAAAATTTGTGAAACAACGCCACATTCAATAATGTTGTCAACAGAAGTTGTAAAAATAATTTACAATAGAATGCTTTATCATCTATGTGGATTGAAAAAAAAAACACAAACCAGACTCTATTTACAGTAAATAACATCATTTAGTCTAACATGGATTTTGGGTGAAACACCATGAGTTGTGGGTTATATTTGAGACATAAAAAATAGGCTTAGGTAAAGGACCTTGTTGCCCTTTTTTTGGAAACAAACTTTAATGGGTTAGAGTTTTTCTTAGTTTTATGGTGACCCATTAGAAGGGTTACCCCACTATTTGGTAGGTTTTTTCTGGTGGTATTGATGCAAAATATGCGCCATCAATTTCTATAATGGGGTATGGTTATGACATTGTTTTTTTATAATTAAGCCACCCTGAGTTCTAGTAGTTGGATTTAAGGATGGCTTCTATGGGTAATATAATTTAGAATATTTACCCTATGTTTCTGAAGTAGTTTGGTGGGTGGAATCATTGTTGAACAAGGATGAGAGAGTGAAGTGGAACTTGGGCATGGGTAGATGCTTCAGATATAGGAATGATGAACATGTTTTTGGGTGATCTTATAGTTTCCCTCGACTAATGTTAATGGTACAAATATTTTATGTATACTTAGGATGCATGATTCAATTTGGGATGTGTTAATGGGTGACACAAGAGAAAGAACCGATTTTTGCAATAAGATCAAGGTGATGTGCACTTAATATAATGGGCCTATTTGGTCCTAGATTAGAATGATGGATCTGTTTCTGTTTTCTTGAGAATTTTTTGGATCATGTTGGAGATACTCAATAATTTTAGTAGTTTTAGTGATATAAAAATATTTCATTCATAACTACTTGTCATATATTCCTAAGTTAGTAGAGAATTTTGAAAAACAATACCCTCTTAAATCATTGTTACTAAGATTTGATAAAATTCATGTGAGAAGGGAGGACTAGTGCCCTAGGATGAGTTGTGGTTATAATCATAGACACCATCTTAGTATAATTACATTCCAAATCTGATCATTTCCAATATCTTGAAAACATTTCATGTACGATGATAAATCATAAACTATATGCCTATATCTTTAAATATATTTTTGGGTTTGAAGAAGTTTCATGTTGGCTGTTTTGATCAGTGAATGGTGTATAGAGGTACATATTGTTGGGATACCATCATTGGCTATTGGAGGATGACCCTTGGGTAAAAATGGTCACTGTATTGGTTAGAAATTACATTGAATAGTAGAGGTGGAATTTGGTTATTGATGAGATAAAAGTCTGATTTATCTAATAAAATATAGATTTTTAGTTTAGATAAAACAGTTTTTTGGAGTTAATGCATTGAAATTAGTCTCTAAAAATTCTGGTGTGATTTGAAGGTGATTTGTGGGGTTATCCCTATTATATTACATTTTTCACTTGGTGATCCATGATTTATGACTTCATTCAGGGGTGAACTAGTTTTGTATCATTGTTTAAGGGGAGAATCCATATTTCATGGCATGGTTCATTGGGTGAATCATTTGATGAAATATTTCATGTTAATTTTTAGGGTGTGAAACATGAGACAACAAGTCATAAAGTTGTTGTTATGGGTGAAATACTTGGGGAAGATTGGAAAGATGGTACTGTGGTATAGATAAAGCATTTTGGGTATGATGGTAGTATTTTGGGGTCAAGGCTATGAAATTTAAAATAATGGTTAGAATATGAAATATTTATGAATGGGTAGTATATACTCATCTTTTATAGCTCCAAATCATATATGAGATGTTGTGGAAAATCTAGTAAGTGTTTTTTCAGTGTTCTTATATGGTGGGAAAGAAAATTTGAATATAAGATCATTATACCTTTTGAAAAAAATTTGATTATCAATCTTGATAGTTGGTGAATGCCATGGGTTGGAAGAGATCATAAAAATATGGGTTCGATGGTAGAGATAACTATGAATTTACTAATGAAATATCTTAAAAAATAGTGAGGTTTTAGAATCTAAGGGAATAGTGGAGATTCATATAGGGGTTCAACGATGGTTATAAGCATTGGATTGGGTTTTTATTAATAATGAATCTCATTTCTGTAGTTGGGTAGTGGAAGCTAAATTAGTTATCTGGTATAGGATGTAGAGATTTGAGCAAGGTGTTAAGAGACCCAAGTAGGCCATGTTCTTTGGATGAAATCTTGGTGAGGCCTATTAGGGATGGGAAGTTTTATGGTGGTGATATTATAAGAACCCACATCCATACATGTTGATAATTTCTAGTAGAATTTGAACTTTTCTATTACTTTATGGGTTGTTTTGAAAATAATAAAATTTGAACCATGTTTCAAGGGTTTTGAAATAAAAAAAATGTTGTTTTTTATCTGGTTTATGTTATAGTGTAATGCCCTAGGGTTTGGGAAAGAATTATATGACATCAAGATTGATGGGATGTAGAGAAAAAACAAGAAAGGCCAATCACATTCTGAATATGATTCATGACATGAATGGGTTTCATGGGGTGAACCTTGGAGGGTTTAGGATGGGGAAAGTGGGCACATGGTTCATACAAATGAATATTATTGGTTTAGGTCCTTTTGACATTCCATGAATCATTCAATACTAATTGTATCATCAAATTTAAAATATATGTTTGGGCCCCTGGTTTATTCTACAAACTAGGAGTCACATAAGAGGGTTGGTTTGAAACCTCCCTCCACTTTTTCTTCAACATTATTAGTGATTTTGGGTGTGATTGGATAGTTTCAGCATATATTATCATCCTCCTCCATCCTCCAAAACTATTTCCAATCCAACAATTCTGATTTCAATAGTTTCCATTTTAGGGTTCTTTGCCGATTCCAAAAGATTATTGTGGAATAAATTTTTTTCTGATGGGTATTTCACTCATACTAAGAATAGGGGATCCTAAAATGATGTATTATAAAATTTTCACATCAATTCATACAAGTTTTTGAAAGTTTCAAATTTTTATTGTATTTTTCTGTAAATCAATTTCATTGTGTTGTTTTATCAGTATTTTGATTTGGGGATTTTATATAGCCTAGAACCTAGGATGAATCTATAATATAACACACCCTAATACTGGTAGTTTCATCATGTAATAAAGACCATGTTAAAAACCCAAGAATATACCAAGGTCTATTTTAATTAATTAATTAATTATACCATCTAAAATTATTTAAATATTGTTTTATTATAATGGGTTAGGATCTTGGGGAAATTTATAAGGATCAAGTTGATCAAGGTAAATGATTAATGAGATTGGGTGGACATTGATATTGTTTTCTTACATTGTCTTCAATGTTGAAAATATCGGTTTAAGGTAGGTTATCTCATTTACCCACCTTATAAAATGACGATTTCTATTATTTTTCATGTGGGTGCTCAGGATTTCCATTGAGGGTGATTCCCCATGTTAATTTAATTAACAATTTTTTTAAAATAAATATAATTTATAATTGAAATGGGAGATTTCATGGGGTCGTGAAAAACCATAGTGTTCTTTCTTGATAGCATATGCATAGATGGATGAGGCTAGGACCATATAAACTAGATCGACTCCAAACCTCATGTCAGGTGTGGATTAGCTACTACATAAATTACCTTGTATACTATCTGAGCATGCTATTGAGGGATATTCTCTATGAATAATTAAATTTAATGAATTTTTTATTTAAATTAATATTATTAATTGGGATATTACAAATTACGTGTAACAAACAACCCATGGTTGTTTTCATGATACCTCAACCAATAAAGGATGACATTATGACCTTAAGAGTTTTACTAGCCTTTACACCTCACATGAGGTAATGGTGGACCAAAATAAGATTAGACTATGTATATGAACTAAATATATTAGAAATATCCCCTGTGAACATTGTTCCATTTTAGTTTAATGAGATGAGGATGGGATGAGAAGCCCTTTCATGTCTGATGTGACCAGGCCTAGGTGGATAGACCATAGGTTGACAGAGACTAGGATTATATGAGAGGACTAAACCAAAGATTATTTGAGGTTTGAGATGGGATATTAACCATCTATTGACCAATTCCCAAGTGTCCAGACACGATGTTGTTGGAAAGTCTCTGTTACTCTTCTGGCGACGTTGTGGTATGTGATGTCTTAGAATGTTAGGTGTTCAACTTAGACCATAAATAAGAAAGATGACCCAATCTAGGGTGCCTCTGATGTACTTAGTTCAATGGGACCCAATGTATTCTTTGTTGGTATAACAACCTAGAAATTGTAAGTATGGACACTGCTAGTGATGATTATATTTTTCACCTTGAACCCAAAACAACATGCAAGCAATAGGAATGAGACGATGATGAATGGTGTGGGTTCTTTACTAACCCTTCTATTTTATTTACATAAATTTTGATCCAATGGGGATGATTTAACATGGTATGGCTACCAAGATTGTGTTCACCGTATAATAATTGGATGCCACATTTTGAAGCTGGATATGATTGGAATGACCACAAATTTAGACCTCAGTGATGGAGTCACCATGTATTTGGATAATGGATAGGATGTGGGTTTATTGTATTGGGCTCCTGAATGATTGGGATAAAATGGATTTGGATATCACATATAGGATTACATAGGCCTTATCCCATAATTCCTGAGGATAACGGGTTTCCATGGATGTGGGAATCACAAATTGTTTTCATAGTAATTATCTCTGATGTTGGGAGGATATTGGGCTCCATTATATTTAGATCACACATATAGGTCTACTATAGGCCTCATCGAAATATTTTTTGTATATATTATTGGGGATTCATAGAGTAGGGAGCTTATATATTGGTTTCTGTAGGCCATATACATAGAGTTGTGAGGATGTTGGGATTATACAGATTTGGAGATCACAGATTGGATACAGTGGGCCACATCCTCAGAATCATGAGGATATTAAGATTCCATGGATTTAGAGCTCACAGATTGGATGTAGGGGGATGAGGACTTAGATATTTGAGTATTCGATTAGTCTACCATGGAATTGAAACATTTTTGTTATTAGAGAGACTTGATATTCTAGAAATTTTCATAGATACTAACACTCACCAAAGTAATTATGGTTAGTTTGTGTCAACTATATGATGATTGATAGTAACTATTTTGTATAAAGTTTTTAAACATTTCATTTTAGCATGTATCAATCACATATCTCTTTATATACTATTCATTATAGAACCATGTTGGTGTGGTCCTATTGACTTTTGTAATCACTCTCTTCTCTTCCTTCCACTACAATCAAGTGCCTGTGAAGACATTCAATTGGTTTCAGGAACTTGTTGGTTTGAGTATTGCAATATGAATACCAAGTATGATAGCTCAGATATTGTCAGAAGATTGGATGGGGTTTAACTCAAATGAAAATGTAGATCCCTTCTATTTTTTTTATTATGGGTTGTATTTATGACTGGTCTAGTGGGAATGTTTTAGTATATATTTAATGGTTGTTCATGGAATTACTACATTTTATGTATTATTGTTGTATGTTTATTCTTTGTGTATAATTTTAATATTTTCTACTATAGATCCTATTTGGTTATGTGATGTTTTATTTCACATTGTTTTATAAGGGCTATAGTCTCTCAATAGTACCACCTTAGACCATCGTTTCTAGACATATGATTATGGTGTATGGTGAGGTATACCATAGGTCATGTGTAAAACCTACTTGACTAATATTTATAGAGTGGGATGGGGTGAGAAGTTATTGGTTTTTACTCCAAAGGATTCCAACAAGGTTTGCGACAAGTAAAAATCCAATTTTAGATTATAGAAATCACATAGGTGGGGGAAAATTTAGTTTTATAAATCCATAATGGAATTTTGTTCCATAAAGAATTAATGTGAAGATAGTGTCTATAATAATTTTAGTGGGAGTAAGATAATTTTTTTAATTGTTATTTTAAAGAAATAATACTTACTTTAAATGAGATACCATTATTATAGTTTATTAAAAATTCGTTTGACCCTTTATTATCCATTATATACTTAGGAAAATGATCATATTTTCTTGGAATTAAGATCTATCCTAACAGATCCAAGATTCTACATAGAATGAGTCAATGTATCTAAATTAAAAAGATACAAAAGATATTACATATGGAACAATAAATGAGTTAATTGTTACTAGTGTCACAATACATTCATCCTTTAATAAAATGTGGACTTAAATAGATGAATAAATACATATAATGATAAGGATTTCATATACATCAATGTTTATGTTATTCATGTATGTTAAACTATATATATGGATGGATCCTTCCCACACCTTATGAATGGTAGGAATATATCAATCTGGCATAGGAGAATACCATTGGATGGAAGTTAAAATTATAGTTATTTAATTTAAGAATTATAAGTATATTTTCTTTGTATGTGGAGGATTTGAGGAACAAATCATCAGTATATAAGAATATTATAGCTTCAAAATAGATAAAGATAATCTAAAATCATAGTCAGGATACATCTTCACTCTCAATGTAGGGTTTCTGTGCTAAAATAGGTCAATGTAAGTGAGGATATAGATTCTACAATAGAATCTATGTATATTACAACATTTTTGGTAGGTCAAGAATTAATTTGGATTTAAAATATTTTCCATGATCTTGATGTGGTACTTAAAAATTAAGAGTATATCTTACCCTATTGTGAAAATAACACAGATTTATCTCAATAAAAGTATCCAAGATCACATTATTTGATGAAAAAAATTCTTAAAAAATATCATATTTTTTTGGATCATTCGTAAATAGGATAAATACTATAATCAGAGTTTCAATGTAAAAAAACACGAAATAACACTTAACTAAATCATTAACTTAGAAGAAACTTGATCACCATATGAGATTTAGCATTCTAAAATTCATTATAAGTTGTCTCTAGACTAAGTGGGACTACAATTGAATTTTTATCCTAGAACTAACAATTTATACTTTATAATTCATGTAAATTAAATTATTTTTATATTAATAGAAATATATTATTAAATATCATTCATAGTTTTTCACACCATTAATGTAATATTGTTTCAGAGTATCATTCCCATTGAAAAGTGTATAATAGTTACTTGTAATTATTACCACCTATAAATGAAATGATGATAATAATAAACCTTTTTCTTGTGGTAAGATAACTTTCCATGATGGAAGACATTGAATGTTTATTGTCTAGTTCATGTACTCATAAA
Source organism: Viscum album (assembly GCA_963277665.1). NCBI lineage: Eukaryota > Viridiplantae > Streptophyta > Magnoliopsida > Santalales > Viscaceae > Viscum > Viscum album. The sequence goes on from OY728143.1 coordinate 37,118,506, forward strand.
TTGATAAGAATTAATATCATGAAGTTTTCACTTGGTAATCTGCATGCTGAGTGATTTGGGGAATAGAACCACATATAGGAAATCCACTTGTTTATATTTTGTTAGATTTTCTTATCTACATGTTTGTGTCCTTATCATTTCAAATTAAGATTATTATTAATGCATATCATGATTTACACACATTGATGTATTATTAAAAATCATGATGGAATATGATCACAAAAAATACGGTAATGTTGGTTGAATCATGAATGATATATTATTAATAAATAATTATATGAATGAATTTTCCATTATATTTTTATGAATTTTGATTTATTTTCTATTTGATTGTAATGGAATAATTTTATTATATTCCCTGGCCATGGTGTATGGAGGAGTTCATTTCAAATAGGTAATGAAACATATATAAAGAATATAGGTTCATGAAACTGGTAAAAACATTATTGATGAGATATCATCACAAAGGGATTATCTTATAGAATTATCGTTCATATATGGTTTTGTTATAACAAAATATCTTTTTCCTCTATGGATACCTTGACCCGATACCTGACCATAATATTGGAATTTTGGAAATCTTGCCTAATGCCACTAAGGAAAAGGTATATAAGGTTACAAAAAATATCTTTCCTTCAATATATCATATATAATATTTATATTTGACAATTTTAATAAATATTATATTCAATATTGAGAAGTAATATTTATCCAATTTTAATTAAATGATCACAAATATTTAATAAATATTTATTTGTAAGGTATTTTTTAAATCATGCGAATGAATAATACAAATTTATCTCTTTGTATTCACACCGAAATAAATAAATACTTGTTTCTTATATAAATAATTATTTAGATTCATGAATATTAAATATGTATTTATTCATAAAAATAAGAATAGAATATTTATGTGTTTATTTAATGAAAAGTATTTATTCAAATATTTTTTTTTGAAATTTTAATAAATGATGAAGTGGAAGATTAGAAAAAATATTCTTTAGTGGTAAATATTAACTTACTAGACTATAAAATAAATACTTATCTTTGTGTGGATTATCATTGTAAAAAATATTATATTACATTTAGATTAGTTTATTACATGGAATTAGTTTTTGTGGGTTTAATATATAATTAATAGCATTTGTGTAATTAGTAAAATTTTAATCCCCAAACCTAAGTCAAAAAGTATACTTCATTTTCAATCAAAGAATGTTTAAACACTGTGCACAACATTTTCTTTTTGAGATCTCCCTCTTCCTCTCTTACTCTCAAGACTGAGAAGAAAAAGAGAAAATTCCATCATGCCTAAAGGAATGTGAAGTGGTCAAGAAAAAAAATGCAAGACGATCAATTGACTGTTGTAGAACCGGATAGTTTATCAATTATTTTAGAGATCTAAGGATCATGTGTGGATCAAAACTAGAGGAGATCCACTTTAGTACCATGCAAAAAAACAAAAAAAACTAATTGGGGTCATAATATTAACATAAAAAATGAATAAATAACACATGATTGAGGAAACATTTATTATTGTATTTTCAAATTAATTAAAAAATAAATTGAATGAACCTCTATCTTAATTTTGGAAAAATTAATTGATAATATTTTTTGAAAAAAATATTTATTGGTCAAGGAATTCATGTCACATACATTTAGAATGATCCATTGAATATAAAAAAATTGAAATTAGTCACAAGACCAATAGGCACTTCCACTACATCCAAAACCATACATTTCTAATCCAACACTATAATATTTATGAAATATTAGTCATATTATTATGCGAATCATCCATCATTGATTCTATAACTCGACCAAATTTCTATGGTGGGGAAACATCAATTGATGTGAAAGAATCTTGGGAAAGGAATAAGGTAGGTGAGTCACTAGATTCTGTCACAACCCATCTTACGATAAATAATTGGTTGAAAAGTATTTTATTATATAATATATTTAATGTATGAGAAACACACTGGTACTATACTAATGTATATGAAGTGGACTAATATCCCATAATCGTAGGTTCTTTACTATGGAGTCCCTCATGGTGAACCTATGAGATTTTACTTAATATTGGACAAATCCCTTATAATTTTTTTGATATAGGTCATTAAGTTCATAACAAAACAATTAATAAAACTGAAAACGATTACATGATAGATATTGATGGTATACATCTATAGTATTTGATAGTATAATTATCTATTTAGTGACTAAGAGTAAAACATCTTATACATGTATCCAATAAGCTTGTATTGATCAAATCTAACCATGATCTCATCTATCAATGAATGAAAATTTTATTTCAATAGAACCATTACATTACCATACGGGAATTTTGAATTGATGGCATGATTTGATGAGGTAGGATCCATAGAGATTTCAGATCCTTGAGAGAATGGAGGAGGTATACCGACCACGTGATCTCCCTTGATATTTAGTGATAAAATAGATCCCAGTAATCAAACCAAGAGTGGTCGGGATTCTCAATACCACTTTATTTATTAACTAGAATGAGTCACATTTTAATCATAGAGTGGTTCTATATAGGATATATGTATCAATTGAGATCATTCCCTAAATAATCTATTTCTATTTTCTGAAGAGAAACCAGCTTATGAAAAAGATTCTATCCCAAGACCCACTACAAACCTCCCAGTAATGAGAAGTTAGTCCTATTTTAATTTTCATCACTTAATCAAGAATACTCTTCTAGGGAGAAATGGGAAAAATATACTATTATTCAAGTATCATTATAGATCCAGGAACTAACATATTTGACTATTTAGAGATCCATGTAATATCTTATTCAATATTAGTTTTTCGATAATAGAGGGTAGACCTCCAATCCATGTTACATAACAGTAAATATGAATCTAATAATCCATTGTTTCTGAATAGTCCATATAAGTACTACATTAATAAGAATCGGAGGTATCATTACACTAATCTTAGAATAATTAATATGAAAAAAATTTAACAGATGCAATTTGAGCCAAAAAATTAGAAAAAATGGATATCTTTGGTTACATCCAGGGAATAGAGAATTTAGAGGGACTAGGAAGAGGAAAATACTATGGTAGTATAGATGTAGGCCTTAGAGAAGTCAAATAATACCATAATAAAATATATTAAGGGAAAATCAATGCCTCCAACTAGGATTTATTTGAGTTAAAGGGAGGAATAGACTAATTTTTGTCTATATATAGTACTCCTTGAAATTATTTATCCTAAAAAATTCAAATGAAATGTTCATTAATTAATTATCAACTTCATTTCTTTATTTCATCATTTCCCATAGACACTCAAACATTTCGAGTGAAGACAATATCATTTGATTTATTCTAAATGATACTTAATTTCATTTATTTCCTTTAATGTGATCTTTTATGATCCCAGACATTATTTCAACTTAATGACCTAACAATTTCACTATGATAATTTACATGAAAGCTGAATCCAATTGAAAAAATTGATAATGAAATTTATCATAAATTATTAATGAAATGATGTTGAGTAAAGTGTGGAAATGGGTATGAAATATTTTTTATCCTTCATTTGTGTTCAATTAGATGGGAATTGGATAAATAGTATGATTATGAATTCATTATAAACAATAGTTTTTTGTTTAATAATAGGAATTTAATATTCTTCTATATATGTACACTTGGATGGGTATTGGATTGAAAATTGTGCTTATTAAAACACTTAAAATAAATTTTGATCTTGTTCGAGACATAATGCGGGGGTTTACCTCCTAGAATATTTATACAATGAATGGTATGTTTTGGAAATTTGTGCTTACACCATCACTTTAAACCAAGGTTTGTCTATCTAAGATTAAATGAGTTTTCAATCTAAAGATGATTTAAATTAGAGAGTAGGTTTTCTGTAAGGGGTTTAATTTCATATGGGTTTAGGCACAAAAATAAATATCCATATTTCATTTTTATGTCACCATTTTAAAATATATAAAGATCAGTATAGTTATCTAAAATTTTACATGATCTATTATAGCTGTTAGTAAGAATATTTGGTTTCGTATGTGGGAAAAATTATTTATTTTTATATTTGAGAGATAAAATATGGCCTTAAGTGGGTGACCAACTTTATCATGATTTTTTTGTGGTTTTTGGGTCTTGTTCGGACCACGAAACCCAGTTTTGGGTTGAAAATGGAATAGCCCACAGTTTTTGAAAACTGTGTAGGGTAGGCTTCATGACTTGACTAAACCATGTGTGGAAAGACTACGGGGCCCTACATGCCCCACAATTTGATGAAACACACGTTAGGAATCACACGACCATGCGACATGTCTAAAATTTCATTATATTTGATAGAGGATCTGCGTATAGTTGGTACGCACCATATAAATAGTTCTGGTAAACTATATGAGTTCCCCTTTCTCAGAGAGTAGATTGTGAAACATGGATCAAAATTTCACAAATTGTGTACCTAAACCAAGAGACATAGATATTTTGTGTAAAATTACCATCTTACTTATAAATATATTTAAAAGAAATCCATATTTATTGTTACATTTATTAGATAACAGGAAATTTTTTTTGATCCCTTTGAAAAACTATACTAGGAATTTATCTTTGTTATCTATCTGACCTCTGATTTGAACACTATTCATTTCCCTGGATTTGTAATGGTATGGTATTTATTCCTTTATAAAATTTATTGATTCTTATAGATATCGATTTTGTTATTCGATATTAAGTTAATATTCCTTAATTTTGCATTCTCCATACTTTCCATAGATATGTCCTAAACTAGAAAAAATCATGACATGATACTGGATGAGAACTCCACAATTGAGCTAAGGTAGGAGGTTTGCACTTTTCTTTCATCTTTTGGTTATTTTTAGAGATTTTGGAATTTATTCCACCCATCATCTTTTCTTGAGTGACCCAAATTTTTAAAGGGTTATATGAACTAGATTTAATCAGACCTGTTAGGGTTGCTTATAGGATATGTTGTGTTGTGTTGGTACCAATTGCAGGACCAAGGTCTCCCTTGGGGGAACCTTATGGAAACACCTTTCTTATGCCATGCTAAACAACCTAGGGGGTGTTTTTGGGATTTCCAGGCAATAAGAAGCCAATTAAGAATGGACTGAGTGGAGTGGGTTGGTTAGGAGATGGTTTGCCTCCCTAGACCTGCTAATATTTATATATTGAACTTGATTTTGTTAACTATTGAATTTATCAAATGTGAAAATTGGCACAAATGAATAATATTGAATGGTTGGGTATATCAACATGATATGATTAAATGTGAATGAATGATCAATTGGGTGGTATACCGATGAGATACGTTATCTGGAGAACAATGATGCATGGGTGGGTATATCAATGTGACCTGATCTAAATGAAATGGATTATATGAGTGAGTATACACAAATGGAATTGAAATAATGATAGTTATGAATGATTTTATAATGATTGAAATAGATCCCTTGATGTTAATCCATGTATCTAGAACATGACAGTGGATTCCTTGAATCGAGATGCTCCAAGGGCCTTGATTCTGTGGGATTCCTCACGCCTTGCTACCCCTTGGACCGGGCTTGTTTGGACTCACATATGAAATTTTTCTACACAAGCTCTTTGGAATCTAACCAGTACCTATACTGATCTTCCATTGAGATGCTCCTAGGAATCAATAAGGATTCCTTTCTCTTCGATACCTTGGATCTCACCCTTTGTGGTCAATATTTCACTATATCAAATGGTCGTGGGATATATGACATGCTTGGATGTCCGACAAGGCCATGTGTTTGATATGTTTTCATTATACAGAATGTTCATGTGGTTTGGATGTGAAAAAATTTACTAACATTCCATGTTACATGTTTACTTTTATTAAATATGCCTTGTTAGGAGATAACACATGTTCTAGGGAGCCTTAAAAGGCTATTTAGTTTTACTTATTGCAGTAGACATATCCCATGGGTTTTTACACTTACATTATTGCATACATAAAATTGTTTAGTATACTTATAATGTTGCTTATAAATATATCTACCTATGGGTGGTTACATATTGGTATATTTATATCACTCCCTATTTTGGCCTTTTTGCAGACCCAAATAGATTATCTGATTTTTGGTGATAGTAGAGGAATTCTCCCTAAAATTACTTGTTGATTATTGGTTGTGAGTAGGGGAGCATTGGACAAAGCTATGGCTCGTTATGATATTTGATTTTAATTTATTTTTATCATTTTTGATAATTGTATTATATTCTATTTCAATATACCTATTGAAGATGTTTTCTTGAAAAATGTGTCAACTACATCATTGAGTATGTGACATTTTTGGATTTGTTATATATTCTAATATTGCTTGTATATTTTAACTATTTTATGCTTGCTGTATCTTCTTCCACTATTTAATGTTGTTGTCTTTTTCTTTGATCTACTTAGGTAAGGATGGAATAGTCTTCATAATGAAAAACCTTGACCCTTTCTACTTGTTAGTAGCTTATGTAATTTGGGGAGATGTGCTTGATGCTATGAATCCAAGTAGGGTCGGGGCACTATTGAGTGGTGTCCATGTCTAAGGCATTACATTGTGGTATTAGAGGATTTGTTTCTTCTAATTTGACCTAATTTTTAGATAAAATAGATAGGTACAAGAAGAGAATGGAATTTGGAAATAAGCTATGCTCAGGAGTAGCTACCCAAAATATGGGGAAATACATAATTACCACAAATGATAATGTTATTTTATTGATTTTGAAAATTATAGTCTATTTGACCTCACTGTTGGGTGAAGAACATGATTTATTTTGTCACTGTTCGTATGATTGGGTTCTATTTACATTTTAACTTGATGACATTAGGGTATTATATCTCATGCATCATATGGGAACCTTTATAGAAATAACATGCCATGAATTATGCCATGCCATTTAGGATGCATTACTTGATGCATGTTATTGTGATAGGTGATGTGATTTTTGTGCCTTCTGTTGTGATAGTACTTGTGTAGTGGACAGTGATGTGATGTCATCTTTCAATCCATAAGGTGTATGGGCCCTTATGGATGGGAAAGTAACTCACCTTTTAGATTTAATTTTCAAAATGAATTTGATATGTATGGATTATATTGGCATAAAATTTTAGTTCATGTGGTTTTTTGGGACCTCATGGATCAAAAAATGATTGAACATTAGTTTAATCATTTAGACAAAAGGCTATTAAATGAGAATGAAATGAAACAGAATATAGTGACCTGACCTAGACCTAAATTTTGAGTGGGAAAGAGGTAGTATTCCTAGTTTCGTTAGGTCTATTCCTTATACAGTCCTGGATATAAGAGTAGGCGGTGGGTTATGACTTGGTTTTAGCTGGGGTTGACCTATATTATGATTTTGTGTTGAGAATTTGATTTAATTATTTTATGCGGTATCTTTTTAGAATTATAGAAACATGCCACCACAATGACCTCCAGTGGTACATTTCAAGGGAGGTGATGACCACACTTTAGAGGTGATATGACATGGGCTACCAGTAAATACATCTTTAGTATTAGCTATGGGACAAGATTCTATTCTAGAAATAGGTGTTGAGCCCAGTTCCACAAGGGGTTCTTTCTCTATATGAAGACCCTTAAGCTAGCACTATAGTCTCCCATTATTTTGGCGGAGCTGCCACAAGGGTTAGAGCTGCTGTATCCTGCCACTTTTTATAAGGATGGAGGTCCATAGGATTCTATGATAACACTTGAGACCAAGATAGATATATTTGAGCATATAAAGACACCCCTTGAGAGATTGTTCAAGATGGCCACTTACATGATATGTAGAGTAGTGAAGCACTGTTGGGATGTTCTAAACTAAGCTAATGGGGTGCGAGATATGGTCTGGACTGATTTCTAGACTTGTTCTTATGAGTAATTTTACAATGATACTCTATAGGTAGAGCTGACTAGTGGATTCATGTGTCGGGAGTAGGGTGTGATGACAATTATGAAGTACTCGACACACTTTAAAGAGTTTCATCATTTTTCATAGATGTATGGTTTTGATGAGGTTTCTAGAGTGAGACACATTATGTAAGTCCTACAATATGTGATCAAATCTTAGTTCTTTGTTTTTAAATTGAATTTTATCATAGATATTTTGAATCAAGAACTGATTATAGAGTGGAACCTAAGGGAATCTGGTGGTGTAGAGCATGACGATGTTGCTTCATGAACCATTGGTTCTACATATTGAGGAAGGAAGTGAAATTTAGATTATTCACATGTGGTGAGAACCATATAGGATGTGAGTTCTCTAAGCCTGGTGATTTTTCACTAGTGTTGTTGGAGAAGATACCTGACGAATCAATGTGACTGCGACCCAGTCGAGTGCTGAGATTGTGGCAGAATAGGGAATGTGCATCATTTTGGAAGGACCTTCCATCTAGTCTTGAGTGGCATAGGTTAGCCCCAACAACAATTTTATGACTAGGATTTTCATCTGGACATAAGGAATGGAGTTGGAGAAGTGATGGCTGGACAAGTTGAAGGAGTGGTGGGCATGTCAGAGGTAATCATACACCAGTTACACTGAGACATTAGAGTGATCCAACTTTGGGAAGTGAAGTATTATCACAGGGCACTGGTGTCGGCCAGTTCTGTTATGTACATCCTACACCGAAGGATCAGGGTGCCAGACCATCTATGGTGAGAGATGTTATCCTAGTATCCCCTACGACTACATCTACTCTTTTTGATAAATTTATGTGACATAGTTTTATATCTACAACATTAGTGAAAATCTATGGGCTTGTTCTTTTGTCATATGGGGGAATTTTGATGATAAACACACTTTCGGGAATCATAACAAATGACATGAAATAGTGTTGGGAGTGCCAACGTGATGTTTGTGGGTGTCAATTCATCTGGGATCTTTACGTCTTCATGATTACATGGTTTTCCTTCATTCTAAGGATGTACTGGATAGTATATTATCGAGTTTATATCGACTGCTACGAATGATGTGTGGCCTTAACATCACTATAAGGTTAAATGTTTTCTTACAAGGGTAAACAAAATGTCCATGTGAGCTGAGCCGGACCAGAGCATCATGGACTGGGTGTGATGAAAACCTAGATTGCTAGTTTTCTTAGATGATCATGGAGTGAATAAGGTAGACATTCCTTCATTCATTGATCACTTCAAGGATTTATTTCTGATTAAAATTTTTGGTTTACCTCCTAAGTGAGAGGTTTATTTCTCCATTAAGCTGGTTCTAGGAGCTACACTGTTATCCATTAATCCTTACAAGATGGCTATGTTCGAGTTGTAGGAACTCAGGAGGTAGAAATAGGATTTTAAGGTGAAGGGTTTTATTTGACCCAACATTTCTCTATTGTGTTCTCTAGTACATTTCAGGAAAAAGGTATACAAAACTATTAGGATACGCATGGATTTTCAGAAATTAAATTAGCTGATGTTTGAAAATAGATATCCCTTTCCACATATATATGATTTTTTGATCATTTTTAAGAGCCTGAGTGATCTCAATGATTGATTTGAGATCAAGATGTCACCAGGTACATGTTCAACATGTATACATACCTAGTAAAACCATTGGTAGTTGGTATGGACTATATGAGTATCCTGTTATGTTGTCCGGTCTCACAAATGTTGTACCTCTCGTACCCCTCATGGTTTAATTTTCATGATCACAATCACTCTCTTATTTATCTAATCATGTTTTAAGTGTTTTTTGATAGGCAAAAGGTTGCCAAGGAATTGGGCCAAGAAGGACTGAAAATGGACTCTCTGAGTCTACCGGACAACCGGTGGATGACCACCGGCCAGCCGGTGGTGCCTGGTCAGAAGGCATCCTTTCTGTCCAGACCACCGGCCAACCGGTGTCCCATCACCGGTCAGCCGGTGGAACCCAGACAGAAGGGACAACTACTGTCTCCTCACCGGACAACCGGTGGCCTCCTCACCGGCCAGCCGGTGGAGCCTGGGCAGAAGGCCCCTCCTTTTTCAAAGCACCGGCCAACCGGTGGCCAAGCACCGGTCAGCCGATGGAGCCAGTCAAACTAGCCATTGGGCTTTGACCAGACTTGTCCACTTGACTCCCAACGACTCCGAAGGCCTCTCCAACGGCTCCGAAGACCCCCAAAGGCCATTTGAGGGTTCCCCCTCTATAAATAAAGGACTAGGAAGCCCCGGAAACGTACGGTAGCCTACGGGAACATTGTTCGATCATTTGGCGAACCTCCGGTGCATTCCTCCAAGGAACCCCCACTTGCTCCAACTCCTTTCCACATCCAAGGAGCATCACCATAGAAGATTGGGAGCTCTCTTCATCAACTCCAATCAATCCATTGGTGCCCAAGACTTCTCCTCTTACGGTTTTTCTTGTTTTATTCATTTTTGAGCATCAATTTGGGTTTGTGCCTACAAACCCCTCTTTCTCTCATCTTTCTCTTGTTTGGGTTTTCACACCACCTTCAAGGTGTGAAGAGGTTAGTCAAGCCTTCCCTTTAAAAGGCTTGAGTGATAGGTGATCTAGCTTTCACCTGTAAGAAGGCTAGTGGGTTCTTGCTCAACCATTAAAAGCAAGTGGGTTCTTGCTCCACCATTGAAAGAAAGCTGTAATAGGTTCTAGACTACCTTAAAGTCTAGTGGGTTTCTTGCTAAAACCATTAAAAAGTAAGCGGTAGTAAATCTCTCAACGATTGAGTTGGAGCGGAGACGTAGGCTTTGGTTTAAGCCGAACTCCGTTATCAAGTTTTGTGTCTTGCCTCTTTTATTTCCACTGCACTTTAACTTTGATTTTAAATTGTTAATTATTTTTTTTAAAAGGCAATTCACCCCCCCTCTTTCCATCACTCTCCGCCCAACATTTGGTATCAGAGGAAAATTTGAGTAATACCTTCACCGGTTTCAAATTCAAGATCCTTTGTGATGGCTTCAACTTCTTTCTCCCTCGAAGGCTATTCATTGGGTTGTGCTCCATTCTTTGATGGAACCGACTACACTTATTGGAAACCCCGCATGACCACTTTTCATAGAAGTATAGGTTATCCTATTTATAAAATTGTCATGAATGGTTATTCTCTTTCTTCTCCTGATGAATCCAAATGGACTCAAGCCGACATGAAAAATTTCGAGCTTGATGGCAAAGCCATGAACGCTCTTCACTGCGGCCTTGATCGTAATGAATTCAATCGAGTTTCCACATGCACCTCATCACATGAAATCTGGAATCTTTTAGAGGTTACCCATGAGGGGACCAAAAAAGTCAAGGATACTCGATTGGATATGTACCATCAAGATTTTGAGTCTTTTACCATGCATCCATCTGAAAATATTACTGAAATGTTTACTCGTTTTACTGACGTTTGCAATGGGAGAAAGTCCCTTGGTGATGATGTGTCTGCAGAAATGATGGTCAAGAAGATCCTTTGGATCCTACCAAGCTCATGGGCACCGAAAGTCATGGCAATCCCAGAAGCAAAAGACATCAAGAACATGCCGGTCAAAGAGCTCATCGGATCCCTCATGACCTACGAGATCACCATGAGGAGGCAAGCTGAAAAGGAAGGCAATCCAATAAAAGTTCCAAAGAACATCGCCTTCAAAGTTCAAAAAGAAGAAAGATCCTCCTCCTCATCGTCTTCCTCTTCAAGCGGCGATTCAGAAATGGAGAATCTTGCCCGCAAAATGCACAAATTCATGAATAAGCACAAGAAGAAGAAATCCCGCAAGGCTCAACCCAATGAAAAATCCGAGCCCGAGGTAACATGTTACAGGTGTGGCAAGAAAGGCCATTACAAGACCGAGTTTCCACTCAACAAGAAAAAGGCCAAGCAAAAGGACAATAAGAAGGCATTTAAGGCCACATGGAGTGATAGCTCCACATCCTCCTCCTCCTCCTCCTCATGCGACAACGGTAAAAAATGCCTAATGGCATTTCATGAGGTATCCTCTTCCGACTCCTCATCCTCTAGTTCTTCAAATTCTTTTAATCATTTATCTTATGAGGATCTCCAACATTCTAGAGATCAATTGGAGGAAGGTTTTCACGAACTTTCTTCAAAATTTATTGCTTTAAAAAAGAATTTCAAAAAAATTTCTTCCGAAAAGGATCAACTTCTCAAAGAGAAGGAAGACTTGTCCCTCAAGATCCAAAACCTTCCCGAGGTTGATTCTATGGAATTAACAATCAAGGATTTAAAGGAATCCCTTGCCAAATTTACCAAAGGTGAAAAAAATTAAACCAAACTCTTTGGTTCCCAATGCATATCTAGAACCACCCAAGGGCTTGGCTATTCCAAGCTAGCTTCCTCTTCCCATGCTCCAACTATTTTTTAAGGGGGATCTCCCAATATAAATTTTGCAACTATTGTAAAAAACCCGGGCACTTAATTTATGAGTGCGATTGCAAAAATGCCCAGTATGGAAGGCCCAAAACTATTTCCTTTAATGATGAATTTCATAGGAGAAGACCCGCCACTAGACAAGTTTGGATTGAAAAATCCCTTTTAGTGAGTCTCACCGGACCAAAATTTGTCTTGGTTCTAAAATCCTCTCCCCGGTGATTTGTTGTTTTTATTTAGGGGGAGTTAGGATCATTTAAGCCTTTTTGAGTTTTTAAATTCAAAACATTAAATTCAAAAATTTCTTTTCAAAACATTCAATTCAAAACTTTATTTTCAAAACCTTCAATTCAAAATTTTCAATTCAAATTTCAAAAATTTCAATTGGTTTAAAACTCTATCTTGTTTTTCAATCCTTTCCCTCAATCAAGTTTTATGCCCCGTGCTATTTTGATAATCACAAAGGGGGAGAAATTCCTGGTTGATTGGGGGAGAAATCTTTCTCTCATGCTTTTCATTTCAATCTTTTACATTGCTTGTTTTTAGTGATTGTGATCATCAAAATAGGGGGAGATTGTTGTACCTCTCATACCCCTCGTAGTTTAATTTTCATGATCACAATCACTCTCTTATTTATCTAATCTTGTATTAAGTGGTTTTTGATAGGCAAAAGGTTTCCATGGAATTGGGCCAAGAAGGACTGAAAATGGACTCTCTGAGTCTACCGGCAACCGGTGGATGACCACCGGCCAGCCGGTGGTGCCTGGTCAGAAGGCATCCTTTCTGTCCAGACCACCGGCCAACCGGTGTCCCATCACTGGTCAGCCGGTGGAACCCAGACAGAAGGGACAACTACTATCTCCTCACCGGCCAACCGGTGGCCTCCTCACCGACCAGCCGGTGGAGCCTGGGCAGAAGGCCCCTCCTTTTTCAAAGCACCGGCCAACCGGTGGCCAAGCACCGGTCAGCCGGTGGAGCCAGTCAAACTAGCCGTTGGCCTTTGACCAGACTTGTCCATTTGACTCCCAACGGCTCCGAAGGCCTCTTGAATGGCTCCGAAGACCCCCAAAGGCCATTTGAGGGTTCCCCCTCTATAAATAAAGGATTAGGAAGCCCCGGAAACGTACGGTAGCCCACAGGAACATTGTTCGATCATTTGGCGAACCTCCGGCGCATTCCTCCAAGGAACCCCCACTTGCTCCAAATCCTTTCCACATCCAAGGAGCATCACCATAGAAGCTTGGGAGCGCTCTTCATCAACTCCAATCAATCCATTGGTGCCCACGACTTCTCCTATTACGGTTTTTCTTTTTTTATTCATTTTTGAGCATCAATTTGGGTTTGTGCCAACAAACCCCTCTTTCTCTCATCTTTCTCTTTTTTGGGTTTTCACACCACCTTCAAGGTGTGAAGATGTTAGTCAAGACTTCCATTTAAAAGGCTTGAATCATAGGTGAGCTATCCTTCACCTGTAAGAAGGCTAGTGGGTTCTTGCTCAACCATTAAAAGAAAGTGGGTTCTTGCTCAACCGTTGAAAGAAAGCTGTAATAGGTTCTAGACTACCTTAAAGTCTAGTGGGTTTCTTGCTAAAACCATTAAAAAGAAAGCGGTAGTAAATCTCTCAACGGTTGAGTTGGGAGCGGAGACGTAGGCTTTGGTTTAAGCCGAACTCCGTTATCAAGTTTTGTGTCTTGCCTCTTTTATTTCCGCTGCACTTTAACTTTGATTTTAAATTGTTAATTATTTTTTTTAAAGGCAATTCACCCCCCCTCTTGCCATCACTCTCCGCCCAACAACAAATGTGCCAATGGTTTTCATGGAACTATTGAACCAAATGTTCTATCCTTTCTTGGATTATTTTATGGTGGTTTTCCAGGAAGATATATTTGTGTATTTTAAAAATAAACATGACCATGACAACCATCTTGAGATATTTTTGAATTCACTATGTGGGAATCAGTTAAATGCTAATCTCACAAAGTTCCACTTTTAAATAGATCCAATTCACATTTGGGGTTACATCATCTCAATGAGTGGAGTGTAAGTGGACCTAGATAAGGGGAGATCATTAGTTTCCTGGGATATTTTTTGACGTACAATCTGTCTTGTGGATAGCTGGTTACTATAGATATTTCATACATGGTTTTTCACGCTTAGTAGAACTATTGATGGGATAGGCTAAGAAGGTTTCTATGGTAATATTCTTTCAAGGTAGAATTTCCAGAGCTGAAATAAATATTTATGTCAGTACCAATGATGAAAATACAATTGGAGGGAATGGAATTCAATGTGTATTGTGGTGCATCATGTGTCGAGTAGGGGGTATGTTCTGATTCAAGGGGATATTGGCATGGCATATGAGTCTCAATAACTGAGGCCACATGATATGAATTACCCAATTCACAATCTTGTGTTAGCTGTTGTCATTGTTGCAATGCGATGTTAGAGACACTATTTATTAGAAGAGAGTTTAATTTTGTACATGGACCACCAAATCCTCAAGTATATTTTTACTCCTCGTGATTTGAATATAAGAAAAAACATTTGGGTGGAGTACCTGCATTCTTTTGAAATTGACCTTTCCTATATGCCTAGCAATGGAAATATAGTGGCCGATGCACTGAGTAAGAGGAAAAAAATACATGCAGCACAATAGGCCAGTAGGGAGTGGAAGATTGTGAAATTATTCTCTAAGATGCATCTAGAGGTTTACGAAAAACTGAGATAGATGTGTATATTATCCATAACTATGATATATACCCTTATTAATAGAGTTTGGATGATGATGCTATCAGATTATGAGGACCTAGTCCTACAAGATAATGTTACAGGTGAGAAACCACCCCTAGTTGGACTATGGGTGAGGATGAGATCCTGGGTAACAATGGATGTGTTTGTGTTCCAAGGGATATACATGGGGAGATGATGCATGACATTCATGATTCATATTGGGAAGTGCATTCCAGAGTCCCCAAGTTGTACTATGACTTACACCATCAACCCTGGTGGATATGTATGAATAGAGAGGTAACTAGTTTTGTAATGAGGTGCTCCACCTGTCAGTTAGTGAAAGTGGAACATCATTCCCCAGTCGATATTTTACAGTAGTTACCTATTCTGGATTGGAAATGGGATGATGTCATGATGGATTTTGTGCCTAGTATACCAATATTGTCGTACAATAATGATGCAGTGTGGGTTGTTGATGATAAGACCATAAAGGTTGCTATTTTCTTGCTGATAAAGGTAACTTTTAGTGTTAATTATTATATGAAGTTGTACATCCATGGGATAGTTTGACTCCATAAGGTCATGTGAACTATCATTTTGGATAGGGATTACCCCTCTACATCTCATTTTTGGAATATTTTTTAGAGGTATTTGGGTAGAAAGTAGATTCTGAGAGAATCATAACACCCTTAAACTGATGGCCAATCAGACCGTACAATATAAGTGTTAGAGGAAATGTTGTGGGAGTGATTCTTGGATTTTGGGGGCTATTGGGAGAAGAAATTTTACTTTCTTGAGTTACCCTATAATAACTATTAAAAGGACACTATACAGATGGAACCTTATGAGGTTTTTTATGGTAGGCCATGCTGATCAACCCAGTTCTAGATGGAGGTATGTTAGGAAGCTTTAATAGGACCGTGTATTGTGTATGATACTTATGAGTAGGTCCATTTGGTTCAGAAGAGGATGGATATGATATAGTATCATAAAAAATATTATGTTGATATCTATAGAAAGCCTCTAGAGTTCTAGGTTGGGGATCATGTTTTCTTGCATGTTTCACTGAGGATGGGACATGTGCAGATCATGATATAAGGTAAGATTTCACTGCAATATGTTCAGCCCTTTGAGATTATAGAGAGAGTCAGTTCAATAGCCTATCAGTTTTAGTTACCTCAGATGTATTGCGCCATTCACAATATCTTCCATTTATCTCAACTATGATATTATCATTCAGACCAATCTCACACTTTTCAGACCATGGAGGTTAAGTTGTAGGTTGATGCCTCCTTTGAGGAGGATCTGATTCAACTCATGGATATGATCACAAAGGTTATATGAGGCTGGTGAGTTCTTCTATTTTAGTTGATATGGACATATTCCCATTTATAGGATGTGACTAGGGAGGGGATGCCAATATACATGCTCAGTTGTCAGAGTTATTCGCAAAAGAATCTTGAACACCCTTCAGAGAAAAATTTGGGGACAAATCTCTACAAGGGGGAAGATTGTAAGAACCTGAGTTTTCAAATGATGTATGGATTCCTTATTTTTTTAGTTTTAATTATAATATATGTCAATGAATGGTTTCCCAACTAGATCACGGGTGTTTTGGAGGTGTTTGGGCCTTGTTCGGATCCCAAAACCAGGTTTCCTGTTGAAAATGGCCTCAAGCACAATTTGTGAAAACCAAGTACGGTAGGCATCATAGCTTGACTAAACCATGCGAGGCTAGAAAGTGGGGGCCTTATAAGCTACATGGTTTTATGAAACCAAGTTGGTGGATATTCACGACCATGAAACATGTCAGCAATTTTTAGCCAATTTGACAGAGGCTCTGTGCAAGGGTGGTGCACAGTTTATAAACTATGATGGTAAACCATCAGAGCACCCCTTTCTCCCATATTAGACTATGAAACATGAAACAAAAATTGAAAAACCATGAACCTAAACCATTTGAACCAATCAGTTTCGCTGAAATTTCTATTTAACCTTAAATTATTTTGAATAAAACCTAAGTTTTATTGTTTATTCATTGGATAATAGGAGGATTTTTTTGATCCCTTTGAAGAACTATCCTAGAAATTGATCTTTGTTCTCCTTATAACCACTAATTTGGGCATGTTTAATCTCCTTGGATTAAAAACTGTAAGGCATTGATTCCTTTTTATCCATTCTTGATTTATCTTGCTATCAATTACGCTATTTGATTTTTGGCTCATTTGCCCTAATTTCCCATTCTTCTTCCATTATTTAGATTTATCCTAAACTAGGATGAATCTGGACTTGTTACGGGTTGAGAACTCCACTAACGAATAGAGGTAGGTAGAATATACCTTTTTTGGATTTTGGTGCTTTTTAGTGCTATCAGCCTGTACACCGCTAGTAAAACTTTTTTTGTGTGGCCCAGATTTTGAAAGGGTTACTTGCAATAGATGTAATTAGACATATTATGGATTCCCATTGGATTTGTTATGATGGGTTGGTACCTATTGCTGGACCAACGTTATCCATGGGGTTCACCTTATGGAATCCCCTTGTTTATTCCATGTTAAACAACCCAAGGGTTTTTTTATATTTCATTGCTATAAAAATCTAATTAAGAATGATATGATTTGAGTGGGTTGGTTCTGAGATGGTTTTCCTCTATTTATCTGATATATTTTAAATTTGGAAATTCAATTGGTTAATTATTGAATTAAAATAATGTGATAATTGACCTAAATGAATTAAATTGAATGGGTGTGTATACCAATGGGATGTGATTAATTATGAATGGAAAATTAATTGGTGGATATACCCATGTGATGCGTTAAGTGGATAGTGGTGATGCACGGGTGGGTATATACATGTTACTTAATGTAAATGAAATTGATTATATTTGTGGGTAGAATAATATGGAATTGAAATATTGAATTGTATGAATGATTGTATAATGATTTAAATTTATGTGATGGACAACTCTCAATGGACCAGGAATGCTATAGTGAACACCTTGGATCGAGATTATACTAGAGTATCGATTCAGTGTGATGCCTAGGGCCATTCCACCCCATGGATTTGGCTTCATTTGAATCACACATTACATGTTGGTACATATGATTCTAGCACCCCAACCAGTGCCTATACCGAGTTTCCATTGAGATTGTCATGGGACTCAATGAGGATGCCTTGGTCTTTGACACCTTGGATCTCGCACATAGTGGTCTACACTTCACTATATGTCATGGACATGGAAAATATAACATGGATGGATGTACGAGAAGGCAGAAAGTTTGATATATTTTCATTATATGACAATGATGTGTGGGTCAGATATGGACATATGTAATGTGAGGATGTGTTACGTGTTTACTTTTCGTATAAATGACTATTTAGGAGATAATACATGTTACAAGGAGCCTTGAAAGGATGTTTGGTTTTACATATTTTAGTAGACATATTCCATGGGATTTTACACTTACATTACTTCATAATTATAGCTTTTTAGTACAATTCTTGTGCTACATAGAACTTTTTAGAGTTCTAGGTGGTTACCTACTGGTCTGTTTATCTCAAACCATGTTTGCAGCTCCATGGAAACCCAAAGAGATTATATGATTACCGGTGATAATAAAGGAAAACACCCTAACACTGCTCATTGATTATTTCTTTAGAGTATGGGACTATGGGATCAAGCTGATGATTTCTATTCTATGTACGCCTTTTCCTCTTTTGGTCATTTTTGATACTTTTATTGTATTGTATTTATATGTACCTATTCGAGATGGTTTCTAGAAACCTATATCATCTCTGCCATTGAGAATAGAACAATTCAAGATTTTTTATATATTATTGTATTGCTTTTCTATTTTAACTTTTGTTTTTTCATTATATCTACTACATATTTAGAATATAATTGACATCCAATGTGATATACACTCGTAATTTGGCCATTTTCTTCCCACTGACATACCTAGGCCCTCTCAACTAGTCGGAAGCCTCTGGAATTTATGGAGATGTGCTTGAGGACATTTTTTCAATCAGGCTTAGGGAACTGTTCAGTGGATTCCAGGTCCGAGATGTAACACTATTTAGCATTACATAACATTTGATGGGTTTGAATACTATTCCCATGATAATTTCTATTTTTGAGAGTTATACATCCAAGAACACAAGTTTCTATATCTTTATGTCACTGTTCATCGACCAAAGGTGGTTAATTCTAAAGGGTATACAACTATGTACAAAATTAGACATAATAATACAACTTAAAAATGAATAAATTGATTCACATCAATAATTGTTTTGATTATTTTATCACCATTATACAATCATCTATGGAAACATCGACTAAAAAGACACGTAGTAGGATAATTATGAAAGATTATTTGTGCTTGATCCTAGAATAAGAAAATTTTACATCACTATATATCCAATGGTAACATGAATGAAGCCTTATGTAACTATAGATAAAAATTATTGGTGTTGATCTAGATCATGTTTAAGAGAAATCTATTGTGGTTTCAAAATTGAACAAGGTTTTAGAGGATAATATTCATTAATGATGGTTCAGAACCCAAACAATACGATGAACATGGGATTTAAATTGATGGATGAGACCATGATAGAAGATTTTAAAATCACTATATATCCTATGATAAATGGAATAAATATAAATTTATTTAATGATAAAATGTATCTACATGGATGTTACTCATATATAGTGAAATGTGAGATTTTATTAAGGGGGTACTCTGGTGAGAGGATATGAGTCTCACAACCCATCATAAATGAGGAGTACTAGAACAATGGTGGAATGTGGAATTGGAATATTAATGAATCAATATTGGGATAAGTATATGAAATATAGGTTCCCCTACAAATCCGATGATTTGAGTTGTTTTTTTTGGTTTCTAGTATTGCGGTAATTAGGATTTCATAACATGTATTAAATTTATAAACAATAAGAACATATATAAAAGAAAATATATTACATAATAAGATCTATTCAAATTTATGTCCCTTGGGTGAAGACCACTTGAATCATTTTACATTATTCTGTGATAGATCTTATAGCCTACAATAATAAAGTTCGATGAGAAAGACCTTATGCTATATAGTTTAATGTCCTATCACAAGGACCTTTGCGATATATAGTTAATATTAATTTGAAAATAACTAGAATGTAATGTGAATTTAACAAAGGTATTTCTATAAGATGATTATAATATTAGTAGTTATAATAATCATGGAATCCATAATAACTAAACAATATCTTCCATTGGAGTATACAATATTTACAATATAATACCCCTCCCCTTTCGGTTCAAATTTTGGAGGCTTCCTCCCTCAAATTATGTTGGTATTTTGAGCTAAAACCAATTACCCTTGAATAAATGATCAATGTTGATCTCTCATATTAAATAATAAATCCATTTTAATCCCTTCACATCAATCCCTTCCATGATATTAATCCATATTTTTACTATTCATCATTAGTTAATCAATCATAGACATCTACCTAAAATGATGTAATATAAATCTCAATTTAAAAAATAGAATCCATTATGTACACCATGGTGTATGGGGTAACCTATGGAGGGGTACATAAGATGATATGATAAACCTAAAATGCATTAATAATATTTTCAGTTAATTTTTTTATCCTTATCCACAACCATTTATAGGATACTAGAGAGGGTCTTTTTGAAAATTTCTATCTATTTATTTATAGACATGTGACTATGAGAGGAGTGATTTGATGAGATATTATACTGTGTGTATAATAATTTTGAGTAATGAGTATAAACATTATTGACACTATCCCTGAGGATAGTATGAGGAAATATAAATTTGCTAATAATAATATATTTTAGTAATATAATCATGGAATTTTTATTTAAATCCTTTCATAGTATTGAATTATCCCATTTTGAGAAGGATTTTACGGTATAAAGGATGTATTTTTATTGTCAGGACACCCCCAGTTGGTACAAGACCATGACATCTAAAAACCACATGGATAGTAGAGACGATTACTTGATTTCATTTATTGGATTCTAGGGTTTATGCATGAGATTAAAATTAATTTTAAACACATGAATACAATATTTGATTCAATGAACTCTTTTAATATCAAATTCTATAAGTAAACAAGTCTCTTGACTTAGTTAAAGTATTTTAACACTATTTAATGAGAAATTCATGTTCATACATGAACATCTTCTATTACATTAGGGATATTGCCTTATATAACTCACTTAAGGAGGATGTCCCAAAATATTCACTTATACAATGTCCGGGTTGAATTCTTGTAATTTTATAAGATAAAATTCACATATTGTTTATAAATATAATCTTGTTTTTTTTGGAATTAATGGAATAACTTCATGTTATAGGTATTACACTATTTGGGATATTAAATTAGTTGTTTGAGAACCTCATAGAAGACAAATATCTTCTTTGTGAGGTGGATTTGTTTGAATTATTGGGAAAAGGTAGTTTGGATGTATTTTTGAAGATACTGGATGTTTTTATAGAAGCTAATTAATAATTTTCAATTTTTATGGATCAAACATAAATTATTAATTTTTCTAATATTTTTAAAAATTGGTTAATGGATAATAATTTCTAGAAAATGATCATCAACCAATCATTTCTATTTAATTCAATATGGTTATGATCTATTGTTATGAATGTTTCAAAAAACAATATTTATAATAGATCTCGTGATCCATGTGTAAATTGAAATGGTTATAAATTCATTTTTAAGTAAAAATTTAAAATCTGAAGTTCTATAGAGTTCATATGATATCCTAAATCGTAAATATGTTTGGATAAAGAGAGTTTGTGTTTTTAATTATTTAGGAACTATGGAATGAGAAGCTATAATTATATTTTCTTTCTATGAATAATAATTTTTAATATGTTTGAATTATTTAAAAGTAAAATGTTTTTATTTGTTAAATATTTGTGATATTTATAGATCATAATAATGTTTTCAATGTGCAATGGGAAGATGCAGTAGAAGTAAAAATTCAATGAATTCCAATCAGATGAAATCTAAATCAGCTGAAAAGTAAAATTAACAAATTCAAATCATATGATATATAAACAAGATAAAATCCAATATAGATGATGTCTAATTAGACAATGTCATTGGAAAAATTCCTAAATAAAAACTTTTTATATATTTTCTATCAGAAAAACATGTGTGATGTTTTAAAGAACCATGTTACTTAAGGATGATAATATGGATGTTTTCATTAAATATAATCGAACATATGTTACATATTTAAAGAAATGAAAATTATAATTTTGATGTAAGTCATTAGAAAATAAAAGAGTTTTTAATGTCTTTTGATAAGATCTTATTATGTTTATAAAGGTAAAATCATAAAAAGATTATCTAAATAAAGTATTTGTTTCAAATTTTTTATCGGAAAAATTTTCATTGGTATAACTTATTACAGGTTTGAATTTATTTATGGTTATTTTATCTAAATAGGATAATTATGAGGTTGAATGATGATATATCAAAGTTATAAATATCATTAATGGAATAATCATGTTACTTTCCATGTCTAAAGGAAGTTTATTGAAGATCTGTGTGCTCGATATTACCATATGATCAAATAATTCTCTAGAAGTTTTGTTTAGTATCTAAATTAATTTTATTGAGTAGGTGATCCATATTTCACTTATTCATTGTGTGGTAAAGAAAAATTGAAATCACACATTTTCCCTTCGCTCACATCTATAAATAGGGTCAATGTATAATAAAACTATTGATGTGTACAGTTCACCTATGAGAAAGAAGAAGTGTTGAAAATTTGTATTTAGAAAGAGACACCAGATGAACATATGAAGTCATTAATTTTATTAGGAAATTTCCAACCAACGAACATCTAAGTAGAAGAAGTATAATTTGGTTACTAAAAGAGATGTTTTGATCAGAGGAAACATACGCAACAGAAAAAAACTATTATATTAGTTGGAATATAATGTTTTTGATGAAATGTGATTATACATAAAGATTTTGAGGAATTTGGTTTTGATAATTAAAATGATCTAGATAAAAAATTTGATAAAAAATAAAAAATTATGTTTTATATAGAATTCCAAATGGGACGTTATTAGAAACTTATAGAAATAAGACTAAATAATATGTATTTAAATGATGTGAAAACATGCTAAGGTATAAGATTCTCAACGAAAAAAATAAACCTGTTGGTAATGTTTTCCAGTGTTTTGGTAGAATCATTGTTACATTTTTATGTGTGTGAAGATTACATTCATTTTTCTTCTAATCACAGTGAAACACAAGTGTAAGGATACTCTGAGATTTATACAATCACACAAAAAGGATTGTAAACTGGTGTATTGTGTGGTTGTTAATAATTTAAAAACCACGCAAAGGACTAGATACTCATACTCAGTAGCGAAAATTATAAATATTTTTCCTATGGAATATTCTTGTGTTTTTATTTCCATTAACGTTATAAATCATGAATAAAATGTATATTTTTTATGTAGTAAGAAAATTCTAAAAAGAAAAGATTATTAATTCACTCCCTACCCTTATTAGTGATCACATAGGTCAAGGTAGCTCCTTCCAAGTTGTATTAGAGTATAGGGTTCCATTGTTATCATCTTGATGAAGTTTAAAGAAAATAAAACTTTATAGGGATGTTCATAATTATATGAATATAAAAGGGATTCAAGTTTTAAATTTAAATAACTATTAAACATTGAAATATGGAATTTTTACTTATCTTTTCCCCTTGCATATAAAATTCTAAAAGTTTATAAATATTGTTCACCACTCAGTGTTGATGGAGTTCCTCTTTTAGTAGCTAATAAATAGAATTTATAAAATTATTGTCGGCCCATAAATACAATACTTTCCTCCATTTTGAAAAGTGAGTCTGTTATAGTTAATAGAGTTATAATAACTAATGTAATCTAGGAGATTTAATTTTTTTTGAAACAGATAAGAGAATAATGAATGTGAAGTTAAAAATCTAGAGGATAAAGTAAAAAGTTTTTAATATGTGTTATTTTAAATATATTGGTGATTTCTTTAAAAGTGTAAATGAAATTATAATCCCCAAAATATGTCATGGTGAGAATTTGGTAGATTTAACAACTATTGAAAAGATATCATGTCTCATTCCAAATTAATTTGATACAAAATCTTCATCATTAGAAGATAAGGATAACGAATCTATATCTCTATATGATCTATATGTTAATCACATCACTGTAAATATGAGATAATAATAACTTAAGAAGAATAATGACAAGGATGATCAAAAAATATCCCTCAAAGTAAATAAGAATGAAAAATATTGGAAATACCTCAAAGAAGAGAAACTTTCAGACTGTAACACCAATAATGAGGTTATTATAATATTTGATAAATTTATGTCTTTGTTTTTTAAAAAGTGAATGAATGAAGAGGAAATTAAAAAGGGATTTTACGAATGAATTATATTTTCTCAGAAGATATTGATTATTTTGCTGAAAATTTTCTTTTTCTAAATAAAAGATGAAAAATTTGTTGGAGATTATAGAATGTCAATAAAACTATTTAAGAAGATGAAATAAAAATCTCTGTACCATCATAGGGGAAATGATAATTTGTTATCCAACTAAGGAAAGAATAATATATTTGTCGATTTGTGATGAAGATTAGGATTGTGAAGAATAATATGGAAAATTCAATGATGATTCAGTTGGAATAAATATTATCTCAAAAAGTGAAGGATGAAAAGTTATTATTAATTGAAACTACTTTTTTTAAATAAGAATAAACTTATATTGGGGTTATGAAAATTATATTTATGAAATAATTTCCTATAAAATAATAATACATGAAATGGTGATCAATAAGTTGAAATGTAGAATATTTGGAAAAAACATATAGAATATTTTATTGAACAGAAATCCATCATGGAAATAGATATAGATTATATAATGAATTTGGTTGATGGAAAGTATAACCTTTACATCATGCTTTAAAAAAATTTTATGGTGATGAATGAAGTGTTAGAACTTATCCATCAAAAACTTTTTAAGATTGAGCAAAGACTTTTAAATTTCCAAAACAAAGTTACAGAATTTGGTGAATGTTTTCACATATATATACCTAAGAAGGATCAACAAAATATACCCTCAAAGACTGATAATAATAAATATGATTCATATAAGGAATTTTTAGTTATGAAAAAAATCTATAGATAAAATAATACTGATAAAAAACCAATTATTTGTATGGTTACAATGTTAAAATGAAAATATGCTAGTTTAGGATATTCTACTAAGGGTGAGAATAAATCATAGAATTTGAAGAAAATATTATAAAAAAACCAAAAAATTGATGTGTAACCAAATATTGAGGTAGAATGTAATAATGATGATGAAAAGAAGAAACAAAACTCAAAATAGTATACATGTTATAAATGAAGATATGGATTATATGTTTAATACTAGAATTGTGGTGGATTTGGGCATAAAACTTATATGTTTTTGTTTAGTCATAAATATTAATGTAAATCCATAAGATATTATAGGCAAATTTTTAGGGTGGTTCAACACGCTCAAAAGAGAAAACCTAATAATGTAAGTCAAAAAATTGAAAATTGAATTGAACCCTTGTAATCTATTTCTAAAACAGTTGAATAACCATAATATCATGTAAAATGATGTATTTTCATGCAACCACCCTAAAGAAGTTTCAAAATAACATCAATAGCTGTGGGATAATAAATAAAATTGAAATGAAAAAAAATAATATTTATTAAAACACCTCTCAAAGCTATAAAAGAAAAAACATCCTAGATTTTTGATAGTGGGTGTCATTCACATATTAAATGAGACCTAATTTTATTGAAGAATGTGAAATATTTCAATGTAGGTATTGTTAGTTTTTTCAATCAAGATCACTAAGAATCGAAGATGTTTTATTTACTATTACTGGGGAATAAAATTTAAAATCAAAATTATCCTTTCTTTTTGAATGTATAAAACATTTTTCTAAAGTGTTTCACCACACCACGATGAAGGTAATAATGTCATTTCTATAAAATATGGTTTATTTGTAAAAAATTATATAATATGGGATAATTTTTTTAAGAGGAAAAATAACAAAGGAAAAATTGTTTAATGTTTTCAATTCATAAATTTAATGTTATCTAATCATGATGGATGAAAATCAACAATGGTTTAGAAGGATCCAATATATTTTTATAGGAATATGTGAAATATAATGAATATAGAATTTATTTATAAAAGTATAGATATAAAAATAAGAATAGATTGGTGTTGATGTATTTTACAAAAAATGAATACTAAAAACATAGTTTATATGAATGTTGGGAAACATTCAACCCATACATTAGAGTTGATACATTATGATATTTTTGGGAAAATGGGTAAACAACCAGGACACCAATATAATTAATTAATATATTATTGACTATTTTACTCACTTGACTAATATTATAATTTTAAATCGGAAGTCATAGGATCAAATACATTTTAATAGTTTTAGGATAAGTATAGAAAAATAATGTGGATATTCTATGAATAATATTCAAATAGATAATTGTGGTGAATATAAAAGTGGGAATTTACAATATTATCTTGAATAATAAGGAATTATTCATGATTTTAGTGAACTATAAACAATATAAAATTAGTTCCATTAAAATAAAAATAATAATTTTGGTGAATAAAAGACAAATAATGTTAATCAAACATGAAACGTTTCATTATCATTGGTTAAAATCTATTAGAGTAAAATTTTATATTCATAATTGATGTTTTTATAGGATGAACATTAATATAAATCTTTTTGAGTTATATTACAAATGTTCAGAACATTTTAAACAACTAAGGGTATTTAATAATCCATGTATTATAAAATTAAATGGTGAGAATATTGTGATGCTTGGTTTGAGAGGTGTTGATAGAATATTTCATGGCTACCTTTTTAACGAAGAGGATATAAGTGATATAATAAATAGAAAAGACATAATATTGACCTTAAACATGTGAATTTTCTTTAAAATAATAGTAATAGAGTTTCAAAAATAGTTACATATATGGAAGAAAGTTATGATGAGGTGGTAGAAGTTGAAAACCTTGAAAAATTAATGAAT
The DNA here is from genome assembly GCA_963277665.1 of Viscum album. Classification (NCBI taxonomy): domain Eukaryota; kingdom Viridiplantae; phylum Streptophyta; class Magnoliopsida; order Santalales; family Viscaceae; genus Viscum; species Viscum album. The sequence continues at coordinate 37,145,730 of OY728143.1, forward strand.
GACAATTAAAAAGAAGAATCCTCTAAAAGTTATGATTCTAATTAATCTATATCAAGTTATTAGGTTCAATTATGTTCCTCTCAACCTATATTTAGAAGCATGTGGAAGTGAATACCATCATTTGTGATCAATAAAAATATGTTCCAACTAAAAAATATTGAATTTTATTTTCACATACTTCCTTATATTAACATATCAATCCAAAAGACGTTAATGAATTTTGGGACTATTTGGAGTTTATTTATTATATTAATAATTAACATGGTCTGATCGAAAAGGAAAATATTTTGAAACTTATAACTGAAACAGTTAACAAAAATGTGATTGGTATAAAGTAGGTTTTCCCAATGAAGTTGATTGAAAAATGTAATGTTATAAAAAAAGGCATGAATAGTTTGTAATGGTTACTATAAAATTGATGGGATTAATTTTGATGATACGTTTCTCCCCCAAAAAAAATAGATACTATCATCATATTCCATTATATTACTGCGCAATGGAGATATAAAATCTGATGTATCTCATGTAAAAATTTAATAATATAGAGATTTATAAATATGTTTGTATTGTATAATTGTGTGTCTTCATTCTTGGGAAAGAATAAATTTTTTTGTACTACTTGAAAATTGATTTTTATTGGCTGAAGCTATCTTTGAGAGCCTGGTATTCTATATTGGATAATTTCATAAGGAAGCTAAACTTAAATAAAATAAGACTTGATAAAAATCTCAATATAAAATAAAATAAAATGGGTTCTCGCATTGTAATTTTATATATGGATGATATCATATTTACATGGAATGATGGAAAATATTTTGAAAAAATTTCTGATGGGATGGAGATGCTTTTTTGATATTACCATGTTAGCAGAAATGAAATGTTTTTTTCTTAAAAATATTGTAAATGAATAAATATATTTTTTCATTTCAAGATAAGTATTGTGATGAAATTATATGGATTTCTGCTATGGATTTATAAATAATTGTATCCAAACTAACTTCAATGGGAACAATGTTTTCAAAATATAGTGAAAAAAATCACATAGTTATGAAATATTTTAGAATGTTGGTAAGAATTTAATTATATCTAACAACCACAAGGATAGATATATTGTATGATTTTTAACTTTGTTTGAAAAATCAATTTTCACCAAAATAATCTCATATCAAAGAAATAATATTAATTCTATAATACATAAAAGGCATGCTAAATTTTGTGTTAAAATATAATAGCGCATGAAATATTGATTTGTTTGGTTATATAGATTCAGACTTGGCCAAAAGTGTTGATAATTGAAAATCCTTATCTAGTAATAATGACCCCCAAAATAATACACTATATTTGGTGTTCACTCTATTAAATTGGTGCTAGATATGAGGGATTAAATATCAATAGACCAAATAGTTTTGTAGTCTTGGAAAACAAGACACAGTATTGAAATTGACATTAAATTTGTAAACATATAATACAAAAAATAATTTTCCTTGTGAAAAACAATATTTTATTACAAAAATTCGAAATATATCAATAATAATACACTACCTAGTATCTCGGGGAAAGTAAATATAAGAATGGGTTGAGCTATAATTCTCACCATGTGTATGCATATAGAGGAATATATCATAAATAAATAAGGTATAATCAACATTGAAAGGTAAATAAATGAAATTCATTCCATTTAATCCATAAATTGATCATGATAAATAATAGTAATGAATAAGATATAATAAAAATAATACTATATAAACAATTGGTCAATCTCATATGTCACATGAAAATATAGAGGTATGATAAATAGTAGTATCAAAGTCTTCCATACTTGGCGCGAGGGCAACAAAGTTACAGACTATTTTACATCCATAACCGGCACTGACCATGGAGTCTCTTGTTTCTCAAAAGTGGATTCTATTATGCCATAGGGGGATGATCTTGTTAAAGGGAATGCCCTCGAATTTCACTACTTTATACCCCCTTAAGAATCTGTTTGGGCTGTTTTGGCCATGTTTCTTCTTACTCTTCTCCTTTATTTTAATAAATAAATAATCGATGATGATGAATACTATATAAACAATCACATAATCATGAAACTTATATATGAATATTATAACTAATCCAATAATCACCTAAAAATCAATATCTAATCTCACAATGAGGATATTCTTAATACCATACTTCATAACAATACCATCAAGGCCTCATAGAAATAAATTTTACTTAAATTGGTACAAAATAATCCCAAAACCCAAGATATTTTGTCACATGAGTCCTATTTATGCATCAATGGGATATAAAAGGACCCACCCAACACATTCTATATCTAATGCATTTATTATGTGAAATTGGATAAGAATACTCAAGGTAAGCATTCAAATTTAAAAACAAGTATGAAAATGATAATTATTTCCCCAATAAAAAAATTCTTGACATAAACATTTTTGTTGGAAAACTAGCATACACGTTTTAATACATCCTCTAATCAAGAAATATAATCATAATCCATCAAGAGTACTATGCTTAATGGTATAAAAATAGTAAATAAAAGTAAAACTAGTGATGAAACATTTAGAGAAAGAATACGGATGGTATCTTTAAAAGAAAGTTTTAGTGGATTATAATTTGTAATGATGGTTGTTTTCATTTATGAATAGAAATACCAAAAATATTCCATTAAAAACATTCTTGAAGAAAACATCCTTTAAACATTGAAAATAAAAATAAAAAAAATATCTATAATATTAAAGAAAAAAATTATTCAAAAATATCCTTATAAAATTAGAATGTAATTCTCAAAACAATGAGTGGTCATGATGGTGGTTAATTACATACACGTTGTACATGTTAATAAAAAATTGTTTCACACTGTTGTAAAAAAGATAAAAGGTATATCATTTAGAAAAAAATAAGAAGATTACATTAAAACAATTTTTTTAAAAAAGTAAAACATGTGAAAATATTTAATTAATATAAAATATTTAGTATTTTAAAAATATTATAGAAATTATTTTTAGAAATCATGGATATTGAAGAAAAAATGTTACACAACCAAATATTGAAATAAAGATCACATTTTGTGAAAACATTTTCTAAAAAAAATTAATTTCCCCATAGTGGGAAAGGATACTATTACATGAAAATTTAATGAAAAATGATTATAATAATAGATAATATGTTTAATATCAAAAGAAATAAATAATTCCCCAGTAGAGACTTTAACATAATTAATCTAAAATAATGATGTGATTGAGAAATAAACCCCTTCAACTTTTGTAGATTTTAAATCATAAGGAAAATGAAATAAAAAACGTAAAATGAAACATTTAAAATAATAAATATAAATATATTAATTTTATAACATATCAAATGGTAATTATGTAAAAAAAATAATAGGTGAATGTAACATATGTCTCACAGAAGTAAAAGTGAGATAAGAAACCCATACCTCAGGTACAATTTCATTAAAATATGTAAAAACATATGATATAATAAATATTGATTTATTATAAATATATTAAATAAATATGATCAAATTTACCATAACATATATGAATTTCATATATCTTTTGATCGCATATTTTTTTAAATCGTTTTAAAAATCACTACTCTTTGTGATAACCATTTTGTTTTTCATTTAGGATATGGTTTGCTAGTTTTAATCATTGTAATTTGATCATTGTTAAATCATATCCATATGTTTATACGTGATATAAATATCATATATATTCAATATACACATATCCATAATGTTCTATTCAGGTTAGAGTTATAAAAATGGGTTACACCAATCATGGAGATTATAGACTGTATGGATGCATGAAGACTATTTTAATTTTTTGAATGGAACAGATGAATGGTAAATAATTTTTCACCATTATATAACCAGTATTATATCATATATAATATAAATTCTCACTAAATATATCCTTATTACCTTCACCATTGAAATAAAAAAACGTTTCACATCGATTTGTGGAGGCACTAATCTACACATACGTACGGAAAACGTTCCCATTTCCCCACATATTAGAAGGTAATAATGTGAATGTGATAATATAATTAAATAATTTTAGTTATGAAATAAATATACTATAATGGTATATATTATGTCTATAATTATATCCAGTCATTAGTGGTGGGGTGGAAAAATAATTACCTGGGCTCGCGAGGCAGCAATATGCTATACACAAGATTGACGGTTTTGTTTCCCATTTAAATGAATTGGACATGGATAAGTGAAAATAAATTATCATAATAAAATATCAAAGTATGTTAGATGATTTTTTTATTATTGTTTTTATAGATTTTATGGAGTTAAATGATGAAATATTTTGAAAATCCGTGGTTGAGAATTATACCTCTTGTTAAGAAAACCACTTTAGGTTGTTACCTAAAGGATCGATAGATTTATTTTATGATAAAGTATATTTTAGGAAATTGGAGATATGTGTGTAATTTATTTTTTATGTTTTTTTGTACCAAATTTATTTTTATGTATGAATATGAGAGGATATGAAATTCCATTTTAGAAGATGGGGTAATGGCACAATTAAAATATTTGAAAAGAATCAATTGAATCCACATTTTTCACATTCCAAAATGGTCAAAAAATGGACAATTATCAAAATAATATATTTGTTAAAATCCTAGAATATGTCAAAATATTTTAATTGGACATATATAAAGGTTATTTAAACCATTATCATCAATGTTTAACCCCATTGAAAACCGTTTATTCTGTAACTGCAGAAATTATTTTTACTAGTTATATTATTCATTATAAAAAACAATAAATCGAATTATTATTTAATATTAACTATTTTGATTAAAAGTATGAACTTTTTTACCAAATTCAATTACTATGATTTTCAATAATAAATTTAAAATTAAACCCGTAGATGGGATGAAAAAAAAGTTTTCTAAAAAAACAGTTTTCAAAATTACAAAACGTTTTTTATACAAAATTGACATAAAATTGATGAAAGTGAAATAAATTGGGTTAATTGTGATATAATTTAAATTATAAAATATTTTTAATTATTTTTAACAAATTTTTTCTTTGTAATTTTTTTAAATAAACATATAGTTTTTAATAAAATCTGTATTCTTTTCACTATTCATCATGAAAATAATATTTTCTAAAAATTATTTAAAATTAACTCTATGATAAATTTATAATGATAATTTGAAAAAATAATTTGATTTTTTAGAAAAATTTTCTATAATTGTTAAATTTTAATGTTTATATATACATAAAAATCTTGATAAAAGAACTTTATTTGAAAAACACACTTTGAAGCATTAAAATGGTTTTATTCTTGTCCCATTATTCCGAAAAATATAATATGAATGATAAGTTTTTATTGAATAATATATATATATATATATTTGATTATAATAATTTAGAAATAATTAATATTATAATTTAAAAAACACATAGTGAGCATACAACCCATTTTAAATAAAAAATATTTTTTTCCAATAATATTTATTTTTTTATAATTGATTAATAAAAATTGAATTTCTTTTAAACCTTTCTATAAAATATAATGTTCATAATTTATTTATTCATATTTATACCCACCAATTTAATGAAAATGTTATAGTTGTCATATTTAAATAATATATTCCAAAGGTCTTTAAGCTCGGTGTTGCATTACATACACACTATTGATCATAATGCTACTATATTAAAATACGATGGTGTTACATTTTCCACACCTTCAATAACTTTCACACTCAAAATTTGAACACAAAGTATTAAATCAATGGTATTATATTTAACAACACCTTTTTTGAATTCCCATATCATAAAAGGGATAACAGATCTTCCTGTTTATAAAAGACAAAGGTATATACAATGGTCATTTAGAAAAACCCATAACATGGTTTTCATGTAGGTCAAAAATGGCGGGATGTGAAAATTTGGATAATTTTGAAAATCCTAAATAATCAAAAAGAGTGATATATATTATTGATCCTAAGAAAGCAAATTATTAAGACAATGTCAATAACCACAAATCTATAAATATGTGTTGGGTTAATAGACTATTCACTTATAGAAAATGGAGGTAAATGTATAACATTATTATTTGGTGATGCATTGAATAATTTTTAGATATACTCTTGAAAATATACTTATTTGAAATATTTTGATTTCCTAAAAACAATTTCATCCACTAGTTATGGTTTGATCAAATTCCACTTCATTTTATACTCTTATAAATTAATATCCATGATTATTTTTTTGTTCATGAAGAACTAAAATGATGTTTTAACAAATCATTATATCAATTAAATTTTGACAATATGTTTTATATGTCTCAAAATATTTACGAAAACTAAAATTGTTAACATATATACTCAAATATGAGACATTAATTTCTGAAACATCAACAACAACACCCAATAGTAAATAGAATAAATTATATAAGATTTTATCTATAAAAACTCTCATATTATGTCCCCAAAAATTTAATATTTTTTTTAAAAATAATCTTTATGTTAAAACTAATGCTTATATATGCATATCACCCAAAAAAACATCTTCTAAATTATCATTAATCACCTAAAATTAATAAAAATTCAAACTATTTTAATCAAATTAATATTTACCCATTAAATATTTTGAGTGAAAACAATATTATATTAAATTTTAAATCATATAGTCCAGTGGTAGGTATTGCACCATTTTCATCCTTCAATTTGGAATTCATTCCTCATATCCTTTTTGGTTGTTACAAGTTATCCCCAAATATGTGGGATACAAATTTTCAAAAACTAATACAAATAATATTTCAATATTTTTCCAATAATTATGATGAACTTACTAAAAAATAACATTAATAATCAAAATTTCTTTTAACCACTATCGGTTTTTAAAAAGTTTTTTCCTAAAAAATCCAATAATCTTAATTGAGTATTATTACCTTAACTTCAAGGATAATATTAACCCAAAAGAAAATGAATACCATTAAACTTATTTCCAAAAAATGTAAAGGAATTATTCATCAAATATGTTTTTCATTAAATCCCATACTAATGCATGGGGTTATATTACCATAAATATCTTCCAATATAATCATAATAATCTTAGAATTTGATGACATAAAGCCTTAAAATATGTGTATAAGTCTTTGAACCTTTTATCAATATTAAACTCATAAACCAATGGGGGTGTTCATAACTCTTATTTTAATATTATAGGAATAAATATATTCAACCAAAAACTAACACAATCCTTATATGTTTCATGATTACTACAATGAAAATAATATTGATAAAAATATTTCTACAACTTAATTCATAAAATAAAATATATAAGTATTCAACCATTTTACTTCCAGGATGAGAATTACATTAATTCTTTATTAGAAAATTATTTATCCTTTAAAATACGACATTCAATTGGATAATTCATAGATTTCCCTAATTTAAGAAAAAAACTATAAATGGATCCCAAAGATGAAATTTATTTTCTCTTATCATACTCTAAATTTTTACTCTTCAATTCATTGTTTTATTCCCTTTTTTTACACACAGAAAACATTTTACCATTCATTTGAAACATTTTCATGAGCGTTTCTCTCCACATCTATGACATAAGGTAAATTGATCCTTCATTACCACATGATATCCACCACCTGATCTCTCAAAGAAATATGTGATCCTATTATCTAGTGAGTTAGAGAGTTTTTATAGTGTATATTATTAATCAATTATCATGATAACTGTATCTGAAGAATCATGATAAATTTCACTTCAATCAACATTCTATTTTTATTATAATAATCACCAAATTCTCCATTATATTCTACTTAAACATAATACCTTCACATTCTATCCTTTTACAAAAATAAGAAACAATATTTTGAGTAACAAAAATCATGGGGGAAACCATTAATTCCTTGATAGTACGTATAAATAATGAAAAATTATTTTCATTCTCATAAGCCTTAGGCTTAACCTTGTTCATTAATTATAAATTGATATTCAAATCCATCATTTTGGAAAAAATGAATTTTCAATTTACTCAAGAATATCCCCTATGAGTTTCAAAATAGGTGTGAAACAATTCCTATTATCAGGCACCATGTGATGATTGATTCAAATTACAATGTTCCTTTTTTGGACTTATTACCCTTAGGTATATCTATTCTAGTGCCAAATCCCTTTTTAGTATCCACGTTGGGACTGAATACTATGAAATCCACAAAATATCTACTTCACTAAATCATTAGGATGATATTCTATACCTAGACATACCCTGAAATCTAGTCCAAGTTTAATGTTCCCGAATCTATATTTCTTTAATCTTGTGGCTATGGTTTATATTAAAATTTATATGATGAAAACTGTAAAGAATCCGACACCATTAGCCCAAAGTTGGTGGTTAATTTATTATATTGGTTTTAGATATAAGCAATCAAATTCTGATAGACCAAATAGTTTAGTAGTCTTGGAAAACTAGATATATACTTGAAATTATCATTAAATTTGAAACCAAAATATCAAACATAGAATTTTCTTTAATAACATCATTAAAATATTTTTAATATCGTTTCCTATCAATCATAACACACTTCCTTACATCCTATATAAATAAAAATAAATAAATGTATGAGCTCTAAGGATCTATAAGGGTATGTGTACAATGGAAGTTATCACGAAAAAATAATGAATAATCAATATGGAAAGGTAAATAAATTAAACACATGATATTTAAAAAATATTTTTAAAAGAAGAATAATATGTAAGGAATAACTAATTATCAAAATAATACCATATAAATAATCACATAAACTGGAAACTTATAAATGAATATTTCAACTAATTAAATAATCACATGGACATCAATACGTAATATCATAACGAGGAAATTTATATTCCAAAAATAAAAACCATAACGTCACGGAATATTTATAAGAAATATGAAATATATTCATAAGTACATAGACCAAAAAACCAATCTAGTTTGTCTCGTGATAATTATAGATGAATTGACAGTCTATACCAGACCAAAACCATTACATTCTAAGACCAAAGAATTCCTCATTCGAAACAAGAGAAACACAATAAATTTAAATATTCATATTAAAAAACTATCATATGAAATGAAAATAATTTATTCAGAAAATAAACAAAATAAAGATAAACATTCATATTGGAAAAGTATTATACAAATGTTAAAACATTCCATAATAAATAAAAAATTTCATAAAATATCCCTAATTCAATGATGAATTTTATCTAAATAATACTTCTTAGTGGAGATGATCATAAAACATGTGGAGTTATATTAAGGATGTACAATTTACAATATATTCCCAAGATTGAAGAATCTAAAATAAGGGATGTTTTTAATGATGAATAGAAATAATGTAAAAATTCTATTAAAAATAGTCATGATTAAAATATTCTTTACACTGTCAAAATCACTTTCACAAACTAAAAATTTCTATAATATTTGGGAAAAAATTTATTTTAAAATAAACTTGTTAAATTTTAATGTAATATTAAAAACAATGAGTGGTAATGATGATGGTTAATTTCATAAATTTCATATAATTTAAAAATTATTCTTTTTTTACATTGTTATAAAAAGTTTAAAAGACCTTTTTTTAGAAAAAGAAAAGAAAATTCAGTTCAATTTTTTTGTTAAATGTAACAAATTGGTGAAAATGTGTCTAAAAACCATTTGGAGGAATTTAAAAAACCTTATTGAAAATATTTTTAGAAAACATAGATATGGGTGAAAATAATTTTCGGTTGAAGAAAAAAATAATGACATCATTTCTTGAAAGAATTTTGTCAGTAATATTAAATAAAAAAGAGAGGAAAATGGTACAATTAAATTAAAATTTCTTTTATAAATAGTGTATAAAAAATATATTATGTTTATGATATTATTATTCAAATAATTTTCCCAATAGAGAAATTAATATAAACAATCCTTAATAGGGATGAGATTTCGAATAAACCTTTACCACTTTCATAAATTTTGAATCATAAGCCCCATGAAGGAAATAACATCAAATAAAACATTAAATATCTTTAAGATAAATATATTCATGTAATAAAATATCAAAGGTTCATTATATACACCACAATAAAGAAATAAGTTGTAAATATGGTATATGTCTCACATAAGTAAATGTGAGATGAGAAACCATTACATTAGGTCGAATTTCCTTGATACATGTTTGAAACTCCTATAGGGTAAATATATATTTGTTATAAATATATTATAGATACTAAATCGTATGTATAATATACCATATATAATTTTTAAATTACTTTTATCACCAATTTATTTATAATTTGTTTCTAAAAATCATTATTCTTGGTGATAAATATGTTTTTCATGTCTGTTTGGTTTTGTAGTTTTAGTCATTTAACATTGATAATGGTTAGAAAATCACTATAATTTTTCAAAATATATAATTTTATTATATATTCATTATATATTTTTTCACAATAGACCATAAATATTATAGGTTGAAAATTAGTGATACAATTCATAGAGATGGTAAGCCTTACATATGTATGAATGATCTTATCATTTTTTGGAAAGATAGAAAGTAGGAAAGGTAAAAATTATTTCAATTTTATAGAATAATTATTATTTCATATATATAATTTATATTTATTAAATATATCATTATTATAATTAATGATAAAATAAAATGAAAAACATTTAACAATTCTTCTTAGAGGCGGTAGTCCACACGTACGCTTGAGCGACATTAACTTTCCCAACAGACTGAAAGGTAAGAGGTAAGATGAGATATTATAATTATAGAATTTTAATTATAACATAAATAATATATTTAAATTAAATATATCATTATATCTATACATGAGATATGTTTATGGAAAACAAATTACTGCATTTCGTGTGGTGGTAGACGGTCATACACAAGATCAATGGTTTCATTTCCCATTTGTGAGATGAAGAGATATATTTAAGTCAAAAAGTTAACATAATAACTTTTGAAAATATTTTATATAATGGTGTTATTGTTTTATTATAGTTTATTAATAATTTATGGAATGAATATATGAAATAATATTACAACTCAATGTTAATAACAATACCTCTTCATTGAGGCATCACTTTTGGTTTATAAATAAAGGCTTATTAGATTTTTTTATGATAAAAGTAAGGTCTTCAGGTAATTTGGATGAATGTAAGGAATATATTTGAGATATTATTTTCCAAAAAATGTATTGGGATGTTTTAAAATGAGAGGATTCAAGGTGACCTTTTATAAGTTGTATGAGTGATACACATGTAATTTTTGAAAATAATAAAATTTAACACTGTTTTCCCCATACAAAAGGATAAAAATGTGGCTCATTATTAGACCAAATATTATATAAGTTCTTAATATATCTCGAAAATTCGAATTGAATATGATTTTATGTCATTTTAACCCTTATCTTCTTGATTCAATACCTAGTAAATATTTTTTAATATTAAACACTGTAATTATTATTTTTTACTATTTTTACTATTCATCGTGAAATAAAATTATTTTGAAATTATTATAGAAAATCAATTATTATTATTAAAAATATATAATACATTTTATAAAATTAAATTTTCATAATTAGTAGATTTTAATTTAAAGTTAATCACGTGAACGCGATGGAAAAACAATTTTCCAGTGGAAATGTTTTGAAACATATATAATGTTTTTATATATAAAACTAACATAAAATTGATTAAAATTAACTAAATTATATTAACTAGGATATAATTTAACTAATTTATATTTTAAAACAATTTATTAAAAACATTTACTTTGAAAAGGATTTAAATGAAAGGAAAATTTCCTAAACAAAATTGTTTTTCAATATTCACTGAAAAATAATTAGTTTTCCAGAAAATTATCATATATTAAAATTAAGACAATATTTAAATTAAGATTTCAAAAATGTAATTTTTTTTTTCTAATAGATGTTTTAATAATTCAATATTTAATTTTAAAATAAGAGTGTAAAACACATTGTAATCACTTTTCATAAAAACAGTTTTGAAGAATATAACTGGGTTTATTAATTTCTCATGCTTTGAAAAAATATTATATAAATGATAAAAAAATTGATAGAATATAAAATATAAAAATTTTATTAATATTATTCCCAAATAGTTACACATTTATTCTAAAAAATATTCTATATTCATAAAACTATTTCTTTATAAGAATAATTATTTTAATGTTATTTTTTATTTATAATTGATTAAAAAAATAAGTTTATTTTATACATGTGTAAACTATATAATTCTCATAAATCAGTTAGTCTTATTCATACTCGCCTATTTAATAGAAATGTTATCATGAAAATATTTATATAATATATTTCAATGTTCCTTTAAGTTCTACACTGCGTGTTGTATACCCTATCGAACAATACATTATTTTTTTAAAATCTCAAGATGTTATAGTAATGGAGTATTTTTTATTGGAGAAATATGTGATATATAGAATAAAAAAAAATATAATTCAGTAACTCTCAGTATAATATTAGAAGATTATTTTTCTTCCACTCTAGTTGCAATAAAAATTATATGGATGATGGCTCAACATGAAGTATTTACTATTGATATGAAGCTTCACATACTCTAGGATTTTGATAATCAAAGTGATATTAAATTACGTAAAATCTTGAGATACATTATTGATTAGTATATATATATATATAATCACCTCATCAATTATCATACATATTATAATGATGTAAAGTTGGATTTTTTTCCGATAATGGATTAAGTTTCATATATTTTCACATAAACATTACCAAAGAAAATATTTTTAGTAGACGAGGTTGAAAATGGGTGTTAAACATACCTCTTTACAATTATAAGGGATGTGATATCTTTCCCCTCTCTATTGCATCTTTTTTTATTATTTTAAATGGATATAAAAATGTTTGTATCCTAAATCTATCCATGGGTAAATTATTAACACTATTAAATATAAAAATTTATTTAGGGGGTTTTCGTAAAAGGGGAAATGTAACGTCTTGACCCAGATTCCACTAAAACGTTGCTCCTATCCGTTGGGGTACAAGGCTTCAAGAATGCCTCCTTGTACTCCAGAGGTAACCGACTTGTATCAAGGGCCTAAGGTGTGGTATTGGGGAGACTATGCCCTCATATTAGAGTAATAAGTAGTGAAAAATAGATGAGTATAATATAAAGAAGAAAGTAAACTATGTGCGGAATTATTAAACAACTGAAATAGAGCATCTTTTAATGATAAATTAATATTCTAAAATTCAGAACAACTTTGTCATACAATAAAAAATAGTTACCCAATTGTCTGACCAGACAGACACATGATTATGAAAGAAACTGTAGGTAAAAGTATATTATTTTTCTAAAAACTCTGATCCAGAAACAAACCCAATCTCTAGACACTGATGAACTACACCAGCTCGGTCAGTAGAACCCCTCGAGCATCTCCACATGATCATTAAACACCAGGCCTTACCACTATCCATAATGTTACTCATGATCAACCATAAAAGTATACATAAGGTCTACAAGTACACTATAGTGCACGTGTAGGGGTGTAGAAGAATCTCAGTAGGCCACCCTAAAAAGCAACCTATAAATGTGATTCTATAAGTTTTTGCCAAAGAAGAGTACATAGCCTCTTCGAGAAACTATAAAATGAAGTAATCCAATCTCGAAACCATAGCTGAACCCAGGGTTTGTAATCCCTGTCAAATGGGATGGTTCCACCATGGATGTCCATAACTATATATGCACACATGTATAGTCCCATACCTATATATATATATACACATATCTGAATATTCATTGGTATGTGAATCAAATAGCATTAAACTATATCGGTAGTCAAATATTAGGTCTATAATCCCAGTCAACTAGACATCCTATACAAGGTCATTGAGATAGATGTTCTACCCCTCAAGTTGTATACCATTAAGTCGATATCTAGGTCCATAATCCCATAAAAATATACCTTCTATGACCAAAGCCGAAAAAGACTCTATGGAAGTTATGAAACCATAAGGGGGATACTCATCCTACACCTGGGTTGACACATACTCGCATCCAATAAATAAAACAAAGATGTTGTATATGGATAGAATTAAAACCGTAATCTACAACCATCACTGTTCGGAAAACATGGATCATCTGACCATGAATACCGCCGAGAATCAAAATGTAATGTCCAAAAATCCCAAACCATAGTCCCGTAACTAATCTAGAAGAGTTTAATAATTCTGATCACATAACATTCATCATATGAGCCCATCCAAGGAATTCCTACAATGGGAATCCAAGTATATCTAAAGGCATAGAAGTCATGAACCCACTGATCCCATCCATGGAATTACTATAACTCGAAACCAAGTATCACTCTGGGTTTAAAAATTATTAGACCACTATTCATGTCCAAGGAATTCCTCCAATGGGACTACAAGTATCATTCATGGTATATAAATAATTCCAATAGAGACCATCCAAGTCATCCCTCAATGGATCCATGGATCATTCTTCATTAAGTATAGCCTCTAGGAACCAGACCACATCTTTCATGGATCATTAATGGCTTAACATAAAACTATCTTCGAGTCCATCCATGGAAGTATAATCTAATTTCACAGTTCACCCAATGTATAAGGTACAATAGACATATGATCTCATCCATGGTCTTTTAATTGATTCCATGGTTCTCCCATTGTAATTTACCCCTTTAATCATTTATGATTTAATTTAAACATTTCATTAGGCAAATAAAGGTCAAAACCCAAAATCCTCATGCCTCAACAGCTAGATACTAGGAAACACCTCTGGTCATCCCAAAAAGGAATATATATCACTATATATTTATATATATTTCTACTTAGGATCAATATCCAAGTCCTAGGTAATAATTTTGTGTGTCACTAAAATTTCAGTAATAACATGTCTCAGAATTCAATTCCCAGGGGATCACAATTGGGTATCCAAAGATGAAATACATATCCCATGGAGAATGTCTATCCATCAACAAAATGAAGATGCCTGACGTCTGGATCAACAACCACCAACTAGGAAGCACTTTGGTAACATCCCTACATCAACAATAATAATGTGAAGTATAAAAAAAGGATTAGGGGTGGCCCAAACACCCAACCAAACACTAAAAATAGAACACAATGGTATTACTAGTTCAGAATGGGTTCTATGTTACACCTAAACACTATCTCCACCTAGACCCGATGTGACATCTTAGGGTTGTTCAAACAAAAAGAACCAGCTGGGTTCTTCAAGTAAAACACTGAAGAGTCATCGTACTCAGGATCCTTTGTTTGATATGTAAGAACAAGGATCCTATAAGGGACTCCAAAGATAAACCTTCAAGAATATGAATCCCTAAGGGGATCCTTATAAGCAATAGGTCTCATGTCCTCAAAGGCCAAAAGGGCATCTCTCTCAAGGGGAAAATCCACAAAATAAAAGGTCACGAGAAATTGATCATAACTCATCTCAGATAAAGATCTCAACTAGGTTGGTCTAAAAACCCAACCCATCATTCACATTCATGTCTCTCCCTCAGGTGGAAGTTTTATTTGATAACTAGAGAAAGATCCTCTCAATTTAGTTAGAAGCCCAAAAACACCCATTAGGAGTCCCCATAATGCTCCATAGGTTTCACCATCACGATCTATCTAGAAAACCACATATAATAGAATAATATTGGTGGTCCAAAACTCACATCAAGAATTAAAACAAGAAAAACACTCAAATGGGATACAAGGGGGAAGTACATCGCATCTTACCATGGGTGCATGACGTGTACTCCTACATCCCCACCTAAGTGTGTACTAATTTCAGCCTAGGCATGAACAATCCACAGGTGCACGATATGGGAAACGGGTAAACGGTGTGTACCCAACATGGGTTACATTACCATGTACCTCAATTGTCTTGGATAAATACTTTCCCATGCCATGTAATCATACATGATGTGATACCCTACATGGGGTTTGTCTGCATACTCCACACAATCATGTACCCCTACCCTGGTAGAGATGTCTAGGTATGGAGCCCCACAAAAAGTACCAGTACATGGCGTGAATACCCCATACATGACATTTACCCCTCAGAAACTCGTATTACCCAATTGGAAAGAGCGCATGATGTGTCCCCTAAACTACACACCATGTAACCAAGTTTCCATGAATAGGAAACCCTTAAAACGCTTGAATCTATAGTTTTCATCCCCAAATCAACAAATAGGGCCTGAAGAGGACACAAGAAAGCAATATAAGACTAAAAATTGAAAAAAAATATTTTAAAGAAGATTTATAGTTAAAACATAAATGGTCCAACCTTCTGGTGGAAACCACTAAATCATTACTTGATCTCACGGTCCATAGATGCCATATATCAAACCAACACATCGAGGGATTCACGGTGCTAGCACCCCCTCATTCCCTCTCCCTCTATTCTCCCTCTACCCTTTTCTCCCCTAGTATAATGATGAAGGAGGATACATAGGCAAGGTTTATGTGAGAAGGTGGAGGAAATAAGATAAATGAAATAAAAATATTGAAAACAAAAAGAAAAATAGAAGAAAAAGGGGCTCGACCCGGCCCCGAAACCCAACTCATGTTTATGACTCACCTAGGAAAAATCCCCCTTCCAGACTCAACATTAGTGAATCAATCTCAATCAAATGCTCCATTTAATAGTTATGTCTGAACGAAACCTGTTGAATATGGTAGTATTTAATTTTATAAATATTAAATATTAATTATTCTGTCCAAATTTGAATTGCTCAGATTTCCACCAAACACTTGTACTAGGGTATACAACCTATTATCAGACCAAATAAGTGGTAAGAAAAATTATATATGTTAATTTTATAGGGAAAAGACCATTTTACCACTTTATAAGCATCCATCAAGAAAAATTCACGTTTCTAATCAAAATGCTACTCCAAAATGACAAAGGTTCTGAAAAACGCCCCTCCATAAACATTCTCTTCCCTATGAGGCCTAGAAGAAGGAATAACAGCTATGGCTTGAAACTAAGAATCTACAAAACCAATCTATCTAGACTATACAATGACAAGTCTCATAGCACCAACAACTTCCTTTTACATGGAAGACATTTAACTACGACTTATCTGGTACTTCCCATCATTTTAATACCCTTATCGTCATCTTAATCAAAACTATAAGCACAAAAGACCACATAAAAATATCAATTTCAACTGAAAACCTGATTCCCCGCCATCAAATTGCTAGTTTTTCACTCCCCACCATATGGCTTACCTTACACCACTCCTCGAGCACAACCTCAACTGGTTCCCTACATAACTAGGATGAAACATTTAGAAGAAAAGTAGCTCAGTGTATGGATGAAACTCTCTCAAAATTCTCAGATTAATTATGATTGATCATTATCCTCTCTAATAGGAGTATACTAAGATTCCAACTAGGAAAACACATATCTCTTCAAACCACACTCACCATTGAGTCAAAACCTTACCAGGATTTAGCCATGGGTCAACCGCCTCATAGTACCCCAACATTTCACGATGTCACCTCAACATCAGAGGGGCATTCTAACACAAATTACGGGATCCATGTCCATAGAAAGTCTGGAAAACATTGTTCCTTAACTCTCACCCATCCAATAACTTATTTTGATTCAAATGAAAACAAATCCAACCGTTATGTATCTTTATAACCCAAATTGTACTCCATTGAGTCATCCAACTGCAAGGCTAAGAAGATCATGCTTCACAACATGTAAGTTTCACTAAAGCTGATGCTCCCTTGGGACTCCTTTTAAAAAATCATGAACCATACCTATACCACGATTTATTTAAACGATCTCCCATAAAAATTTGTTGTCGAGCCATGATAATCAACCCACTCTCTTACTACATTAGTAACAATGGAAAAACGCTGATTGAGCATGCCAGGTACCCAAACAATCCAACTTGATGAAGCAAGTCTCTAAAAACAAGCACCCAGGGTGCTCTGTCAAAATATGAAGGTATCAAAATACCTATAATGATAATCATTTGTATCTACTATGCCGCGATCTCATAAAAAGTTTAAAAAGAGATCACATCCTAAACATGAATCAATGAACATGGGATAACCTCTCACGTAGTCTACCCTTGAACAAAACAGATGAAGACCTACAATGGTCCAGGTCTATGCTAAGGGACTCTAGGTCTCCCACCCATACATACAGAGAAAGACTCGAAACTGGGTCACTAGGTCTAACCACCCCTGCCAAACAATCATAGCCTCTCCAATGTAGTTAATAATCACCATGAACAGAAAGGTTCATAGATGAAAACGTGACCAATGAGGGCCTTGATCCTCTTCGATAATTCTCGGAAGGAACTGCACTCGGAAGGTCACAACCAATGTAGGAGAGAAACATAACTGACACTTATCAGGTATATGTATATAGAAGTATCCAATTGATGTCTAGTTAACAATAAAATTTCCAGTTTCCATTTACATTGTACTCAAATATCATACTAGACTACCAAAGACAAAAAAACAGCACCCTAAGAGGGTCTCTATTAAAGGGAATCACATGCCATATCAACCAACTAGGGTCACCAAACCTCCTATGAATGAGGAATGAGTCATCATCCGCAACCAAAATACATCAACATAGATCCACATACCCTTCTATCAGAGTGAAATATATGTGTAGGCAGGCCCAAAGGCCTCATTTGTTAGAAAAAGCTCACACAATCAGGCCTATATGATGTGAATTATACATTTCAAATATGATGCATGAGATGAATATTTCCTTTGCTATCCAAGAGAAAAAATCCATATTTGGACTCTTACTAATAGCCAAGAGATAGAGATCCATATTAAATCATAACATCTACACAACATGTGCATTAGTCAAGAAAAATAATATATAAATGTAACATCACAAATCTGAACATCAATCCCAAAACCCTAGAAACCCATACTTCTTACCAGAACAACTATTATCAATGCACTTGTCCGATATCCATCAAAGGTTCCAAGACATTCTTGATATTATTATATACCATATATCAATAATTAATTACTGAAAAAACAGCTATGATATCAATTTGTAATGTTTTGACCTAGATGTAACAAAACTGGTGCTCTGAGCTGGTGGGTTAGAAGGCCTCAAGAACACCTCCACGTACACCAGATGCTACCAACTAGAAACGAAGGCATGTGGTGTGAAAGTTGGGAGACAATGCCCTAATTCCAAAGTAACCAATAGTGGAAAAATATATAAGTATCGTACACATTGGAAAGTAAATAGAGTGTGAAAGTAGTAAATATCTGAAATAGAACATGGTGAAATAATAAATGAAATGTTGTAAAATCCCAAACAACTATGTCATAAAATACAACACTGACCACACCCTGATCCAACCATACAAATAAATGAGTACAAATGAAATAGAAATTAAAAGTATAAGGATATACTACAAACTCTGAGATAACCCATGTACCCAATATCCAAACACTGTCGAACTACACCAGCCCAATCAGTAGAACAAATCGAGATGCTCCACCCAATCAAGAAAACCTAGGCCTCAACCCTATCAATCATGTAACTCGTGATCAACCTGAAAAGTATAAATAAGTTCTACACGTATACCAAGATTCACACCAACGAGTGTTAAAGTAAAACCATTGTTGTCCATAACTATAAATGCAGACATGTGTAGTCCCATATTGACTCATATGTACATATATATGAATATTCGTTGGTATGTAAATCAAATTACATGAAACCACAACAACAGTTGAAATTCAGGACCATAATCCTAGTCAAATAGACAACCAGTGCAAGGGAATTGAGCTAGAAATCATGCCAGTAAAGTCATGTACCATAATGTCGATCTCTATGTGCGTAAGCCCGTCGATATATACCTTTATTAGACAACACAAAAAAAGTCTCTAAGAAAGCTATGTCGCCACAAGGGGAAACTCAATCTACAACTAGGTTCACATGTACTCTCCTACAATCACTAAAACAAACACTAGTATAAAAATACCCTATACCAACGGTTTGGAAAACCGTGGCCAAGTAAGCCATGGGGACTGGTCTATACCAATGGTTTTGAAAACCGTTGGTATAAGTAATGTGAAAAATCTATACCAACAGTTCCATTAAACTATTGGAATATGTATTTCAAAGAAGAAGAATTCTGTGGGTTTTTATCCGAGTACCTGTAGTTTATTATTGATTGACCTATCCACTAACCTAACTTGAATTTTTTTAACATAATTTCACAATTATATATATATTTATTATCATAAATATTTTAAATTTTGATTTATATAATTTTCTCGGTAAGACGATTCTATAAACAATACATGTAACTATACCAACAGTTTTCAAAACCATTGGTATAGAAATATACTACCAGTTTTGAGAATCGTTGGTAAAGATTCTTTGATTTTGGGACCTATACCAATGATTTGGGAAAAAAAATTGGTATAGGGTCACTATTATGGTCCTATTCCAATGGTTTTCCCCAAACCATTGGTATAGGTCCCCCCTTACCAACGGTTTGTCCAAAACCTTTCGTATATGTCCAAATTAGTGACCTATACCAATAGTTTTGGCTAAACCGTTGATATAGGTCCATACAAGTGAACTATACCAAAAGTTTTCCCAAAAACGTTGGTATTGATCATATTTCTAGTAGTGAAAGATATTGTATACCAATAACATCTAAACCATAATCCGCAGTGGTAATTAGTCAGAAAACATAGAGCATCAACCCCTGAATCCTACTGAGACTCTGAACACAATGTCTGACCATCTCAACCCATAGACCCGTAACTAATCCGGAAGATCATAATAATTATAATCATATAAAATCCATCATATGATCCCTTCCAAGGCATTCCTATAATGGGAATTCTTGTATCTATAAAGGAATAGATTTCATGAACCCATAGAGCCAATCCAAGTAAATCCTATGATATGATTCCAAGTATCAATTAGGGTATACAATAAATTAGATCCCTGAGCCCATCCAAGGAATTCCTACAATATTAATACATGTATCAATAATGATATATATACAATTAAAATAGAGAACGTCCAAAGAATCCATCACTAGATCCATGGTTTGGTTATTATTTGAGAATAACATCCTTGAGCCTGACAACTACATATGTGGCCCGTTCATGGCTTAATATAACAGCTTCTTAATGTCCGTCCATGGAATTGTAATTTGAATTATTGGTTCATCCATGGAATAAGGTACAATAGTCATATGAGCTGCTCCATGGTATTTTAACTAAGGCCATGGTTCTCTAATTTCTATTTACCCCATTATTTATTTAAGATTAAATTTAAATATATCATTATGAATGCGATGGTCAAAACCCAAAAGCATCCAGGCTCAACATTAGCATACATGGAAGCACCTATGGTCATCCAAAAATGGTATATATATCTATATTTATGATCAAAAATCATGCCCCAGGTAATACTTATGGGTATCAATGAAATAATAGTAATAAAATGGTTAAGAAGATGAATCCTAGGGAATCTTCATTGGACATCCATAAAATAAATACAGATCATATGAAGTATTTTAGGGTATCCCAAAAGCAAGGAACACCGCTCACATTAGGCTCAATAACCACCAACTAGAAATCACCTCTGGTAACATCAGTAAATAATCAATATATGTGTGAAGAATAAATAAAAATGTGAGAGTGGCATGAACACCCAACACAACACTAAAACAAGAGTCCCGTTAGATTACCAATTCATCACGAGTTCTAGGTGACACTCGAACAACATCTCTACCTAGACCTGACGTGATAGCTTAGGGACAGTCAAACATCTGGCACCTGCTGGGTCCCTCAAGTCAACACTAAAGATGCATCATACTCGGGATACATGGTATGATACCCAAGAACATGGATCCTACAAAGGACTCCTTAGATCAACATACATGAAAAGGAATCCATCAGGGGATATATAGAAGCAATAGGTCTCATTACCTCATTGGTCAGAAGGGCATGCCTCACACATGGAACACCATCATAAGAAAAAGTCCTAGGAGATAGCTCATAGCTAATATCATATTGAGATCTAAACAAGGATGTTCTAAACTCCAAACCTATCATTCTTGTTCAAGTATATCCCTTAGAAGGAAACTGTATAGGATAACTGGGGGAAAAACCTCTCCATTTAGATAAAATCCCCAAAAAACCCATTATGAGTCCTCATAACGCTCCATAGGTTTCACCATCATAATATATGTGGAATCCTACTAAGAATGGACTAATATCGGGTCAAAAATTGAAACTGGGTAGGAAAAAAATGAAAAAACCTCAAACATGTTACAAGGGGGTAGTACATGGCGTGTCCCCATGGGTACATGATGTGTACTCCCACAGACCCACCTAGGCAAGTAAATCCTTCGTCTGGGGTGTGTACCAGCCACATGTACACGACATATGAAACGAGTACATAGTGTGTACCCAGCATGGGGTAAAAACCTATGTTCCTCATCTGGTTGGTCCAGATACTTGGCCAGGTCGTATACTATTACATGGTGTGCTACTGTACACAAGGTCTAGCTATGTACTATAAACAGTCATGTAACCCTACATGAGTATAAAAGTAAAAGTGCTTGGCCACATGGCCATATAATAGTACACAATGCGTATACCCCATTCATGGAGTATAATCCATAAAACTTCATCTTCCATAAATGGAAAAAACACACAACTTGACCCCTGAACCACACACTGTGTAACCTAGTTTCCCTGAATGAGAATCACATAGTTCATCATAATCCCCCATTTTTGTCCACAAATCAATAGATCGGGCCTCAAGAGGATAAAATCATGATATATAATACTATTAAAACATGATACAAAAAATTTAAATAGGATATATGGAAGAAACATAAACATTCCTACCTTCAGGTAGAAACTGTTGAGGATTTTCATGATTTCATGGTCGCCAAATATCGCACGCCGGACCAACACGCTGAGGGATTCACAGAGGTACCACCCCTCCTTTCATCTCCCATGTTTCTCCCTTACCCCTTTTATCCCATAGTAAAATGACTTAGGAGGAGCCATTGCATTGATATGAATGATAAGGAGAAGAAAACAAGGGAAAATAAAGAAAAAATGAAAAAAAAGAAAAAGAAGAAAAAGGGTCCCAAGCTGGCCCCAATTCCTTACTCAAGATTAAGCCTCAACTAGGAAAACATATATGTTCCAAACTCAAAAATGGAGGAAGAACCTCAATCTGATGATCTGTTCAAAAATTAATGGCCAAATGGACCTCTGTGAATAAATTAATATTTAATTTAATAGATATTAAATATTAATTATTCCATCCAACTTAGAACAGCTCATATTTGCAGCAAACACCTATCCTAGGGTAAAAACCATAATATGGGAACACAAAAGTGGTCAGAATAATTATATGAGGTCATATTCTAGTGAAGAAATCAATTTTACCCATTTTAAAGCCTCTAAAAGAAAAAAAATCAAATTGTTTCTCAAAAATGCAGTAAAAAAATACATGGTTCTTACAAGACAAATTTAATTTCTTTATGTGTGAAATTTTTTAAATGTTTTTGAAATGGATGCAGGTAATTTTTATTGTAAGAAAAAATTATTACTCTGAAGAATATTTCCAATGAAATCATAGGTGTAAGGAATTTTTTATGTCACTATATATGAAAATCATGGTATTGTCAGTCAATAATTCATGTATCCTATAATAAGTTTTCTCATGTAGTCATATAATTTTTGGAAGTATAATCTGATGAATGGTTTTTAATGTTTAATTGATTTATATTCTTTGGTTGACAACAATATACAAATGGAGAGATTTTTTTGGAATAATAAATTTGAGGGATTTTTTAAATACTAAAAGTTATTATGGAAGATGATTAAGAATGTTTTTTTTATCAAACATAAATCATAAATGTTTTTTTAAATATTTTCTATGATTTGGATAACTAAATTTTTTTATAGAAAAGTCCATAAGGAAAACTAATCTAGATGAATTTTTATTATCATAAGAAAATATCTTGATGTTTTTCTTTTTATTTACAGAGTGATCAGACTATGTTTTCAAGGAATTCAATCTAAAAATGTTTTTTTATTTTTAATGATTCTAACATCATGTGTTATATGATATATAATGAAACAATCATAATTTTAAAGGGGATAAATTTAATTCTATTAATAATGATCTTACTATGAATTTTTATAAAGTGAACCAAATTGGAAAAATCGAAGAGAGGTATAACTGAGGAGAGTTTATGTTTTTAGTACTTGAATAATTATAGAATTAAAATGTAGAAGTATTTTTTATTGATAAAAAATTTCATGTTCATTATTTTTGGAATATATGGAATTATGATGTTTTTATTATTCAATTATTAGGGAACTATGGAGAAAAGAAGAATATTTTTAAAGTGATAAGAGAATATGCTAAAAAACTCCAAATATGATGAAGTACAATTGGATGAAATCCAAATCAGATGAAGTCAAATTTTAATAAATTCAAATAGGAAAAATTATAAATTTGAAAAATTTTAGTTAGGCATATTATTTCAAAAAATTGCATCAGAAAATGTTTTCGTGCATTGTCTACTAGAAAAAACTGAATGAAGTTGTAAAGATGAAATTTTTATCAGTAAGACTAGATATGTGTATTTTATAATCATAGTTTAGTATATGATAAAAAATTAAGGAAAAAATAATTATGGTATAATTCATCATACAATAGATGATATGGAAAATTTATTTTGAGATGATCCTATAATTTTATAAATGTAATATTCAGAAAGAGATTCTTTAGATGGAATAAAAATTACTAATTTTTTCTAAAAAAACAATTTATGTGATATAATATATTACTATATTGAATTTCATTATGATGTTTTTTATAAAGAATTAATTTACTTAACTATAATATGATCTGAGACTGTTCCAAATATAATGGAAGGAAGAATTGTGATTCCCACAGAGTCTGAAATAATGTTTCAGAAGAATTGGGTGCTAGATTTTACGAGACACTTCTTTAATTATCTCTAATCATTGAGTATCATACATTTAGATTTTATAGAGTGAGATATTTTAATTTCATGTTTTCCTTTAGGGAAATTAAAAAAATGAAATCCCTCCTTTTATTATTCTCTTTCATCTATGAATTGAGTGCAAGTACAATATAGATAATGATGTGTATTGTTGACAAAAGAAATGATACAATGTTGTATAATTAATATTAGATAGAGATATCAAAAAAATTATAAATCTGGTGTTTGAGTAAGAATTTTCTTACCAATAAATATATTTTTTAAGAATAATATGTTGTTAACTAATATTGAAGTTGGGATTATGTGAAACAAACAAAAGTCCCTAAAAACACATTTACAACAAGAGTAATTGGATTTTTTTTCAATAGTGAGTATAAATATGGAGTGTATGAATGTTTTTTTATAATTAGATGGAACCAAAAATGGTTTTATTGATGAGAAAATTTAATAGATAAATAACATGAATATTGAATGGTAATATTATTATACCAATGTTGAAGGTGGACGATCTTTCCTGATGTGGAATAAGAATGAAAATAATAAGTTCTGGTTCGAAGATAAAAATTGATGTAGGAGAAGAATCAAAATGGAAATATAATGAAGTTGTTAGTGGAGGTTTCTAAAGATTTTATAAATTTTGTTATAAGCGCGGAGATAAAATTCAATTTTGTATTAATAATATTAAAATACAAATTTATAGATAATAACCTATTCCCAAAACCAAATAGTAATTATTTTTTTTGTATATTTTGTGGTATGGGATTATTTACAAAATATACCTAGGGATAGAAAATCTTACGTCGAATTGAGCCTCCTATATTCTTGTGTTCTTATGAAATGTGATTTTTTCTTGTTTTTGTTAAAGCTATAACTCATTAACAAGATCAGAATATTATCTATTATAAAGAAATTATAAAAATAAAATATCACTGATTCTTCCATTCCCCCTCTTATTGATCAATCAAATTATATTGGGACCTTTGATTGATTTTATTCGATTCTCTAAATTCATTATTGGTTAGGGGATACACCACCCTAAAATGTTACACATGGATAATTATCTCATTTTGATTTGAGTTAGTGTGACTGTAAACTAAAATTTCCAAAGCATTTATTAGGGATTTAGGTTTTTATTAGACATATGATATCATTGTTTTTATGGGGATCTATGTCTTCATCTATCAAGTTTTATCGAGTAAGGGAATTAACCTATAATACATGATTGAATATTATACATTAATTTTTAAATAATTATCTATTATTAATAATTAACATTCAGGTTGGACAATAGAATTTATAATTCCAATTTTAAATTTGTGAATAAGTACAATTCATCCAAATAATTTTTAATATATCACTCTAGGAAAATGAATGAATTTAAAAATATCACCCTTTTAATAATGGGAAAAAAATCCAAGAAAACATTATTGAATATAGGGTCCCCCAATAACTGGCTTGTTGGACCCCATGAAGCATCACTAAAGTGAATCTACTATGTTTGGGAAGTTTCATTGATGGGTAAAAACTTCTCATCAAGAAAACAATATCTAAGTTCAATTACCCTTGTGATGGGAGGGAAGAAAGAAAATTTTCAAGCACATGTCCTTCAATCATCTTCTAAGAGGACAATTGAATTCTCAATTATAGTAGTATTGTAAAACATCATATTAAATTTATATTTATAATCAGTAAACTGGTCACATATTTTCTTGGATTAATGAGTGAGAACAAATTCTATTTATAATACTTTTAGAGATCACATAGTCTTTTCACCACAAAGAAAAGTGAGAGGTTATTAATCCTGACTATGCTAAAGTTTTCCTTGGTATTGCATACTATAGACATTCCCTATAGAATATGATAGGTATAAGTTCCATGGGAGGAGTAAAAATTGAATGAAAATATAAGTATAGATTTTGGATCTCAAATTCATTTTGAATGTCCCTATACCATTAGTAGTTTTTGTCTTTCATTATTTATTTCTTAAAGGGTTGGTAATTTCTAGTGAGATTAATGAAGAGAACCTAATGTAGGTAAGATTACCTTGAACAAATATTAACTATATGTCGTATTGAGGGGCTATAATTTCAACTATTTCCTTGGTTTTTAATGATAACCATTAATTCCTATTTTTATGCCACAAATCTGAGTAATTTTCTTGAAATGATTGAAAATGACTATTTTAGTAGGTTTATCTTCGACCCATATCACAGTATCATTGTAAACAACATAAAAATAATTTCATTGGACACCTAATTGGTGATAATTAATCATAAATTCATTAATATTTTATTCCATTATACATCTAAGTTGTGGGTTAAATATGTGGTGAATTACTCATGAGTAGGTAGATGCATAATTTAAAAAATAGAATAATCCAAAAAATTAAACCACTTGGGGTGCTCTAAAACCTATGGATTATTAATATTTTAGAGTAAATTTAGATTTTTTATACATTGATAAATATTTTATAAATGAAATTTATTTGGGAAATAAATTTCTATAAAATTTTAATTAAACTATTTTATGAAGGAACTTGTCCATTATGTAGTGACTGTTGGGGTTTATGGAATTGATATATACAATATTTTGAATATTATCTATCTTTAAAGGAATTGTGTTTTCAATAAAACTTGTAAATTAAACTTCAAAAACATAACTAGACTTATCAAATTTATCATTCTTAGCCTCAACGGTGGTACTGTGAGGTGGATTAATCCTTTTTAATATTTTTTTATTCACAATGGTTAGCTGGTCGGCCCAAATAGTGAATAACTAGTCATAGATCTTGGACTATCATATTTATGTATTCTTAAGGGAATAAATCCCATTTACTATCAATAAATACAATTCCATATCCTATTTTCATGAGTCTTGTATGTTCTAATAAATGTTTGTCATGTGAATTAATTAATATCCAAATTCCTCTACATAAAATCATCAATAGGTTTGAGACAAATTATTCCAAATAATGTAAGAATCATCGATATCCTCTTTGAAATATAAGGAACTATACGATCAATGTTCATATACATTCATAATTGAGGGTGTTTACTCTATGAAATCTTAAAATAGGTTATTATTATTGGAGGATTTTTTTTTCATCAGTTGGACTTGATTCGATGTTTTCAACTCAGATAGGGAACTTATTAATGTTTTCAGAAGTTCCATTTTTCTATACCCTATTTCTACAATACTGGTTTATGCCATTGAAAACACAAGGTTGTGTAAATAATATATTATTTCAACTATAGTTTTGTTTTATATGAACTATATAAGGCTGTACTCTCATAGGATGAATTTAATGATTCATTTTTTTTATAAAGAAGGATGATTTGATGACTGAATTGAGATAATCAATATAAAATAAGAGGTTTTTAGGGGACATTACCTCTTTTTTGGTAGCATATGGTGCTTTCATAGGTCTAAATTAATTTATATAATGTGATGGATGGGAAACATAAATATTTTATTTGCGTCATTTCATGGGTTGCCGGGAGTAACTTTTAATTCATTATGAGATGTTACTTATTATGTTTTCTCTATTTTAGGCTTTAATTTATCCCTCTTGTAATTATCAGTTATAAAATATTAAGTCTCAATATATAAAGTGGAATTATCAACATGAAAAACTCTTATATATTAATTGAGGGAGTACATCAAGTATCGATGTATAATGACAAATCTTCAATATACATGTGAATCTAGGGACTACCGAGTATATAATTGAATAAAATACCCTATTTTAAAACTCTATATTCAATGTCAAAACAAAACAAAACAATTGGGTTCTTAAGATAACATTCCATAAGGTCTTGTAATCACTATTTTATAACACTAAAATTTTAATCTACATGAAATCTAATATGTATCCTTCAACATGAGGAATTTAACGGTTCATCTAAGGATATGATTTATCCGAGAACGATTTTCCATCAAGTTCAGCTGAGTATCAACTTCATCAATCTAACTATATACATTTTCGGTATTTAAATGCAATTTTATTAACGCCTATTAACTTTTATTTATGAATAAATGACTATTTTATAATCATTAAATTAATTTTTAACATAATAAACATTTTATAAAACCACCTTAGTCTCAAAATACCTTGTATTTTTTTGTTATTTGATGAGGGAAACCATAATATCTTTAGATTGGATATGATTTTCCAAATTGTAACTTAATTCAAGAATATGAAATGCTGATTCCATTCACTATATTTTTATGTTTATGTATGAGATTTTTTCCTATAGGAATGTTTCTATGATTTCAATACCAGAGGATTTTGGGGTTTTGAGGGTGACACCACAAAATTAATTGGTGATGGTTCTTTGATAGTGTTAGGGATATAAGAGAATGGTCCCTTGGGGAATTGTTATTGACCATTATATAGTGTCCCATCTACATGACCCAAAAAACAGATGGGGTATAAACAATATAATGAGATAATTATATTGGTTTATGGATCTATTATATCATATTTCATTTATATTTTTATTATTTGGTTGTCATGGACAGTGTAGTCTAGAATAACTTCCTGACTCCTATGAGAGCATTGGATATAGCTAATTTTGTCACAATGACCACTTCCACAAATAAAGTGGGAGTAATACAACTCATATAGGTTTTATTCACCTTCACATAAATCTATTATTTATATGAAATTAATGTAATTAAACTATTTTTCTTCTTTATATGAGGGTTATATTTGGAGGGACACTGCTCATTATCACAATGTTGGGGGAATAAAATTTATGAGTGTTTGAATAGATTTATAATCCATAAGGAATATTTTTGGTAGTTCAGTATAAAATAACAAAAGTTTTTCTATTTGTAATATGAA
Source organism: Viscum album (assembly GCA_963277665.1). NCBI lineage: Eukaryota > Viridiplantae > Streptophyta > Magnoliopsida > Santalales > Viscaceae > Viscum > Viscum album. The sequence continues at coordinate 37,175,670 of OY728143.1, forward strand.
TTTATCTTTGAAGATGTCAAAACTAGGATAATAATAAGAATTAGTTCCATGACTGGATTGTTTATCCATTCCTTGATGAAAACATTTTCAAGATTAACTGACTTCCATGTAATCCATCAATATAATTTATATTCATTTTTAGAACATACTACCACTCTCTTATTTTTTTCAAAATAGGTGGTAGATATGTGAGTCACATGTTCCCATGGGTTATTCATAGTCACTTTAACAACATCCACCAATTTCTATCTTATATTTTAAAGATGACATTTAACCCAATTAGTGATGAGTTCTATTAGTAGTCAATAATCTGGTAGTGAATTAGTATATGTTAGTATATGTTTATAAAAGAGTCTTTGAAGTAGTTTCAAGTACCAAATCATAAGTGATGAAGGATAATTAAGTTACGAATAATGGTGTCATTGTATGTTGAATATTGGCAATCATACAAATTCATGAAGCTAAAAGTTACCTTAATGTTGATCCATTTACAATAAGTACACAGTAATGGGAAATTAGTAACTAATTTGATATAATGAATTTTTTATAAATACAATAAAGTGAGTTTACACCTTTATTTATATGGAAAAATATATTTAAAGTGAGAATCTTCCATTAAATATACTGTTCGAGATAAATTCAAATAGAAAAGATGTTTGGATATGTTTCTACTAATATTTATTGAATTTTAAAAATATAATAAATATTGGAGGATATGGTAGAAATGATGTGGACGTTGCTTCATGGATTATAATGATATTTTTCATTCTTCTAGTGAAGAATGATTATGTACGGCTTGTTATTCACTATGAATGAGGAATTTGATTTGTTGAAATGAATGTTATATAGTATTTATATTTTGTTATATTATGAGTCTTTGAATAATTTTTATGTGGTTGGAGAAGAATTTTTTTTATTTTATGTAGTATGATAATGATCCATCCATGTAATTGCCAGGAATGAAGATTACTAATTATATGGATATAAAAATGGATGAATATTGAGAAATTAAGTTGAAGATAAAATATATGTTTTCAAGATTTTTTATTTATTAAAACAAATATTTTATTTTATTTGGATATCTTCGAATGTCATAATAAGAGTTTAAATTGGTGTGAATAATTTTGAATAAGGATGGAGACTTTAGTGATTTACATATTTCTCATGATTTGAAAAATTACTCCAAACATACGAATCTCTCATAGTTTCATGTTATTAAAAATTAATAAACTCCATGAGAAGTATGATCTACTATGGAGGATACATATGATTCAAAATATGGTAAATTATTAAATATTCACTTTAACAAATAATGTTTCTTTAGTACTTGAAAAAACATAAAAAAACTAATTCATGAGAGTCTATTTGAGTAACTAATTGATAATTTGGAAAGTATTTAGCTACCTTATGACACATAATTATATTAAAACCATAAATAATTGTTTCCAAAACCGTATAATGTAAAATATTTAATGTATAAGGTTATTTTCTATATATAGTTAACGGGATAAATATGTAAAGGCTATCATAGTTTCTAAAAACAAATACATAAAGATACATACAATAAATTATATTTTTTAATGTAAAGAACCACTAAATGTTATTTAATGGTTCCCCAACTCATTCATGAATGAAAACAAAGATCATAGAGCATATATAATGACTAAACATCAGATATGTATGAGTAAAATAGAAAACTATTTGGTAATGTTTTTAGTATCATTGGGATATGAATTTTTTTTAAAGATGTTTCAATAAATAAAAAAGTTTATTAATATAATATGTAAATTTTATTCCATTTTATAAAATATCAGATAAAAAATGAATTATATTAAAGGATTGGATTTCTGATAAATATTTATATATTAAATAATAATTTAAATATATTGGTACTAATTAATATTTCCATTGATTCAAGTAGAGTTTATATTTTTTTGATATGAAGAGGGATATTGTTTCATGACAGTATCCTTTAATCTATAGTTGTGACATCTAATGATATCATGAATATAAGAGAGGAAAAGAAAATAATTATTTTAAAAGCATATATAAAAGTTTTCCCTTATAATTAAGAGAATCCACAATAAATAAACTTTTGTGATATATATGATTTTTTCAATATTATAGAATGTTATTATATAGTAGTGATTGAATATTTAATGGTTGAGTTTGAAATATGAGATCATGGGGGGATATCCAAATGATTCTTTTGAGAAAATTAAATGACATCGATTGATGATATCAATAATTAATGATTGAAAGTGTGTTTCATGTTTAAAATATGAAAAAAATAATCATATTCATCTAAAATGAAAATAAATTATAAGAATAATAATATGAAAAAGAGTTAGAACTGAGGGAGGAAAACCGAATACAAAACATTCCTTAATATAATTATTATCAAAGAAACATATGGGGATAATAGTCATGATGATAATATATATATATATATAAATGATTTTATGGGTTAAAGTGACATATAGATATAATAATATGTGTGAAAGATTATCTTGTGGGTTGAGGAAGAAGTAGAGGTGAATATATAGAACCCAATTCCACTTTTACAAAACACCCCAGGACTCAATGAAACACTATAAATCCTATAATATGATTTCAATATATCATAATAATTAATGATTACAATTTCTTATATCATAAATTCTGATTATGAGACATTCTAATGATTATTATGTATGAGAAAACCTTGATATTTCTACATTCTATAAAAAAATATATGATCTTTTTTAGTTTATAATGGAATTGTTTTTGATAATAATCATTATTCAATAGAATAATGCTTAATATTTTATTTTATATTACAATATATTTTTTGATATAGAGTCTTGAAAATAGATAGTTAGTTCCATGCAATTTTACCAGGTGGGTGTTATGATGATAAATTCAAGGATATATCATTGAATATACTTATTTTTAATAATAAAGAGTAATATGTGTGCATGTGGTATATTAACCACCATACACTGGGGAATACTCATCAACATTATAGGCGATTCTCACTGAAAAATATTTTTGTTCCTTGTTATATTTTATACTATTTATCATTTATTACATGCAATATGAAGGTAAGAGAATGTGAGATCCATTCTATGAATATGTGTAGAGGTAAAAAATAGAAATTGTTTATAAGATTAAATCGATTAACCATGAATCAACCCCAACTCGTGATGGTTTCATTGATCCTAGTGGAAAATAAATTACAATTTGATCTATAGTTCCACCTCTGACTAGATTACAATCAAATTAATGTTTTTATGTTTTTTTTTATCTCCAAAATGTAATATAAATTGAATATTTAGAGATGGTTTCTCAATTGATAATATGATTTTCTTTCTCTACCAATACCATAAATAATTTAAAAAAAAGAAATAATGAATTTGAATAACAGAAAACACTTCTAAAAATTTGAAAAAAATTTAATATTTATATTCTTCAATCATGTTAACATTAAATTCAGCATGAATATTAGAGGGTTGGGGGAAAAATAAATTGTTATGAATATGGAAAAATAATTATATCATAGAAGATTCAAAACTATCTCATAAAGATTAGGTAACCAAAATTTCATGTTAATATGTTCCCTAATTAAATCAAGAATAAGTTGGAAGATCACATTTCTCAATACGTACTTGATAAATCATATGATGAAACATTTTACTAGTTTGAATAAATCAATTTTGATATCCCTAGATATTTATATGATTTTATTAGTTTATTTTTTTATGTAAAATCAATGGATATGATACACATTGATAGAGAATCATAGATGAATACAAATTCTTTGGCATAGAGGGAATATTTTTATAAAAATCTCACTGAAAATATGTAGGAAAAAATAATATGGAATATTGAGAAAATGGAAACATTCTACAAAACCAAAAACATCTTCCATAAAAAAACTCAAAAGAAACACTAATACATAAAATTTGTAGAATAAATGTACCATGAAATATATTAAAATAAAAATTCTATCATTGATGTTATTAATGATCTATTGAAGATCAATGATGACTTAATTGAAAGGATTCACAAATCCTTTATTGATAAAGGGAAAATATATGAAGAAAATATGAATAATGTTTAGGTGATTAATAAGGAGTGTGAATACATAATGAAGTTAATATAAGATGATAAATATAGAGTCAATATTAAATATCTCCATCCAATGGTCTTAAGGCCTTCATTTTTATTGATTTTTGATAATCCACCTATCAAGGGTTGAGGTGGAACCCTTACAAGGCTTGTAGGAATTAGTATTACATGGCCGATAGGGCATAAAGAAATTCATTTCCCGTAGTCTTTAAACACTACATACAACCGAGACTAACTACTTGGAACTGCTCCTCCCTAACATCGTCATCGTGAAATCAGCTCTCCACCTTTGCATGGCTATTTGGATAGGCTTTCCCAAGCATGCATAGGCTTGTCCTGATGGCAGGATCCATACCCTCTCATACTTGCAATTTTTTTAGCTTCTTCTCTGGTGAAAGCTCACTAATCATCCTCCTTCTGATTCTTGTTCATTATAGGTTGTCTGGTTTTCATCTGCACTTAATGTTTCCCAAAGGCCTTGAGGTGGCCCAGTGGCCTTACTGACCCAAAGGCCTGGGTGGCCCGAAGGTCTTAAATGACTTGTGGACCAAATCGGTGGCCTGAATACCCAACGGGGAATATTACCAGTTTCTATAGTTCCAAACACTGCCTGCTACAATGCGTGCTATAGTACTGCTACAATAACTAGGAAATTAGCCTCTTCCTGGATTTGATCCTGGGTCTCCTAGATGCACTTAAAAAGTCCTCACCAAATGGGCTGAGGATCATGTGCGTCAATATTAAATGTCTCAATATTGAAATTAAACATGAAAATATAGTAACAATTAAAGTTGAGTTTTCCAAATAATTAGAGAGAAGTGATGTTAACCAACACAATTAAAAAAAGTACTATCATGTTAAAAGACTTTAAATCAATTTCAAGAAAAAGATAAGATCATATAATAGTCAATAAATATAAATATAAAATAAAATGTTACTATCAATATTTTAAGATTATGACTATGTTAGTTCTCACTTCGTGAAATTTGGTAGATCCAAATCAATATATATATATATATGGCTGTAGAAAATATATAAGGAACCCACCAATATATCTTTAGTGGATATGACGAATTGTAGAATAGGTTATTTCCATTCTTAAGTCTAAAATCTGATTAAAAAATACCAAAAAACAAGAATTCAATTCTATATAGGTTATAGTTTAAAATTAGAAAACAAGGTTTGATTTATATTGATGGTGCTGTGACAAATTTAAGAAGACGGATTTAGAATATTAATTTAATATGTAGACCTACAAAAACTAATGAAGTCATGTATCATAGGGGAACATATCAATTTTTATAAAAATAACACAATAGATATGGGAAAATATGTTTATCTCTAATTAATTTTATACCTAGATAATTTATATAGAATTTTCAATCGATGAGTCCAATTTAAAAATTAATGGTTTGGGAAATGAAGAAAGTGAATTCCTAAATAAATAAATCAAATAATGATACAAAATAATAAGTTAAAAAAGAAATATGTTTTATTTTTATATAATATTGAAAATATAATTTTTTAGTAAACAACAACCAATAAGCCCAAGAAGAGTGCCACACCTAGTAGAATGTGCTGGTTCTATTATGGAAACAACATTCCCAATTTTTAATTATTCAATAAATAAATTAGTGTTTATATTTATATTGTTTTTTTGTGGCCACTCCGGAGAAACCATGTTGATTATCCATGATTCCTGGGAATATTCCCAAATAATGTATGACCATTTGGAAAGATCAATTAGAAAAGGAAATAGAAATGGATAAAGAAAAAATTAATGTAAGTGATAGTGTAAAATAATTAACTCCACATGAATAAATCTAATTCACCAGAGTTATCGAAAAGGTTATGATCCAATAGTTCATGAGATGTTATCTGATATGTGAATGAAATATGTATTTATTTCAATGTATTGTTTGATCTTTCCTCCAACATAAGAATAAATTCTAAATAAGATGATGAAATATCTAATAAATCCATGGGAATTTATATTGATATAAAGGGATAAATTAAATACAAGGAGGTTAATAATGAATATAGTAATTTTATGTGTCCCATGAACTCAACATGGAATACTAATAGAGAATTCATAAGGTTTTTCAAAAAAATAGATCTTGAAAGAATAGAGTAACTTGGTCAAGAAGGCACCGTCAACACTAATTATATCAACACAGATTATATTAATTTTAGGAATTTTATTTATTTATTATGTTTATTATTTCAATTATGGGAATTATTAGTGATTCATTATTAATGTGGGTATGACTAAAAAATATAGAAAGTTATAATAACCATTATAGACATAGTATAAGTCACTATCTTAGAGTGATCTCAACAATTGATATCTTAAATCTTATCTATTATATATAGATAAACAATTATGAAGTGAAAATGGTGTGTATAAGTTGAGGAGTAATAATTTTTTAAGACTCTAAGATAATATTTCATGAAAATATATTATTTGAAAAATCATTTGTACAATGTTTCATTGAAATTACATGATTTCATACTGAAATTTTTCATATTTTCAAGAATATATTCTACAGTTAAGGGAGTGAATCCAAATTTATCAATGACATGAATGTGATAAATTCAAGGGATACTTTTTAAATATATACATGATAATAACTTTTAATTTTTTTAATCATTTTTTGTGATGAGTAAAGTATTTCATTTTAAAAATATCATGAAATTATATTTTGAAATTGGTATAAGCCTAAAAGAATTTAAGCATCCCTTGAGAAATATTATTTAGTTTTTATCATAATCTAATTTTATTATAGATATCATTTTTATCTAAATTAGTCTCTCTTATTTTCTATATTGATAATTCATCACATAGACATAGAGTATAATAATGTATGGGACATTTCATTATGTGAATTGATATAATAAACTAACAATAATATTCGTATTTATTAAAAATAATGTGGAGACGGAATAAAATTTTAGAATATATTGATATGAATTTTCTATATTTGTATTGATAAAAAATTCAAAGAAGGGGATTATTGAACCCAATTGGTGTTGAGATGTAATTATAATCAACTAACATGAAATAAATAAGTATGAAAAAATATATAATTTTAAGGATGTATTAGAAAGATTTTTGTGTACTATATCAAACGTTATGAATAAGAATGTTGTTTTTTGGAAAAAATGCAAATACATGTTGATGATTGGAGAACAAATTCAATCATGAAGTTGGTTGTTCCTTCAAGTTTGATTCATGCTAATGAATTTTTTCTATAAGGGGGAGGTAACAAAAATGTATCTAAAAAAAATATTTGATAATAAGATAAAATGAGTTTAGACACTGTTTATATGGAAAAGAATATTTCAGGTGGAATGTTTGTTTTAGATAAACTCTTTTATATCCCTTTACATGGAAAATAATTTTAGTTAAGATGTCAAATATATTTTATTGATATAACATTTATAATAAAGGAATACAATGTTGTTTTAAATTATGTAGATTAAATTGCATAGAGTATGAATAAATTCTATATTTTATTGTTTCAAAAGAATATGTTTGGTTATTACATTCACCAAGATTTATAACTCTGTTTTTCTAAGAATATTAACAAAGAGTATTAATGTTTTAAGCTATTTTGACTCTATAAAGATGCGAAGATACTTTATTATGCTGATAAATAATATAACCAAACTAGTATTTTGATGAATATCCATCCTTATGATTCTCCAAAATTACTATTACTATATATATGGAGATTCAATTTGTTGATGTTAGAGACATTTTCTTAATCAAAAATTGGTTTGGATAAGCATTATAATTATACAGGTGATTATTGAAGTTGATTTGAAGTCATTCAAAAAATTAATTTTAATATTTCAATATTTTTGATATGATTTTATTATGGGTTTAGAATTTATTGAATTTTATGTTTCCCATGATTTTATAACGAAATTTATATTTAAGAATGTGCCATAGATGTAGGTTACAGAAAATTTAAAAAATCATTAACTAATAAGATTCACTCTGGAGGATATATATAGATTTAAAATTTTCAAAAAATACTGATTTTTTATTCAATATATAAGGGTTATTTTGTTCAGGTGTTAAAGGTACATAACCCATATGTTTGATTCATTATGAGTAACATATTAATAATATAGAGATGTATGGAGAAACCTTATGATATTTTATGGTAATAAATTTCATATATAGGGGTTTCTCAAAGCATAATGAATTTAAATTGGAAAATTAATGAGTCACAGTGTGATAAATAATGGTAATGTACTCAATATATAATGGTTATTAAATTTTTTCAAAGAAAATACATAAAGTTACAATGAGTGAAGAAAATTTGGAAATGTATAAGACGAAATTGTGATACGTAAGGATTATCTATGTCATATATAATGGTATATAGATATGATAGATTATAAAATTGTAATTTTTTATATATAAGACTCACATAGATAGATAACATGAAAAAGGGTTATGATTCATTAATATACATGATGGTTTCTTCAAAAATTTCATGGAATACATAAGAGTTTTCAACATGATATGTAATGGTTATTCTTTTTCAAAAAATTTGAAATTTCTATGATGATTTATTATAATGGAAAATTATTTCAGATGATGCTTCCTGTATACATTAGTAATTTAAATATCCTATTGGTGATGGTGATTAAAAATTAATCATAAAGTGGGGAATTTTGTTATATGAAAAATTTTATTTCATTGTGAAAATATATTTGACACTATAATTGTGTCACTATAAGATAACGTGTAGATATGAAAAGAAACGTCTTATTATTATTTTGGAAGTTTTAAGGTGATGATTCATTGATAAAAAAATGGATCATGTGGATGTAAAAGACAATATTTTTAAGTAAATTTTCAATATAATTTATTTTTTTATATAAATATACATTAATTATTAATTTCTATGAATTAAGGGGGAGATCACGGGGAGCATATCCATGTGATTTGGATGATTAAATTATGGGATTTTGATGGAGTGCACCATGTTTCTAATATTTTATGTGTTTCTTATATTTAGAATATATATTAAAATACTCAAATTATTTTAAGAAAAAAATAGAGGAGGAATACTATAATAATTAGTGAGAAGAGGATATAGAAAAACTAAATAAAAATCAATGATCATTATATTTAGAATTAAATAAACTGATAGAGAGAGAATCAAACCTGTTGATTTATTGAATATTTTATCTGTTAAAGTAACTAAGATATCTAGTTTTTTGTGTGAAATATAATATTTTTATTAAGGAATAAGAAGAAGTGAGGAGATATAAGGTGATTCTGCAACTTCTAAACATCTCGGGCATTGAAGAACCCAAAACATCATATCTTACGATATCTGTACATCCGAAATAAAAAATCTTATGATTACTTATATTCAAAGGTAATGTTGTTGGAAAAAATGGTCATTTTTATGTGTGAGGTAGCCTTTGAAATTATATATAATGAGGAAGATGATAAGATCATTTTTATTCTAGAAGACGATTGTGTCATTCTACTAGTAAATTTTCTGGAGGATCAAGCCAAATATTTTCTTTTTTAGAGGAATAATTGGTTTATTCTAAATTCTAAAAAAGTGGTTTCTGTTTTGAAACTATATCTTTTATTTTATAGAATTACCTATTCAAATATATAATTATTCAAGTGATTATTCTTGAAAAAATGGAAATTAGGTACATGTGGCTTAATTACTACTGTAAACCAAGTACGCAACCATACACATTGAAGAAAAAACATATTATGAAATCAATATGTGATTTGTTTTTTGGTTTTATATTTATTGTTTCTGGAATGAAAACTGAAATTGAGTCAAAGTGAGATCTATTCCATGAACAGATGAAAATGTAATTAAGTGAAATGTTTTACATGATTAAATGTTACCCACACTAATTCATCCCTCCCAACATTGGTGTACCAATCTCAGTATAAAAACATATGAAAAAATATTGAATTGTGATCCATAATATTCAATTAAAAGGGAGGTAATTAGGGTAATTAGTGATACACACACTTTTTAGATGATTGTTTATGGTAAATGTAAGCATATATCCTTCCGTTGAAAAAATTGAAAACCCAGGTAATTGATAAAGTTAGAAGTAATTTACCTTAATATTTCTATACTCAAATTTATGTTATCTATCTTCCTCACTAACATATTATGTTTTGGAATTAAATAAGACATATTACTATTATTGAGGATTTATTTCGGTTGGTAGTGTCTCTTGGGGCCAAATTGGGAAGATATTTGTTCCTAAATATGTTCTTTTCTTGAAGGAAATGATAGTAATTTCCCTGATTTTAGCCTTCTTGTTTTTGTTTTACGATTCCCATTAGTGGTTAATATTGATAATGTGAATAGAATCTTCCCAAAAGTTTTTTGTTTTGGTGAATTATAATAATATATCAAGATTGTTTTATAGTACGATTATCCAATCTTATTTATCTTATAAATTCTCTATGAATATTTCTATGTTCATATCCTCATGTAACTATATCCATAAGAAGTATGTTAAACCTTATAAATCCTTGATGAAGTAAAAAATGGTTTAATTATACCATATATGAAATTTGGAGATGTAATGGCCCATATATTCTTGTTTGGTTATTCGGGTCACATCTCAGATTGACTAAGTGAATTTTGACTCCATATAGGTTTTGGTGCTTTTGGAGTAGGTTGAGAATATGGTTTTATTGATGGATCCATATTAGGGATATAATTCCAAACAATATATAATACCATGCAAGGACATAGGGAAATACAATATTGATAGGTTATATGTAAGGAATGTATTATTGGGTTAACTATTGGGATAACTACAAATAATTTAAATTATGGTTAAATTATTTGTAACAAGGATGCTTGGAGGGGTTTGGTAAGCCTATGATGATGACCAAAATATTATTTGTTTTATAAAATCAGTCGAAAATAATGGTTAAGTTATGACATGAAAGGGACGTCATGTGTAAGTGTATGATTCTTAAGGGTTGCTCTATGGAGTGTATGGGTATGATATATAAGGGTTACATTAGAGTGTGTAAGGGTATGGTATGTAATGTCTATGATGATGTTTGAGGGGTAACTCCATGATAGGTAAGAGATAACTTGAGATACATAAGGGTTAACTCCAAGATACATATGCGTTGCCTTAGGATACATAATAGTTAAATTTGGGTTACCCTATGATAGGTAAGGGTTGAAATGTATGTGTTGATACATGAGGGATGATATGTTAGGGTTGCTATGTTAGGGTACATACATATAGGGTTTTTTACATAATTTGTAATGGTTTATTGGGTTGATATGTAAGGTTTAGATAATATAAAAAGGGTTATACATAATTTTCTCAAAACATAGCGGGATGGGGTATGACCCATTTCTTAAAAATATAAAATTAGTAAAATTAAATATTTAATGGGGGTTGGCCTCCTTTCATCCAATATAGTTGGTATTCCCAAACTATTTATCCTATCTCATTCATCAAAACTTATTCACATATATTTAACAAATATTGGCCACATTATATTCTATTCATCATAGGATGTATTGATGGGTTAGGAGAGTTGACATTTGTTGTCTAATCATGTATTTCCTTGAAACTACCATGTTTTTGTACTTTGTTCCATAAATTAAGGATTTTTGTAGATTTAATTCTTTTTTTAGGATTGCACTTATAACTACTATTGTTTCTCAGACATTGAACTCCTGATAAGTCCAAATAGATGGCTCTTAGTGATTTATTATGCTATACTTATTATATGAATCAGGAGATAAATGGGAGTGGGTAGTGTGATATTAGTGACCAGGAAAAATACAACTTGGATGTTTTTTATGACACAGCTAGGACTGTCCAATGTGAAAAATATTGTTAGTGTAGTAGTAGGAATTGGCTTGATTTATGGTGTGGGTAAGGGTTTGATGGGCATGATTTTATGTGTTGTTAACAAGGTTTCTTTTGATGAAATAATTGATGTTGTTCCATGGCAATATTATGGGTGCATCAAACGTCACTATGTGTGATGTTTAAAATGGAATATATATATATATGTGGTTATTTGGTGTGATGTAGATGGTGTTGAAAATTAACATGAGTGATGATGAAAGCTCATCGAGTTGTGTTTATAGGCTGGTAGAAATTTTCTCTCACTTTGGGGTTGAGGACCTTACAATCATGTGCCATAGTACAAGGCACACAATATGGTTTTTACCATTGGTTATTCTTTATATACACTTTATAGATAGCATCTTAAAGGTGATTATTTTGAGAATCATCGTAGAGGAGGTATATTCAATAGTGGTAAATTAGATTTTAGTTATACATGAGAAAATAAGAAGGGATAATGATTCTTATCATATATGAAAGATATGTTTGATAAAATGAGATGAGATTAGTAAAGTAGGGGGTTTATATGTATTGGGATTCCTTAGATAATGATTAAATATTTAATTAATTTTTTGTATGATAATTGGACTTGAGATATGATTTTAGAACTTTCCTTTACAGAATCATGGTTGAATTGACATTGTTACTTGGTTATGGTTTTACATGTGAATCTATGTGACACGAAATTAGTTGGAATAGAAAAGGTACTTCTAGTATGATAGAAAATGGACACATATTTCCACTAGGGAACAATTATAGGTATGAAAAGGCGCATCCATGGATGACTGCGAATGAGTGGAGAATTTTCAGTGGTGTTCTTGAGGTTATTTTTGTAACACTTTTTATAAATATATGTATATATATATATAATATACAAGGACACTATTAGTGGTGTCCCACGGAGTTAAAAAAAATCTTCTATCTAGAACACTATAAAATGTGATAAATTTATAGATCATGAAATAAGATAGGGAAATGAATCATTATTAGAATTATATTTGATATGGAAGTGTAAGTGGTGTATATGATGAATATTATGATTTTTTAGGATGGGATGGGTGGTTCCTCAATGTTGGAATATAATGTTTTTTTTATTTTGTGAATGTTGACGTGTCATCAATCTATGAGTGATTTTGTTTTTATTATTTAATGATAGAAATGATATTGTAATATTTACAATACTTAGGATATATGTAATTTCAATTTTTGTTTAATTTTTTGTTATAGTTTCTATTGATTATCTGTTTCTTGTATTATTCAACATCAGATGATATAATCACCCCAATATCACCCCTTAGACCCTCCCTACATTTCAGCCTCCTCTAAAGTTTTGGGTAGACCCCTGAGGTACAGTGGCCCTCCATTCCATTTAATGTAGAGTGATTTAGGTTTAGATATTATAAAGTGGTATCAGTGTTGGTTGATTTTATATGATACTGAAATGTTTTTTATTTGGGTTGTGGTAGATATTGGTTTTTAGATATTTTTGAACATCGGATGACTGCCATTATTTATTCTTATATTACACAAGTATGAACTCAATTATATGTTTTCAGGGAAACTATGATTGGTTTTTTCATTTTTAACATTATTATTGAGTTATTTATTTTTGGATAAATTGGTATTTGATTATATTAAAATAGTTTCAGTCACGTAGTCCCAAGAGGAAGTATGTGGTATTCATGTATTATTATTGCAACATAGGGAACAATAGACAATCTTGTTATTTTTTATGGAATCTATTTTGATTCCATTTCGAAAATATAAGGGGTTATTTTATTTAATGTTTCAACTATTACATAGTTAGTGTTTTATCAAATAGATGTCTGGTGGAATTGAATTTAGAAACATTGTGGAAATGTTTCTTAGTGTGATTGTGTGTATGGATTGTACTTGTCTATGGTGTATATATAACTTGACCTTGAAATGTGTAGGAAGGGTTATGAGGCAAGATGATATGGGTATTGAAAGTGATATGGATGTGTACTGGATAGTGGGTTACATAACATTTTAAAACATTCAATGTTTTTGATATTTTGAATGTTATATATGTATTTAATATTCTACTTGGTTCTTAATAACAATCCACCTAGTGAACCTCTATTGGTTTCTTCAGACGGTTGAGATATTATAACACCATGGTTTTCACGCGATGAGGCCTTTGAAGGTAGATTTGATCAGGTTTCATAAAAAGTTTCCCAAGAAAGACAAGTTAGCCACTATAGCTAGAGGAAGAAGAAAAGTGTTTTGATGAGAAACGTTTTGTGGGTTTATTTTAAGGTATCTAGAGCATTGATCAGGAAGTTTAAGGCACTAAGTTGTATAGGGAATACATGACAAGTGAGTTTAGTAGAAACATCCTCCTTTATTTTTCTGATATGGTGAATCCTAGATAGGATTATGAATTGAGTCAGTATAGAGAGTCAATGATCATATAAGGAATTCACTAGGTCATAGAGTGAGACTATATATGTATAGGCCCAATGTACTTGAAAAACAATTTAGGTATGTATAAGTATATGAATCTAGACATGGAAGGATAACATTGATGAAAATTAAGGTAGTGTTCTTTGGGATTTTATTCCTTGGTCGATTGAATTTAAAAAGGGTCCACGAGTTCATGAACCTATTATAAGTGGGGTCATTAACCATAGACTATTCCATGATGTTCAATGATTTTTCGTGGTTTTCATTTATAAAAAATGGTAATGAGATTACCAAAAATATGGATATTATAGGGAAACTTATGATATTGTTTCTAGATAAAAATAAATTATGTTTAGGTACTTCACATTTTTGAACATAGTAAACCATTCAATGGATGTGACTCAGTACATCAAATTTGGGATTATATTGATCCAACAAGTTGTTTCAGTCAAGATAGATAACAAAACACCAGTTAGATAGAATCATGGACATGAGAATACCCAACAAGGTAGTTAGACTACAGGTTTCATGAAGACACTATAGAGTGGATTTTGATTGAGTTAATTAAATTGTGTGTATACTAGGTATATTTTGGGACACATTGATTGATTATAGAAGGCTTGTTTGGGGATTTTATCTAGATTGGATAAAAATGCAATTATGTTACTTGAACTAACCCTCCAAGGTTTATCATGGACTAGACTGTGCTCCTATATTTTAGTTATAACCAAGAGTGGTACTTAGAGTTGGTATCGAGGATTATTATTGACATGTTTCTCGAGAAACCAGACATGTTAATTACTAGTGGGGAAAATGGTAAATAGTGAGTTCACATTTATTGGGAGGAAATGTATTAGTAAGTAAATATTTAAGTTAGCTCCATATAACTGATTTGACTTAATTAGAGTAGACCGGGGATCCATTAAGAACTATTGGTATAAAGTGAGTGTAACAGCACAATATATTGTTATATAATTTCCTTTATATAAATTTTATATCTCTAATAACTTGGTATAAATACATAGATGTGTATAAATGACTATGATATCCTATTAAAATAATATTATTTATACGTGAATATTATAACAAAGTTATAACAATTGGTGGTATTAATACTAATAAAAACATTTATAAAATTATGTATAAATATTTTCAATACTATATTGTTAAATAAGTACGCAATTTTCCATAAAATTATTTTATGCTTCAATAATACATTTTATTCAAAATTATTTTTTATTTCACCTTTTGTATTAAAATAGTATATATTCTCCAATTTTCTAAAATTTTATTTGATAATTTTTTTTATAAATTTTCAATTCATTATATGATAATTATATGAGGGTGAAATTATGTAATTCATCTTAAAATATATTTTTTAGTAAATATTAAAAAATTATAATTCCGATGAAATATCATTTCTTTTATTAGAAAAAGATACATAATAATTTTATTTTACTTATAAAATAGAATAATACAAATATAGTAATAAATGTTTTAATTATTTTAATTCTAAAATTATTATACCAAAGTTTTTAATATATTCATTGTTTGACGTGAAAATAAATTTGTTTTAATTAAACATTTCATTTTGTTTTGTGTTTTAAACTATAATTAATTTCTCCCATTATTTATAATTTAATAACGTATATGGATTCCATTTTAGTAATCATAATTATTAATATAATTTAATACGGTTAACATATTTTTTTGGTTATTATGAATATTATCCATAGAAAATATTTTTCATCCTTATAAAAGAGGTAAGATTAAGTTAAAACAATTGGGTAAAACATGAAAATATATATAACACATTCCTTTATCCCATGAAATAATTTTTTTTAATTCCAAAGGTATTATAAATGTGTGAAATATTTTATTTTAAACAATTATTTTAAAAGTTAGAGCTAAATATTGACTTTTGAGAATATATGGTATATTTTATTCAAATTTAAAACAATTTCTATGTATTTTTATTTTCCGGTATTAGTGTAAGATTACCTTTGGATTGAAATTTATTTTAAAGTCTAGAAACATTAAAATTTATATTATTTAACAATCTTATTTCTATAAACACATTTATTAAATGATTTCACAGTAAAATGTTTCATATACATGAATCTATTATTTTCCTAAAAACTAATTTTCATTCATTTTATGTTTTTATATTAATTTTAATTTATTTTATATATGGAATGTGAACATGATAAAATTTATTTTAAATTTGGAATTATAATGTTAAATTTTGGTTATATGTAATCTTATATTTTAGGCTATATAATTATGTGGTCATGGTAAAAGTTTATTTATCTCAATCATGGTTAAAATGAGATTAAAGTTGCCTAACTAAGAGACAACGCATAAAATATATCCAAAAAATTGATGAATCATATTTTTTGAATATTATTTGACACAATAATAAATATTATTTGAATTCTGGATTCCTTGATGAAACATTAAATTATTATAATATATATATATTTTTTAATAAATTTTAATTTTAAAATTGCATCTCCCCTCAATTATAAAATGAAACCTCGTCCCTTCAATTATCTGCACTTGTTGATACATTTATCTTCAAAAAAACTAAACCGTTACTTCGGAAAATCAGTATTCAAATTTTATAGGTTCTTTTCTTCATTAAATATTAAACACAATGACATTAAGGAGAGATTTAATGGAGTTCTTTCAAAGAGTAGGTAATCACAATAACCGATCAATTTATTTGTTTTTACATATTCATTTGCTATCACTAAATATGATGAATTCCCATACAAAATTATAAATAGAGTAACCTAAAAATACTAAAATTTTATTATAATTATTAAAAAATAATTATCAACCCTATTTTCCATCAAATGAGAAGCCAAATTATCGCTCATCCATATACATGGACTACCAGCTCCACGTTGCGATACAATTAATTTTCCATCACCATATTTCAAGGGTAGTTATTATTATAGAATTAATAATTATATATATATCATATTAATTAATTAATTTTTATTCATTAATTATAAAATAATATTAACATTCTTACCCTCTCATTTGTTGGAAAATGATAACGTCATTTGTGTGTATGTGTGGACCACCACTACAAATCGATGTGATTCATTTTTAATATATAATTTACATGGATAATAATAAGGAAATATTTAATTAATATATATTATATATATATGATACAATAATTAT
Source organism: Viscum album (assembly GCA_963277665.1). Taxonomy (NCBI): domain Eukaryota; kingdom Viridiplantae; phylum Streptophyta; class Magnoliopsida; order Santalales; family Viscaceae; genus Viscum; species Viscum album. The sequence continues at coordinate 37,193,301 of OY728143.1, forward strand.
CATATAAATTTAAATTATTATTTACCTTTCTTTTATTCTATCATTTCAAAAATGAAAACAATGTTCATATGTATGTACGTGCTACCGTCTCCATAAATGGTGTAATTCATTTCTATGCATCTATCATTTATTTATTATTAGAATATATAAATAATGAATATATATTATATTTATATCATTATTAACCTTGAAAATATGTTGTAACCATGATCAAATTTCCATGAAATAAACAAATGAACCAAAACATATGTGGAAAATGAAACAATTATTAACATGAATAACAATTTTATTAAAGATTTGTTAAAAAAGTAGTGACACCAATTTTTTGTAAAAAAATATATGGTATGATATATGAGTATGGTTATAAAATATATTTATAACAAATACAATTTTTTATATAGGAGTTTTGAACACACACAAAGGAATTCATACCCTAGTTAAGGGTTTATATCACAATCACATCATTATTCAAAATTGTTTTTTTTGCATTATATGATTGGGTAATTATTTATTTTTTATATCCTAAACCAAATATATTTTATTATACTTTTTTTAATATCAGTTACCATTTCATTTAATTTTTCCCTATATAAGTACGAAAGATATCAAAATAATTTTTTTTATGGAAAACTTAATCTGATTTTCTACACAACCAGCTATCTTTTCCTTCCAGGTACGCAATTTTTCATTATTAATTTTAAATATTTTTTTAATATTATATAATGATATTTTAAAGATATTTTTATAGATGTTGTAGTTTTTAGTAATGTTTTTAAATGGAATATTTTTTATATTTTTTTTCATAAAAGGTTCATTTCTCTTTTTTACAAAAAATGTAAAAGGAACAATTACTATAACATACACGACCTGAACAGAATTACCAACTATAAGGTTAATAAATTATTTGAATATTAAATTATATATTTCAAAGGATAAATTAATTCAAAATATTTTCCTTAATATTTGGGATTTTTTTTATTTTTTAAATATATAATTTCAAGTTCAAAAGTGTTTTCTTCTCAATAAATATACCAATGATATTTTTAAAGTATTTTTTATATGTCAACATACTTTGATAAATATTTTGATTTAATTAGGATATAATATAATTATATCATACAACATATATATATATTAATGATTTATAATATGATTTATTAGGGAATGTTCTGAAAATTTTTCTTCTAGTTCTCCCACTAGATGATGTTATTTATTTGTATGGAATACTGATTATATTATAATGTTAATTCCTATGAGGAATTTAATGGAATTAATTTATGATAGGTGGGTCCTAAAACATTAAAACCCATTGATGCATTGGTAGGTATCATGGACAAAACATTTTGGGTATTTGGATGAGAGATTACTCATTTATATGGATTTATTAGCATGAGGCGTCCTTGATTAGTTTAATATATTTGGGAGTATGCATTCTATCATTATGAAATTAATTATTGATTTCCATGCAATTAATTGAATAATCATGACATCCATGGATGCATTTAAACATTATGTGATAATTTATATGGAATTATTTGATCATAACTTATTCTATGAATAGTAGCCATGTATTATTTATTCCATGTAAGATTCAATTGTACACATACCATTCCTGAGCAGCTGAGTTCAATGATTTCTTATGTTTCATTTACTTAGATGATTATAAGGGAATTATTATTGACATCCTAAGATATTATTGAAGGAATAATGATTTTATCAAATAATATACTACGTTTTATATTATCTATTGAAATGTAATGTCACAATTAAGTAAGTATATACTTTTTAAAGTATATTGAAATACTCTATCCTTTGGTGAAACATCTTGAAATTTTTAAATAAGGAAATTATATTTGATAGTGTATTAGACACAAAAAACCAAGTATGGGATAAATTATAACACCTAGATACATTAAAATATATTTATTTTTAAAAAATTTATATTTCTTAAATTTCTTACATCACAAACAAAAATTATTTTATCTTTATTTACTCATTATTATTAGTTTCTTTGATAGCTTGTGTTAGACTCATGACTGAGTTTTATTGAACAAAAATATTATACTATATATTTAATATAATTTTTAAAAACTAGATATTAAATTGGAGGGTATGAATTGGAATAAATGTAATATGAAAACGTATATTTTAGAACCATTTCATTTTTAACTATTAATTATTAATATAATAAGATTCACATAATAGAAAAATAAATATTTTCTGAAAAAACCCTATTTTTTCGAACGACAAATTAATCACTCTTTGGACACGTAATTTTAAATAATGAATTACTACTTTTATATGAAAAAAAATTTATTTTCTGAAATCGGAATACCAAAACATTCATTTGGTGAATGTTTTGGGTTTTACAAGAAGTTTATTTTTTCGTGAATAGTGGAAAGTGTTGAATTTTAATTAAAAAATTCTTTTTAATTTAAATGTTTTATAATGTTAAAATATAATTTAATTTTTTTTAAATTAAAATTTGTTAATTTTATATTAATTAATCCATTTTAAGTGATTATAAAAGTTATTCAAAATTAATTTTAATATAATTACTTTGTAAATGTTTGAAAATTTTCTATTTAAAAACTCGTTTTCTCATCGTGTTACATGAATAATTTTATATAAAAAAATTCCAATTCTTTTAATTTGATTTTGAAAAATGGGTTCCATATATGAAATAAGAATAATAAATAATTTAAAATAACTAAAAATATATTTATGACCAAAATTAATAGTGAATATAGTCAAAATTAATTACCATGGTTTAGGTAAAAATTCATTTATAGGGGGGTTAAACTGAAAAGATACATTTTAAAATAACCTTATTTTCTTTATAAAAACGATTATATTGACACAGTTATACAATTAAATAGATAAATGTTTAATAATGTCCCATTTTGGGATGCTTTTTTCCAATTCAAAATGTGGGAGCACTCGATTATTTTCAGAAATACCAAGTTCGTCCTATCCCTCACAAGAAGAAACCACCTATTATGTCTTCGACACACAATCACACATATTTAATTCCGAAAAAGCCAACCCAAATCAATTCCCAACATACCCACCTTCATACATGATGTATTATTTTGGGACAAAATCAATTATTTTAAGGATTTAGGGAAAACCTAATATAGTAACCGAAGAAGAGGTAATGTTCTTCAATGATAATATTTATTTTACTTATTTTCCAAACACATTAACTTTTTATTAAACCCTAATTATATAATAAAACAAGTAATTTATATAAAATAGTATTTTTTTAATAATTTAATAACCTAAAAACATCTTTACATCCAACAAATGGGATACAAATTCATCATTCATGTGTACGACAGACTACCACCTCACGAACCGATGTTGTTCGTTTTTACATTTCTACCTCTCATGTTGGGGTATGATGATTTATATTAATTATAAATAAGAGATATATATCATATTTATACCTAAATATTCACTATATGATATATATTTTTTTTCTTTCCATTCTGGCAGAGACACAATAACATCTGTCATGTGTACGGTGAACTACTGCCATGTAGAGGGTTGTGATTCATATTTCACTAATAATTCACATGGAAGGTGATAAAAATAATGATAATGATTACATGTGATATAAATGAAATAAATATTATATTAATGATATATTTATCGTAATTTGAAGATAATATATATCATTTTTTTCCTTTCATTTTCACCCACTCAAAGACAATAACATTATTCAGGTATGTGTGGACTTCCACCTTCACAAAGAAATGTGACTCTCTTTTATCCCCACACCATATAGATGATATATATAAGTACATAATACATTATATATTATAGTATGATCATTTTTAAAAATTATATATTACATAACTTCTTTCCATAAAGTTCATTATAAAACAAAAACATTACTCAAGAGTATGTATGGCCTGTCATCTCCAAGATCGCAACATATATCAATTTTCATAACCATCATACATGATCTGTTTTAGAAGTAAAAGACATGAAAATGTTTTATAATTATACCATTATTATAATTATATTGATGATATAACTATATAATATGGGAAATAACCTGATCATTCATGATGAAGCGTGGATGAGAAAACAAGGCAATTAACACATGAAACGATGAAGGCAATGAAAATTATTAACAAACATGAAATAAGATGTTAAAACATTATCATATTTGTTATTGAAAATATTAATACGGTTATTTTATAAGTTAAAAACATATTTAAAACCACTATAAATGATTTTAAATAACATTAAATAAAAATGAATTGTGATTTATGGGATTTCATATCAATTTAATTTCATTAAGGCATATAGTAATAGTATACACCTAGTTGTTTTATATATTGTATATTATGTCTATTTGACAGGTAGTATTAATAAAAACTAACAATTAATGTTATTTTATGTCTTAATCCTAATTATTTCATATAAGGGGATTTGACCTAAAAGATACCTGGTGGTAATGAATTTTATAACCCAACTTCTTTTCATTCGGTTATATTACTTCTTTATTTCATTTGATATCATAAGATTATAGGTACAATAATTTTTACAATATATTATTTTATTTATTCATGTTTAATGTGGATTTAAATTTTATATAAATAATCAAATAATTTAATAATTCTAACATTAACATTATCACCATAATAAGGTTTTATTTCACAATTTCATTCTCATCCATATTTTTTCTTGTTAAATTATTAATGAAGGAATACATTTTATCATTTTTTTAAAAACCATTTAATTTTATTCTTTTTTGTCAATTAATTATCTATTTTTTTTAAATACTACCATTTTCCACTCTTCGACAAATAAAATGTTTTAGAACACGTTTTTATGAAAATATGACTTCATTTTTCTCTTTAGTTAGAAATATATGTTCTTATAGAACCATGTTTTCTAAAAATGTTTTCAAAAATGTTTTGAACCTCTTTAAAATGATTTAAAAAATTATTTTCCACACATTTTAATTATTAAATTTATTTAAAATTAATCTTATGTTGTTTTCAAAATCAATTCCCTTTCATGTTTTACATAAAATGTGAAAGGAATCTTATTATTGTTTCATGAACAAGTCAATTTACTAACCATTTAATAGTGAAAGTGGAATGTTATTTAAAACATCTAAAGAATATAAAATACAACCCGCCATCATAGACACTATTAATTAAAATCTTTCTTGGGAATTTAGTGATTTTTTAAAAAATTATTTTTAAATCACATTTTAAAAGAAAAGGGTTTCCAAATTGTTTCCAAAATTAAAATGGTAATTTTATAAAGATTTTTTAAAAAGATATTTTTATGGTATATATATACATCAATGACAAAAAAATATATTCTCACACCAATGGGTATTTGTTTATTCCATCATTATTCATTCTATAGATGGTTAATAATTATTTTGATCAGGTATAATATTGGAATTCACCTATTTGATTTGGTTTTTTAGTCATTAACTTTTACTTGAATTATTCATGTTACTATGGACATTATGTATTACCTAAATTTCCGTATTATTTATCATGGGTATGTCTATTTCAAAAAATATATATAATTTCTATATACGTTGTTCATTTTGGATTTAATTTGATAAATTGGGGAAATATTGAAAGATATGTATTATTTAATCAATATAGGTATTTGATTATAAAAAACATTGTTCATGAATTAAATCAGTTATTCAATATATGTGAAATTATTTTTACCTAATGTGATAGGTGGGAATGGAATTTTTAAATCCACTCGATGCATCAGTAGGTATCATTAGACAATAAAGTTGAGATAGCATTAAACAAGTTTTTACATATAGTTTAAAATAACTTATGAAAGTCTTGATGGTAGAGATATCATCTTCCAAAGACTTGTCATCCTATAATTAATCCCTACCAAAAAAGATTCCATTTTTTATTATTCAGTATATTTTCATAGTGATATTATCTGTAGATGAATTTTATTCTAATTTTATCGGTTAAATAAAATGTGTGGTCAGTTATTTACCTTTTCATATTGATCATTCATTATATAGTTTTTTAAATGGAATGTGTGCTCAATTATTTACATTGGAATATTTATTCTACATTACCTTATCTTGATAGTCCTGGAATTTAACTAGAAAGTGTTCATAGTTATTTCTCTTTTATATGGATTACGCTTACTGATTCATGAAAGCTTCCATAGTACTTATTTCTTACTAAGATTTTTAGATCACCCTTATTTTGTTTACTTTCATTGTAATCCATGGACTATACTATATTTGATATGAAAGATGTTTTTTTATAGAGTAAATTTATTATCAAAAAAAAATATGGTATTGTTTTTGTAATCAAACGTAAATGAACATTAAGTTTGTGTCTAGTTTACCAAGACTACTAAAATTTCTGGTCATTTGGGATGTGGTTAATTGTATATTATGCCAATTTAATAATGTAGACACGTGCTTTAGAATATTAGGGATATGGTCTCTACAGTTGGGATGCAATCACTTGTATTTAGTACTAATGTAATACAGTAACCATCAACATGGGGATACATTATTCAGGGACTTCACTATTGGTATTATAGAAAGTTTAGTAGAATCCTTTAGAACATGAAATATGAAAATTCAGTTTAGGGAACATAATAAAATAAATTAATTTTATGACAATTCTATGTATATGATAGCATATTAATTTATTAGTACGTTAGAGATTATGTGGGTTTTCAAGAAATACTACCCCGCTCAATACTTCTTGTGGATGTTCTTTTGAAACATAAGTATCTTAGAGTAATATCCTTGAATTGAGCTGGTTAATCATATCACATACATTATTTTGGTGCATGGAGAGTGTGATTTAATTTTTCACTTATATATAAACTCAAAAGGGATATTCTTTGGTTATTTTACATTTTCATGACAAACTATTATGAAATATCAGAAAATAATTTTATGATTTGGGAATCATCCTAAAAAAACCATGCTTTTAAAATTACTATATCTGAAGTGACAGTTCTTAGCGATGTGGTATAAGGTTCACTTATTATACTCTCTATAATTATAAATGTTTAATTTGATTTTAGTTTTACTCATTCCTTTGTATCTTAATAATTTTCATATGGTATCACATCACCACCTCAATAACTTGATGTTGAGTTATCAGTGACAACTCTTAATGGTAGGATGATTGTATCCCATGTTTATAGCTACTCTCCATTAGATGTTTGGGGGAACTATATTCCTTTGAATCATGTTATTATTCCTCCAATAGAATTTAATATAATTTTGGTTATATAATGAGTCTCTTAGTATAGAGGCCATATCAATTATTGAGGAAAGAAAGTTAAATTTAATATTCTCAATCATACTTTAATCATCTATAACTGTATGTATAAACCTGAACACTTAATATAAATTATTACCATCATATGGGTTTATCTATTTATTGACCATATATATTTATCTAAAATTCATAAGGAGAAACATAACATTGAAAATTTTCATATTTTTTCATAATTTTCTAATGTATTTCCCCAGAAATGACTACTCTTCCCAATATTGGTGATTTCATGTTTTCAAAATAAATCATACCTCTTTCAAATATTTTTTCAAATACTCCATATATAATAATATCAATTGGGTTTTTTAAAATAAATAAGAAACTATAATAGAATATAGATAAATGATTCATTCATCATAGTGCATCTACATGGGGGGTAACTATTATTTTTATTCGAAATAAATATGGTTTAATGTGTCATTTCATTTATTAGAGAGAGAAAAACAAGATCACTATTAAGAACAAGTATCATGAACCAAATATTGAAGAACTACTTTGTCAATTATAAGGTGATATATATTAATCTGTGATTGATATTAGATCTGGATATAATCATATAAGGATTAAGGATTAGGATATATCCATGAAATCCTCCTATACAAGGTATAACCAGTATAAATTTAAAATAATTTCATTTAGACTTATTAATACTTCTACTATTTCCAAAAATTTAATAAATAAAGTCTTCAAAAGTTATCTTCATTAATTTTTGGTGTTATTTATATGAGATATTCTTCATATTCTAAGAGAAATTAAGAGCATAAATTACATTTGATAATTTTTCTAATGACACAGAGGAATTATAAGTTGTATTCTAAAATTTAAAAGTTTGAATTTTGGTTTAAGAATGTTTCATTTCAGGGTTGTGTAATATCATGTGAGGGAATATTGGTGAATCCTTCAAAGAATAATGAAATGGAGTTATGTCCTCGAACAACCAACGTTACCTAAATTCATACCTATCAATGGGTTTTCTGGATATTAAATTATTTTTAGAGATTTATCCAGATTGTTTAATTTACTCCCCATGTTCACTTGAAGGGGTGTTAGTTTATTTTTGGATAGATAAATGTGAAGTGAATTTCAAATAATTTAAGATATGTTTAGTTATCATGGTTGTTCATATACTACCCTATAGTGGGAAGGGGTTTGTGATATATGGTGATGATTCAATGATGGGATTGAGATATAACCCAAGGAAATATGGCATGAAGATTACATATTCCTCTCACAAATTTAAAACTCATAATTTTTTTTACTAAAATCATGATTTGGATAGTGAAGCTACAATTGATTCATTTAAGATACAATGGAATTATTTTTATGACTAATGTAGTGATATAGATAATGATAATGAAATCGTTCTTTTTATATTTACTCAATAAATGTTTAATATGCCCCAAATAATATGGTTAGAATAGATAAACGTTTATGATTTTTAATACAACACCACATTGGCAAGGACAATAAATTTGATGATGCTTTGATTTAAAAATGCCATGCTAGATTTTCTATTATGAGGATTAAAAGAGATACAATATTTATTGAGTTATAGAATACAGATATTGAAATTATTTAGAATGGGAAAATATTATATTTCCCAAATTAATGTTCAACCATCCATCAATAATAGGATTAAGAAGGTACATAATGATGATGAGGAATTACATAAGAAGGTGATGAATGATTTTGAGTATAACCATGATCATTCTTGAATAATATGGTAAATGGATTTTTTTATGTTCTCTATAATACCAATGATAAATATGGAGTTATTGGATGTAGCTCATAGTTTATTATTCCCTATTCGTCCTATAAGTACAAAGATGTATATTTACTAGAATGATTTTTTTGGTGGTATAATATAAAATGGGATATTTAAGAGTATATATCATAGTTCCTAGTATGTCATAAAAATTGGTATAAGAGACTAAATTCTTAGGGTATGCTATTATAATTACCCATACCAAAATGAAAATGGGAAAACATCACCTTGGATTTTGTCACCAGAACACAAAAATATAAAAAGTTCACGATGCTATTTGGGTTTTACTTGATTCCCATATAAATTCATCAAACATCATCATTATTATAGACGATGTTTCACTTTATCATATTCCCATATTATAAATTTAATAATTTTTATGGTTCATGGATTACCACATTCTATTATATCTTATCACGATATGAAGTTTACATTGAAGTTCTGGAGAAGTATTTATAATGATCTCTATACAGTTTTGAGTTTCAAAACTACATACCATCCTTGTATATTAGGATAGTCTAATAGGATTAATGAATCACTCAGAGACTTATTGAGATATATCTGTATGGATTTGAATGTTGTTTGGCTTCAATAGCTTCCATTGGTGGTATTTTCGATCAACAATAGCTTTCACATGAGTATTCAGATGGATTCGCATGGAACCCTCTCTATAAATATGTGAAGAACTCTAATGCGATGGTATTAAGTCAAATAATGGATTCTATTAGGACTCGATCTAGATGAAAAAATTTCCATGAATGGTTGATCCATTCAACAACACATAATGGAAGCTTAGAATGGTAAAAAATTATATGCTAAAAATGATCAATGAGATATAAATGTTGATGTTAGGGACAAGGAATTTCTATGAATATATTCTTAAGAAAAAGTTATAATATTTTGAAAAAATGGAAAACTAAGTATAAGTTATATCGATCTATTTGGAATTCATGATTTTATTGGGATGATAGCTTATCAGTGGTCTCTTTAACAGAATATCTCCCATATTCCTGATATGCTCTATGTATCTCTCACAAGAATGTTAATACATTCCCCTTTAACCTGTACTAAACATATATTCCATATGGTTTTACAAATAATTATCCTAAGTTTAATATCTACGCGAGATTACTTGTCATGACGCATCCCATAGGGCCCGTGTCGTGACTACCCCATGCCCACCTTCTATAGGCCAGGGGTTGGCGACTAGCACCGGAAAGGCGTATCCCTTAAATGAGAAGGCATTTCCTTTTTAACCTGTACGGACACACTGTCCAAGAACACAACAAGAAGCAACCACACAGACTAGAATGAATTAAGATGCAATTAAAAAAGTAAACTACTGTAGTTAAAAAGTGCTCAAAGTAAAAAAGGGTCTAGAATATAATCTCAACTGTAAAAGTAAAAGTACGTCAGGAATTATAATACAACTGAAAGAAAAAGGAAAAAAACTACTAGGTCATTCTCCGAGGTTCCGACTTGTAGGGTCGGTACATATTTCCTCCTCATCACTCCACGTCCGTCAGTCTCCTCTGTGACACGTTATGCAGAATGGTCCACCTCTGTGAAACATCCAGTCCTAGATCCCTCATCCTCGATCAACATTGTATGATGTCAGCACCAGACACAACAAGGTGCAGACTAAGCCTGTACAAGGGTGAGTATAACAATACTCAGTAGGGAACCCAAGACCATGGTAGGTCTCCATTAGTTCCAAAAAGGAAAAACCACAAAGCAAGACATCAATACACTAAAGTATATGACCATACATATACCTAAGTTTCATGATATACTCATCTCATACATGAGGGGTAGGAAACCACATAGGTAAAACCATGAAGGTAAAAGTACTAAACAGGTAACACCACCAAGAAAAACCCCTAAAGATAACTCCACAAATGTATAAGTACCACTCAGGTAACCCACGAAGATAGACATGCCACATAAGTTACACCACGAAGAGAATACCACAAATGCATAAGTACGAAACAGGTCACACCACAAAGATAAATGTACCACACAGGTAACACCATGAAGATAGAAGTACCACACATGTAACACTGCAAAGACGATACCACAATTGTTGAAGTACCACACAAGTAACACCCTAAAGCTATAATTACCACACATGGTACAATACGAATATAGGAGTACCACACAGTTAACACAATGATGATAGAAGTACCAAACAGGTAACACCACGAAGATAGAAGTACCGGACATGTAACACCACAAAGAAGATACCACAAAGGTAGATGTAAAACCCATGTAACACCACGAATCTAGATGTACCACACATGCAACACCACTAAGATAGAAGTACCACATAGGTAACACCACAAATATTGAATTACCACAGAGGTAAAAGACTCAGCTCACACCATGTATTATTTAAGTACATAAGTATAGATGATTAGCAGTATAACTATATCATCTTACTTCGTCGAGAAGCTATGATGTTGACCCACCCAAGTATGAAGATAACCCAAAAAAGGATATGAATATGACTCAAACATGATCTAATGATGACCCACATTGGATCGGTATGTGCTGACCCACATAGGATCACTGAGCACTGACCGACAAATGATCTGAAGATGACCCACACAGGATCTAAAGACTTCTCACGTACAGCCATCCATAGAATTCCCACACTAAGCATGCTTGATTCTGGAAGGTTCTACTTCTCAATCCATCGGTCAATACTTCAACTGCCATGATGTCCCACGAATAAGTATCCTTATGGATTGTTAAGTTAAAATGGACCCAACGTGTTAGACGGCACGTCAATAGGACATCCGATTAGTAAGTTATTATCGTTTCTATTCTTAGGGCCCAATTGGATTCATATTCAATCCAACCCATCCATACTCCAACTTTATCCAAAACTCATGTGGGGTATAACAAAAGGACCGTATCAATCCAAGGATTCCAGTCCCTCATATGGTTCTTCAAAAGGACACATGGTTCCCATTTTATGGCCACAATGGCATATCTGGGTCCAGATGGGCCAATGTCCGGTCCGACCCGGCCCAGCCCGCTGGGCGGGACACGGCCCGCTACGCGCAACCCAGCCCGCTAGGTGTAACCCTATCCGCAGGGCCCGACCCGACCCGTTGGACCCGACCCGGCCGGCAGGGCATGACCCAGCCGCCTGGGCGTGACCCGGCCCTCTGGGCACAGCCCAGCCTGCGTTGGGCACAGCCTGCCCGGCTGGGTGTGGTCCCTCGACTTGGTGTGGTCCGCCAGGGTAGGGCCCGCCATATACGCACTAGGGGCAGGTGCCCCCTTGGATTCCCAAATGGTCCATCAGGCCGTTATGCCTACAATAATGATGGACCCACCAGAGCATGTCCTACTCGGTGCATCATAGTCGGCCGGATTCTTGGCCGGTCCTCCTTCTAGCAGCACGACGGTGCCGCTGTCCACTTGCGGTCGGCCACCCTCCATCTTCTACCGTGGCCAATGGGTCACAGTCTCTAACTCTGGTGGCACAGACGCGTGCCACCGCTTCACCACGCAGCGAGTTGGTGTGCCCACCGCCACCCTGCTCCAAGAGACTCATGGTCTGTGACCTCCTCTTCCGATGGCGCACACGTGCACCTCCCTTCTTCCACGCGGCCAGCCTGGTGTCGGCCACCACTTTCTTCCACGAGCCATTGTAGCTTCGTTTTGAAGCCCAAAAAATTATGGCGTTCATATATTCGTGATCCTTGGGTCAAGATATCTTGATCCATATGCCGTGCTCAAAAAATAATTCTGTTTTTAGTGCGCTTAATTATTTGGCGTTAAAGGACGCACGAAGAACGTGCAAAGAACAAATAGAAACAGTTATGGTAGATGGGGGAATTGATGGTTGGGATTGTTTGGCCATCATCATTGAGAATAAATTATATGAAGAATAAAAAAATTAGATTTAATCATAGTTCAAAATAAACCCCTACCTCACCTGCTTGTTGGAGGCGGCAGGAGGAAGAAGATAAATCGATGAAGGGAAAGTCGGATCCTGTCGCTCCTGCAACACATTTACGATCCAGGCGTGGGCGTCCTCCTCATTCTTGATCCAGGGAAAGATCATTGTTGGTGGGTATTCTTTGTTAGAGGATTCTCCAGCAAAGGCCTCCTCTCCCTTTAGTACATGTAAAATAACAACCCTCAATTCCCTCAAGAAGAGTTAATATAATAACTCTTCATTAAAAAGTTGTTTCATTAATTTTGTTTTAATGAAACCTATTAATTAATGTGAGTTGTGGTTACATAATTTGTGTAACATGGCATTAAATTCTTAGCCTTAAATGCCTAACCACCCTCATGTGGTCCCTACCTCCACAATTTAAAAATGAGGTTTCAAAATGAAAAATAAAATGTTATTTATTTTATTTTCCTTCTCCCACGAAAAGTTGAAAAATTAACTTTCACCCTAGACCTATTGCGGTCAAGGTGAAGATATACTTAAGCGAATATCAGCGTTGTAAGTTCAATGGTGTCCTCAAATTTTTATTCTTATAACCGGTTCAAATGTTACAAAATACTGCTCATGCATTTACTGAACGTACCTAAAAAAATTTCAGAAATTCATTCTGCGCACACCGGGCCTTGGAATCACGTGTTGGAAATTTTCGTGGACTCATAATATTTCCATGAAAATAAAAAAAATTATATGGAAAATTCGGGTCTTTACATTCTCCCCACCATAGGGCTTTGTGTCCCTAAAAACTATAACACAAACTAGGAAAATAAGTGGGGGTACTGAGCACAAATCTAAGACTATCGCTACTATGTTCTCTCCTAGAGGTTACCAAAATGCCAATGAATGCACACTAGAGGTATCAACCACCCACAAAGGACCCGCTCATGTCAATCCTCAATCTCTATTGGATCCTCTGAAAACGTCACCCCATCATTGATGTCCAGCTCTCCCCATTCAATGATGTGCGAAGGATCATGTACATATCACCTCAGATAGGATAAGAGGAAAAAGTCATGAACCTAGTGCAACTAAAGGGTATATCTATGAGGTACTCCACCAATCCTACTCTATTGAAGACCTGGATGGTTCTGATGAACCACATAGATAACTTTTCACCCCATCCAAATCTCTGCAAACATCGTGGAGGTGAGAACCATAGGAAGACATTGTCACCATCCTCAAACTCGAGAGGTCTCCATCTCTTGTTATCATACAACTTTTACATACTCTATGAAGTCTTCATCGGCTTCTAGATGATTTGAACCTTCTCCATGGTATCTCGTAACATCTCTGGTCCAATGAGTGTTGAATCCCCATGGTCAGTCCACCATAGAGGTGAACTGCATGGTCGCCCGTACAATGCCTCAAATGGTTCCATACTGATGGTGGAGTGATTGTAGTTGTTTTATGCGAACTCCACCAAGGGAAAATGATCCTCCCAGCTGTTGCTGAAATCAAGGATGCAGGAAAGAAACATTTCCTATAGGTTCTAAATGGTCTACTTAGTTTGACCATCTATCTGAGGATGGAAGACAGTGCTCAATCGAAGCTATGTCTCCAACGCCTGCAGATTCCCCTTCCATAGCCTGGAAGTAAAACGTGCATCACAATAAGATACAATTGTCGAAGGCACTCCATGAATCCTTCAAATCTCATACATGTACAGGTGTCGAAATCCCCCTACTAGTCCCTACTCTCTGATAGGTAGGAAGTGGGATGACTTGGTGAGTCGGTCAACAAACACCCATATAAAATCATGCCCCTTGGACGTTTGTGGAATTCAGGTCACGAAGTCCTTGGAAATTCTATCCCACATCCACTCTGTCACCTCTAGTGGCGGAACTAATCATGTTGGAACCCGAGGCTTTTCCTTCACTTGCTGATAATTGTGGCATCGAGATAAAAACTCTTCTACAATATTCTTCATTCCCAGACACCAGTGTGGACACCAGAGGTCCTGGTACATTTTCTGCAGACCTCGATGTACCGTTAGGGGGGGGGACATATAGAACTCCCTTAACATATCCTCCTGTAGCGCCACCAGCACTATATTACACCCACTGAAGAGGAGGACATGATCACCATATTCATAAAATCCTTATGGTGCCTATCCTATGGACATCTGAGCACATCAAGACTCGCAGTTACTATCCCCAAGATTCTCCTCCCAGACTCGCTGAAGGAGTGGTAGAGTGACAATCAGATACTGATAATAAGATGCTCCATCTTGATCCACATAGGATATCTGCAAAGCTACTAGCTACTTAGTCACCTCACACAACAACTGTATACCATATCTCTTACTGATAGCATCTACTGCTATGTTCCCCTTCCTTGAAGTATAGAATATCTCAAAGTCATTGTCCTGGAGGAACTCTAGCCATCACTGCTATCTCAGGTTCAGGTAATTCAGTGAGAAGATATACCTGAGTCTCTTGTGATTAGAGTAAACTATAAAACGTTGTACCATAATGTATTGTTTCCACATATTTGGAATAAATAACAATACTACTAACTCTAGGTCATGGGTATCATAGTTCTACTCGTCATTCTAAATTTATCTCCTGAAAGCTCTGCTCACACTAATCCAACCATAGGAATGGCTCCCCATTTTTCATCAAAACTGGAAAGGGTTGAAATAACCTTGAGATGTTTGGTCCCAAACTCTGGTAGTACCCAGCCGAAGCAGAATTCCTTCCCCCTTTAGGGAGGTAAACCTCTAATCATCTTTTGAAAGGATGTCCTCCATGCTTTTTTGTTTCTACTAGGAACTGAAAACTCAAAACTCCCACTACCACAAGGTTTGGGCTGGCTAACTCATGCATGATCGGCTGCACCCTCCTTTATGCGAGTTTATCCTGTGCTGCTTGGGTTTCCTTTTTTGTCGACCATGGAAAATCCCATTCCAACATTGTAGGTAAACCACACCATTTTTTTTCTAATACAGTCAATGTGTGTATGAACTGTGGATGTCCAGTCCATACCCAATCTTACGTCGTAAGGCCTAGATACTACCATCAGGTGGTTCCTACCGAAACTCTTTCCTCAAGGGTCAGATCACACCATTGGCGTTAGTGTGATTATCGAGTATCCTCCCAAAGGTACCTCCAGACATGGGGGTTGAGTCAATGACTTAACCAGAAACTCTAGGTTTTGGACAAGATTAGTGGATGGAATGGATGATTGGTACCTATGTCTATTAATACAACAACTAGTAGTAGACACATCCCGTTAATCGAATCATTCCTAGAGCCTTGGTTCACACTCTTTGACCATATGCAGCTACTCCCTTCCCTTTTCCTCTAGCTCCCTGATCCTGGTGGGGACAACAAAGGGGGGTGGGTGTAACATGTAAAAATGTACACCATCTCATGCTGCCCTCCGAGCTCTGCTTCCATGTCTACATCCCTATAGATTCATCTGTCCCTAATAATTCTTCTTCCCGAAACATTTTTAGACCCCTAAGTCTCTTAAACTAGTGCCAGTTTCCTGCTTTCCCACTACTAAAATTCAATGGGTGTATCCGCACAACCAAATAACATTCAACCACAAAGGTTCTCTCCAGCACCCTAACATAGGTAGGAATGCATATAGGAATAGTGCTGGCTCAGATGTCATTAAACACACCATGCATGGATGTCCAATCCTCATAGCACAGATCATATCATATTCATCGAGTACAAGGAATGGTTGATACACCTCGATGAATACTCAGCTACCGACATGTCATCTTGCCGAAGCTATAGATGCTCTAGAGAACTCTCAGCCACCTCTTCAATCTAGTCCTCATAAGCTTATGATTTGGGAACACCTCGGAACCTAAGGGGTATCTAATGATGAAACTCGTGTAAGTCACTAAGCCTAAATGTGTCCACTACCAGTACCACCAGTTGTAACTGCTGCCCAACTGGTGGTGGTGCTATTGGTACATCAACCGAAGGTGCCAACGTAGTAAGAGGTCCCTACTCTAGAGCCTCATCAAATGGTGGGCTTCCATCATGTACTCTCTTGAGAAACCTGGGTGGCTTTCTTAGTGGAAAAAATCATGATAAGGAACACGTGTTCCATGGTCATTAAGTTATATCAGTTGAGATGACTCCAAATAAATATAATGATTTTTTTTAAAAAAAACACGCGCAATCTGTGTTTTCATGTATTGAGTCGAAAATTAGATCTTAGGGTCCTCGTGTATGGATACGTCATCCGTTGCACCAATACTGGAATCCCGGAACAAAAAAACCACACTCATACCACATATCAATATTGGTTCACAGAAAAGATCAGAGTCATAGTTCTTCGGTTGAACCGAACTCATCCAATACCACTTTGTCACAACCCATCCCTCAGGTATATTCCCAAACATATACCTAAGTTATGAAGATATATTCATCTCATACATGAGGTTAGGATACCATATAGGTAATACCACGAAGGTAGATGTACCACACAGGTAACACCACAAAGATAAAACCACAAAGGCAAGTCCATGAAGGTAGAAGTACTACTCAGGAAACACCACAAAGATTGAAGTACCACACAAGTAACACCATGAAGACAATACCACAAAGGCAGAAGTACCACACAAGTAACACCAGGAATATAGAAGTACCACACATGTAACACCACAATTATAGAAGTACTACACATGTAACACTACAAGGACGATACCACAATGGTAGAAGTACCACACAGGTAATACCTCGAAGCTAAAAGTACCACCCAGGTAACACCACGATGATAGATATACCAAAAAGGTAACACCTCAAAGATAGAAGTACCATATAGTTTACACCACGATGATAGAACTACAACACAAGTAACACCACGAAGATAGAAGTACCACATAGGTAACACAACAATGATATAATTACCACATAAGTAACACCATGAAGATAGAAGTACCACATAGGTTACACCCCAAATATTGAAGTACCATATAGGTAAAATATTCAGATCAAAATAGGTATTACATAAGTACAATAGTATATATGATTAGTTGTATTGATAGATTATCATACTTCATCGAGAGGCACTCTTCTTGACCCACACAAGATCGAAGATGACCCACACAAGATCTAAAGATGACCCAGACAGGATCTGAAGATGACCCACAAAAGATCTGAAGATGACCCACACAGGAACGGTATGTGTGGCCCCACACAAGATCACTGAGTGTTGACCCACATAAGATCTGAAGAGGACACACACAGGATCTGATGAATTCTCATGTACAACTAGCCGCAGGGTTCCCGCACTATGCATGCTCGATTCTAGGATTTTCTACTCCTCAACCCATCAGTCAATACTTCAAATACCACGAAGTCCCATGAAGAAGTATCCCAAAGGTCCATCACATAAAAAAGGACCCAACATGTTAGACGGAATGTCAATCGGACGCCCAGTCTGTAAGTCATTAGTGTTTCCGTTCTGAGGGCCCGATTGGATTTAGATTCGGACCAACCCATTTGTACACCAGCTTTATCCAAAACTCATGTGGAGTGTACCAAAAGGACAATCTAGATCCTAGGATTATGTTTCATTAAATGGTTCATCAAACGGATTCTTGGTTTTGAAGTTATGGCCATAAAGGTGTATATGGGTCTAGCGTGGCCCGGGTCCGGCCCGGTTGGCCTGGGCCACGGCAGGCCCGGCATGCTGGGTCGCATTCTGGCTGGGCCCACGATGGGGTAGCCTAGAATGATAGGCCTGACCCAACCATCGTAAGGCGTAGCTTCTTCTGGTGGCATGCGTTGGGGCCCGCCCGGCTAGATGTGGTCCACCTTGGTGGGGTCCGCCCAAGATGCACCTGGTGGAGCACCGCTCCATATTCCCGAACGGTCCATCGGACCATTCGGTCTACTAGCACACGGGACTCACCAAAGCGGGTCCTGCTCAGTGCATCACGACCGACCAGATTCTTGGTCGGCCCTCCTTCCAACGGCTCAATGATGCCGCTGTCCCCCTACGGCCGACCAGTTGTCGGTCACCCTTCGGCCTCTACCGCGGCCAAGCGATGATGGTATCCAGCTCCAATGGTGTGGACGTGCGCCGCTGCTTCGCCATGCGGCAAGCTGGAAAGCTGGCTTCCACCCTACTCTGTTGCGCCTGATGGGCCATAGCCTCCTATTCTGGTGGCGCGAATGCATGCCACACTCCTTACATGTGGTCGACTGGGTGCTGGTCACCACCTTCTTCCGCGATCCATCAATGATTCATTCCAAGCCCAAATAATTATGACATTCACATATGCCCAATCCTTAGGTCATGATCTCTACTTCCATATGACGTGATAAATGAATCTTTGTGTTTTTGGCATGCTTAATTATTTGGCGTCGAAGGACACACAAAGAAAACGCGAATAATGAAGAGAAACATTTATGGTAAATGTGTGAATCGATGGTCTTGTTTGTTTGGAAATCGTTGTTGAGAATCAAGTATATAGATAAAAAAATACATTTAATCATACTTAAAATTAAACCCCATAACTCGTTTTATTGTTGGAGGTGGCGTGAGGAAGAGGATGATGTTGATGAAGGGGATGCCGGTGCCCGTCACTCCCACAACACGTTTCTGATCTAGGCTCGGGTGTTGTCCTTGTTCTTAATCTAGAGAAGGTTCTTTATTGGATGAATTTCTTCATTAGAGGATTTTCTAGCAAAGGCCTCCTCTCTCTTTCACCAATGGACAATAACAACCCCCAATTCCCTCAAAATGAGTTAATAAAATAACTCTTCAGTATCATGTTTTCTCATTAGTTTAGTTTTAATGAACCATATTAATTAAAGAGAGTCGTGGTTACATTATTTTTTTTACTAGGAATTAAATTCCAGCCATAAATGCACAACCACACTCATGTGGTCCCCACCTCCACAATTAAAAAAGGAGGTTTCCAAAAGAAAACTAAAATGTTATTTATTTTATTTTTCTTCTCCCATAAAAAATGAAAAAACTAAATTCCACCCTCGACCTACTGCAGTTGAGGTTAATATCTCCTTAATCAAATATTAGTAATTTGACTTCAATAGTGTCCTCAGATTTCAATTACAAGAACCAGTTCAAAAGTTACAAAACGCTGCTTGCGAATTTACTGAACGTACATATAAATGATCTGAAAATCATTCCTAGCACACTAGGCCTCAGAATCAGGTGCCGTCAATTTTCGCAGACCCATAATGTTTCCATATAATTAAAAATCATTACAAGGAAAATCTGGGGCATTAAATTAAAGATCACATAGAAAAAGTGATATGAAATATTATCCCTCACCATGCCAATTTTTTGTGGAAGACCATAACTTTGAATTAGCTATTTGGGAACTTAAGTATATGTTGAGGCATATGTATCAAAAATAATTTTGTGTTAGAGTGATATAATTTCAACAGAAAAATTATTCTAATGGGTGTATAAATACCAACCCATGATTTTAGGACATATTTCTCTTCAAATAAATTTTATTTTTCAATATCTAAGGATACAAACAACATTGAGTTTAAAATTGCTTCGATATAGAAATTAAAATATTATTATTTAATTCTGACTATTATAAACTAGATACTACAATTTGTGGTATGAATATGAATAACTATATTTTTAAATTTATGTATTATGTATTTATAAAATTTATTGATAAATAATTTATCTATTTTTAGTTAAATCATTATATTGTACAATTGTTTTTAAAAAATGTATTTTATTGACCCAGGGGAAAAATATTATATGTTTAACCAATTTCAAAATATTATTTGAAAAATATTATATAATATTTGAAACCGGGATATCAAAATTTTCTTATAATCAAATATTTGTATTTTAAAAAAATATTAATTTTTATGTGAATTATGAAATGAAATAATTCTTTTAATGAAATAATTTATTTTAATTGAAAAATCCCCAAAACCTTGAATTTAATCCTAAAATAAAATGTCACCCATTTATTTAGGAACAATATAAATAATTAATCATTAATCATCATTATCCCTAATTTTGGTATAAGATTATTTTTATTCTTTAAAAAAAAAATTCAAAAAAATTATTCTTCATTGGATATTTATTTTTATCAAAAATTAATTTCTCACAATCATATAAATTGAATTAGATAAAATGGATTCCATATTTTTAATCATTTTAGTTAACATAATTTTACTGATTCATCTTAATTTTTGGTCATTATGAATAATAACCATAGTAAATATTATTCATCTTAGAACAAGATATAAAATTGGTTTAAAACCAGATTTTAATACATTTAAATCTATCTAACACGTGAATTTATTCTATTATCTAAGGGGACTAAATATAATAAATAAATTTTAAATACAATACTTTAAATAATTATTTTGAATATCTAAAACCAAGCCTAATTATAGATAATATAAGTCGTATTTTATTCAAATTAAAAACACTTTTATGTGTCTTGGTAATTAATATAATGTTTAGAAGATTAATTTTAGTAATTAATTATAAAAATGTATAAAAACACACATTATATTATTATTTAATCAAATATATCTATGTAAAACTATTCACTAATTTTCTTAAAGGTAATATTTTTTTAATACCTAAATCAAGTATTTTCCTAAAAAAGTTTTTAATGTGTTTAATATTGTTATATAAAATGTAATATCTTATACTTATGGAATTTTAGTATGATGAAATTGATTCAAAATTTGGAATCATCATATTCAATTTTATTCATAATTTTCCATTTACATATAGTTATATAATTATGTTATAATGGAAAAAGTTAAGTCCATTATCAGTTTTAAAATGGTTTTAAAGATGTTTAACTTGGATATATGGCATAAAATGTATTCACCACTTATATAAATATGACAGGTTATATTTATTTGCAATCTATCATACCTTATCATTTAATTTCTGATTCCTTTCTTCTAGATTATATTATTATGATATGTATTTTTATTTAATATTGTATGTAATTCCAAAAGTCCCCATCCCCTCAACTATAAATGGGTACCTCCTCACAAAAATATATTTTTTATTTTTTATACATTCAGCTCAACATAACAATGAAAAAATGACTTAAAAAATGTTATACATGTTATAGAGTTACCGATGTTCCCAAAATACAAACCTTAATGTTTTTTAGAGTAGATACAAAAGAGGTACTTCAAAGAAGAGGTAATCTCCTTAACCAAAATCATTTTTTACTTATACTTGTACCTGATATAAATACCTATAATTATTCATAAAATAATAAAATAATTATAATAAACAGACTTAAATTTTATTATGTTTATTAAACCACTATTTTCCACCATTATTTATATTTGATGTGCAGAAAAATTATCTCTCAAGAATACATGTTTTCCTACCACCTCCACATAGTGATACAGTTCATTTACTATCACCATTTTTTATTGATGGATATTATAATGGGTTTAATTTTTATATATTATATTTATGGAATAATTATTCTTCTAAAATTAAATATAAAATCTACCTTATTAACCTCTAATATGTTGAAAACAAGCAACTTCTCTCTTGTGTACATGTGGACTACCACCTTTACGAAGAAATATTCTTTATTTGATCCCTTATGATTTACATTTATGGTAATAAAGAAAATATTTAATAATTATATATGATATATATATATATGATATAATAATTATTATAGAAATCTTAATTATTAATTACTTATATTTTTTTTATCCTTCAAAAAATTAAATCTATTTTCATGTGTGTGTATGGCCTATCATCTCCATAAACGATGTAATTAATATTTCTATCTCTTTCATTTATAGGTGACTGAAGAAACTACATATAATTGATATATGTAATGGATAATATTTTATGTGTTTTATTTTTGGATATTATATGGATTAATTTTGAAACCAAGCATAAAGACAATGTGTAATTCGAAGCCATTGGGTTCCCGAAATAAATGTTTGTAATATATTAAATATTTTTAATAGCATGTGTGTTTACATTTCCCAAAAATGGGACTAAATCTGAAAAGTTGGATCATATTGGATATCAAAGGTCACCATTGAGTTCAGAGAGTCAGTTTTACCCTAAGTAAGACATAACCTTTGTTGTCACGAACCATTTGTGACAAATTCAGCATGTGAGTTTATCAATAAAATAAAATAAATAATTTATTTATTTTGGTTGTTTTGACATAGAAAGCTATTTTATATATTATACATATCGTTATAAATATTCATCAAGATTGTCCACTCAAACCCTTTGTATTTCACATAACCATTGGAGACCTTCTTGGATAATGATGGTGGATCAAGATCAGACCATGGATCATTTCAACAAAAGAGTTCATGGATATTTTCAACTAAATAAACACAACCATTCTTCATCAATGATCTATGTAAACTCTAGAAAGGATGATTTATTTTATGATATTGTACCATTTCATAATCTTGTATGAACACATATCAATCCCATGAACTTAGTTGAAACACACTTCATAAGTATTTTTAATTTTATGTAATTTTTTATTGATTTATCCCTCTTCATTCATATTTTTTACACTTACAAATCAAGGCCAATCGAATAAAGGTCATGGTTCATTCCTCAAATTTAATGTCTTGTGGTTTTCTCACATTATTCTTTTCGTGTTCATCAAGGGAATTTTCTTTTGGATCACTGTTCGACAAATATCTTGTATATGATCATTGCAGGACCTTTCTTCAGTGCAATAGACTGATACCATGGGTGTGAGTTATGATCGATGGTACAGTTGAGGTGAGATAATAGAGGTAGAATACTAGGATCCAAAAAAATAGATTCATGGTTCATGTTCTTCTATGGTTTGATAATTGGTGATAATATTTCTCAACGGATAATAATGGATGAATATTCAAAGCCATGAATCTTGAGTTTTGGAAACTATTGGCCCAACTGATGCTCAATTTATATAATTTGGCATGGGTGGCGGTTCAGAAGAAATGTTGGATAACCCAAAATCTATTCTAGAAATCATGAGAAACAAAAAATGTAATCTGGAGTTACACATACTATGGGCCTCTTGGATGTGGTTCTAGAGTTTTCAAAAAATATAAATACCACACGCCATGTGACTTCGTCACACACCCTGTGAACACGTTCATGATAATCAACATACACTTAAAATAGTACATAGACATAAGAAAAAGTACAGATCATTTGTACTTAGACATAGACACAACTAGGTGTACATGGGTTGGTTCATAGACATGACCACCGTACAGAGAAAAAACGTGGATACATTTCTAGGATACTATGTGTCTCTAAATGCTGGGTACTTCTCAAATAGAGTTGTGGAATCCCGCAATGAGACTAGGGTGTGATCCTCTACCACCTATGTTACATTAATGGAGTTTTTAAAATCAATGTGATCTCCTTGATAATGGATTTTTTCTAATATATAAAAATAAATATCAATAGGTTTAGTGGTATTGTTGACATACGATCTCCTACGTAGAAGGGTGATCCAAATTGGGTTCATGGTGTCACCCAACGGTTCTGAGCGTGACCCCTATCTATATATCAAGATCTTCTTAGACTATTGAGATTTCATTAGGTAGTCCCCAATGATTTAAATCTCTTATTTTAGTGTCTTAGATTATAGCCTATATCAATGAATGGATTCTCCTTGAATGGCTATTTCTTTGAGAAGAATTTGGTGGATTGGTGTTGGTTATGACCCGCTGGGTGGAATGGTGTCTTTCTTGAGTACATATTGGGGTTTATATTATACATTGTTTTTTATATCTAGAATTGATATGAATATACTTGGATACTCGTGTATAGTGTTTCTGGGGTTTCATACTGAGTATTTTTATACTCACCCCTATATGGTATGTGCCCTCATATGTCATGTCATACACAATCAATGACCATTTTGAGTATTTACATGGAGGAATGGGAGTAGTTGGAATGAAGATGGAAATTTTTAGATAAATGTGGTTACTAGTTTCTTGAATATCTCTTATTCCTCACTCTTGTAGAAAGTGGTACTCTTAATAGTTTTTGGCTAGGCTTATATTTGGCCCCTTTTTTGCTTTCATTACTTTACTATCGTACTTTTTTGTGGGATATTTGATGTATGCAAGAATTGTTTCATTTGATTTACATTTTATCATTGTGAAGGATTGTATTTTTTTTCATGTGTACATTTATAATATGATAAGGACTCTCATTTAAAATATAAAAAATTACTTTGTCGTCGCATCTAAGAGACTAAATTTAAATTAATTTATGCCACTTATGTAATAGGAATTTTAAAAATGGATTCCAAATTTATAATAATCACTGTTTATAATGTATAATAAGGTCAAATTAGAATATTTTACTAAAAAAATTAATGAATGTAATTAATTTTAATTATATCAATTAAGGAAAAAATAAGCTTAACAAGGGACTAAACCTTAAACATAAGGGCCTAAATGACCTATAAACATGTAAAACCCCATTTTCTCGATACAAATTGTAACATTCCAGATAAATATGGAATATTACTTTTTCATATTTATTAATTTTTGTGAATAAAATATTAATATTACTTTAAAGGGAACGCTATGCTCAATGGCGTACCCAATACGCAACAACGAGTTTCTTTGAAATCTAACATTGCACTCTTATAATAGAATAATATTATTTTAAATGGTAGTTAACAACTATCCATTGTAATGGTGGGAATGAACTTAACTAACTACAAAAGGATTATATATGTTTTTCAAATATTTTTACTTTTATCCAATAAATGTTAGAGGCTTAAAATTCTAATGAATCCAATTTTAAGCATAAATATTCGAATATTCATTAAATGGTTGATTAAACACCTTTTGATGGGGAACCATTTTTAAAATCCAATTTTTGACAATTTTATATTTTATATTGGACCAAATAAAACCCTTCATTAGAATCTGGACATCAAAATTGACTTTGTGTAAATTTTTGTTATTTTTCTGATAAAGATCATTTTTAGTGAAACTGTAGTATTTTAATTCAAAACCTCCTTTTAATCTAATTTGTTATAGGTGTAGATTATGTTTTTAATTGTGTTTAAAATGTATTTAGAATATAGTTTTACCATTTAATCCAATGGTGGTCATTGGAATTAATTTCACTTTGAAATTTGACTTAAACTAGTGTCAATCTTTTGATATATTTTGTTTCTTAAAAACACGCTATTTGTTTTGACAACATGAATTAATTATTAAATTGATTAATTCAACTTATATGTTTTGAATTTTGAAAAATATACATCATTTTTTAATTCGAAATATCAAATATAGCTTAGGGGGAATTTTTGGTATTTTTCTGAAAAACTTCAATTTTTGATGAATATTGAAACCACTAAGTGGTAGTTAAAAAAACTAATTTTTCATTTAAATAAAATTTTACCACCTCTATGATATTAATTTCAAAATTCCGACATACATGATTTTCATTAGGATGTAAAATTTGGTTCAATGGGATGAATAAAATTTTTGTTGAATAGTAACTTTTTAGCTTTATTTATCGCGATTAAAGGTAATTAGTGTAATTTAAGGTAAATATAATGATATAATAATATGAAATTACCTATATATGTGTCCTAAAATTATTGGACGAGTCATGGCCGACCAATAAAATCCAAGGGTCAACTTGGGGACCCCATGGAGCTACTTGGGTAAGAAAATGACACTAATAACTTTTTATTTAAAGTTAAAATAAAAATGTCACAAACTTGTATTGTTTTACTAAAACAATATTTACATGGGGTTATAAAAATCAAATTTTTAACTATAAATATTCATTGGAAAGATAAAAAGATTTAATACATCATAGTATTTTTTTATAAATTTTATACATTAAATAATTTAATTTATTTATGACACCATGATGATGCAGTGATTACCCCATTAATGAATGATTTAAATAAAATGAAAAGATAATGTAAAATCTAAGACATAAACTTGTCAAAAACATATTGGATGGGTGTATTTAGAACCCTTATCCCCTTATAATCGAAATATATAATTTTGATACCTTTGATATTCGAAAATCATTTAATAATAAAGTAACTTTTCCAGACATTCCAAGAGTGACCCTCCTCCCTCTTATAAAAGACCCCACCTCTACCCCCTTACCCACAACTATAAAGACTTTGTCTCGACAAAAAACTGCTCATTTTATCTCTCCACATCTCTCTCTTCATCCTAGAAGCCTCACTTTAGGCAGATAGATCTTCAAAAAACCCTTTCGGTTTAAACCAAAGAGAGTTACCCGATTTAAATGTAATGTCCTCTCTTATGTTCTTTTGTTTTATTTTGCTTCTCCATCCCCATAAACTCTTTTTATTCCTTTATTTTGTAACAAAAACAGTATCTTAAATATTCTAGGATATTGTAATGAGAATAATTAGAGCTACACTTATAGACACCTCCATCTAATTGTTTAAGAACATACTGTTTCCGTGGATGGTGAATTACTTCCTCACGAAACAATGATTGTTCTATCCTCTCCTACCACCTCTAATGGTGGCCAATATGATGGAAATATATTTATTTATGATATATATTATATTTATTTCCTCTATATGCTTCTGTATTTTATATTTAAAACATACCTTTATTCTTTTCATGTTGTCCAATTGCGATAATTTCATTTGAAGAATTGTGGAATACCGCCCCCTCAAGTGATGTGACTCATTCATGCAATACATGGAATGTATAGAGAATTAAATTAATGAAATTATGTGACCTATATAACATATATATTATAATGTAATTATAATATATATATATATATATATCATTTATTTTTAATTCCATTAAATATGAAATAGAAATGAAAGTAGCGTCCATGCGTACGTACGACTTACCGTCTCCATGAACGGTGCATTTCATTTCTTACCTATAAATGTTATGTAATATTATAAATTAATGTATATACTGGATATATATGATATATATATTATATCTACATCATGAATATAATTCTGGATATAATTTATATTTTACCACATGAACAACTTGTAATTATAAGAAGTTTATTTTTGACTCAAGTACCAATGATCGACAAAATGACCGTTATTAACTTAAATAATTACATAATGTTCATAACATTGTAATAAGTGAT
Organism: Viscum album; assembly: GCA_963277665.1. Classification (NCBI taxonomy): domain Eukaryota; kingdom Viridiplantae; phylum Streptophyta; class Magnoliopsida; order Santalales; family Viscaceae; genus Viscum; species Viscum album. The sequence goes on from OY728143.1 coordinate 37,221,445, forward strand.
ATAAAATGAATAATTAACATGAAAAAGTTTCTTAAGAAAGTATAAATTAACTCTAGTTTATTATTTAGGAATATAACGAAATGAACAAGACAAGTCGGACTTGAGGTAAGGGATCCTACCTCTCTCTTTCTTTTTAAGTACTCTCTTTTATGTCATTTATTTTAAGCTCATATTTCTTATGTTTGGGGATTTTCTTTTATAATCCTCATACTGTACTTTTTATTTTCATATTATGAGAGACCCTATTTGATCTCATAAATCCATTTTTGGAAGTTTTAAGTGGTGTCGTTAGGCTGTCGTGTTTTCGTAAGGGATTTTTCATCCCACTTTTATTCCCATGAGATTTATGCAACATTTCCCACCATTTCATTTGACTGGTGTATGTACTGACCATTATTATACTATTTGTGTAATATAATTTTATTTATGGGTATTTACATCTTCATTATATGACCCTTCTTCCATGGGGTGTACGTTTTGAAAGTTACCCAAATCGGTAAGGGAACCTTTCACCCTCCTCTTCTTTAAAAAGAATTATTTTTGTTATCTCTTGTAATTTACATATTATTATATTTGTATATGTTCTCATATATACTTATTTCTGTAAAGTTAATGTAAAAGTGATGAGATACCCTTTTTATCTCTCATCAACACATATTCTGAATTTTGAAGTGATGTCCTTAGGCTGTCTAATTTGTGCAAGGGAACATCTTAACCCAATTTTGAATCATTGGGTTAAACTTGTACTCCATGAATATGTCGTTCTATGAATATATGTGAATGAACTTTGAATTTTTTACACTTAATATACACTTATATTTGGTGTATTCTTTTGACACACATAATTATGTAATTGATTTATCCTTAATCAAATGATACCGTCTTTGTAAGGGACTTCGTCTCAATCTCCTTTCATTGAGGAATATTTTGTTCCAATACAAGACTTTCTTTTATACGCTGTATAAATACCTTTTACTTTTCATTTCATTCATAGGGAATCTTTTTCTATGAAGCATTTTAATAAATGACAAAAAGGAATGTTTCTTTTAACCTATGCAGTGATAATGACCTTTTCTGCCGCCGTGAGTAATATTTGACCGTTGTCTTCCATAACAAGCCATAATGTTTTTAATAGAAAATTAATAACATATACACTTTTATGTATTTTGGTATTGAAAATGGTTTTGATTATGGATTTGTTATGTCAATATATTTATGTGATATATAGTGATTAAAATTTTGAAATTGTTTGTTTCCATTATATTTTTTATGTATTATGATTTTTTAATGGTACTTGGACATTTGAGGGGTGGTTACGTGATAAACCATATGACGGCTGGTGCTGTGAATATCAGGGCGAGTGGTTACATTATAACATCCAACGAATTGGGTATGGATGTTAGCCTAATGGCTATTCCATGTAGTGATATGTGTGGAAGTCGACCGTATGGTTATTCTATTTAAGTATGTTTATGTCCCAAGTTACCTTTATATGTTATGTGTTCTTTATATGGTTTTATGGTAATATTTTGGTTACAAAGGATAAGTAGTTATCTTTTATTCATGAAGATTATTTACTACTTCATAAAGGTGAAAAGAATTACTTTGATAAATTATTCATGGTTTACTTTTGGTTTTTAAAAACTTACAGTTTTCCGTCCTTGTGTATCCTTTACTGGGTTTTTTATGCTCATCCCATGTTTTTGAAATGTTTTCACAGGCCATAAAGATGAATATGGTCAAGGATGGGATTAAGGAAATACATTCTATCTAAAACATGTAACTAGACAAGATTCATTTTAAGAGTTTTATTTTGTGGAAACTTAGATTATGTTTCTACATTGAAATCTTTTGAGATGTAATAATTATGTCATAATTCTCTAAAAATCTAAACCTGAAAAGATCATCTATGTGAATTATTCATTTAATTCATGATTTTATAATTTTTTTAGGTCGGGTCCTTACTATTGGTATCAAAGGTCTATTTAGATAACTTTAGAGGATAGGGTATTCATTAAGTATAAGTGACATTACCACAATGGTTAGTATTTCAGAAAGGGTTATAGTTTTAGATAAATTGAATGGGTTTAAGTTAACATGAATAATTATAACATAGTATTATATGATTATTCTAATGATATACTCACACTGACCTTTTTGGTTTTAGTAAATGGATAGATCAAGCAGGAACCAATTTAACATTGTATATGAAGAAAACTGTGACAGTTTTCTGAAAGAACAACTGAATGATATGGGAGATGCAATGAAAACTCTTGTGGTTTTTCTCAACCAAATACCAAGAGTCATGATTAACCACTTGAACCTTGGTGAGTTCTCTAATGAATCAGGTATGAGATAACCAACTCTATGTGAATATTCATGTAATAATTATAAAGGTAACCATTAGGATTTATATGATCCTTACTTTTGAGGTAATTGTGGTTTAATATATGTTATGATGGAAAATGAAAGGCATAAGATAAACTTGAGGTTAAATTATGTTATGGTTATTTTTGATGATTTTATCTCTTTTTGGGGATTATTTTAAGAATTATATAGTTTTGGAAAAAGTAAAACATGCAGACCGTGTGACAACCCGTCGCGTCGGACAAAGCTGTGGGAATCAAACCCACAACCAAAGTGTGACTGATATTTATCGCCTACCATTGGACTACGTGAAGTCCCTGGTTAGTATGTCAAATTCGTTTTAGTTATATTATCTTATAAATCGGGAATAAGTTTATTTTGGGTTACGTATGGAAATTATTAGCCTATGACGGAGGATATGTGATTTGGTTAATTACTTTTCATTATGAGACTTTAAGAGTAACTGATGTTATTTGGAGATAAATGTTAAGATTTATCTTGGAAGACTATGTGATTAAATCCTTCAGAGTTTTCGGTTTAATTCTTATTTTGGATTACTTTGAAGAATTTTATGGACAAATTGTTTATCGAATGGTATTCATTGAACATTTTGGTTTTTGGACAAATTTTGGAGATTAATAATAGAATTTTTTATAAAGTATTATCATTTTGTGTATTATCTGATCTTGTTCACACAATTTTGGTTTTGGATAAGGTCTAAAGACATGGGAAATATATAGTTCTCTTTTGGGGATTAGGTGATTCTCAAGAAGTTGATTATATCTCCCTTAATGTGAACAATTCATCCAAAATACTCGCCTTATGGAGGGAAAAATGAGTTTTTGTAAGAAATATAATAATAGATGAAAGTCTAAATGAAAAGAAAGTATGTTTCCTTGTGATTTAGTTAATCTCATAAATAAATTCCTCAATGGAAATTAAATTAAAACTAAAAAGTAGTCTATTATCTTTTCCTACAGGTGAATCAAATACCGATTATTCCATCATAAGTTTGTGATTTTTTTGGGGTTAACTTTCTCTTAATCATGATTTATATAACTCTCCATCAGAACATGACCCTTTGTTTTCTCCTCTATATCATTGTTTTCATGGAATCCTAGTATGGGTTAACTCGGGTGACCTTTTTACTTCTCTTTCTTTATTTTAATGTGATAGTTTTACTGACTCTTGTTCCTTTGTGGGACATTTAATTAAGTTTTCAAGACCAATTTTAAAATGGCGAGGACACAATTCCCAAAAGGGGGGAAGGATGTAACATCCCAGATAAATAAATAATTTTAGTTTTTCATATTTATTTAAATTTTTTAATAAAATATTAATATTATTTCAAAGGTAACACTAAGCTCGATGGCGTACCCAATACGCAACAACGAGTTTCATTGAAATCTTTCGTTGCACTCTAATAATAAAATAATATTATTTTAAATGGTAGTTAAATAATAGTTGTTGTAATGAAGGGAATAAACATAACTAACTAAAAAATGATTATATATGTTTGTCAAATATTTTTACTTTTATCTAATAAATTTTAGAGGCTTAAAAAGAGAATGAATCCCATTTTAAGTGTAAATATGAGAATAATCTTCAAAAGGACGATTAACCACCTTTTGATGGAGAAACCTTTTTTAAATCCACTTTTTGAATATTTTATATGTTATATTTGACCAAATAAAATCCTTCTTTAGAATCTGGACGTCAATATTTACTTTGTGTAATTTTTTTTATTTTTCCGATAAAGATCATTTTTAGTGAAAATATTTTATTTTATTTCAAAAACTTCTTTTAATTTGATTTATTAATATGGATAGAATAAATATTTAATTGGGTTTAAAATTTAGTTATAATATATTTTTACCATTTAATACATTGGTGGTCATTGAAATTAATTTCACTTTCAAATTGGACTTAAACTAGTGTCAATCTTTTGATATATTTTGTTTCTTAAAAACACGCTATTTGTCAGAAACATGTATTGTTTTACTAAAACAGTTTTTACATGGGGTTATACAAGTCATATTTTTGACTATAAATCTTTATTGGAAAAATAAAAAGATTTACCACATCATAGTAATTTTTTTTACTTTTTATACATTAAATAAATTAATTTATTTATGACACCATGATGATGCAGTGATTACCTCATTAATGAACAATTTAAATAAAACAAAAATATAATGTAAAATCTAAGACATAAACGTGTCAAAAACCTATTTTATGGGTGGATTTCGAACCCTTATCACCTTATCCTAGAAATATATAATTGTGGGACCTTTGATATCCGAAAATCATTTTATAATAAAGTATGTTTTCAAGACATTCCAAGAGTTCCCTTGCTCCCTCTTATAAAATTTCCCCACCTCTACCCACTTAACCACACCTCTCAAGCCTTTGTATCGACCAAAATCTTCTCCTTTTATCTCTCCAAATCCCTCTCTTCATCATAGAAGCCTTACCATAGGCATAAATCTCTTCAATAAACTCTTTTTGTTCAAACCAAAGAGAGTTACCCGATTTAAAGGTATTATCCTCTCTTATGTTTAATTGTTTAATTTTGCTTCTCCAACCCCTTAAAATCTGTTTAATCCTTTATTTTGTAAAAAAACCAGTATCCTAAATATACAAGGATGTTTTTATGAGACTTATTTGAGCTACACTTACACACACCTCCGTCTAATGGTTGAAGAACATACTGTTTCCGAGGATGGCTAATTACTGCCTCACGAAACAGTGATTGTTCTATCTTCTCCTACCACCTCTCATGGTGGCCATTAGGATGGAACTATACTTATTTATGATATATATTATAGTTATTTCCTTTATATGATTCTTTATTTTACATTTAATACATACCTTTATACTTTGCATGTTGTGAAAATGCGATAATTTCATTTGAGGAAGTGTGGGCTACTGCCCCCTCAAGTGATATGACCCGTTCATGCAATACATGGAATGTATAGAGAATGAAATTAATGAAATTCTGTGACCTATATAACATATATATAATACTGTAATTATAATATATATATTTATATCTCATTTAGTTTTAATTCCATTAAATACGAAATAGAAATGAAAGTAGCGTTCATGCGTACGTACGTCTTACCGTCTCCATTAACGGTGCATTTCATTTCTTACCTTTAAATGTTATGTAATATTATAAATGCAAGTATATAGTGGATATATCTGATATATATATATATATATATGATATCTATATCATGAATATAATTCTGGATATAATGGATATTTTACCACATGAACAACTTGTAATTATAAGAAGTTTATTTTTGACTCAAGTACCAATGATCGAGAAAACAACCGATATTTTCTTAAATAATTACATAACGTTAATACATGGGTAATAAATTATATAAAAGGAATATTGAACATGAAAAATTTTCTTAATCAAGTAGAAATTAACTCTAGTTTATTACTTAGGAATATAAAGAAACGAACAAGACAAGTCAGACTTGAGGTAAGGGATCCCACCTCTCTCTTTCCTTTTAAGTACTCTCTTTTATGTCATTTATTTTAAGCCCATATTTCTTATGTTTGGGGATGTTATTTTATATTCCTCATACTATACATTCATTTTCGTATTATGAGAGACCCTATTTGATCTCATAAATCCATTTTTCGATGTTTTAAGTGGCACTGTTAGGCTGTCGAGTTTTCGTAAGGTATTTTTCACCTCACATTTCTTCCTGTGAGATTTATGATACATTTTCCACCATTTACTTTGAGTGGTGTATGTACATACCATTATTATACTCTTTGTGTAATATAATTTCATTTATGGGTATTTACGTCTTTATTGTATGACCCTTCTTCCATGGGGTGTACGTTTCAAAAGTTACCCAAATCGGTAAGGGAACCTTTCACCTTCCTCTTCTTTAAAAAGACTTCTTTTTGTTATGACTTTTAATTTACATATTATTATGTTGGGATATGTTCTCATATATCCTTACAGTGGTAAATTTAACATACAAGTGATGAGATACCATTTTTATCTCTCATCAACTCATTTTCTGAATTTTGAAGTGACGTCGTTAGGCTGTCAAATTTTTGTAAGGGAACTTCTTATCCCAATTTTGATTCATTAGGTTAAACGATTACTCCTTGAATATATAGTTATATGAATATGTGTGAATTACCTCTAATTTTTTTTACACTTAATATCCACTTATACTTGGTTTATTCTTTTGTCACGCATAATTATGTATTTGATTTATTCGTAATCAAAGGATACCATCTTTGCAAGGGACTTCGTCTCAATCTCTTGTCATTGAGGAATATTTTGTTCTAATACAAGACTTTCTTTTATATGTTGTATAAACACCATTGAATTTTCATTTCATCCAAAGGGAATCTTTTTATACAAAGCGTTTTACTAAATGACAAAATGAAATGTTTCTTTTAACGTGCGTGGTGACAATGAACTTTTCTGCCGCCGTGTGTATTATTTGACATTAAGATTCCTTAACAAGCCGTAATGTTTTTAAATGAAAATAAATAACATATACGATTTTATGTATTTTGGTATTGAAAATGGTTTTGATAATGGATTTGTTATGTGAATATATTTAAGCGATATATTGTTATTGAAATGTGTAAATGTTTTCATTCCATTATGTTTGTTTTATGTATTATGATTTTGTAATGGTACTAGGACATTTGATGGGTGGTTACGTGATAAACCAACTGACAGGTGGTACCGTGAATACCAGGACGGGTTGTTACATTATGAACTCCAATTCATTGGGTATGGAAGTCGGCTGTATGGATATTCCATGTAGTGATATGTGTGTAAGTTGACCGTATTGTTATTCCATTAAAGTATGTTTATGTCCCAAGTTACCTTTATATGTTATGTGCTCTTTATATGGGTTTGTGGTAATCTTTTGGTTACAAAGGATAAGTAGTGATCTTTTATTCAGTGAAGAGTATTTACTACTTCATGAAAGTTAAGATTATTACTTTGATAATGTATTCATGGTTTACTTGTTGTTTTGAAAAACTAATAGTTTTCTTTCTTTGGTTATCCTTTACTGGGCTTTTAATGCTCATCCCATGTTTTTGAAATGTTCTCCATTGGACTTAAAGATGAATAGGGTCAAAGATGGGATCATGGAAAGATATGCTATCTAAAACATGGAACTATAAATTTTTCTTTTTAAGAGTTTTATTTTATGGAAACTTAGTAGATGTGTCTACTTTGTAATCTTTTGAGATGTAATAGTTATGTCCTAATTCTCTAAAACACTAAACCTGAAAAGATCTTCTTTGAGAATTATTCATTTAATTCATTATTATGTAATTTTTTATGTCTGGGTCCTTAAGAAAATAGTATATAAGCCTTCAATTATTTAGTTTAGTTGGTTATAGATGAATTTTTTGTGGAAAAAAACGTTAGTACACCTAACTTGTTTTCAAAATTTCCATGTGTGTCCCCTCCCTTCGCTATAAATGGGCCCATCCTCTCTCTCTTATTCAGACCTCTATAACCTATTATATTTCTAAATTATATACCAAATACACTTCCAGAAATCCATAACTTCTTCCTTGAAGCCTTACTTTTGGAATAAAACATTCCAAGGTACCCCTTTGGGGAAATCCAAAAGGAGTTACCCAAAGAAGAGGTAACATCCCTCCTCAAGCTTCTATCTTATATTTTCCATTATCCACTCCCTCAAAAAATTTTATTGCATGATTGTATAAAAATATGCATCATAAATATTATAGAAATTTATTTTTATAATATTTGTACCTATAATTACACACACATCCATTTAATGGGTAACAAGTATGTTGTTTACCTATAGGGTGAACAACCGCCTCACGAAATGATGATTGTTCATTTTTCCTTTACCACCTATCAATGTGGAAATTATGATAAACAATATATTTATGCTATATATATAAATATATTATATTTATAATTTCTTTATTATCGTTTAATTGTTTTTATAATATACCTTTATGCTTTCCATCTCATGTAAATATGATAATTTCGATTAAGGAAGTGTGAACTACCGCCCCTCAAAGTGATGTGATTCGTTCACACACTACATGAAATGTATTAAGGATGTGTTTAGTAAACATATATTATATATATGAAATAATAATGCTACTATAATGATAATATATACATATATACAAATATTTCATTGTCTTTCTTTCATTCAATTCGACAACAAAACAAAAACATTGATCATTCGTACGTACGACCAATCATCTCCATTAATAGTATATTCAATTTCACAAATCTATATTCAATATATTATTACAATAAAAATATAATGAATTTAAATGAAATTTTTATCATGTTTAATATTCTATAAATTAGTATATATGTATATGGACCAACGATATAACCAATTAAGACTCATGCAAAAAATAATGTGAACATTACCCGAAGCCAAACATTTACATGATATTGTTAACAAGTGGATAGTGTAAAGTCTTAAAAATAGTATATGGTATTAGATATAATAATATGGTTTAATTATAGATTTATAATAAACCAATATTTGTTATTCAAGATGTTTGAATGAGTATGGTGAGGGTCAAGACACATGGTAAGGGAATTTTATCTCACTTTTCTTTCCATGAGATACATGCGTTATACAACACTAAATTATTTTTTTGGAACATTTAATACCCCGAAATGTAGAATATGACAATTATAATTAATTTTATTGGTATTTAAATATCCATTCTATGTACTCTTTCTCAAGGGGTTTAGGTTTCAACAATTACCAAATCGGTAAAGTATTTCTGTCTCAAATTCACTTTACTGAGACACATGACATGTTATGAACCTATATCATTCCATGAGGGGTATATACTACCATTTAAATGTTTTATCTTGAATATTGATCTATTTACGAGGTTTTAATCATCTTATAATGTTATCTTTTAATCTATTTTATGATTCAATGTTATCAAATTGGTAACAGTTTATAGCTAAAATCTCACAGTTTATCAAGATTATAAATATTTATAATCACATTGATGAAATATTATGACTCATTACTCAATAAATATAATTTTTTTTATTAAAATCTATTTTCCTTGTTATATCCATTTAAAGATACCAATTTTCCACTCTTTGGTACATATTATGATCAATAAATTCTTTTAATGAATGTTCGACTTCCCCTACCTCTTTGGTCAAAAATATACATTCTTTCAAAACCATGGTTTATAAAAGGATTACAAAAAATATTCTCTCATTATCTTATTATCATTATGTAAATATTTAATTCATGTTTTACCTATTATATAAGAGGGTTTCTAAAAATGAATCTTCTTGTCATTTTCTTGTTGAGGAAAATTTATAATGTTTTTATGGTGAAAAATGAATGATCTTAATGTATGGATTTACGTACCTTCATGAACATCATTCTGTTGAAGAGTTATTTACATTACAATGATGTGATTTTTTTTAAAATTAATTATTTCCTTAATATAATATAAATTTTTTGTTTTAATTTGTCTTTAAACGTAAAAGGTTTTTAGAAATGTTTTATGTTTAAAAACCGATAAAAATGATTTTTAAAACATCTTCTATATATTTTATAAAGATTTTTTTTCACAATGATGTATTTAAATGATCTGAAACTTTATTTTATATGTTTTTAAATTATTTTCTAGTAAAACCATTTTGAAAATATTTTTAAACTTCATTTATAATTTTTTAGGGAAAAAGGTTATCAAAATGTTTTCAAGATTCATTGATAAGTTTTAAAGAAAAATGCTTTTATAATTTTTTATCAAGATATCATTATATGATTTTGATGAAAAAGGATCCCGAATTGTTTTAAAATTTTTTATTATAATCTTTCAAGATTATTTTCATGAAAATTAATTTTGAAAGCTTTAATGATCCTTTTCTAAATAAGAATCAACATTTACCTTAATAGTTTTTTTTAAAATATCGTTCCATGATAATTTCTATCTTTGCTAACATCCATTGGTGTAACTCATATCCTTATATTAAATTATTCCTAGGTTCACTTCATATTCCTTCATGAATGTTTTATGTTTTTATGGACTGATGCTTATAAGACCCATTTCTCATCCTCAGCTTATATACCTTTGAACCCCTATTCTTTTCACAAGTTATGATTTGATAGTCTAATTTTCATTCCTATATATTTTCTATAGGTCACTATATGATGAAATTTTAAGGATTCCAATTTCATTTGGTACATTATTATTTGATGTATATAGAACCAATCTCTTTTTATGGTTCGTGATCTGATGAATGTTTTATTATTTTGGGGTTGATGTATCAATGATTTTATTATAAGATGGGTGAGACCAATATATCCCTCTAATACATTGGGAGATGATTTATATCACATTATATAATAATTGAAATCATTTCAATTGACTTTATCTATTATAGTTTAGCTCATTTATATACCATTGTATCTGTTTTCATGTTTCCAAAGGCACTAGACAAATACAATCTTTGGGAATCTTGTCGTTTAATGTTTTAATTATATTTTTGAAGTAATGTAATGTTTATATATGTTAATGTTTTATTATTATAGTGGGTATCAATGAATGGGTTTAGTAATCCTACAAAAACTTGAATGAGAAAACATTATTTATATCCCTAGGTATATTTAAAATGATATATCTAGGTATATCTCAAAAGATAAGTATAGGAATGAGTGAAAATTTTGTTAAATGTCCAAGATTTTTGTAAAGGATTGAGTTAGTGTTTTCCTATAAATAAATACATTTCTAGATATTTGAAATGGATGTGGCTCTATCAATGATGTTCCAAGTCATAAAAACTTCAAAAAGGTGTGTCAGGCCTTATTCAGTGTAACATGGTATAATAAAATAGGTCTTACTTCACAACTAGTTTGAGACTCTAGGGGGATATGATTTTGAAATTCACAAACTATTTACAAACCGTCATGAATGATTTAAATGGGGGATGACTATAAATAAACATGGATAAAAATAAGGTTTAATTGATTTAATAAATATGTGTCATGTTTTATACTTCCTATAAGTAATTTTTTTAATGATTATGTAGTTTTCATCGGTGATATGTGTTTCTCACCCTGTGATTTCTGGTCTTAGTCAACATAGTGAACTAGATAGAATACATTTAACATTAAATGTTTTAGTTTTTTAAAGATTGGGAATTATTCAAATTGATTTCCCAAGTTGAAATATCATAATAATAATTAGGAAGGTGGTATGAATATTTGTTATACTTCTAAAGAAAAGGAGACCACAAATATCATGTGAATGTTACAAGATGTTCTGCTAGTATTTTTTACATTATTCATAAGAATCATGAATAGATTAATATTTGGGATCCATAAAACATTATTTATATTTATTATTATTGGGAAGAGGTATTGAAATTTTTTTTGATGAAGCATGAGTAATGGTTTAAGAATAAACTTGGATGAATGAATTATTTTTGTTTTGGAATTCAAATATTATGTTATATAAATCCTAAAATATACAAGTATTTTCAATTTAGGTTTTAATTAAGGATTGAAAAATATATGGTGTATAGTGATGATGAGCTAGAAAATTTATATTTTGATTAGGGGATGGTGTCCCTTATTAATTCCTAACATTGTTTATTGATGTTTGAATAAAGATAAGTTTGATATGAATAAGTAAATTGGATGGTTCGGATTACCCTCTAACCGAATATTGAAAAATTGGTCCATTTCATCAATTATGATGTTTAATACTTCTTTTATTTAGTGATTGTTTCTATTAATCATTAGAATAAGTAAGAATTCGTGACTTCTAAAAAAATTTATGGTAATTTGGGTTATTACCAGGTTTCAATGGAATATCTGATGAGGGTATTCACATGTTTGTAATGTGACTACCGAGTGGTGCTTTGTGATATTTTGGGAAACAATGTTAAGATAATTTTTTTAATTTATTTCAATAGTTTTTGGTTTTCATATATTTCAAGGCTTTTGAGGTTAAACATTTATGAAAAGATTATTTTAATCTTCAGAGGAAGTATTTATTTACTTAAATTTTATTGAAAACCTTTGATAAAAGAATATTTAGTGATTAATCTTATTTCAAGGTTGTATATAATATTTTTTGGATGTTATACTAGATCGGTTTTAGAAAAGAACATCATGTATATTGGGTGACAGCCAATTATGTCTAGAAAAGATTCATTCCTTGAACCCATGATCGAAGTGTAATAAGGGTTACACGCATACCACTGGCCTACCCTATGTCAGGGTTAACATATAATAATTTTTTATGAATATATATTTATGATGAAACAATAGTGTCAATCATTATTTATAGATATTAATATATTAACCATATTGATTATTAAGGATATATAGAGACAAATAGTTATAATTTTTATTCTTTTATGGGTCTTCAAATATTCTAAAACATTATTTTATAGCTTCGGCCATCAAAGTTAATATCTTGACATCCATTTCTTGAAGTAATGGATAACGTATAAATAGATAAAAGAAAAATTAATGAATGAAATTTTGTTAATAAAAATATATAATGTATGTATATTTCCTTATATTCATGGATAATATTTGAATTACTCAATGATAGAATAATGAAAAAATGGGTTATCCCAAAACCGTAATTTTTGTTGAATCAACAGCCTCTTAAATCATCACAATTTATGACTTTGAGGCCCTCAAATTTTCATTGATCATTAATTTGGTCATAATTGATAACCGCTATCAATACTTATAAATATTTATGCATTCCATCATGTCCAATCATCACTACCATCTTATGTTCTCTGTGGAAACGCAGTTATATGTTACATTGGGTAACCGTTATGGTTTCAACTTTCCCTTTTAAGGGGTGTTTTTGTATTCATTTTTAAAATATGTGTTTCTATGAATGAAACACTCAATTATTTAACCTTTTATAACCCTTAAAATTTATAGGGTGAAATTAATTTTAATAGAAGCACAACTTAACAACATAAGATTTTTTGAAACATATTTATTTGAAATAATTTATTCTTTTTAATAAATTTCAATTTCACACTACACAAAAAATATTTTATTTTATATTTAATCACTATTTTTTATTTAATTATATGTAAAACAGTTTTAATAGTTCATTACACACACTATAAATTTTATCTTTCTCCATACGAAACACTGAGTTTAGTCTTCATTATAAACAATAATGACTTTCCTCGATGGATTTTGTAACATGCAAGACCTAATAATGATAATGGTATATTAATAAAATGTTATTTAATATAACATATACATTAAATTAGTATTTTTGAAAAGGATTAACTAATTTATATAAATATATGGTTTACAGAAATTTAAAATGAATTCATTTGTTACAAATGAATTATAAAGGAATATGAAATCCAATTGAATATAATGGAAAATATTTTTATTTTTATATCAACAGAGTGGGTTTTCCCTAATAAATTAAATTAATTAGAATTCGTGAGTGATATTAATGTGATATTTGTATATATTATATTCGATAATATTTTTTGAAATTATTCAAATCTATTTTTAGGGTTTAAGATAAAAATAAACTTAATTTTATGCATAAATCACTAAACTTTTGTTATGGTAGTTTTATCACGTTTTAATGGAGATGATATTTTTAATAATCTTTATGGAACTTTAATGGATTATATAAGTCAAAATAAACATCATAATTGAATGGTAAACATAAAAATTTTGTTACGGTAATATTTTGGTTTTTTTGAGCAGTTTTATTTTTTAAAGAATAATGAAAAATACAAAAATTTAATTCATAACATTGATTTTATAAAACATATTTATATGGATAAATTATATTTTAATTTTTTTTCAAATGTTTAATTATGTAATATTCATATAAATTAATCAAATTTAGGTAATTTTACTCAATTTATATTTTAAATAGATTATGATAAAATAAAAAATTTTGGGATGTTTTACTTTAGAAACCTGCTTAGTTGTCCCGTATGTGAGATTAAATTTAAATTTATTCCATCAAACTATGTGATTATAATCTGAAAAAAATAATTTCATATCATTAATCATCATAATTTATAATTTCTAATAATTTCATGTTTTTTACCGACAAATCTAGTGAAAGTAATTATAATTAATTACATCGATTAAGAAATAATTAATCTTAACAAGGGAGTAAATCTAAATACAAAGGGCATAAATGGCCTAGAATCTTGTCCAAAACCCATTTTATGGCCATATTTAGGGCCTAAAACATCATATTTTGTGTTTTTTATTTTTGGGATTACTTTTTTAGGTAGAAACGTTGGTACACCATAATTATTTTAAAAAATGACATGTCTGTCCCCTCCTTTCCCTATAAAAGTCCACCACCACTTCCACTTATTCACACCTCTAAAGACTATTAGGTTCATAAATGATCTACCAAATAAAAAAAATCCTTTATTTCTCTTTGAATAATCCCTTTTGTAATAATGAAATACAAATAATCCTTTTTGTGAAAACAAAAATGAGTTACCCAAAGAAGAGGTAACATCCCTCCTCAAGCTCCTTTCTTTTATTTTCCAATATTTTCTACCTAAACTACTATTATTCCATAATTTTATAAATAAAATTATCAAAAATATACTAGGTTTTGTTTGATAAGGGTTTAAGAAAAAGTTTCACACACTTCCATCAAATGGGTAATGAATATCATATTTATGTGTACCAAAAACTACCGTCTCACAAAATGATTATTCTTCATTTTTCCGTTAAGGAATCTCTTGGTGGACATTACGATGGGAAATCTATTTATAATATATAATTATATAAATATGATAATTATAATTTCATTATTATTATCTGAATTGTATTTATAATATTCCTTTATTCTTTCATTCTAGTGTAAATATGATAATTTCATTGGAAGAAGGGTGGACAACCTCCCCTCAAAACAATGTGATTCATTCACACAATACATGAAATATATTAATGATATGTTGAGTTAAATTAAATAATATGTATGAAATAATATTTTTAATTTAATTATGTTATATATATATATATACATATATGTTATTTTCTTTCCTTCTCTTAATGTGATAATAAAACAGAACCAACGTTCATGCACACGTTTGGCCTACCATCTCCATGAATGTTGTATTACATTTAATAGATCGATGTTATATTTATTATTATATTACACATATAATATTATATATATATATATGATATTTATATCATGGTTTACATTCTAGAAATGATGATACATTAATAAGGACCAATGATATAACAAATTATGACACAATCATTAAACAAAGAAAATATCACCCTAAGTGTAACTTTAAAATGAAATTGTTAACAAGAAGTTAATATAATGTAAAAATAAAAGAATATAAGGTATTATATACAATGTCATAATTATTTTATATATTTATAATAAATTTTAATTTATTATACATGATGTTTGAATGAGTACGATGAGATTCAAGACACAATGTAAGGGAATTTCATCTCACATTTTATTTCTATGAGATACATGCTTTATTAACAACTGATTTATTTTGTGTGGAATATATACTTACCATGATTTTATTATATTTCTATTATAATTAAATTTATGTCTATTTATATATGCATTTTATTAGCTTTATCTCATGGGGTTTATGTATCAACAGTTACGAAATCAATAATGTATTTTCCTCTCAAATTGCATTCTTTGAGACACATGCCATGTTATGAACCTATATTATTCCAAGAAGTGTATATATTAACTTCTAAATCTTATATCATGAATATCCATATATTAATTAAATATTAATATTCATGTAATTTTATCCTTTCTGTTATGTTATTATTTAATGTTACCAAATTGATAACAACTTATGCGTACAATGTCACCTTTTATCGAGATTATTTATGATTATTATCCCATTGATGAAATATTATGATCAATCACTCAATAAATCTCATGAGGTTTCTTAAAATATATTTATTCATTTTATATCAAATTAATTCTACCATTTTTATAATCTTTGGTAAATAATGTGATCAAGAATGTGTTTTTAAGAAATACCAAATTTACCCTTCTCTTTGGTTGAAAATCAATGTTTCTTCAAAAACATGTTCTCTAAAGGGTTTCTAAAAAAAGTGTACTATTATGATATGAAAATTAAAAAAATTAACCCTTGTTTTACCTTTTACAAAAAGGGTTTCTAAAGAATAATTTTATTATTGTATTCTGATCGAGGAACTTTTTAAACATTTTACGACTGAAATAGAATGTACAACATGTATAGATTTACCCATTATCATGACCGTCATATGATTGAAACCTCTTTAGAAAGACTAAAATGTTATATTTTTTTAAAATAAAATTATTTCTTAATATTATCGAAATTTGTTTTTTGAAGTGTTATTTTAAAGAAAAATGTTTCCCAAAACATTTTATATTTAAAAATGGTTTTAATGTATTTTAGAAAATATTATATATTTTTTAAATAGTGTTTTTTTGTATAACATAATTTAAATGATCTCAATTAATGTTTTATATGTCTTTAATGTATTTTCTAGGAAGGCCGTTTCAAAAATGTTTTTAATATTCTTATATATGATTTCAAAGAAAAATGTTTTCAAAATGTTTTCATGATTATTATATATATATTTTTAAGGGAAAATTGTTTTCCAAAAGTTTTCAAGAACTCATTATATTTTTTCAAAGAATAACAGTTACGAAATATTTTAAATTATTTCATTATAGGTTTTTATGTTTATTTGCAAAAAAATTATTTTCATAAGGATTTATGTTCTCAAGATCCATTTTCAAGGAATAAAGGATATTTACCTCAACAAATGTTTTCAAAATATCCTTCTATGTTTTTTATATATAATATAACATCTATTTATGTTACTCATTCTCTTATATTAAATGATCAAAACTTTCCATTCATATTATTTATTTAATGGTTTTTTTGATGTAATGATGATTATGAAAACCATTTCCCTTTCCACATGTTACATGATTTTGAAACCCTCTTTTTTTCAATGGTTATTATTTCATGAAATGATTATGAAACCTATATATTTTACTAAGGTTATTATGTGATAAATTTTTAATTATAACCTTTTAATTTCATGGGTTATGATTTAATGTTAATATAACCCATAAATTTTTATACGACAAGATATAATGATCTTTTTATTATCCAATCTCACATGTATGGATGATTTAATTATAAAATGGGTGGGACCATTATCACCCTCCAATTAATTTGGTAGAAATTTATATCTCATGAGATTATGATGGGAATTAGGTTGACGGGCTTGATCCATTATGGGAAGATGTGGAAACTGAATCCCTTATAAGGAATGGACTGCAATTGGTGGTGGTGGTGTGTCTCGCCCAGTAGGGGTAGTCACCATGAATATGAAAGATGGGGAAAAACAATCCATTATATGAATATTGGGAAAATAAATCCCTTATGAGGAATTAATTATGACTAGGGATGATGGTTATCCCCGCCTAGTGGTTTGGTTCCCATGAAGCACCTAGATAAGATCCAGAAACAAGTCTTGAATTGTAGAGAATTATATCACATGTCCATGTATGAAAATATTTTATACATTATTCTAATGATATGTTTTAAAGGTTTATGTTATATATTTAAATATGATTCATATCTTATGATTTTTCTTGATATTTACCACTATTAATGTTTTTGAACCGTGATTTGTAGGGTATGATATTCTAATATTATTATCACGTTATCATACCCATATTCTTGTGTTTATGCTTACATGAATCCGTTTTTTACCCACACAGAGAATATGAACTAACCAATTTTTATATATCCTGCCCTAAATTATGAAGATGCGTATTAAGTATGTTTTGTCTAAGAATGGTTCTATTCATGAATAAAATAGTTTGAGATAATGTATATTTCTTATGTACTTGTGTTTTACTTTATATGTATCCAAAGTCACTATACTAATATGGTATTTAGGAATCTAGTTGTTAAATTTTCTATGTATTTTTCCAATGCAACATAATTTCTATGTCTGATAATATTGGGGTTTTTTTAATGAACACATGCTAAGTGAATTATATGAGTTTTAAAGGTAGTGACCTCCCAAGCTTAAAGGAGTTAAAAATCCCCAGGTGGGTAATGACTGGATACAGTCAATCACCTGTGTTTTTTACCTTGTGAGGAAGACTACAGATTATATGTTGGTCCTCATGGAGATGTTTCTTATGGGATTTTCTGGGTAATAGATGAGGTTAGTGAATCACACACCTGAAAAAATATATCTATCCTAGGTAGCCTTTTATATTCTCTATAGAGAATATTTATATCTGTCCATGTGGTGATCAATATAAATACCTGAGAATATACATTTTCCGGCTTTACTATAAAGGAGTACTGAAATATGTTTTCTGATCTATCGTTTTAATCCCTAGATATTGTGAGTGCTGAGTTATTCAGAGCTCAGGTCACTAAGAATGTCTGGTGTTATGAAATTAGGGATTCAGTGGTGTGAAGTTTCATTCCCACCTATACTGGTGTGTTTGAATGATCCTTCTTTGTGGAGAGAATTTTGGAAGAGATGTGATGGTAGTGGGAGCTAGTTGTGTGCACTAGGTAGCTAGGACTTCAGATGCTGAAAAAAGCCAGCAACGATAAAGATAAAATAATTTCATGCACTTTAAGAGGCATTACAAGGGCTTTAGGTCAGTGGGTGAAGGATCATAAGGTGTCTTGAATCAGCAGAGTGAAAGGAGGTGTTTCCCCTCCAATGGTTGGGGACATATAGCTTAGGATTATCCGACCTGTCCTACAAATGATGATGATATGGTCAAGGGACCACCAAGAAGGAGAGATATGTAGAATAAAGTTGGTCCATAGGGAAATGGATGTCACAAAGGGGATGGTAGGGTAGCAGGAGACGGTCATAGGTTCAACTGATTTGCACCACCACCCCTAGGTGGTCCGCACAAGGCTTAGAGAACTAGTCGATTGGGATGAGGCTAACTTGAAGCTATGCAGGCCTATGGCCCTAAGGATCCGGGGATGATAGAATGTATAATCTATGATTTTTCTACATTTGATCAAAATTATAATAATAGTCAAAATATATATTAGCCTTTAAAATATTAATTTATCGAATATATTTAAAAAATGAATCAAATACATATATTTAAATTGAAATATTTTTTACACCAAATAATTCATTGAAATAGTATTTAGTTTATTTTGAAAATTAAATATTTAATTTGAAACATTTAAATTATTATTATTTATAATTATTATTATCAATTAAAAAACATATTTTTAAATTAATATTTTTCATACAATTTTTTATTTAAAATTATAAAACAATTTACTCGTGTGATAATCTCTCTCTTCAATATTACACTTTTATAATTATAATTATAATTTCATATTTTGAGTACATTTTGTAGTTATAGAATATGTTGAGCATCAGGTGTTAGTACATTTCAATGTTTTGTGCATGTTTAATTATTTTGATATAAATAAACATCATCTGATACAAATTTATTTATTTACGTATAATTTAATATTTTTAATACATATATTATATTTAAGAAAAATATTATTATTTCATTCAATTTTTTTGGTTACGTTATGTGAAAAGTAATTGGTGACGATATAATTTTGTAATTTTAGAGAACAAAAATGTTACATTAATAATAAGTTAAATAATTAATATAATATTTATAAGATAATACATGAATAATTATTTTCATATTGTATTATAATAACATTAGTTTTTATATTCACATATTCATCCACAATGTTATTTTCAATCTTTGTCTGTGTAGGTGGTAAAATAGAACTAAACATGAATACACCTTAACTTGTTTGGTGAGTATGGTTAAGAAAATATTTTTACTATTTTAATATAACTAATAGTGAAGCATAATGATATTTTTTTATGTTTATAATATCAAAAATTCTTTATAAAGTATTTTTTTAAGATTGAGAAACAAGAATAGAAATGAAAAAAATGATTCTTCATGGATATGGTAGTCTTTGAACACGCACGATTGCTGTTAATTTTTTTATAAAAGTTTATGGAAAAGAATAAATAATAGTTGTATGAATAATATAACAACATATTAGTATAATTATGAATATGAACTAATAATTTTTATGGTTATAAGAGATAATATAGAATATTATAATATGAAAAATTTATGAATGATATTATACTTACGTTGGAGATTTGATTTTTCCTAGAAAAATCATTTGAAATTGAAAGGATTAGGAAAAAAATGAGTGAAAATGGGATTATATTTTTCTTAAATAAGGGTCTAGGGATAATAAAAGTTCAATTTTTATGTGTGGAGTTATTTATATCAGGGTGTGTTTGAAAGGCTATAGGTTATCCAATTTCATTTGAGAGGTAAAGAGAACTCTTGGAAGGACCCTTTATATATTAATAATTATAAGACAATATTCACATTAAAATGAATCAATAGTTTCTAAATATTATTGTTCTGATATGTTTTGGTACATAAATGCACAGAAAATTATTTTCTCACAATATTTGAAAATTTTATAGGGTTTTTTCTTATATGATTTAGCATTTCAATCTTTTAAATATAAATTATGTAACTAGTTTTTAACCAAGTCATTTTGTGTTTTTTTGAACGTATAAAATATTAAATATTATATATTTGGGTCTGGTAGAACTGAATTTAACATCTATTTAATATAACGCAATTTCTAAATATTATAAAAAAACATTTAAATTAAATTTGATATTTTTTAAAATGACAATTTTGGTCAAAAAATACATTTGGCCCATTATATATTCTTAAAAATATTATTATTGATTACAAACTAAATTATGGTTATTATATATATATATATATATTTATTAATTAAATTTATTATTTAATTGATTTAATTTTTTTATTCGATATATTTTACTTGATATTAATAAAATAATTTTTTTAAAATAATTGTTTCTCTATTATCCTGGTTACTATCATTAAACAAGTTAATCTAAATTTTAAACATTAAAATAAAATTATCCATATTAAATAATATAAAAATTATTATCTCAAATATAAGTATAATTTTTTGAAATTAACATTCATTGTGTAATAAACAGTAATATTAATGTTACAACATGTAAAGCATAAAAACTGGTTTTTTTTGAAAAAGTATATTTTTAAATAGAATTATTTATAATTAGGATTGAATTATCAATTAAATTGAAATAAATGAATTTAAAAAAAGATATTTTTATTAAAATAGTATTTATTTAAAGAAATCAAAAACATACTTTCATCTTTTTATAATAGATTTAGCTAAAAAATAAAAAACTTTCTTCACTAAAATGTTATTTTTTAAAATTTCTGAAATTAGGGTTATATATTCAATATAGAATATTAAAAAAAAATTAATATAATTTATAATATATTATATTATATGAAACTATTTCAAAAAAAATTCATTATATTCATATAATAATTTCATAAAGTTACAACATTAATAAAATTAGTATTCTTATTATTCCCCTCAAAATTTATTATTTCAGAAAATACAAACAAATAAATATAAAATTATATATATATGATAACTCTAGAAATGTTTTTAATTTTTTCAAATTCACATTCTAATTTTTTTTATTTTTTAAATTAAAAATAAATAAATATCAAAATAATGTTTTTTATTTAGAATAAATAATTTTCTCTATATTTTCTATCATTATTCCTATTTATAATAAATTAATAAATAATCTAGTTTTAGAAATTTATTTAAATAAAAATATTTTACATTTGAAAATAAGTAAATTCTTTAAAAGTTATTTCATTTTTTTTAGTTTCACCCAATGGGGTGATATTTAAATGAACCATTATTTCATTTCTAAAAATAACTAAAATTTTATTATAATAATATTTTTCCGCATTTTATACCTACGAATTCTTCATATATATTTCAATACTCTATATTTGTTTTGTTTTGGTGTTTCATGTAGAGTAATTAATCAGACATAATATTTATTCAAGGTTGATATATCGTGAAATATTAGTTCATTGAAAATAAATTTAATAATTCAATGGAAAAATTTAATGAAAACAATAAACATTCTAGAAATTAAAAAATAGAAACTCCAAAAAAATGAAAGAAAAATAAAAAATTACAGCAAACTAAAATGAATGACTCAATTTGATCCCTATATGTTCTATTTTGGATAATCAATACCTTTTAATGTGGATTGGTTCTAATATTAATGACATTGATGTTGTGGATGAGTATCCCCCACAAAACAACATTAAATTCCTCTAAAATAAAATAAGATCGTATTTTTAATAACACCGACTATTCATTTCAAGGGTTGATATATTCATATCACAATGAAAATCATATCCTAAAATTCTTAAAATAATATTTCTCTTCCAACTACAATGACATTGTGTAATCCCATGAAGTCACATAAAGAATGCACCATCCATATTTATTGAAATATACCATCTTTATTACCTCTCCTAACGATGCATTATAAAAACCCTTGAGACTACTGATAAATATTTGTACTATGATCCCCTAACACTTCAACACTATCTCTATCTTCGTTGATGCATCATTATTACTACATATCCTAAAGAATTCCAATGAATTTCTTGTGAAACATGAACCATAAGACTTGGTGTGAACTTATTTATTCAAAATATCACCAAGAAAAATATGTTATAAATTGTTTATTACCATCTAATTTATGTATAATATCAAATTACATGGTTCCCAACAGTCTTATATATCATATATCATTTTAAAAGTGGGGTTAAAACCATTGACGTGACGTGATATCAATTTATTAAAACCTTCAAAGAGGTATCATTGTTATGAAGCTTATAACGACCCTTATAATATTTACCAAGTAAACTTACAAACTCTGTATCTGAGTCTTAAAAAACATCCATGGATTAAATCATTACCTCAGGGTATGGATATGTAATAAGTATTCTCCACTATCTCTGGACTTCCACTAAGTTATATAATATAAACCTTTTCATTATTATAGTATTTTTCAGTTCATGCTTGTTTTTAGGTGTGTTAGCCTAAATATTGCACACTATGGGAATTATGGAATTTATATTGGATCAAAACGAGATATTTTCTAAGCATAAATATTATTTCATGGTAGAATAATCATAATCATAGCAAAAACATAGTACATTTAAATATATTTTAAAATATATGACCATGGTAAAAAAATTAAAAGTTGTAGTGTGATACAGTACTCTACAGTGAGGAAGATAACATGAATGAAAACATTTCACTAATTCTATGAATTTTATTAATGTTTCATGATGATAAACATTCATTATCACACTTTTTTTTGGATAGATAAGTTTTGTGATTCTTCTTATATGTAGTCACTCTTCGGTCCTAATTTCCTCATCTGGTTTTGTACTAAACCATTTCCAGTTCAATCACTAAGCATCTCCCCATTCTTATCTTTTCATACAAGAATTACAGGAAACAACCTATTATGGGTATTTTAATTTATTATTTACCTATATAGTATGGTTCAATATTGACTATTTACTCATGGTGGAAATAAATCAATCCCGCTATCAACTAAGAGTTGAAATATGTTCACTTTTTTTTCATTTATTTTCCATTTTACTTGATATTACTCTCTATTTCTCTATAAACCTAACAATAGGTACACAAAATTAGTTTATTTTAGTCTCTTATTTTACAATTGAAAAACTATAAAACCCTATATAAAAACAATGTAATACATATATAATAGAAATATCAATACATAATGGTTATTATGATGTGTGTGGGTAACTACATGATACATAACAGTTATTACGAGATACATAAGGGTTAACTCAATGATACATATGAATTACCATGATAAATGCACATGTTAGATCTATGTCACCCAATATATATATGTTGAAATATATTATTGGATACATGATAGATGATATTTAACAGTTGATACATAATGGTTTGTTTGGAATATATATAAGGGCTGATTGTGTTGATATATAAGTGTTGGATGACACCCCCATTTTGATCTATATAATAATGAAAATAATGTATGATGCACTATGCCTTTTTAGGATAAATAATCATTTAAAATTTAAAATTAAATATTAAAGGACTATTTTGACATCATTTTGTTCAGTATAATGGGTATGCCCAAACTAACCTTTCTATATCTTTGTTCCTTCAATATTGTTATCTATCTATCAATTATTGCCTATTCTATGAAATTTTCTAGGAGTTAGATGTTCATAATGTTTACTAAACATGTTTGTTTGATATCCGTTTCTCTTAATGATTTCTTATTTTATATCAATTATGAAAAAATAAGGGTTTTATAGGTTAAAAAATTTCTTTTGATTAGAATAATATCATCCAATGTTTCTCAAACATATAGACCTACTAATTTTAATTAGGCGTCCCAATATATTTTCTATTTTATATGATTTATTATCATCATGTGATAAATTGGTAGGGGAAGGTTCATCTGAGATACTAAGAATAAAACAGATGGTGTTTCAATTATATGCAAGAGAATCTTATTGTTTGTGACAATTGTAAAATGATTGGTGTGACTAATTATGTCTTTTCTTGATTGGTGTTGAGGGATTAAATTTTGATGGGTATGAAGTAGTGTGTCATGAATATGTTTTATTAGAATGTGGTGAATAATGTGGTTAATCTAAAATGTAAGGGGTGTAACAAGTGTTACTATGTGAGATGCTGATCACTTAGAAAGGGGATATGTGGGTCACTTTCCTAATCTCGATGGCATTGAATATTTTCTTTGGTGGTGATAATGGTTCTCCAAATTGTGGTAAAAAGTTTTTCATGATTTCAATACAACTTGGAACTATGGTAATTAACTTCATGTGAATATAATATAGGGTTAATGTGGTTGTTTCGACCAATGATTAATGTCAACATCCTCCATAAAAAAGTGAAGGTTAGTGGATATAGTGTTTACTACCATTATAGAGTATAGATATGTCATATGTGGCTATGGTAATTTGGTGGTGGTTGACACCACATGATGAGAGGGTGATATTAGTAATATATGTGAGATATTATGGGGTCAATAAGATAATATTATTGAAAGATGGGGTTCAACATGAGTTGGGTTTTATTAGGCTGTTGAGATTGGTGTTTTAAAAGGTTCTATTGACTATGAGACTTGTGATATATTATATGGATGTGTTTCTATGACATCCCCATTGTCATTATATTGTTATTTGTTTATGGGTTCATGTGTGATTCCTTGTGACATGAAATTGTTTAGCATCCCAAAATAACTTATATTATGGAAAAGTTGTGAAGCATCATTCCACATTGACACTGACAAAGATAATAAAGTATCATTAATGTACGGCCAAGCATAAGTGGATCAGGTTGAGTATTGTTCTTGGGTTTTCTTTTACTGATCTTTCCATGCATTTTTAGACATATGGATATTACCTAGGGTCACTATATTTGGAGTCCAACATAGTTTATACCTACACATTACATTGAACAGCTAGGATGTGTGTATAGATTATAGTTCATGGAAAAATTAATGGAATGAGATATTCATATGGTTTTTAATAGAGATAGAAGACAATGTTGTGCAATGTTTGAATGTAATGGTTTGGAAGACATGATATGTTATTGAAGTATCATGGAAATGATGTTTCTTTATTACTTTTATGAATTTACATGTTTAATCAGACTATAAGAATTCCATTTGAATCTTATATGATCTAAAATATCTTATAAATATTTACCTTCATTATCATATATATATATATATATATATTATCTAGATTATATTTTCATTTTATTTAGTGTTATTCAAACTATTGTTATGTTTTTGTTATTATTTATCTTTAGTGAGTATAGTCTACCCATAATCACCTCTCATACTCTCACCATTAGTCGAAAGCCCCCAGAATATAGGTACATGATCATGAATTCTAGTAGCACTATGATCTAGTTACTATAGATTGATCCTAGATAGCATGTTACAAGAGTGGTCAAAAATGATTTCATTTCACAATTAATTAATGAAATAATATAAATACTCTTTATATAGGTATTCCCTATAAGAGATTAAAAAAATTCATAGATATTCTACAAAAAATAGGATAAATATAATTTCTAGATGAAGAATTATATTTTTTATACCTATTAATTTCAAGGGGTTCCTATCATAGAGATATATCTTGAAATGAAATTAGTCAGTTTTTTTGGTATTCCATGTTTTCAAAAGATAAGAATTTGGGATTGTCAAAATTCGGTGGAAGAGGGATCAATTTACCCCATTAATGATATGGTTTCATTTCTAGAATAATTAGGGCATGTCATTCTTCCATGTAATCTATTCATGATGATGAAGCTTATGTAATATCAGCCTTTGGAACTTTTCCTTAATTCAATGTATGCCCTATATGGATTTATGAAAAAATAAATGGATGATAGTTCATGGGATGGAATTCCAAATGCTCTATAAGGGAGTCCCTTAACCAAATGGGAATGTGTTCCCTATGACACATTTATTGGGTAATTTCCATTTTCATGGGATGACTAGCCTTCTCTATTATTTTAGTTATTTTAGAGGATATGATCGTTCATCCTAGATGTAATAAATTCTTGATAGAATACCTTTATATAGATATTACATTTAGAAACAATGGTTCACAAAATGTAAAAGTAATTGGTTTCACAAATAATATTAAGATGAAGCAATGAAAATTTATATTAATTTATTATCTAAACAATAATATTTTTTGTAACAAATCCATATCCAAGAACATGAAGATGTTGGCTATATACATATATTGTAATAATTTTTTTTAATCTGAAATAATTGAAGTGTTTAGATGTTTCTGGAGACAATATTCATACTTGATTCCCATAATAAGTTGGAAACATAATGAATATTTTTTAAACATCATAAAAAATTTAAATTTCCATTACAGTATCATTTAAATTATATAAATATCACTTTGTGGAACCATTGGTAATGGAAGGAATAATAAAGGCTTATCTCATATTATAAATATTGAAAAGCATGCAACAGAAGCTATCAAAAAATCTGCAAGGCATGAATAATATAACAAAGATAAAAAGTATAAAATTTTCCATATAACTAATATCATGAAAGGGTAATATAACAATGGATGATATAATAACATAAATACAATAATGGATAAAAATTTGTTATATAATTATATAATAAAAAATGATTTATATGATAACATTTGTGTTAAGGTCATGTTCAAATAAATCAAATATAAATAGGCAAGGCATATGGCAAATACCCATGCTAGTTTTTATCATGGGGTTTACTAATGCACGAAGGGGATATCTAATAGTGGTTCTATACTAGCCCATGTTTTTATACATAAATATAAAATATTTTTTGATTAATATTCAACACATTTCATTAACTCACAACAATGGTTTGTAATAATTCATTGTCACTGGATAGTAGTAATATAATATTCTTATTTTAGGAAAGGTATTCAAAATCACCCAAAAATATCCTATCCCATTGAACTTCTACTAAGGATACCCAAAATAAAACGATTTTCAAAACATGGTGAAGGAATCTTAAGAAATATTGAGATCAGATTCATAGTAAGGGTAATTATAGATTATTTTATTCCATGATCCTATGAAATAATAAGATAAGCATAAGGTTATGTGATCATGAATATATCTTAGGAATATTGTACCCAACCATTTATAGATAATAAACCTGAATCATGGAACAATACTTCAAAATTTTTGAAAACATTGATCATAATAGTGAGAAATCATTATAAATAAATCATTAACCATAATTAAAATTTAAAAAATCAATAATCCATCAGAAAAATAGAAAAATAATTTCACAGTACAAAGTTAACTACTAAAAAAATAAATATAGTGGATAAGGTTATAACACATGTTTTCTATTTTGGATCATGACATAACTAATTCCCTTAGTGGACTGGGACATAAATATTTCTTATAGTGGATCAATCCCAACGATTAGTTTCCCATTGTTATCTCATATGTTATAATTATTTTCCTAATCAGGTGGAGGGTGATATAGGTCCCATCCATCTCATATTTAAAGCCTTACTTGTTTATGACACAACATCCTAAATCATTAATCGTATCATAACATCATAACCCATATTAAAAAAAAGGTTTCATAAACATGTCATCAATTAACCATAGCACAACCCATGAAAAATAAATGGTTTTCATTAAAATTTCATCATAAACAAATTAGCCATTCAGTGAAATAATGAGGATGGTATCATTCAAACATATCTATAGTAAAGCATAAGTGACATCATAGGATGACTTCATAGATGGAAAATTATTTTGGAAGATAATTATGAAACATTCTTGAGGAATATAGTCATTCCAATTGAAAAAACAATTATCAATATATAAATAATTTCCAAAATAATTTAATATAGAAAATAAACATAGTAACATGTAATGTTTGTTTCAGAAACATCAAAATCATTTCAATATGAAAATAACCATTCCATTTTAAAAATAACATTTTAAAGATAAAAACTTATAAAAATTTTTGGAATATTTTTTATTTCAAAATTAATATTGAAACATACAATGAAATATTAAAAACAATTATGTTTCCATTATCACTGAAAATACCATTCAGGTTGACACATTAAAATAATGATTCAGTTCTATTTTTTTTGGTAAAGTCCATATTGGAATTGTTTGGAAAAATAAAAAAAGTTTCACTTAAAAAAAATTTAAGAAGGTAAAAATGTATTATAATTTCTTTTATAATTAATATTTAGGATTCTAAAAAAAGAAAATTTGTATTTAGAGAACATTTTTTTGGGAGAAAACAATTAATCCAAAGATAAAAATAATGTCAGTTTTCATTAAAAAAAATTCTTTTAAACTATTGAGTTAATAAAGTGAGGAAAATGAAGGGAGGCCTTGTATTATCATGAAAAAACAATAATATCATTAATTTTATGATTTCATTGAGAGATGTATCATAAAATTTCATAATCAGATTGAGAAAGAAAAGAAATCCCAAAAAAAATTAGATTTTACTATAAAACCCTTACAACTTTTGAACATTTTTTACCATAAATCCCATGAAGGAGATATGCTCAAATGGATTTTAAAATCCAAAAAATCCCTTATATATGAATAAAAAAATACATTTTTTGTATGTATATACACTATATAAAAGAAGAAAATTGTGTATATTGCATAAGTCTCTTAGAAAATAAATGTGAGACATAAATAAATTATCATAATTATAGAATCCATTATTACACATTATATACCTATGTATAATAAATAAATATTTATTATAAATATATTATAAAATAATACTTATATATATCAAAAAATATATAATTTTATCATAACCTTTTATTACCCATTTTTTAATAATTCAATGTTAATGTCTCATTTCAACTAATTAATGCTTTCGTTTTCAGTTTTTTATATTATTTATAGTTTTTAATCTTACTTTGATCATGGTTCAATGATATCAATAATTTAAAAAAGTATATTAATATCATATATATATATTCAGTATATATGTATTTAGAGTGATCGATAAAATTTCTAGATAGAAAATGAAATACATCATTCATGTAGAGTGTATTCTATACATACAGATGGAGGTTTTTTCCATGTTATAAAAAAATGAAATAAACTAAGGTAAATAATATAATGAAAATAAAGAAATAATTTATATCATACATATAACATATTTTTCATAAAACTAATTATTATTTCTGTAATGACACTAACCCATATTTTCTCAAATCAATTTCCTTACATAAATAAATTGGTATGATTATAAGGATGTTGTATCCCGAAGGACAAAATAGTTTAGTACCTTATGAAAACAAGATATATGCATAAGTTTAAAATTATAACAATAATTAAAATACAATATTTAAATTCCATTTTAAACATTCATAACTAATATATTATCCAATGAAGTTATTCATAATATAATTTTTTGTGTCCTGGGGAAAAAATAAATCATAAGAAAGGAGTGATCTCAAATTCTCAGTAAAGGTATGTAATAAAACAGAAGCACATTTAATAAGTCTTGTTGAATAAATAAATGTACTAATTATATTAAAACATAATCTTAAACAAAAATAAAGAACCAATAAAAGAAGAATAAATAATTCTATAATAAAACATAATCATGGATATTCTACAAGTGAAATAATTAGATGAACTATCAAATACTAGTTTCATTATGAGTAAAAGTATAATATGGGAAATAATAACCATTCTGTTACGTCCACATGCCAATACAAAACATAAACGGGTAAAAACTCAATCTAGTTTGTATCGTGAGACCAAAAGATACAACAAGGGGATATAGAGTGCCCCACCTGACACATACTAAGTCTAATGATCTCCTCAAATGAAACGGGTGAAAAATAAATTAAAAATATTTTCATATTAAAAAAACATATGAAATGTGAATAAAATTCACTAATAATTAAACATAAACACTAACCATTCAAATTAAGATGGTGAATGGAATCAAGATAGCACATCCATAGTAAACCTAATCATAAGCCATTCAATAAAATATAATATATGATATCATAAAATATTAATCCCCACTAAAGATTTGAATCAAATACATTGTTGAAATAGATGAAAATACTATAATAAAACTATTGAGTAATTCTTGAGAGAAAAACTCATTTACTTTCCAAAGAAGGGTTATTTTGGGAAAATATTTTGTATAAAACAAGAAGTTAAATAAGATAGTTTTTTCAGAAAAAATATTATTGATTAAAGAATAGTAATGGTGACATAAAATATAATAAATAGTGTTCTTGAAAATAAGTAAGAATTCAATATGATCCTTTGAATTTGGATTATTTATCATGAATAATTTTAGAATGATCCTTTCAATACATGAAAATCCCCATAAAATAAAGATGGATTATGATTAGTACATATATTTTGATCATTGGAACATAATTAATTAGTATTATTGAAGAATAATTAAAATTTTCATTGAGATAAAGATAGAAACAAGAGTAACCTGAAATAAAAAAGAAGGTTTCGGTAAAAACCCCAAACCTTATATCCAAATGTATTCTTCAGTTGAATCTAATGTGATAGATAATAAAATTAAATCAATTATCAAATTAATTAATAACCAATTATATTTGAATTTTATTTATTATAATTTTATTATGTTCATTTAGGAACGTTAATATGAGTTATAAGATAAATATGTATCGCTCAGGAGCATTTGTTTCCTTGGTTTTCACGATCAATATACTTGTATATGAGTAAAAATGTTCATATAAAAATAATATAATTCTCCAAAATTATATTTATATGATAATAATGAAAATATAATAGATTAAATGGTTGTATAATTAATTTGGTTATTTATTACAAAGATGAGTCATTAGATATAATGTTAGTGACAATCATTTAGATTATTACGATGACATTTTGATCTTCCCAAATTGGTTTTGTCGTATGAATTTATATATATATATAGGTTCCATAATAATAAACAAGACATAAAATTTTTTATAATATTTATAAACCATGAAAATCATTTCATGTCCAACATTGAAGGTGATAATAAATAATTAAAGTTCAATATCCATGAATGTTGTAAATCGGCACCTCCCGAACAACGATTTCATTTAAAAAAAGAGATGGTATTTTAGGGAATGACATTCCATTAAATTAATATAATTACATTATATATAAGATACTATATTTACCATTATCATTTTTATATATGTTTTTAGTATAATATAAGAAGATAACGAAAATTGCAAATTAAATTTAAAGAAAAAAGAACAGTGTTTACCTATTAATTTAACCTCCTTGAGAACCATATTAGGGAAATGGGTTTTGGTATTTTGGAAAGACCATGTTCTCTTGGATGTGGGGAAAGACTAGGTAAGAGTATTTGGAATGAACATTGACATGCATGAAGGATTATAAGAGTTAAGTGTAAGGGAATGAGGGTGGTTTTTTTAGTGGAGGAGAGGGGTGATTTTTTAATATCATATTAATATTTTTTTATTTTGGCTAAATACTATGAATATTTTGAGCTTTATCATCATATATATTAAAATAATGAAGGTAGGATTGAGATTATGGTTCCTATATTAGTTAGGACTCAAGGAATTCTGTCATTATCTTTTGTGTATTTATATCGTAAATAACCGCATTTAACTA
Organism: Viscum album; assembly: GCA_963277665.1. NCBI lineage: Eukaryota > Viridiplantae > Streptophyta > Magnoliopsida > Santalales > Viscaceae > Viscum > Viscum album. The sequence goes on from OY728143.1 coordinate 37,254,059, forward strand.
TTCACAAAAATTCATGTCTTTTACAAAAACACCAAATATTATCCATAACCATTTTTTGATGTGTATAATTAGAAAATGTAATCCATTTTATCAAAATAATTTTATAAATGTGTGAAATTTATTTATTTTTTAAATAATTTTTTTACTTGAAGAATACACATTTTAAATTTAGAACTTATTTTATAAAAATTTTAAATGTCAACCATGGACTAATAAAATTATCATAAAATGATAAAAAAATATTGATTTATTAATCAAATTTATGGAAATCAATTATGTTATAAATTATATTAGTAATTATGAAAATATATTTAAATATTTTTATCTTATCAAAATTCAAACACTGAAATATTAATCATTAAAATATTCAATTGCATTTAAAATGATATAATTATTTCATAATTTCACTTATGAGATGCATCAATTTTATTTATAACTTTATGGGTATGGTTACCGTTCATTAGGTAAATTTACTATTCATAAGTTTCATATTACTATTTTTAGGGAATGTTACCATTTCATCGGTATTGGTTTTGTAACATCTAAAATACATTTTATTTATATTATTATTCATTTATAAAGATTGTATTAAGTTCACTAAGATGGTTTATATGATTCATACTGTATAAAATAAATATAGTAGGGGAAATTTTCTTGATATAATTTGGTTGAGTTACATTCTCCCCTCCAATAAAAATTTCATCCATAAAATTTAAAAAATGTCACCTCATTAAAATATTTGGATAGATCTTTATCATTAGATCATTAGGATCCCATTTCACCTCTAAAATTTTATGAATTTTACAATGAACCATTACCAACTGAGTCGTTTAATTCCTCAAAACCTATTCATTAATGTCCAAAATCCAAATAGGCTCTTCATAATAATACAATCCAGGTTCCAATTCAATACATTAATAATGGAGTACATATGTTGGGTCCAGAATATATTCTCAATAATGGGTTCTATAACACATTGTGGAATATATAAAGGCTTGGTGGCATCAAAAAATGATAAGCCACAAATCCATCTCTCTCTATAATTTCAATAGGACCAATGTACCCAGGGATCATTTTTTACTTTCTTTTCAAATTTTATAACACTCTTTCATGGAGATACTTTCATGAAAAAATGTTCTCCATCATAAAGTTCTAAATCTATCCTTGATTATCAGCATTTAATTTTTTTTTTACATTGTGCTACTTTGATATGGATTTGAATAGTCTTTTTATTCACTTCTGTTTCTACCACAAGATCTGGGCCTAAAATATTTATTTAAACTACTTCATCCCAATAGGCCAGTGTATGGCATATAATTCCAGTAAATGCTTCATATTGTAGAATATGAATACTATAATGGAAAATATTGTTTTAGGAGAACTATATCAAAAGGTAAATACTAATCTCACACACCTTGAAAATCAAGTGATCATGCTCTCAACATGTCTTCTAATATTTGGATAGTCCTTTCTGTATACCCATCAGTTTGATAGTGATAAGAAGTATACAAATAAAGATCAGTATCCAATGTTTTTTAATACTTCTCTAGAATGTTGATATAAATCATGGAACCTGATCATTCAAAATTGAAATAGGTTCTCCATGTAGTCTTATGACATTATTAATTTGGATACATACAAGTCACTCTAGTATTAAATCCTCCTTTTTAATGAGGAAATCTGGAGATTTAGTACATTGATCAACAATCACCCATGTTTCACCATTCCTTCTAGAGTTTTTGGTAATCCAGTGAATAAATATATAGTTATTTCATCCCATTTCCATGTCGGAATAGGAAATTTTTAAAATATTCTTCTAGGATGTTGTATTTTTGCATTAATTATTGAATTACTAAATATATTTGCAGATAATCCGTAATTTACATCTTTATGTTATCCCAAAAGAAATATTCCTTCAAATATCTATACATATTAGTGATACAAGGGTGTATAGAGAAATTAAAACTATAAAAATTATCCAATAAGTAACTTTTTAGCTGAGATATAGAGGGAACACAAAGCCTCTTCACAAATGAATATAATTCCATCCTCACACAATATTATATCCATACTACCATCGTTCACACCTATGATTTTATTTTGAATATTCTCATCATCAAATGAAGAAATTTTAATGAAATATAATAAAGATGGTTGAAAAAACAATTGAAAATGTAATAATGATTCACCTTCCTATATAATTTACATATCAATCTTTTATATATCCATATAAATTGGTTCCCTTTCAATCCTAATATTGTTTAGAACTTCATGATACTTCTTTTTTAATGTATCAACTACCTTATTTTCCTTTCTTAGTTGATTTTATGTTGAACAATCATAATCCTGGAGAAGTTTAATCCATATCCATTTCCTTATGATGAGTTATTTTTGTGAGAAGATATATTTCAGTGTCTTGTGATCTATATATATTATACATCTTTCACCATATAGATAATTTATCTATTTATTCCTGGAAAAAAATATTGTTTCTAACCGAATATCAAGAGTTTGATAGTTTTGTTCCATAGTTTTTAACTATCTTTATTTATAGGAAAGAACTCCATCATTCTGTATAAAGACACAACCATGTCCCTTTTTTGATGCATCACTATAAATAAAAAATCCACAATTTCCGAATGGTAGATTCAAGAGTAATGTATTCTCATACCATTTCTTCAATTCTTCAAAACACTATTCATACTATTTTTTCCATACATACATAACCCCTTTAAATGTAATATTTGTTAATGGGTTATCTAATCAAGCAGTTTTCTGAGTGAACCACTAATAATAACCAACCAAAATAATAAAACTACATATCTCAGGTATGTTCGTTAGGGAAGGCCATTCCAGAACTGCCTTTGTCTTCACTGGATCATCTAAAACTCCATCCTTTGAGACAATATGAATTAGAAATGAAAGTATTTAAATACTTAATTCTCACATTATAGACACCCCATATGATTAATAATTTCTTTTTCTGAGTTTTCAAAATAATACGCAAGTCATTCTCACGATCTTAATGTATTTTGGAGTATAACGGGATATCATAAAAAAATTATATAGAAACTCATCAAAATATTCTTTTAAAACTCTATTTCTTAGATCCATGAAAATAGATGGTGGATTAGTCAGTCAAAAAGGAATTACTGTAAAATCATAATTCCCATACCTAGTTCGAAATGATGTCTTTAGAATATCTTCATTCCTCACATGAAACTAATTATATCCCAAACAAAGTTCAATCATCTATATATATTGGGCTCTATGAAGTTGAAAAAATAAATCATCAATCCAAGGAATATGATTCTTGATCATTATCATAAATGAATTGATCTCCCTGCATTCAATGCACAACCACATAGATCAATCTTTTGTCTAAACAAAAATAAGAGTGGATCTCTCTAGAAAAACCCTAGGAAAAATAAACCCCTTTCTACTTAAATACTCTAGTTGTTTCTTTATATCCACTATTTAAACTATGGATATTCTATAAGGAGTATTTCATATAAGCCTTATAATAGGAATTAAATCAATAGAAAACACAATTTCACACTTTATAGGATGCCCTGGTAAATCCTCTAGAAATTAATCAATGTATTCTTGAAGAAAAGGTACATTATGAATTTGAAGATTTCATTACTCGCCCATAGATATTTCACCCTCTTACTCCCCTGGACTTGAATTCAAAAGAGCTACTTTAGGTGGATCAAGATAAGAATCATATACCAATCATTCTTCTATAATTGAAAGGGATCCTACATCATTCTAAAAATTTATAACATCCTTTTTATTATAATAGATAATCACATAATAATTTAAAAATAAATTCATACTGAGAATTATATTGAATTCAATCATGTGTTTGATGATATGGTCAACAAATTATAAAATTTTATGTGTCAGGAGGGGGACAGATCGACACAAATTTTTTTCAATGATACTTACCTTATTATTTTTGACTAACAACCTATTTATTAATTAAAATATGAAATATGTAATTTTCATGGAAAATAATGATGGTATGAAACAATACTATGATCCAAAATCAGAAAAATAATTTTCTATGTTTTAGGAAACAATTAATGTACCTTCCAATATAATGTTAAGAACTTCAAACTCAATAGTATGACCACACAATCATGGCCTTTCACCCCTATACTTCATTGGGGAATATTTACTTGATGCTTAGGACATTCATCTGAATAATGTTTCATATCATTACGATTATAACATAAAACTTTGGAAGATTATTTCTTTCACATAAAATCACAATGTTGGTGCCTCTTTCTCTATACTTGAAATAGACAACCATTCCCTTTATGAAATTACAAGGGTGTTTCTTCACACAATTACTATAGGGTGTAAATTCAACTCTACCTTTATTACCCATTTACTTATTTCATTTTCAAGAGTATTCATCAGACCTCTTATTCTCTTTCATTTCATTAAATTCATAAGAATTGTTTATTTCATTTTCTGTCTTGATGGAACATGATAATATATCATCATAAAATTAGAAATTATGAGAGACTTGGTCCATTTGTAGGAATGGTTTTTAACCATAAATAAATTGAATAATATTTCTCCTTGAATTATGTGTGTAGTTCACAACATTCCTTTCATACCTTGTAATGTTAGCTTCATAATTCGCAATATTTTCATCAGGTTTCAATATTAGCCACAAGAATTTCCTCCCCATATTTTCTCACTATTCGTGAAGAAATTCTGTTTCTAGGAAAATATCATTAAAATCCCTCCATTCTATTTTTTAAATCTCTTACCACTTTTTTTGTATTGAATCAACAACCACCACTTAGCATATTATCCAAACAGATGATACACTTCCATGACAACTTTCCCCATTTTGTTACTTCCCAATGTGAGAAATAACATCTCTAAGGAACATATCCACTACTCTCCTATAAATGGGTCTATAGTCATGTTAAATTATGGAGGTTGTTGGTGTATAAAGAATTCTAGAATTAATCCTCCACGTTTTGGATCATGATGCTCTATACAGGTATTGTTATTGTTCATAACGTGAGAAATCTTTCCAAGTATAGTTAAATGTTTTTCATCCTATGTGGAATCTCATGAACCAACATCATTATCTTCCAAAGGAGTAAAATAACTACATGGGATATGAACATTAATGCAGTTTCCATTCTTTCCACTAGGATCCATTTATAAATAATGTCATATAGTAAATTAGGTTATGAATCATACTATATAAGGTTAAACTATTAAAATATTTATCATAACATCAAATCCTATGCTTTTTTAATCTCATAATCATATACTTGGATTCCTTGGAGATATATTTAAAATTAAATCCTTAATTATTGTTTATAAAGAAAATTTTAATTATCCAAAGAATATCCCCATGGAGTGCCAAACCTGGTGTGCATTAAAGCCCATTTTCATGTACCATATTACCCTATGTTAGGAATAGATCATCTTATCAGTGTTGTTAGACTGAGGTATATCTATTCTCGAACCACAATCACTTATAGTATCTAGAAATGGATGTATTTCTATGTAGATCCACATAATCTATACCGTTCGAAAATTCAGATATTTTCTTGTATGCTTATCCTCAATTTCAATCATAGGGTTGTGTTCACTAATCCAAACTTTATAAATCATGTTTCCAAGGATTCTACTAAACATTTTTGGATATTAACAAAAAAGTCCCTGAAACCAGTTTCTTAGAGTTGATGTATTACTTAAATAAATTGGTATGATTACAAGGAAGTTGTTTCCTAAATTACTGAATAGTTTAGTAGCTTTAGAAATAATGATACAAAAATAATTACACCATTACAACATAAAAGGAAATAAAATATGTTAATTCGATTGTAAACATTCATAAATCCAAGATTATACCTACAAGTCATTCATAATATTCTTCTCCACATCCTGGGGAAAATTAAAACATAAAAAGGGGCGAACTCAGATTCTTAGTAATGTTAAGAAATACATAATATGCATAAGTAAAAAGGTATGAGGAATAAATAAAAGCACACATGCCATTAAAACATAATCTTCTGCATAATATTGTAGGAATAAAATCTGAATAAATAGTTCCATAATAAAATATAAACATGGATACTCTACTAGTTGAATAATCACATGGACTATCAGTTTCTAGTTTCATTATGATGTGATTCATAATGTGGGACATCAAAACCATACATTTAAGGCCTCATGCCATAACCATACATATATAGGTAAAAAACTAAACATTTTTGTCTCATGAGACTACCAATACACTAAGGGGCTATTGAGGGCCCCACTCGACACGTACTGAGTCCAATGAATTCCAAATATGCAAGGGTTAAAACATTTTCAAGAGATTTATTAATATAGAAAATAACATATAAAATGTAAATAACATTACCAAATCATTAAACATAAACACTAACCATTCAAAAAAATATGTTGAATGGTATAAAGATGACACATCTATAGTAAAAATAATCACAAAACATTAAATTAAATATGGTAGATAATATATTAAAATAGTAATCTCAATTAAACATAATAATCAACAATATTGTTTAAATATATTAAAATTCTCTTATAAAATCATCGATTAATTCTTTACTGATATACAATTTTATGTTGCAAAGAAAAGTTATTTTGGAAAAATATTTCTATAAAACATAAAGTAAAATAAGATAGATTTATTATAATAAAGGACTTATTTTTAAAAAATAATGGTGGATTGAATGAAATTATAGAGTGTGCTTGAAAATAGTTAAGAATTTGATATGTTCTCTTGATTTAAGATTGTTTATCATGATGAATACGAGGAAAATACTTTTAAAAACATGTTACTACTGGTAATATTAAAAAGGTTTCTAATTGGTAATATTATTTAGAACATTAAAACATAATATTTGAGGAGTATATATGAATAGTTATTAATTTGATTCTTTTAAAGAGAGAAATAAGTGTAACCCAATATAAAATGGAGGCTTGGGTAGAAAACACTTACCTCAAATATGAATGTATTTTAAATGTGACCATAATTTCTTGGATAATAAAATTAATTCAATCAATTAATTAATTCATAAAAATTAAAATATTAATTTTATTTATTATAATTTTATTAAGTTAAGTTATGTATTTTTTGATGAGGTATAAGATACAAATTTATCGCTAGAGGGTATTTTTTCCTTGGTCTTCTAGATCGGTATACATGTATATGAGTATGGATGTTCATATATAAAGGATATAATTTTCCAGAATTGAATTTATTAGATAATAATTAACATATAATTCAGTTTTGAACATGTTATTAATATGAGTTATTAGATATAACCTTCGTGATAATAGTTTAGATTTTTATGATGGTATTTTGATCATCACGAACCAATTTTATCGTATGAATTAGTGTTATGTATATATACTGGTTCTAGAAAAGTAAATGAGAAATAAAAACTTTTTATAGTTTTTTTGAACCATAAATACAGATTTATGTCCCACCTTTAATGGTAAAATAATGAACTAATGCTTTTCGTCCCCAAATAATGTAAATAGGCACCTCCTGGACAATGATTTAGTTTGTTTTACAAATATAGAGATAGTAATTTGAGGAATGATTTTACATTAACAAGATATCATTCCAGTATATAGACTTCTCTAGAGTAATCATTTTAGTCTAGGTAGAGGATGTTAGTTGAAGAAAAAAAGACTATAAATTTATAATGAAATTAAAAGAAAAAGGAAGTGGGTTTACCTTTTTAATTAACCTCCTGGAGATCCTCCTTAGGAAAAGGGGTTTTGGACTTTTTGTAAGACCAGGAGCTCCTAGACATGGGGAGAGACTGGGAAAGATGATTTTTTATAACTTTGACATGAATATTATATTATAGGAATGAAGATATGGGGGTGAGGGGTGGTTTTTATAGTGTAGGAGAGTGGTGATTATGGATCTTACATCAATGATGAAACAAGGAATAGTTTATTTAACTTCTAATATATTTACACCCCAAATTAACAAATTTTACTATTCACCAAAAATTTATGTATTTTTGAAAAATCCCTAAATTTACCCATAAATAATTATCAATGCATAAAACGTAAAAATGTAATCCATTTTATCAAAAAAATCCCTAAATATGTGAAATTTAATTTCTAAATAAAATCATTATTTACATGAAAAATATAGATTTTAAATATAGAAATGATTTTTAAACTCGTTAAAAAATAAATAACATCTCATAAAATTATATTAAATTATAAGCCAAAAAAATATTTGTTTATGAATACATTTTAAGAAAATGAATATTATTTCAATTTTTTATAAATTATTGAGTTGTAACTATATATTTTTGACTTATATAAACATGAAAACCTGAATATTAATATTATTAATATTCTATTACTTTTATTATTATATAATTATATTATACTTTCACTTATGATATATATATATTTTATATAATCTTTCATTGGAGAAGTTATTATTCCTTATGAAAATATACTATTCATAATTTTATATTACTTTTCATAAGTTAATGTTTCTATTTTATCATTATAGGTTTCTTAATTTCTAAAAAAAATATTATTTGTTTTATTATTCATTTATAATGATTTTATTATGTTCTATATGTTGGTTTATATGATTAATAATATATAAAATAAAAATAATAAGGGAAACTTCATTGATAAATTTATGGTTCATTACAATTACATTCCATTTAAAGAGTGGAAAAATCACATCGATTCATTATGTTGTAGTCATTTGTACATAAGAATGATGTTACTGTGTTACCATGGAATGGATGGTGAGAAGGAAGATTGGAAATATAGTTTCCAAAAGCATAATAATGTCATATATATCTTATATAAACAATGAATCCATCATTATATCCATCTTTATATGTGGTTTTATAAAACAATTAACATCAGATAATGAGGTGGTAGTCTTCTATATACATGAATCACTACTTCACTTTTTTTAACAGATGTAGAGAAGGATTTAAGTTGATAAATTAATGTAATAATATTTCAATATATTTAAAACATAGATTATTATTTTATAACCATGCTTTAATAATAATTCATGTTGGCTTAGGATGAAATTACATTAAAAGATCAGTTAGGGATGTTACCTCTTCTTCAATGAAAATCTTTTGGTTCACAAAAAGGCACACAAGATTGGATTTATAACAAAAATAAATCATTATAATATTATACTATGGAATTAAATAAGTTAATTTAGTAGGTAATAAATGATCTAAAATGGTTTTTATGTGTGAATAAGATGGGAGAGGGGGTGTCCTTTTATAAGTGAGGTGAGTGGCACACTTGTAATTTTCAGAAAAAAGTTCTACCCATATTTCCAACATGAATAAAGGATCAAAAAATTTCCATAAAATATAATAAAATATATATCTTATAAATATGTCAATATAATGGGTTTTAGAATGTTTTTCCTTCATTATTAACCCTTATCCATTTCTAATCCCACTGAACCCCATTTTCTCTTTATCAGTGGTATATAATTTTTATTCATTACGGTTCATTATAGCTTAAAATTATGTTAAAAATTTTAGATAGTATAAATTAATATAATTCAAAATTTTAAATTAGTTATTATAAATTACATTAATATAAGGGGACGAATTTAATTTAAAATTAATCTTACAGACGTGATGAGAAAGCAATTTTCCTTAGTGAAAATGTTCAAAAGTTTTAAAAAATAATATATCAAAATTCGAAAGTAAATTTATTAAACTAAATTTAATTAGATTCATAAATATATAATCCAACTAATATAACCTTTAAACCATCTTAAGAAAATTTATATATTCTTAAATTCTTTGAATGATATTAAAATACATAATAAAAACCAATATTTTTCTGTATTCATCGAAAAACTTATCTTCTAAATAATTATCAAATATTTTACTTACTATAAGCTATATATTCCTAGTAAAAAAATTAAATTATTTGTTTCACTTAATATTTTTTAATTGGAAGCAATTATTTTTAAAATAATTTTGAAATATAATAAATAGTTTTTATAAATATATAGTTTCAGCATAAAATTTGATTTATTCTTATCAATTATCTTAAAAAACATTAGATAAATTTGAAAATTTTTATCGAATATATTATATATAAATTTTATTAATAACATTTACCAAATGAAATTTATTTAATTTATTTAGATAAAACATGTTTGGGTACATAAATATATTTTTTCAAATAAATGTTTACATTATTTGAAAATGGTTCTTAATTTCATTTCTATTACATTATTGACCGAGATACTAATTATATATACATGTAAATAATATATATCTTTATATTTTAGTTAATCCAATTCATAAACTCCTTTATAATTACATGGTGAAACAATTATATTAAATAATAATATTTTACCATTATGCCATGTTTCATTTAAACGCTATCTTGTGTGTAACATATTCTAAAATTATTGTTTTATGTTATAAAAGATAAAATAAAATATATTTTTAATGTTATATAAACATATTGGTCCATGTAATTAATGGTATTCTCAATGTTGAGTGTTATAGAAAATATAGAAAATGTTAAATTTATTTGATTTTTTTCCATACAATCTCAGGGTGTTATATTCTATCACCTGTAAAATGAATTTCACCTTTGAAATTAGACTCTATGGTATAATAAAATTAGTATAATTGTACCTCAATAATTCCTTATACTCCCATATAACTCTCTCAATCTAGTGGTTTCGCTAAAAAATATTGACCGGGTGAGTGATCTTATTTTGTAGAACTTTGTCTATATGATGCAGAATATCCACTGATAGTTCCTTACAAGAAAGATCATTCTCCTATGGTATGACATATGATATTATTACATGTGTTTTATCAACTACATAGATATTTATGATATATATATAGACCAAATGGTGAATAAATGAAATGTTTAGTTACACAGCCAAGTGGTAAGATATGATCCCGATATGATCAAAAATTTCAAATGAATTGATATAACTAGAGACTAGTTTTTCCTTATGATTAAAATGGAAAACATAATAGAAATAAATTCTCCCAAAATTGAAATTTTAGATCATGTATGTTCTTATCACTATAAAAGTTATGTTAATTTGTAAGGCGGTAGTCCTCCATACACAAGAAAGATGATTTTCTAACACATTAGATAAATGAATAGATATATTTAGATTATTACATTAATATAATAACATATATGTAAATTTAATATATTTTGGTTATTATATAATAATGGTTTAATAATAATTTAACTAGGTTGGGGAAGAAATAAAATAAGACACTCATTTAGGGATATTAATTATTTTTTAAAACAACTTCTTTTTGTTTGCACAAAAAATCCCATTAGGTGGGATTTATGAACAAACAAATGATTTTAAAATTAAATAATGGATATAGTTATGTTATTTGGTCTTATTATGTATAATAAAAAGTATTTATAAGTGATAAGAGGAGAGGAGATGTGGTGGTATTTTATAAGTGAGGTTAGTGGTACACATGTAATTTATGAATAAAAAATGAGTATATACATTTTTCATATGAAACAAGTTTCAAAATATAACATTCTATAACTTGAGTATACAAGGTCAATATATGGCCATTATAAGGGGTTTGGACTTGTTTTTGTACATTATTAAACATTATATTTTCTATTTTTCCCCTAGTAAAACAATTTTTACCTTAATTGTGACAAATACTTTTTATGATTTTTAATATTAATTATTGTTGAAAATTAATTTGATCTTATTATATAATAAAAATTATGATGATTCAAAATATGGAATCCTTTTTTCAAAATTCAATTCACATAAGTGGAAATTTTTAATTTAAAATTCGTATCCTAAATGTAATAAGAAAGTAGTTTTCCAAAGAGAAGATTTTCAAATATTCAAAAAGATGTTATATAAAATTTCAATATGAAATTTATTTCAATAACAAAAAATGGGTTAATAGATACATAATTGAACAAATTTTACATTTAAAACCATGTTAATTTTTTCAACTTTTTAGTTTTTTTAAATTAAATAAACATTCATAATAAAAACCATTATCATTATTTATTTATAGAAACATTTATCGACATGGAATATTCTCAAAAAATCATGCTAATATAAATTTGACAATATGATTTTAAAAATTAATTAAATTTTGAAAAAAAATATAAATTTGGAGAAATATATTTTTGTAAAAAGTTTGAAAAGGGTGATAAAACATCTTTTTATAAAAATAGATTTTTATGTATAAAATTGGATTTCTCGTTATCTCATATCAATAAAAACAAAAATAAATGTTAAATTTTTTTATTAAAAATAATATATATAAATTTCTTTAAAATCATTCATCAAAAGTTATTTATTTAATTTTTTGAGATAAAATATGTTTGTATGCATGTAAATAATTTTTTCCAAAAAATATTCTTGTCATTTTATAATGGTTTTAATTTTCAATTATAATAAACTCTTAAACAAGTAATTAATTATATATACATATGTAAACCATATATTTTCATAATTTTCATAATTATATCAACACTCATCATTCCAATGGATAGTAGATAGCTATCATGTTAAATAATAATCTTTTTATAGTATGTCACATTCCTTTTAAACATGGTGTTGTGTGCAACATTGGATACACTATGTTCTTCACATAAAGTAAGATAAACTCAGTGTTACATGTAATGAAAGATAAAATCAATGTGGGGGGGGGGGTAATTCAATCTAAAATAGATGTTGTGTGTAATTAAAAAACAATTATATGATTAAATTTATTTGAAAGAAAATATCCCCAAAATCTCAGGGTGTTATTGCCACCCGTTCAATTTAATCATGAAATTTTTTAATAATATGAAATAAAATTGAAAAAATAAAATTCATAATAAACATAAACATTTCATTTTGAAAAAAACCAGCAGATGAAATGTTAAATTTTTCCCTAGTTAATATATATAATAACATGAAAGGAATATTACTCTAAAAATATTATAAATTAAGTCTAATATTTTATGAAAATCCAATTATAAATAATTTAAAAGTGGATAATTTCATAAATTATATAATTTTATGTTCATAGAGGTGGAGGAAAAAGATTCTCGTCAAAAAAGTAGAAATAATTTGTGATTTTTTTAAACAAATTACTTCCATATTTTTTTCTACTAAAATGGGGAATAATTAATAATATATGAAAAAATATATAAATTACTAGAGGATAGTGACATAAAAATGGTTTAAATGTAAAATTTCATATAATTCCCCCTTTGTAAACATAAATTTAAACAATATCGAACTAGAATGAGATTGAGAAATAAACACTTACCATGGAAATACACTTGGTCATACATTATATAATATCCTATATAATAAATTTAAACATATTATAATTCCACATAATGACTATATTTACATTATCTTACAATATAATGATCACAAATAATTTCATATTACCTTTTTATAATTTTTCATCTCAAAATAAATATTTGAGTTTTAACTATTCCACTTTTCATTCATATTTTCTATTTATTGTTTCCATACATTACGAATGGTCATTATTAATAATCTATAGAAGATTAATCATGTTATAATTATCATTTTTTTACATACGAGATACTTTTATAAGAATCCATTGAAAATGGTCATGGAAAATGAAATATAATGTTTCATCGGGATAATTGCATGCATGTATGCATGAGTAGAATTTTCATTTTACTAATAGATAAATAAGAAATAAATTAAATAATACTTTATTTTTCCTTAATACTAAATATTCAATTAATTTCTTATTTATTCATCACTTATATCCTTATTAGTATCAATGTGAGATGGTAATGTAAAGTGAATCACACCCTTCATGAATGTGACAATCAGCACATACAAACTAGTGATGTTATCATTTTCAAACGGATGAAATGGAAACAAGGAATATAATATATTATCATTACAAAAAAATTATTATTTTATAAATATATTATATATTCTTTATTCCATCATTTTAACCATCTTTGAGAGGTGGGGAAGAAAGAAAAACACATAGCTTCATGGAGGTGGTAGTCCACATGCTCACACGAGCATTGCTATCATTTTATATTTGATAAAAAGAATAATAAAAGGGTCATGACATAAAAATAATAAAATTAAATAATAAAAAATATAAAATGGTTATTATATAATAATATTTATGATAGGATTAAATGTTGAAGAACTGGAAGTAAACATGAAAGGGCACGACAATGAGTTATACGACTTCATTGGAAAACCTACTTTGGATTACAAGTTATGCCTTCTTATGTTTTTATATTAGTGATACAAGAACCCTGATGATGTGTTTATATACATAAATAATATATTTTTATTGGATTTGGGTCATATTGAGTGTTCAATGTTTTTAAATAACTGATGAGATGAAGTTTCCTTTTAATAGTGAGTGGAGTGTCATGGCTATATTTATTCTCAACATTTAGATATTATAAATGAATTAAACATGAAAGAGTAGAATGAATTCCAAAAAATATTCAATAAAAGTTTATAATGGTAAAAATAATCTCATTTAATAAGAATAAATATACGATTTTGTGAACTTATCACTTAGTTTTTACCTGAATTATCATGTCTTATCCTACATCAAGGTAACTAATTGTTACCACTGTATCATTTCATTATGAGAAAAATTATATTGAAATCATGAAAAAATATAAAAATAATTATTAGAAACATGAAATAAAAATTTTCATTATTCAATCTATTCATGTGGTATAAATGAATTTTAATATATGAATGTAAAATAAAAATAAAAAAAGTTTTTCAAAAAATTGGTTTTCTAGACTAAAAATGAAATTGTACCAAAATAAAGTATAATATAGATTTTAATAGAACTGATTTGATTATTCTTATTCAAAGGGGACTAATTTAATTTTAAAATGTGTTTGAAATATTTTTTCACCTTGATATTACAAAATCAAAAGAAAATAAAAAATAATAGTTTTAATTTGAATAATATTTTTGCTTAGATTTTTAAAATTTCAAACACTAACATCTAAGAACCATATTTTATTTTTAGACAAATTTTAATACTTAATAAAAAATAAATTTATATAAAAAGGATTTAAAAAATCCTAACACATTCTTATATCAAAACATTTTTATAAATGTGACATTATTTAAAAAATAAGAATATTCAAAATTAAAAAACTAATCTATATCTGAAAAATAAAAAAAACCCAACTAATATAATTTTTATTTGATAATAAAAATTTCGAATCCTATTTTATCTTTTCTAGATTCTAGAACTTGTAAATTTATCTTTTAAATATATCCAAATAATCAATGGAATATTTTATATAGCATAAAAAATATTTCTTTTGTTACAAGTGATTACATTTACACTATTTATATCATCGTTTTTATTATATGAATTTGAATTATTCATTATTATAAAAAATAATAAAATTATGTAATTATTCTTCTAATAAAGTTTAATTTAACATTTTTATTATCTAATATAGAATTTTGTTTTAATAAAACAAATTTTATATTCTATGATATAAGTTATATACCAATGGCCATTTTAATTTTAAAATATTCATTGTAAAAAATGCATAACCATTCATTAGTAATAAATTACTATAAAGAATACTTATCACATTATCAAATAGAAAATATTGTATAATAAAATTATATTATAAATCATGTGATGTGTTGGTTTTAGAAAGGGTATTGTTAGAAAAATTAAATATTTATATATAATATGATAAAAATGATTATTAATTTAAAAGTATTTTAGGGTAATAAAAAAATAATGAAACAATTAATTTTGGAATTAAATATATATTTATTAATTCATAATATTTTTCACCTATCATTTTATATGAAATAACATTCAATATTATAATACTTTTTGAAATTGAATACATGCACCATAATATGTTATTCTTCATATTTTAATGACATAATTACTATAATGATGTGAAAGTAAAACTAAAAGGTAATGTATTTATAAAATAAAACTATATATTTAAAAAGGATTATGAATATACATAAGAGGTAAATATATAATGGATAAAATATAGAATTAGTAGAACATGTGGGATAACGGTAGGCATTCCACCGTTGTCATGCTTCCAACCTGGGTTCAAGCCCCACGGCCAAGTCTGGCAGAATGAGCTATCACCAGACATGTGGGAATCCTTTCTTTAATAAAATTTTCAATAATTAAATCCATTTATAAAAAAATATATATAAATAAATAACTAAGTTGATAATATTTTTTTATCGTTTTTTGTATATATTATTAAAATGAAATAAATTAATTTAGAATTTTAATTATGGATGAACATTTTAAAAATCATTTATAAGAAATATGAAATTTTACATTATATACATTATATAAATTTCATTCATTCAATTTCAATTATTAATTACTAATGAAATCTTCTAAGTGAATGTGTTTGAAGATACGACTCAAGAAATAATTTCAACTACGATGTCAACCTCAATATAAATGGTAAGACAAGGAATCTTGTTTGAAATTTTTATTAACCAATTATGTATTGTTATAGTATTTATTATTGTGAATGATATTCCAAAATGTGAAAAATAGATTTATTTTCTAAATATAATGAATTTATATTCCCCTTGATCTTCAAAAATGTGGGAAAAATACATATGTGAATTTTTTGTACTTGTAAAGTGAAAATTTCTCCTGTGATTAGTTTTTTAATCATTTTTATATTATTATTACAATGATTAATGACTGTGAGTACTTTTTTCATTCCAAAATCGTATAAATAAAACATTAATGATTCATAATATTAACAAAATAAAGGAATGTTATTCCACTTTTTTAAAAACAAAATAGTTATGACAAGATAGGATAATTCTCTATGTGAGTAAACATTAACGTTATATATAAGAAATATTAATAATAACACCCAACAGATTGATTTATTACATTAATCATTAAATAATTATAAAAAATTCCATAAGTATTTTTTTGTCTTCACATACCAATTTATTAATCCTCAAAACTAATTAAACAAAAAAAATCATAATTATTTCAATTTTAATCCTTGGTCTAACAACCAACTTTACAACTAGAAAATAAATATTTATGTTATTAGATATTTCACAAGATATTTTCAACAGAATCAGATTCTTATTAAAGTTACAGTTTTGGAACTCCTTCCTCAGAGTGTTTGGGGATGTTACAATATTCTATGTAGATAAAAATATTTTATAGATATGGAATAAAATAATGAATTATAGAACTTTTATTTTATCAGAAAATCTATCATGTTATTTGGATATTCAATAGTAGTCAAATTGATTTCATAGGCTTGGGCATACTCCTTTATCATTTTCTATGAAAAATTCCCATTACGCACGACGAATTCTGAAGAATAGTTCCATATATTCTTATAGTTAATGAATTGAAAGTTTCATTTCAATTCATGATTTTAATGGAAACTATGTTTTCTCATTTAATATAATACCATTATATTTATGAGAAAACCATGGTGTTTCATTCCATAATTATGACATATTGAAAATTATAGTCTTCCCCATTTCAATTATTAACATTTACATTTCCAAAAACTAAAATATTCTATTATTATATTTCATTTCATTGAAAATATTGTATATAGATAATTCCTTCTCCACAATAATAACAATTGATACCATATAATCATATGATTCAAATGTATGAGAGTGTAACACCCTTTGAAGTCTTGGAGTTATCCCATCAAATAAAAAATAATTTTTTACATTCAATATTATATAGATTTTTTATGGCGTGACTTAATAATATTGTAATGTTTTCTTTATACATATAAATATTTTCCTATTCCACTTTTCTAAAATAAAAATTTTCCTATCAAAATTAACTCATATATCAGGAGAAATTTATTTTGATAATAATTTATCAATAAAAGTACCACATTCTATAACATCCATTTCCTAATGTTATATAATATTTTGAATCAATAATAAATATTTATTAACATCTCTTATTCAACAATACACTTTGATAATATTCTATTATTTTCATTACATATAGAAAAAAAAATATCTTCTATATGGTCTTGATGATTTTCTTAGATATTAATATATTAGTTTTTCTATTAAAGCGTTGGAGTTTTCATTACACAATGTGATTTAAATTCATATTATCATATTGTTAAATAATAAAATTCCATATATATAAACTATAACTAGTAATAACATTCCCTAAAATTTAAATAATCTTTTTATATACAACTATAGTATTATAGACTTTATTAAAAGGTAAATCATTAAATAAATTATAGTCACCAATATATTATCCATTCCATCAACTAGAAACCATCACTAAATAACAAAATAAAATGCATTATTTTATAGAATTAATAATTATAAAATGATAGTTTATAATTCTAATTATGGACTATCACTTAACATAAATAGGAAATTGATTCAAATATAGTTGTAAAATAATGAACTAAGTGTCTTTATTAAAGTTATAAAATCTTAATAAAGAATTAAACTACTTCACAATTATTTAATGATAATATGTGGCAACTAAAAAGTATCCATTAGTATTAAAATAACTAGAGTGTTGTTAGTTTTATTGTTTATGCCCCGATTGAATACTGAGCTCATATAAAACCATCTTTTTAAGTGATTTTACAACTAAGTTCATCTATGCTAGAGATTTCATCAAGAGGTTTTTTCCATATTGGGATGCTATTTATAAGAATAACCAAACTATATAAATCACAATAAATTAAAGATATTTTCCTATATAAATACATATCCCTAGGGTATTACAATGATTTGTTTTTCAATAAGCAGTGATTACATAATTCTAATTACTAAGGTTCATAGTACCATTTCAATAATAGGAACTATAACAAACTAAAATCATGTACACTAAAACTAGTGGCTACATTAACATATTAGTAAACATTTAAAGAGATCACATACCAATGGATTTAATAGTTTTTTGGTCTTGTGAGACTAGATACATACACGATTCCCCAAATACATTGGAATCATAAATCATATGTTGAAAAACTAAAATAACTCACTTTTGTTTTATCATTTCCTTGAAACCATTCAAATATCACTTCATAGTACAATGAATAAAGGAAAACACTACAATGGGTGAGCTTGAATACCCAATAAGGGAAAGCGTACAGTGGGTAAAATCATTGAATAAATAATTCATGAATAACATAGAAGAGACCAAAATATACAATATTCCATAAAACTAAAATCAATAAATCATAATATTTCCATAGAGGGAATAATGACATAATTATGCACTTGTATAGAAATAAATGGTTTCATAATGGTAGAATACATATTTCCAAACACCATAATCATTCCATAAAGACCTTGTGTGAAGAGATATTGTGTAAATCTCAAGGAATATGTCAAATACCAAAACTAGTTTGTCTCATGGGAAATAATAAAGAATTGAGGCTGTATTTAATATCAGGTCCTACCAATTCAATTCATGAATATTTTTTTATATACGTTTATTAATATTTTTTGTCAAAATTAGTATTAGATTGTTAACTATTCTATTTTCAGTACATGTTTTGGTTTCATCATTTTGAAACATTCTGATTCATCATGGTTTCATTATATACATGATCATATAAATTATAAGATACTCATTTAAATATATTTAATATACTCTTATAACCATTCATTATATAAGGTTATGTGAAATTAAATACACTGCTTCATAAAGACAATAATCTTTACATATAAATGAGTGGAGTTTTAATTTTATAATGGATAAAAAATAACTAAATAACATAATATTTTAATTTTATATATTAATAAATATTTAATAAAATTCATATTGATTCCTTATTTACAACATTATAAATATATATGCGATGCATTAATGAATATTTGAGTTATATTGATTCGTTGACTTAATAGTCAACACATACACATGAGTGGCATTTTCAAAATCCAATAGAGATAATTTTACAAGGGTCGATAATATATTATATTCAATGAATTATTATTTTATAATAATTAACATTTATAATAATTTGGTGTAAATTTTTTACAATCCATGGGATGAGGTTATTAAAAATGAAACACATCATTTTATGGAGGTGGTAGTCCACATGTTCTCATGAGCGACCCTATCATTTACAATAATACTGAAAAAAGATGAAATAGTTTTTAAGAATAATCATAAAAATATGGTAGTATATTGGAGATACTTTTTTTATTATGTGAAAAATATTATGATTTGTTTGATGTTGGTAGAAGTAGAAATAAACTCGAAAGAACTCAGTCAAGAGTTATACCATTTATTTTGAAAACCTCTATTGTCTCACACCTCAATCATTCATGGGATGATCTTTTATGGGGACTAAAACCAATATATAATTTAAAAGGTATTTAGGAAGGATATTGATAGTTCTTTTATATGTTATTATTTAAAAATATTGTGAATAAGTGATGGAGGACGATACCTATTATAGGTGAGGGGAGTGGAACTCTGGTAATTGTTATTTATATTTAAATATTATAAATTAATTACTCCTAGAAAAGTGGCCCTAAATTAATGCAGGTTATAATATATTGTGATAAGGATATAAATTATCTCTTATAATAATAATTATTATATTATTTTGTTACTTATAAATTTGTTTTTACCTTAATTAGCTTGGTGTACCCTTTATTAAGGTAACTAATTTTTACCGTGATAAATATTCATTATGACCAAAAGTGAAAATGAAAACTTTAATACATTATAATATATTTATATGAATAAATATTTTTTAATATTTAATATATATAAAATCTTGAAATTAATTTAGCATAATAATGATAAATGCAATGAAACTCACCCTTTTAGAAAAATGTGTCCCTGAATATAAAAATGAATTTATACAAAAATAATAAAATAATAATTTATATAAAATTAATTTTATAATTATCAGTTAAAGGGAAGTAATATTAATTTAAATCCAATCCAAAATAAAATGATACCTTTTAATTAAAAATTTAATTGAAAGAAACAATAATAGTTTTTATTTGAATAAAATCATTAGTTTCATTTTGTATAATGTAAAACATAGATTTATAATTTAAAAATTATATTTTTAAATGAATAATTATAATTCATAAATATATATTTGAATATAAAAAGTTCAATATACATTAAATACATTCTAATATCATTATAATGTAATAAAAGTGTTATTATTTTTTAAAATTGATATTTTTTAATATTCACAAAAAAATCAATTATTTCTAGAAAATCCTAAAAAATCACCCAATGATATTTTTGATATTTTTATATAAAAATTTTAGTTAATTTAATCAAATTAAAATTTTTAAATAGTGAGATTAGACTTTAATATCAATCTATATAATTTATAATTGATTTTTTTGAAAAAAACTATTTCTCTTGTTATGAATGGTTACATTTCAAATTGTAATTATATATTATATATTATTTGATTAATAATTATTTATAGTTATAAATAATATAAATGTTATTATTATTTTATTATAATTATGATTTATAAATTTTTAATTTAATAATCTGTAAAATGATTTTAATTTAATATATTTTATATTTTTTTATCAAATTATATATCAATTTCCATTTTACTTATAAAAAATACATTATCAAACTATTATAACCATTTTGTAAAAATAATAAATTAAAAAAATTAATCACATTATAAAATTTTTAATATTCCATTATCTTGTTTTTTTATGATATTTAACTTGAACTAGTTTTAAATTATGTGTTTATACTAATTAAATATGTATAAAGAATATTATAAAAACAATTTACAGCTTATATAATTTATAGAGTAATTAATATTTTTAGGGAATGTATTAATTTAGTATAAAAATAATATTTAAAGAATCAAAATTTTATTTACATATAATGTTATATGGTATTACACTCAAAATATTACAACTTTTGTACTTTTGAAACATTTATTATTCCTGGATAATCATTTGATTATATTTACCAAATTACTATGATGACATGAAAATAAAAGTAAAATTTAATGAATTTACAAGTGAATGTATTTACATAGAAATTAATATGAATATTAAAAAATTATAAATATAAATGGTGCAATTTGGAAAAAAGAACCTGAGATAGAAACTGGAATTTCACACATATCACCCATAAATTGTGGGATCGAGCACTAAAACATTTCCAGACGTGATGAACTGTCATTGGACCTATGATTTAGCCTTTTATTAATAAATCATTTTATCAAATAAATCATTGTATATGTGAAAAATATTCTAGAAATCATACCGAGGTGATAAATAATAGTATTCATGTTTGATTTATATTATTATAATAAATAAAGTACATTTATAATTTTCATTAAGAAATAAAACATTAAAAAATATTGTTTTGAATTTGGGGGTATTAAATTATGATTGTCTCTTTTATTTGTATGATAATGATGTTATTTTTTCATAATAATTGTTTTGTTTTATGGATATTGAAGGATGAAGAAATAATTATTAATGGACAGTGAAAAATCATTAACCTATATTCGGTTTCCAAAAAATTTATTTTCATGTTTGATCAGCATAAAAGAGTATAGTATGGAAGAGAATAATAGAATTGACAATTTTTTTTAAAATAAAATTTCTAATATAGTTAATTATATTGTATATAAGAATATACTGAAGCTGAATCATGAAATAATCAATATTTTTGAAACATGCTAGTAATGAAAAAATGGTGAATAAGAGTTAAAAGTTAGTGGTAAATATGATAAATAATCCTATTTTACTTATACAACTAGATTTTTATGTTATGATAATCTTGTGGTCAACTGTTACACCACAAGATTTTATTATGTATTTTCATTAAAATAAATTATATATTGAACAACTTATAACACATGAAACACCGAATAAAATAATTCGTGAAATATTAAAAAAAAAAGATGAAAAAATTAGTAAATAAATATATAGTAATAAATTATTATACATATATTGTATAATATAGGTTTTCATTGATTAAATTGGATTTTTAGAAAATTAAAAATTAATATGATACAATTAAAATCATTCATTGTAAAATGGGATATTTTGTAAATGAATATTTTTAATTATTTTTGTATTTTGATAAATTAAATTGATCACTTTTTAAATATGATCACATGTAATATATAAATTCATTAAATAATATATTATAACTCAAAATGCTATGAATTATAATTAAGAACACAATGAGTTTAAAATGGATATTTTTATGTAAAAGTAGAATTTATTTATTTTTGTTGTCTTCATTCGAAAGATACATTTTATTTAAATTTTTTTTAATGTTTTAAAATGAAATACCTTTTTTATTTTTTGAATTAAGATTAGGTTTTTTAAATTTTAGTATATTTTTCCTAAAACTCAATTTTTTTAGGTGAATAGTTCCAACATACCATTTTTAAAAATATTATTAATTTTATAACATAATTTAGGTAAGAAAATGACTTAAAGGTTTATAAAAATATTTTATAGACCAAATATATATTTAATAAATAAAATAATGAATTGTCAACTATTTTTCAAAATTTATAAACCGTTGTTTGACATTATAAAACCTAATTGTTACTTTATTGTAATGAGAGAATAAATTTTCCCCTTTTTATTAAATAATTAATTAAAAAGTTACATTTAATTTAGAATTATATTAAAATTAAAATACCTCATTTTTTTATAAAACAAAGAATTTCTTGACCTAAATGTATTACATGATTTAGGTATAAAGATATTTTATTCTCAAAAAGTCATTATTCTAAAAAATAGTTTTTTTTTGTTTTTCAATAGTATTAAATTTGATTTTTATAATATATTATAATAATTTGTAATAAAAAGGATTCAATAGTTTTAAGGGTAGTATTTAAAAAATTTAATTAATCATATTTAATATTTAGTCACAATTAGAAGTTAACATTATAAAAAACATTTCATCATGACAAGAGTTGAAATGGTTAAGTATTGTGTTAAACTAAGAGACAATGATTAAAATATCAATAAAAATATCTCAATATGATTAATTAAGTAAATTTTTAACATAAAATATCATATATTTTACATTTATATTAATATTATCCATTATATTTGATGATTACATTATTATATTTTAAATGTTATTGGTAATTACATAATTTCTAATCATGTCACTTATAAAAGGGAAGATCCTATCTTCGTATATACACACACCCATGGAATGTTATCTCACCCAAGATCAGCCCAAATAATTTCCCAATATACATATATATTATATAGAGATTTTTTTTGCATCCCAGAATTCCCATATATAAAACATTGTTGTGTTTTTAGTGGATATTTTCTATGGAAGAGGTATATGTTCATACCAAACTCTTCCTTGTATCCTTATTAAACTACAATTAAGTATTTAATAACCATAATAACATAATTATGTTATTATATTTAATGAAATAAATTGTTGATATAGTAATGTTAGAATAAGTTTCCATCAATTTTCTAATTATTCAAAAATGAAATGTTCAACCATACGTATGTGTGATCTACTTCTTCTATGATAACACAATTTTCATTTTTCTTCACCAGCAAACATGGTTAGTTATGTAAATATAATTATTGAATGAATTTTACATTTATAACATAATTATCGGTTTTAAATGATATATCATTCTTATCTTCCATTTTTTTTAACTATTTAAAATTGATAACCTCAACCATCCATACGTACAAAACACTACATCGACAGATGATGTATTAATTTTGTCAAAACTATCTTACAAGAATGGTTATAAAAGGTTAATTATTTTTTTCATATTATATATATGACATTTTTACCAATATATGTGATAAATCATTGACTAAGGTGTATGGAATAAAATTTCCACATAAAAACATACATGAGAAACACAATAGGTAAGACCTTAATATTTGATTTTAACCAAGGATAAAGAGTAAATGGGTGGAAATTTGTTATAAATAATTAATTTAATAAATATATATGATATATATATTAATAAATAATAAATATTTAATATATTTGAGGTTTGAATTAATCTGACCAGGTAGGATTCCATGAAAAGTGTCTGTTTTTAATGTCTAATTTTTATTCAGGGTTAATTAAGATTAAATAACCATTTATGTAATTATATTCTATTTCTCTCGTAAAATATATTATTAATATAATTTTAACTCTATTCATGTATTATATCCATTCTATCTATATTTGGTTCTCAAAACCAAAAAATAATGTTTCAATAAAAATTCATCCTTATTCTATGTTTTATAGGTGGGAATAACTTTCGACTATATAAATATTCTATATTTTTCTTAAAAAATTTTATTTTATATTATTTAATTACATATTGAGGTGAAATTATTATTACCATTTAATTTATTTTTATATTTTTAAATGAATAATTTTAACAGTTTCTATTGAATTCATTTTTGACGTTTTAATATTGGGTGTCTGAATACCTTTTTAAATTTTGAGATTGAAAACATTTTCCCATCATCGTAACATCGATTAATTATTTATATTCCTTTCAATATTTTGATGTTGTCATAAAGTTTTACCAATTTTAATTATTCTGTGAATTTTTATAAAAAAATATTATTTTCATAAATGTTTGGATAATGGTTTTCATTTCACTTATATATATATTTATCTTCCATTCCACATTTTTTCATTATGCATAGTTACATTCAATATTCCATTATTATAAATTCTTTTAAAATTAATATTTTAAATTCCCCCTAAAATATCAAGATATTTTTTTGAAAATATAATAATCTTCATGTTGACGAAAATGTTACAACAGTTTTATGAAGGTTAATTTAAAAGTTACGATTAGATATTTCTATGTTATTTCGGAAAGTATTTCCATTACTAGAAATCCTTCATTTTGATTAATTTATTATCTTAGTTCACCATTTACTAATTTAGGGTTTTTAACATACCATATGTATAATGAAAATTTTCAATTCATTTACATAGATGAAGTAATGTTCAATCATAATCCAAATTATTATATTGATATTATATCTACATTTTCTTGTCTCATTGATATAGATTTCCTAAACCATATACCATTTATCCTTGTGTTATAACATAAATTAAGATAATAATTAAAGTCATGTTATTGATAGTGGATGATATACAAATTATTTATACTAGTTTTCTGGTAAAAATGTAATCAAATTACTAAGGAACGTTGAACATGTATTGTATTATTATTAATTTCATTCATATTATTAATTAATTCCAAATAGTATGTTATGGGTGTGATATTATATTAGATACCCCTACATGAACTAGTAGGTATCTTGGGAAATTACAGCCATTGTATTTGGGGTATTCCCACCTAAAATTTTATGATGTGTTGGAGTGAAGGATTTGTGAGATGTATATGATTTAATGGAATGAGGCCTTGTTTTTATGTAATTTGTTTGTATTATACATTCTATCATAATGAGAATATTTTTTTATCCATTTTATTTTTACAACATTTTTGTCATCTATGGATATATTTCCCTTTCATGACATCAGATATATAGAAAATTCTATTATTAATTTTATTTAATATATTATTCATGTCTTGGTTATTCTACCATATCATCCCCAAAATTATTTCCCTTATTGATCAAATTATCCCACACTTTATATTGTTTTCCATTCTATAGGGTTATAATAAAAGATGATTGATTTATTTCAAGGATATACTAAAGGAGATAATAATGATTTTATGATGTCTATAATCTATGATTTATGATTCAAATATATTATGGGAATCCTTTATACATATTTTCTTTCATGACTACTAAATATTTGATCCTTTGTTATGTGATCCATTGTATTATGTAACAATGTAATAAAGTAAACATTGGATCGGTCTTACTAGAGTAAGGGTTTATTATGATTTGAATCAAACAAAATTTAGTAGGATACATAAGAACTATATTTTAGAAGAACAGTCCTCGTTTAAGAATTATAAAAACCCCTATAATATTCATGAAAATTTTGTGGTTTTTTATTGTATGGGTAAAAATTCAAAAATTATTTAGACAAAGTTTATGATACTATTTAGAGATGGTTCATAGTGGAATTAATGGAAAATATATCCAAATATATAATCAATGTAGTGATTTCCCTAATGAAAATGTCAACATAATTATTATAGGAGTTGAGAATTGTGTTAATTTATTAGCATAATTGACTCATGTTATGATAGATTAGATTTACCTTATGAAAAAACAATAAGTTTATAGCATAATACAATGATGTTGGTATGCTTCATGAGGTATAACACTCATCTTTAATGGAACTACCTACCCATGGTAGCTAAATAAATGATCAAGTCCCTTACAAAGATATTTCATGCTTTGAGAAGTAATAAATTTTATATGGTTATTTTTGTAATGTATTGTTTTAATAGAGATTCTAATCCTTGTTGGTAACTCACTCAAAATAAAAATGAGGGGGATGATATATAGAGGATAAAATATAAGTCTATTAAAGTGATATTATTTATTAAAATTTTTCCTCAATTGAAATGAGAATATTTTGAATGTAAATTTATTAATTTAACAAACAAGAATAAGGAAAGTGTTTCTTAGTGTGTGGAAAACATTAGAAGAGTATAATGGTATGGTATAGACTACGTAAATAATTACGAAAGTAATATTTGTCATTTCGTTGATAATATTATGCTAAGAATATGAACGTAACTAGTCTCTCAAATGTTTTCATAATATGATCTCATATCATGATAGAGATACATTTCAGTAGGTCTTATAATTTCAAATAAAATCAAGATTAAAAGTGGGAGTTTGAAAAATAATGAGAAATTAATGAGGAAAAGTAGAAGAAGGGACTGCTGGAAAACCAAATATATGATAATAATATAATGTGACAACCTAGTGGTTGACCAAAAGGAATTACAATTTCTTAAAACTATGAGATAATGGCCATCCATCTCATGAATAAATGGGATTGAAATAATTCACTATTATCCAATGAGTCAACTATAAGGATACGAGGCATTTTTCAAAACAATGTCCCAATAATCAGTTGAATTTACATGATTAGAGGAAAAAATATTGAGGAAAAAATTATATAATTCCTAAAAACAGAAATTGATCTCACATAAGTTTTGATATTATGTAATGATAGTATTAAATCATTCATGATTTAATTAGGTATATAAACACACTTTTATTTTTTTCAGGGATATAAAATAATACCATGGGTCATTGAGGAAGGGTTTTTTAATTAAGAAACCTGGTGGGAATTTTATTTTAATGGAAATATAATGGGTTGACTCTAATAAGATTCATGTATAATATCTAGCTAAAATATTTATTATTACACATACTGTTGACTTTGAAATAATCATGAATTTTTATGGATTAATAAATTTGGGATTATTAAATTAAGAATGAAAAATATATATATAATGTTTGGAATTATTTATAATGAATAATTTAATGGATAAATAATTATTACATTTATATAAATGTTATGATTGATATTTTAATAATTAATGAATCAATCATTCCCAAAAAGTTTTATTTGTATCAGATATTATATTACACTATGCTAATCATTTGTTTTTAAATATTGGAATAACAATACATTATTTAATAGAATATATGATGCATTAAGTGTTTATTTTAATGAATTTAGAAAAGAAATTCCTCTTAGTCATTAAAAATTAGAATCAGAAGTGAAAAGAGATTAGAAACACCTATCTAAGGGGAAAATTTAATATAACATTTGGGAAGGAAACATGTATGTACTTTTTTCAAATTCATTATCATCAATAGGATAAAATATTATTGGCATGGTAAAAAAATAAATTATGCAAATTCATAATCTCATTTACAAGTAAATGTCTTATAATGATACATATATAGTTTAAGAAATATTTTTTATAAGTTTCCAATTATTACGTAAAATAGTGTAGTTGAAATCTTAGTAGAAATTAAATGTTTATCTCAATCATTTATATGGATACCTGTAAATAATATCATTACAAATTAATAATTTAAATTATAAGATTGTAATTAATATAAGGGTTAACATATAACACTATAAGAATTTAGTATATATTTTTCTTTGAACATTACTATGTTGAATTACTTGTAACACATGAAAAATAAAACTAAAATGATTCATGAAATATTAAAATTATAATAAGAATAAACCTTTATTAAAAATAATGACATTAATAAATTATGACACTTAAATTGTATAATTTTATTTATGATTGATAAAATTTTATGATTAGAAAACAAATAACTAATATGACATGATTAAAATACTTAAATGTTAAATGGTATATTTTTAAAATAACCATCTTCTTGATGTGTTTTTTATTTTAATAAATTAAATTCACCAATTTTTTAAAGATAATAATATTTAATATTTAAAAGTATGAAATAATTTATTAACACTAAAATTAATATGAATTATAACTAAGAACACAAAAAGTTTAAAAGGAAAATTTCGCTATAAAAGATGTTTTTCATAATATTTTTTATTTCAATTTCAATGTTAGATTTATAAATTAATAATTTAAATTTAATAGCATGAGCATAATTTTTTTGTGACAATAACTCTGAATTATATTTTGGTGTTTTTATGGGAGTAATATGAAATTTTTATTTTTAGGCGAGGAGTGAAAAATAACATTTATTTAAATAGTATCACTTGTATGACATTAATGTGGGAGAAAAATGACTTGAATGATTTTAAAACATTTTTTATTGACCCAATATATATTTTATGATTTCAATAATAAGATACAAATATAATGCTAAATTCATAAACTTGGGTTTAATATTCAGAAACCTATGTTTTTTTAAAAGGGTTGAGGCACAAAGGCCTATATATTAAGTGAAAAAAGAAAATAGGAGATGTACTACAAAGAACCACAAAGAATAAAAATAACCATAACCAGGGTCCTTAACCCATTCAAGCACCACATTCTGATTGAAGGAGTCCCACCTGAGTCCTGGCGTTGTTGTCCATTAATTGGCTGGAAGCCTTACCCAGAGGCAGGGCAGTCATTCTATGAACTCTTGAAGAATTTAAAGCATTTAGAGAGCCACCAGTACCCCGGTTTATGTTCTCCTTCTCCAGCTAGGATGGAGTTCAAATTGATGTCGTTTCTTCTCTTGTTTTGAACTATTCATCCTTCTCCAGCCCCAGAAACAGGCTGGCTGGCTCCTTTAAGTCTGATACATTTTCCTCCAAACTGAACCATCAAGTTGCACGTTTGCTTCTCTTGAGGGTAAGCTCATCAGATCGTGCTATCATCATCAAAGAGGCTATCCATACATGCATGCCTTGCCAGAGTCCTCAAAAAGAAACCAGATAAAGATACAAATGAATTAGAAATATATCATGAGAAAAGTATAGATAACAGAAAATCACTGGTCTGATAATGAAGAATCAAGATGAGGTCTAAAATACATGCCAAGAAGAATATAAATTCCAAAATCTGAAATTCAGTATCAAGAAACTCATATGTAAGACCAAACTATACAGTGCATAGCTTGAGAATGCTAATAAACTGCATTCAGAAAAGTACCAATTCAAGAAATGATCCTAAAAATAAGAGATCTGTCTAAATCCCACTTCAAGAGGGGTAAAAAAACATCAGGAAGCTTGTCATACCAAATGAATCTAGCAGCTTCAGCTCCTTTATTAGCCAGTCCATCTGCAAAAAAATTATCTTCCCTGTAGACATGTGTAATAATATGATTCATAAAGAAAAGGGAATCTAAAAAATTAATCCATCGATTTTGGAGCTTCCAGGAAAGGTGACATGAACCATCCCTAATAGGAGAGACAATCCTAGTTGAATCACTCTCTAGCCAGATATTATTCCAGCCATATTTTTTGGCCTGCTCCACTGCAACGATGATTCCCATCATCTCAGCTTCAATTGAAGAAACAATACCACAAGAACCATGAATGAAACCAG
The DNA here is from genome assembly GCA_963277665.1 of Viscum album. Classification (NCBI taxonomy): domain Eukaryota; kingdom Viridiplantae; phylum Streptophyta; class Magnoliopsida; order Santalales; family Viscaceae; genus Viscum; species Viscum album. The sequence goes on from OY728143.1 coordinate 37,285,064, forward strand.
CCACCATTCCCTTTATGATCGCTGAACACGGCACCATATCCAGAAGGACTAGGATACCCTTTCAATGCACCATCCGAATTAACTTTCAGCCAACCAACAATAGGCGGTTTCCATTGAACTTCAAAAGTGCCAACTGGAGGTTTGAAATTTCCTTTGATACTAATTCGGTCAAGAATAGTGAAATCATGAATGGAATTAACACAATAATGCTTCTTAGGAAGGCCATCCGCACGTATGTCAACAAGTACACGTGAGAGAGAAGAGGTTACCGAGGAGTATTTATTCTCATGGAGAATTTGATTCCTAGAGAACCAGAGAAAATGCAACAATTCAGAAGCAACAACTTGAAATAAATCCAGCAGTTGTGAGGAGAGACTATGATAGTTCCATCTTTGAATAAAGTCCACAATAGAGGACGTCCTAGGAAGAGAAATCTCAATGATATATACTAAATCCTTCCATATTGATGCCGCAGTTGCGCAATAGAGGAATAAATGATCAGCATCCTCTCTGTGTTGGTGACAGAAAACACAAGAAGAACATAAAGATATACCACAATGTTGAAGATAATAATCAGTTTGAATCTTGCAATGAGAAAGTCTCCAAACCAAATTGGAACTAGATGGTCTAATAAAATTTTCATGCAAGTTCCTCATCCATTTATTGTCAAAGTTGGGGTTCAAGGAGAACTCATAGAAAACCTTTGAAGTGAGAATTCCATTAGCCGTAGGCTCCCCAGCCCAAAAATCCTTCTTGTTAGAGAAACAATAATTATTGACAATGTTTATAATGTCACTTGGAAGTCCTTCCAAGTCTTGGAGCTGGTCCTTGATGGTAATATCTAGATCAATGTTAGTATCAAAAGAAGTTTTTTATTCATTTTATTAATTAATTAATTAAAACACAACATTTTCTTTATAATTAATATTAAATTCACATGAATCAAATTTTCATTGATAAACTATTAAATTAAATGAGAATAAATTTTATAATTGAATTTGGTTAAAACTAAATTTTAATCATGAAATTATTTTTTCATAAAAAATTAATTAATTTTTACATTATAATATGAAAAATAAATTTTAGCACATCTAGGAATTTAATAAAATAAAAATAATTTTTTATTTGGAATCATATTATTAAAATTATTTAATATTTCTTATTTGATGTTTAGTCATAATAAATTATTAAGATTATAACAATTTTTCACCATTATAATGGTGAAAAGGTTAACGAGGGGGGTTAAACAAAAAGATAAAGCTTCATAAACCACTAAAACTTGTTTCAATTTTATGGGATAAATATGTTTTTCCTTAAACAATCACATTTTAAACAGAAATATGAATTGGAGCAATTACCATTAGACAAAAATTTATTATATTTTAAATGATAATAATATTTTCACGATTCCCATGGCACTCACGTAATAAAGGGAACGTTCTCTCCTCACTTAAAATCACCATCATACATCCTTTCATAAATATTTTATTTTCTAAAATACCTTCTAAAATACCTTGTAAATGTTATATAGATTATTTTATTACCATAATACCCATCTATGAATCCTTTTGATGTTTTAAAGGAGAATATCTGTGGGATAAGTATATGTTCTTAGTAGACACTTTGGAGTTTTTTAATTCTTAATACTCATAAAATATTATGTAACCATATTGAAATTATAAATTTTTTTATCTTATATATATAAAAAAATTACGTTAATAGAAAAAACATTTTATATCTCCATTTCAATAATTTAAAAAAAAATTCACCCATGAGTAACTGTGATCTACATCCTCTATGAAGCAACATATATTTTTCTCATCACATAAGAAGTATGGTAATATAAATGGATTTAATGAAACATATGAAATATATTAAATAATTAATTTTTTTATAATTATAAATAATTATTTACCTTCCTTTTATTTTACTAATTGAAAAATGAAAAAATAACGCAAGCGTATTTATGGACTGTTGTCTCCCTGAATGACGTATTTCATTTTTCATAGTCATAATTCAGAAATAGTTATAAAATTATATTTAATTTTTATGTATTATATAAATAAATAAAATTATTAAAAAAAATTATGTAATTAATCCATGAAAAATGAATAAGTATTAGAACCTCCAAATTAAAATGCATATGAGAACAAAACACTTAACATCAATTTAATTTAATTTAAAAACATTTATGAGTAAATGGTTAATAAAGAATATATTAATAAATAATATAAATATTTATAGAAAAAAGTTTTTATATTATATATCTAAAATATAAGAATTAATATATCAAACTGGAGGTTGAAATTCATCTGATCAGGCAGGAATCCAAGGTAAATGATTATTTTGTAATCTCATTATATATTCAGAAATATTTATGTTTAAATTTATATTAGGAAAATTATACAATATTTCTCTGATAATAATATATATTTTTTATTAGGTAGTTATTTTTGTGGTTTTAATGTATTTTATCTATTTACCCATCTATGGTACTCAAAACCATCAATATAAAGAATATACGAATAGAAGAACTAATTTTTTATTTTTAGACTAGAATCCTATTTGTCAATATCAAGATTCTTTATTTTATTCCCCAATATAACATTATATTCATAAATTATTTCTTAATGTTAAATTCTATTGTCATTTAATTTGTATTAAAATATTTTAATAGAATCATATTAACACATTCCAAACATGTAAATTTGAAAATTTTCAGATTGTGTGGAAGGAATATCATTTTTAAAATTTTGTGCATGAATATATTTTCTAGTTGTTAAATTTTTTTATCATTGTCGAGATTCCTTAATATGTTTCGATATTATTAAAAATTAATATTCATTCCCATTATTCATTTTAATTTTTGAAATAAAATGATAATATTTATTTAAATTTATTGAAACATGGCTTCATTCCCCTTATATATATTTTAATCTTCCACTATAAATTGGATTACATAAGAATACATTATTTGATGAATCCATTATTTTAAATTATTATAAAATTAATGCCTTAAAATTGTCATTTAGACATGATGAAAAGAGTTATTGAAATTATTTCAATATTTATTTTTACAGCAAAGTTACCAATGTTTTAAGAAACATATTTTAAATGTTTTGAAATTAGTTTGATATCTAATTTAAAAAAGTATTTATTCTACTAAATATAATTTTTTTCTGATGCATTTTTTACAATCATTCATTCTATACTAATATGTGGTCTACAAATTACCACCCATACAAGGATTATTCTCAGTCAATTTACATCATTAAATTTATATTCACTACAGGTCTCTATTATTCTTTTGAAATTACACTAATATTATATTTATACCATTTATATATTTATTATTTAAATATATTATTAACAACATGTTATTTTTATATATATTATTACTCAATGCAAACATATAAAGAAAATTATTGTATTTACTTGGGAAAATATAAATATTATGTAAGATATTTTTCCATTGCTGATGTCTGTTTATTAATCAGGCATTCTGATTATGTATTTTATTAATATTAATTTCATTAATATTGGGAATGCAGTTGACTTAGTATGGTTAACGACACAATATTTAATAAATAATATTCCCTTTGAGAATGAATTAAATGCCCTAAAATTTATTATAGTTATATAAAATATATGAGAATATTGGGAATATTATATCCTATTGAATTTAAAAGACCATTAAAATGATAACCATCAATAATATATCAATTTAAAATTAATCATATGATTTGTATAAATATAGGTTTTTGATAAATACAATTGAAACAAAAAAATTTATGGCCTCAACCTGTAGCATCATACCCTTTGAAGACCATTTATCAATGCTTCTAAGGGAGATAAGACCACTAGTATTTTCTCTTGACCAATACCATGATGAGATCTAGCAACTAAAGAGCAATAAAATCCAGTTATGAGAGAATTTGAATCTCATTGGGTCATGACCTAAAAAGGTTATGTTGAACCACCTCATGAAAATCACAACATCACACACCTTGTAGTTAAGAAATTTACTGGAGCAATAAATGGATATGTATTAATTCACTAATAATATGAATATGAATATTTTATAGAATATTTAATATATTTATGTATTATTATTGTATCATTATAATTGATTTTTATTTTGATTCAATAAAAAAAATTGAATTATTTTCTAATATTCAATTTCAATTAAGATATTAATTTATAATGAATTAAATAATTTTAGAAATAAATAATTTATTAAAACCTATCTTAATAAAATAATATTTATTCATATGATCGATAATACAATTTTTATGAATTTTAATTTTATTTTCATTATCGATCAAAAACTATTATTATTTAAAAGACCATTACTTATCAATAAATGTCGACAATTATTTTTAAAAGTGATAATACACATATTTATAAAAATATTTTGATAAAATAAATTTTTTTTTTGAAATTAATTCACATATATTGTCCAAAAGTTAATTTTTAAAAAAGATATGAGATAATTGAAATTTTTTTCAAAAACATTATATGGTATAAATATAGGGTGTGTATTATGACATCATAATGACCCAAAATTGTTTTTAAAAATGTTATTAAGGATATTCACGATCAAATATTAGATTCCCCTTTAAAATAATGTGTTTTTGTGTATATTTGATTAAATTTTTATAGGCTTTATGAATCCTCTAAAACCAATATTATAATTTAAGGTTTTAAAATCTTTTATTTATAAACATGACTGAATTACACATCCCCAAGGGTAATGTTATATTTAGATAATTTATCTTACTAATAAAATAAAAAAAAAGTCTCATTTTTTTAATACAAGGTGAAAAACCTGGAATTTTTTGTGGTTTAGATGAATTTATTATATAGATTTGAAAATATACGTTTGAGAAATAATATTTAATTCCTCGTTATTTTCCTATATAAACCCACCAAAAATCAATTTCATCTTCACAAATAAACCATTGAGGAAATACTTGCTCTATAATTAACTTTCATGAAACCTATATAGGTTCCCCCATTCTATCAATAACTCCTATCATGTTTTTGGAATCACCATCTCATGGTAGAGGACCTCTATGTTCTATTTAATTCAAGCACCTTCTTTATATTTAGCCATTTGAATCTAAATCGGTTCTATTTTCATGTCTTTATAATGTCACTTATACTATCCATTTTTTCTAATAATTTGGGATATTTTATTCCATCTCCTAAAAGAATTATTCTAGGATGTTACTATACTAAAATTTAGTAAGGGATCCTTTCCTTCAACTCTTTATTCAAACCCCTTCTTTATTTTATGTATTTTGAATGCAAATTCATAATAATGGGATATGTTTTTTCCAAATACCAATTATTGTAATATTGATGTGTAAATTATTATGTAACACTTTAACATTAATTAAACTATTTTATTAATATTTATGTACAATGGTTTTACTATTAGAATTTCATTGTGATTTTCCATGACAAACGATTCTATAATGAATATCTACGACTATTTCTACTTTATGGTTTTTACCCAGATGTTCATATTATCAAAAATATTGGGTAAAGACATGTATATTTACCAAAATATTTGATATTAGGGTTAATATGGTATAAATAAATCATTATTTTTTTTATTATCTATTTAAAACACATATACATGTATATTATATGAAAGTGATGGGTTCACCAAAAATTATATAAAGCTCTAATACATTGGATAATGTTTTAGTCTTGTGATATGACTTTTATTGGATTATAGAGTTACCCTATTCTATTATGGATCTTTTTTATAACAGGTTAGGATTTATTTAGGGTTATTCTTAACCTATGTTTATGATTTCATGTTCCATGTTGTTTCCTATTTCTGATTTCTCCTTTATATTATCATTATAAATCATTATTCTATGTTAATGTTTATGATTATCAATCCTTTTATTCCCTATTTAAATAATTATTTTATAAAAAGTTATACAATAATCAGATTATTCTTTGTTTACTTATTTATAGGGATTAATATCTCACCCCTTTCTTTTGTATGTCTCCAGGTTATCCCACACAATTTTAAGAATGATGGAATTTTTGTATCATATTATGGTTATTTTAAAAAAGTCTGACGTACCACCTATTTTATGTTGTTATTTAATGTGCCTAGTTACCCAAAGGCACTACAGTTATCGATCTTCTATGATATATAATGTTTATTCTTATGTTTTTAATTATTAATTAGTTTATAATAACAACTAGGGTTCTCATAGTTGGTATTAGTGGAATGATTAGTAATAATTTTCATTAGGATTAGAAAACTCTAGATAAAGAATTAGGGATTATAATAAAAATAATAAAAATATATAAATATTGTGATAGTATATAGGTTATGTTGTTTCCAAGAAAATAAATCTCTGTTTGGATACTATATATGGATGTGGATCTATAATATAGGTACCTTGGCCTATAAATCCAAAATATGTTGCATTGTGGTGGACTCAATTGTCACCTAGTTCAAAAAGTGAATTTCTATAGCCTTATTTGGAAACTAAAAGGGGTTATTCTTTGGGAAATTACAAAAATATTAATGAAACATTATTAAATTAAAATAAATAAATAAATGTGTCTATGTTTGAAAATAGATTACGAATATCATAGATTGAATTATAGAAAATCATAAATTTAAGAATACATATCATTTATAAATCATCCCTTTAATGTTATTGAATTCCTCTTTTTTTGATTAATTATATAAATTTAATCATAAATATGTTTCTATTTATTCAATAAAATGACAAAAAATAAGAGGAACCGAGTAAACAACCAATTTCAAGGGTAAGGCGATGATAGCCGAAATGAGTTTCCCAACCTAAGGGGGGCGTCGACTAGAAACATTTTTAATGATACTCTCTTATTGGACCCACGATATTAATAGAAAAAAGAATCAAATGTAACACCCAAATATAACAAATAAATGTTAGAATGTAATTTATTCCACTATATGACAAAGCCCCCACCAACATTCATTGGATTATATGATCTCTTAATAATGGAAGAATAGGTCAAATACATTGAAACAATCTTATCTATAAATCAATTTTTTGAGAAGGAAAAGGTTATAATGGATGTTTACCATATAAATGGGGAAATTGACATGTGGTTAGAATTAATCAAAAATATGAAGCAAGAAGAAGGTATCAAAGAGATGAGGTGTAAGGAATAGTAATTTTTTTTGAAAAATATTATAATTAATTTCTATGATATAAAATTGAAACATATTTACTTTCCAAAAAGAAAAAAAAAGAAGATTAATCCATCCATGAATATGAGGAAAACATCCAAGGAAAGTCACAATACACCTCTAACATTATCATTACCTCTGAATTCAATGTTTAGTTCTTATTTTGGGGGATAAAAGTATGTGTAGAAAAGTCTATGGAGATCTGGTACTTCAATTGTTATGTGGAAATTGTTTGTGTTCCTTTAATGTTTAAATAAAGATCAAGAAATTTCAAGGGTCCCATGAGGATATGAATTGGAAGGAGGATCTTAATATTGGATTCATGATGAAAAAATATTTTTGTGTTAAGAAATTTCAATATCCCATTAATCATATTTGTAGAAAGAACCACCCTAGAAATTTCTTTAAGGGTATACAGAAATACTTTAGCTATTAAAAGGAAGATTACCTAGCTACCAATTATTGTTAGTGGAAACCTAAAAATGATATAGAAAAATATAATTATTTGGACCATCCTCAACATATTATTAATTATTTAAACTATATGAAAAAATATCAATTTGTAAACTATTAAACTTAACTAAGGGTGGTCGGAGACAATCAATACCAAAAACCTCTGGTTGAAATGGGGAGATTATTCCATCACTTGTATTTTGGATGATCCCAAAAACATTGTGGTGATAGGTATACTAGTTATTCAATCAATAATAGTGAATAAATTTTTTTATTTTGGTTCTACACATTCCTTATCATCAATAGTGTTTACTAGAACTATTCAAAAGACACCATATATAATGGAAGTGGTGTTTTTAGTGAAAATTTAATGTGGGGAATTTATTTTATCCCATGTTTTAATTAAAATAATGTAATAATTTATTGGATTAACTTCACAGAGAACCTTTTGATAACCCCTTTAGTAGAATTTGATACAATTTTGGGTATGGATTATCTTTCCCTACACAAATCTAACATAAATTATTTTGTAAATGAAATTAATTTCTATATCAAGAATCATCCCCCAGTTCTCTATATTCTCAAGTAGGAGGATAAATTTTCATTGTCATAAACATATAAATATTGTATATTATTTTTTATTAAGTATGTGTATCTAGATAAAATAATTGAGTATGAGGAAAATATTATCCTTGATTACTTTCGCACTAAGAGGGAATATACTGATGTGTTTTTAGTGAAGTGTCTAGTCTTCCCCCTATTTGGGGAGGGGGGTTAATTTTGAATTGAGAATATACCTAGAGATTTTAAAAAAATCATGACTCCATATGGTATGGATATTTTCGATGATGAGAAAATAATCAAGATACTATAAAAGAATATATATAAAGGGTTTATATGCATAAGTGCTTCACCTTTGGGTTCACCAGTCCTTTTTACCATGATGAAGGATGTGTCAATGATTATTTTAATTTCTTATCATGAGATCAATAAGATAATCCTAAAGAATATGTATCATATTCCATAGATTTATGGAATGTTCGATAAGCTATGTAGATTCCAATATTCCACCAAGGTGGATCTTCAGTCTGAGTATTATCAAATAAGGGTGAAGAATGAGGATATACACAAGACTGTATTCCAAATAATGTATGATCATTATGAAGTCATAGTAATTATATTTCGAATCACTAAATATCTATTAATATGCATTGACTTGATAAGTAGAGTATTTAGATATTACTACTTCAATGTTTTTGTAGTTTTTAGGGTTGAAATTTTAATATGCTCCTAGATTAATGTGGAGGATGTGGAGAATCTGAGAATTATGTTATAGACCGTACTAAAGGAGGAGCTTCAGAAAAACTAAATAAAATGTGAGCTCTAGTGGAAGCCAGTATCATTTTTATAGTATGTTGTCATAAGTAATGGAATATTTGTGGAGTCTTAAAATGCAGATGTAATTGATGGATGCCCAAGTCTGACATCTGTGAGTTATATCTATAGTTTCCTTATAATTAAAGAGTATTATAGAATATTATTAATAAAATTCCCCTGATTTTCATATCCACTAATCTGATAACTTATAAGGGAGTCAATTTTTTAGAATAAAAAATGGGAAGAGTTCTCTAAGGAGTTTAAAAAGTGGCTTGTCATTGTACACGAACATACTCTACCCACATTTCAGGAATTTTTCATGGTATACATTGATTAATAGAATAAGGTATTGGGTTGTCTGATAATACATAATGAATTATTGATAGACTATGACTTAATTGAATTTAAATTTGATGAACATAACTACCTAAATAATGATCTGATAATGGCATCAATAGTAATCCTATAGAAAACATGTCATCGTCATCTCTTTGGGGAAAATATTGGAATGTATACAAATAAAAAAAGACTAAAGAATATATTCAAATATAAAGGCCTGAATATATGATAATAAATATGGTTAGGTATTAATATGGACTTTTACTACTCAACCACTACCTTCATAGAATGGAAAATAAAGTAGTAGATTATTTAATTAGAAATGATCTTAATTTTTTTCAGTAATGAAAATTCAGAAAGATTTTTTCATCTTAGACATGAGAAATATGGACATTGGAATCATAAAGGAATGAAAATAATCAATACTTTCACAAATGATTCATCAACCATCCATTTTGGATAATATAAAGGATGATCAACGTATCGATGTGGAAATTAAAAAGAATGTTGAAACTATAAGAAATGTAAAATCTTTAATGTTCAATATTAATGAAGAAGGATATTTATGTTTTGGGTCATGAGCATTTCCACAATCAAATCCTATGTTAAATAATGATCCATTGGAAGATGCACAAATCTCAACCATCTCCATCCATCTAGGGTTAACAAATATTTATAAACATCAATGAGAGCACTATTGGTGGGGGAATATGAATAAAGAGATATAATAATTTACATCATGGTGTCTTGTATGTAAATAAGTGAAGGATTAAAATAAAAAATCCGAGGGGATGATTTAACTATTACCCATAACCACATGGATATAGTAAAAAATAACCATATAAATTGTCACTAGTATTCCAAAGACTTGAAAAGGAAATAATACTATATGGGTTGTGGTGGATCTTCTTACAAATACTACTCAATTCATTTCAATTCATATTGACTTATTACTCAATTAACATTAATGGATATACATTATATAAGTGGCGAGACTTCAGGGAGAATCATAGTCGATTGAATCTTATTGAGATAGATGATTTTCCTCAATGTTTGGGAAGAATCTCAAATATATTCTAAATACGTATTTGATCATTTACATAGAATATGACCCTAAAACTGATGTCATATTTGCTCAGACTGTCCAAACTCTAAAGGGAATATAGAGGACATTTTTATTGTACTTAAAATGAGGATGGTAACAACTTCTTCCGTTGATTTTGTTCTCAAAATAATTATTTACCACTTATTAATCCAAATGTATCCTATGAATCCTTTTATGGTAAGAGATAAAAGAAACCTACTTGATCGGATGATGTTGGTGAACCAAATTTATTGGTTCCTAATTTTTTTGAGGAAATGGTGGAAAAGGTGAAGACCATTCAGAAGTATATCAGGGCTCCTCAATGTTAGTAGAAGAGTTGTGATGTCAATCATCAATGAGGCCTAGATTTTAAAAGTATAGATAAATAATTACTTTGTATATCACAGTAGAATAATGTTTATATATTTGGGAAGAATTTAAATTTAGTCCAATATACAATGTTCACTATTATATCCTTGATCATATCAGAGTAGTATAAAATCTATTAATACTATCAACTATCCTATCTCATGTACATGATGTGTTCCATGTATCCATCTTGAGAAAGTACATACTTGACCCCTCCCATGTGCTAATTCTAGATCTTATACCATTGGATAATAATATTTTATATAGGGAGTTGTCAGTGAAGATCCAAGATCCTAGAGACAATGTACTATGTAATAAGTAAATTCAACTAGTAAACATGCTACTGAGAATCCAAAGGTTTGAATAAGAGATGTGGGATTGAGAGTTGGGGATGGAAAATAATTACACTCTTCCATTTTATTTAATGAAATGAAAATTTAAAGGATAAAATTTATGTATGGTGGAAGATTGTAATGACCCAATCATTTTCCAATAAAATTCCATTTATGATTAAATTAAATTAACTATTATGTATTATGGTTATATAATACATATGAAGTTGTTTAGAATATTATAACTTATTTAATTTAAAATTATTTTTATAATCTTAACTGTTTATAATATAGAAATTCAATAATTATAATACAATTAGTATATATATTGGGTTTTGATAATTCTAATTGACATAAACAAAGGAAGTGATAGACTCGACTAGTTTTATCATACCATATGAAGACCATTTGTTTGATATTCTAATGGAGATAGATTCACCATGTTTTTACCTTAACCAATAAAAAGATGAGATCTAACAAATAAATCACGAGAAAAATCATTTATGGGAGAAGTTCAAGAACATCAAGATCATGACATGAACCATAAACACTGAACTACCCTATGAAAATCTAACCATCACACACATTAACCGCAAGGTGTATATTGGTGTAATAAAGAGATATGTATTATGACCCCAATAATTTGAATATTTATATTGTATAGAATAATTAATATATTTATTTAATATTGTTTTTATATTGTAAAAAATTTTATTTTGAAATGATAAAACAAAAATGGTATTTTTTATAATATGAAATTTCTATTAAGATATTAATTTTCATGAATTCATGAATTTTAAAAATAAATTCTATATAAATAAAATAATAAAATAAAAAATTAATTATTAAATATAAATTATAATATAATTTTTATGATGTCAAATATAAATTTTAAGGGTTTGAAAACTATTAGTGTTGAAAAAACATACATTTAATAATTAATATTAAATTTGATTTTAAAATTGAAAATTAAAAAATTTAAAAAATTATTTTGTTAAGAGAAATATCATTTTAGGAATAAAAAAACAAAATAATACAAATTTATAGTTTTAATAATATTTTAAGATAGTATAATTTTTTTGTAAAAATTAAATATTTTATAAATATATGATGTTTATTACGACTTCATAATGACCCCAAACTGATGTAGTAAATGATATAAAGGATATATGTGAGAAAATATATGATTACAATTAAAATAATGTGTTTTTTATTAATTTTATAAATCCTTTATGAATTCTCCAAAACATATAATATATTTTGTGGGTTTAAAATAAACAATTAATAAACATGAATCAATTCCGTATTTCCAAGGGTAATATTTTATTGATTCTGGTCATCTTCCTTATAAAACAAAAAAAATATTTTTATGAATCCATGGGAAAATCCATGGTAGGGTTTTTTTTAATTACTTTATTATATAAAGTCCAAAACCAATGTATGGGAAATAATAAAGAACTCCCCTCTATTTTACTACGTTTACCCTCTGATCTTCCAATTAATCTCCACTAAAAAACCTTATAGAACATCATTACTATATTATACCCTTTACATAGTCCTCCCATGGTTCCCCCAATATCTCAATAAAATCCTCCCAATATTTTGGAATCACCATCTTAATGTAAGAGACATCTATATCTTATTTCAAATTCAAGAACCTTCTTTTTATTTGGCCTTTTCTGAGTCTCAAATTGGTTCTATTTTAAAAAATTCCTAAATATTAATCTCTTCTAAAATCTACTTCCTAATAATGAGAGATCATTTACCAATATCATTATAGAAATTACCTAATCCATTACTATGATGAAATTTAGAAAGGGAGAAATTCAATCATCTCTTTATTTATGAATCCTCTCTATTATATATATATTTTTTCCAATTCATAATCATGATAGTTATTTTTATAAATCATTATTACTATCAATTTTTATATTAAAATTTTGAGAGAACCCTTTCAATATCATTAAAAAATTCTATTAATATTTAAGCACTACCTTTAGACTTCCAAAATGTAATTCTGATTTTTCATATAAAGAGATTGTGTCGTGAATATCTACCCCATTCCCACCGATGGGTATTCATATTGATGTAAATATCCTTAAATTATTTTGGACTTCTATGTTTGTAACAGACACTATATTTTCAGATAGTTGAAATTTAAGAACGACATTCTTATATTATATGACCTATGTGGAACACTTATGCCTATAATTGATATAGAAGTGATATTTGAGCCTAGAATTCTATAGTGATTAAATTAAATGGGTAATGTTTTAGTCTCATGAGATATTTGGAATTTTATTAGGCATAGACCCTAATACACGATTTTACATTCACAAATTTGTTATGATCTCTTCGCAGTTTTCATTGACTTCTATTTATGATATCATGTTTTATGTTGGTATAATATTCACATGTAAACAGTATGATTTCAATCTATATGATGATTTGTTTTTCATATTTATTATTATCACCACTTTTCATTCCCATTTAAATTAATATTTTCTTACATGTAATACATTATTCATGTTATTATTTTTTATTCCCTTACTGGGATTTAAAGCTCAACCCTTTCATATGTATGTCACTATTTTGTACCAGGATGTTTTAAAAATGATGCAATATTATGATAATGTTATTGAATTTTTTAATAATGCAAATATAAAAATTATTTTCTGTTTTTATGTAATATACCAATTTACCAAAATATTGTACAACTATATATCTTCTAATTTTTATTATGTGTATTATTATATAATTAATAATAAACTAATGGGTAATAATGAAATGAGTTTTCATCTTTTCATAGTGTTGAGTAATAATATTTAATATCCATGTGAAGGATTGAAGGGTCTAATGGGTAAAATAGTCTATTTTTTAGGTGTATTATTTCCCAAAAATTTATGATGTCTTGTCTTGAGGCATTAACGATATGTTTATAATGACTTGGAAAAGGTCGTGAATATTATATTACGATGTGTGAGATTATGAATTCTATCTATAAGAAACTATTTTTTCTATTTCACATTATTAATTATGTTGATATACCATCGGTAGATGAGCTACACTTTCTGGATATTAGTTATATGGTATATTTCATTGTTACTAATCTCTTTTATATTATCCAGGTATTGGTTATTCTATAATATATTCCATTGTATTATTTTCTTTAGCATATATAATCACCTTCAAATATGTTTCCATTAAAAATTAGAAAATTAAGGGATCTTTTAATTATTTCATGGATTTTCAAATGAAAATAAAAATGTTTATATGAAGCTTACAAGCTATGATTTATTATTAGTATGTATTGTGGGAATTATGTTTATTTTTTGTTCCCTATGATTTCTAAACAATTTGACCCTTTTTTCATGACCCGTTTAATATTATAATAATATAACAAAGTAAATACCATATTTGGTTTACTGGATTAGTGATTGGGACGTCAAACATTATGGATTAGTGTGTCATTATTTTTTTGATGAATGTTCTTGTACAAATTATATATATTTTATACTATATAACTTACAATCCCTTAAAATATTTATGAACTGTAAGTGGTGTTTTGAAATTCTAATATGATTTTCCATAAATATATTTCAATTTGATAATATATTTATATAAACGAATATTCCTTTTTAGGTATAATTAGAGAAGTATAGATTAATGAATGAAAATAAAGAATGAAATAAACCCCAATAAAATGGAATGATTGAGTATTTAACCAAATATTTGTTGAAATATGGATAATCAAGTCATTGAAGCATGGAAGATTGAAATAATTTTAATGAAAATCCACAATAGTGTATATGTATTATTATATATATATATATGTGTGTGTGTGTGTGTTCTATATTTGTTCTAAATTTCACAAAAATAAGTAAATACTTCGTTTGATATTTTGTATATAATGAATCCAAACCTAAAGCGTCAATTAAATATCCCCCCTTATATAGAAATAGATTTGGGAAATATTGAGGAGAATGATGATGAAGGTATATTTATATGAAAATCACCAGTGGAAGGAGTTATTCATGTTAAAACAATAGTATAAGTAGAATAATTAATAACATTTATGTAATTGTATTGTAAAATTAATATAAATAAAAAAAACTGCTTTATATTGATGATATATTTGATGAAGATCATCGAAATGATGTAGGAGAACATGAGATTAATTATGGTTCATGAGTAGATTATTGAAACTGTAATGAATATTCTGAAATATACGTGGTTAAAAAAGGTGTAGAGAGATATAGATTTATATTAAAAAGTATTAGATTTCATGATTAGTCTGAAAACATCATTGTAGGTAGAAGAATGTGTGGTTAAATCTATTGAAGCATAAAAATATATATAAAAAATGATTTTTTAGTAAAACTAGAAACAATTTAAGTCTTATTAAAGCATTAATATTATGTAATAATTATGGAAAAATAGTTAAATTAAATAAATAAAATTTGAACTTGGGAATTGTATTCATATATGAAAGAATAAAATGCTATAGGAAAAAAGTGTTTTTAGAAATAATATTGATTAAAAAGTTGATGTATCATAAAAAAATATAATTATATATACAATTTATACTTTTAAAATAAGGGTATAAACTTTGATTATATTCTTAAAAAAATTCAATGGATTAAAATGATTTAAATATCTATTATGTTATGTAATTAAATGATCTGTAATGTTCTTTAAATGGATAGGAAGTCATTTTTCTTAAATAAAGATCTTGATAAATATTTATATAATTTGATAAGGTTTATCTTTTATGGTGATGGTTTTCAAGTCAAAATAATAAGAAAGATTTATAAGGTCTTAAAAAAGAACTGAAATAAATGTATTCAAAGAATCGAAAAAAACAGAAGAAGTATGTAGTTCAAGGAAATCAATTTGGATCTTAATATCAACTTCCACTGAGATAATGAAAAATTACTCATTATAATTGTGTATATATATACTTCATTATTATTTTTAGAAACAAAGTGTATTCTTTTGAGGGGTTTTCTACCCAAATTCAGAAACAATTTGAGGTGTTAATAATTAGTCAGATGCTATTATTTTTTGGACATTTAGGTATGGATATAGTCAAATATATTTTCATTCTGAATAAATGTTTTATTTTGAGTTATTTTTATGTTCAGAATAAAATAATCTAGTCTGCACCGTACACTAGTAGAACATGGTAAAACGTTATCCCTTGATAATGAATGATATATTGTGTATTAAATAGAACTCTAATAGATTATTAGAATTCTAAATTACATGGTTTTGTCTAAATTGGATATCATGCTCTATATTATATTTTTAACATGATTCCAAATTATTTAAACATATTTATATCCTATAGTGGTGAAATATATCATATGTGACTTCAATAGTAGGTATTATTATGGTTTATGTATGAAAATAACCAATTTTCTTCCTTTTAGATATACCAAAATGGATTTTTTGGAGATACTGGCGATTTAATGTATTCATTATGAGGATAATTATGTATTAGAGGACATTGAAATATATGTATTTAAAATAATAAAAATTAATTCACTCATAACATAATAGGATATGAATATACGGTGGCATTGAATGAAATTAAACAAATGTATTCAATGATATCACAACACAAATACATTAGGGTAAACATCTCATACCTATTGATGATTGTTTGTGATAATAAAATTTTAATAAACTTATAAAATAATTAAATACAACATTCAATTTCAATGAATATTTATATCTAGTGTCACTTCATAAATGATAAGTCAGATCATGGAAATATTTTACTAGAATATGTTTTCATTGAGGATAGAATCATAGATATACTAAAAAATCACTCTATTAGAAATTATATATAATAATTGAGATTGTTTTTTGGAGTGTATTATATCCCAAATTCTTATAATTTTATTTTTATTTGTGTCTGGAAAGGGTGAAAAGATGATATGTTTTCTTTAAAGGAGAGACTTTTAGAAGTGGTTGACTGGGCATAAAGAGGAGTTCCAAATTTTGTTTTATTTTTTAAAAAAAATTCAAAGGGGATGATTGAAGTGCCCAAACATGGATCGATAATTTTAGAGACTATGAAATTCCCTTTTAATGTTAACTGAAAAAGTAGGAGAAATAGAATAATCATAATTAGCATATGGTGAATATCATATTGGTCTTTACACAGATATACAATTTTATTGAATTTATTAAATGACAAACATGGATAAAAGAAACTAAATAAGGCCTATAATATTTAATTCCCAGAGTATCTACTAGAAAAAATATTCTCATACACATGTAAGAGTGATCCAATGTTAGAAACATATTATGATTAGTTCAGCCAAATAATCAAAACAAGAATGACTACTATCCACCGTGTTCCCCTAGACCAAAGTAGGAAAAATATTCACATCTTCCTTGCATATATATCTATAAGAACCAATATGATAGATAATGGAATAATGATGATTCATGTAAATAAAAAATATGTTTACAAATATAGAAAACATAATTCACACCAGGAGAAACACCATAGTATAAATATTACACAATGAATGACCATTGTACAGGGGTCGAACCTCCACTATAAAAGAATTTCCATAACTGTAGAAAGCATTTAATTCCATTACATCTAACCCTACTGGATACCCTATAGAACAACCTATACTAATTTATATTTTTCCATATAAACTATCAAGGTTTACTTTCATCATAGTTATATGATCTTTTAACAAATCCATCAACGTTGAGTCCCCCTGGGATTAGTAACAACTTCCAGTGGATGATGAAAAAAGATATTTATCATCAAAAAAGATGCACTTAAATGTTTTATTGAACAACCCAATGAAACAAAAAAGGACTCAACCTTAACATTAAGACCTATCTATAATAATTTAGTCAAATTTTTATTACATGAGTTGTGAGAATCCAATATAACATAACATTTAATCAAAAAAATGTATGAATCTTGGGTTCACTTGAAAACTACATGATATTGTAAAATGATTCAGATAGAATCATCTTAAGGGATTAAAATATAATTATTTACCAAAAATACATCAATCTAATAAATAGATAAAATATGTCCATTCACCCCTCTAAAAAACAATTTTTTATTTCTATATTCCATGAATAAATAAAAATATATATGTATATATTATTTCCATATTATAAACATTTTTTTAATCAAAATTTCATAGTAAGTGAATGGTCATGAATGTTCTAAATGTGTAAATGAAACTTAGATCAGATGTAGTTACAATAATTATTTGTCACCATGGATTAAAAATTCTTATTCAGTAATATTAACATGTAAAATTTTCATCTCTATTGTTTCCCATTCCCAAGTAAAAAATACATCAATGATGCTCATTTTCCTTATTTTTGTTGGGTGGAAGAATACTATGTTCATTAATGAGAAAATATTTAGTAAAATTAGGGTATATTATCATCAAATAGATATATAAGTTATGAAACATATATGTTGGGATAAAATAAGAAAATCCTAACTAATTAGCATTCTATAAACTAATTACTACATTGGCCACCATCCAATGAATTTATATCATTATAAATGAAAAGAGTTCTTAATAGGACTTCCCATATTTGATTAGTTAAAGCATAATACTAATCTAAAAGGTTTGTTTAAAACAATATTTATTTTTAGAAATGATTTAGTACTGATTACTCCTTATAAGGACAACCCATGATTTCTTTTACTGTATAGAGTGGATAGTAATTTACAAACATCTTAGATTAATTTTACCCTCCACAATGGGTTTTCCCCATATCACTAACCTAGATTAGTTGTTCTTTTTTCATGATGAGAGTCTTAAATGAAATATTAATCTCATATTTAATACTCTAAATGAAATATGTTTAAATTATGATAGAATAAAATGAAAACAAATTATAGATGATAGCATTAAATTAACCAGAGATACACCTTCTTAAATAGATATAAATGTTCACTTACAGTTTTTGATAAATGTAGGGATCATACAGATCAGTCCATGACTGTAATGAAAATACACCCCCTATAAATTTATAAAAACCAATCTACTATAGGGAGAAATATCCTATTGGGAAACTAAATTTTGTTATTATTTACATTATCTTGAGTGGTAGTATATTATTTTTAAAATAAAAAAGTATTTTTGTTTTATGTAATGAAATACCCACTCCAATTGGTATAATCATTCAGGATATGGATAAAACAGTGCATGAAGATATACCCACCTGTTATGAAAAGTATCAGTTCATTTGGATACATTAATAGATAGATACCATAAATGTTGTATCTACCCGTGAAGGGGATAATATCACCATTCAAAATGGCTTTTTTTTTGTATTTAGACAGATAATTTCCTATAGTATTATATTGATTATAACTGATAGTGAATTTTCATGGTGATGTCCAATCACCAATATAAAGAATAAAAATATTTTCCATATAGGAGAGAAAAAACAATGAGGATGTGTAACATCAGAAGAAATGGTCACATGTCCAATATGAGATTCTAAAACAATTTATAATATTAAAAAGATAGTTCCAATCCATCCCATTAGATTTCTTATCGATATGTTTCATAATAAAAATATTGGTATATGAATCCACACTATAATTTTCTCTAATAATTTCTTATGAAATAGATATGGTTCCCATCATAGATCTACCACTAAAAAACATGAGGTACTAACTTGAAAAATATTGTTTGGAAACTGAACAATATATTATTGGTCATTACATTGATTTTTTTTACAAAAATAACAAAAAAGACATCTATATTATGTTTTTGTGTTTAGATAAACTTCACATCAGATGCATATAATGAATTTTTTATGGTGGAAATTCCTTCCTAAGTTTTGAAGGTGTTTTTATTTCCTAATTTTAATATTCTTATGGATGAGTGGTAGTGGTATTGGATTGGATTTAAATTCAATGGAAAAAAATTATGAGGATTACGTATTTATGATATAACAATTTATGAAAATGTGTGTTATGAGAGGATTAAAATTAATTACAAATAATTATCATTGTTACAATCATTTTATTGACTATTATAGTTCAATGAATCTTTTTCCATGACATGGATAATATGAAACACCATTAAGAGAAGGCATTGTGAGTTTTTGATAGTTGACCACAACATGGATAAAATGGGTGTTTAAAATATTATTTATTATATGGGTAATTATGGAAACTCTAATTTTTTTGAGATAATATTAGAAATTTATATAAACAATTAAATGGATGATCTGAAAAATAACCATAAGGATCAGATGTTAAAACATATATTTTTTAATCTTGTTCTATAGGGATAAAATTACTTTATTTATGGACTCAATTAAAAATTATAATAATATATAAGAATTTTATATTTTAGTAGAGGAAGAAAAATCCGCATCCATGGAACGAAAATGGTATATGAAATATTGGTTTTTAGGAAAATATAATAGAGATAGACTATCTGAAGTTGAGGTTGATTAAGGAATCCTATTGAACATTTTTTGTTAAAGCTGAAGACATATATGGATTGATCCTTAGGTAAATTACATGGTGTTTAAATTTTTTATATCATGAAGGGTGAAGTACCATATCAATAAGGTTTTATAAATAGGAGATATAGGCATGAAAAAATGATCTGACTAACATCCACCAAATATGGGAACTTAAGAATCCAATGTTCTATGGTTGTACTCTGAATATAAGAAAATATCTTTTTTAAATTCTATAAGTATTGAAAATTAAAATAAAAATGATATAAAATTATGAGGTATCTGTTTACCTTTTTCAATATGACGTCTACTAGGATCAAGGTTGTGATTTAAGAGAAGAACAATGTTCTCATGTGACCCATATTCTAGATGGACTTGAATTGAAGGCATGTGATGATTAATTGACTTATGGATTCATTCCTTTATTTATTTACATTTGTATTTGATTACCATATCCCAATACTATTCCTTGTTATTTTATTTATAAAGAATAGAATTTTCATTATAAAATCATTAACATTTTGACCAAAGACTAGCCACTAGAAAAGAAGAGTGAGTAAACTTATAAAACCATTGTTCCATGTGTGTTTTTCATTATATATATATCATTATCACTTTATCATGTTGAAGATCCATTTATTCTATCAAATTATTGGAAAAACATTTTTTGAGAGTTATTATTATCTTATCCACATATTCTCCCTCTCTCCGTAGTGGAATACTCTTTCCTATTACTATCAAAATTGAATATGGATCACGAATTTCACCCAACAAAAATGAAAACCAACAAAAAAGAAGAATTATGACTAATATATTCATATAAAATAATACTAAAAGTTCTCTTTACCAACCAAATAAATAATTTATTATTGTTTTATCTCACTTTGTCAGTTCTTAATTCAATGGAAGTCGAGAGAAAACTATAAAGTATATGAAATAATGATAAAAGAATAGTACAATGAAATTAAAATTCTCATTTAAATATATTATTCCTTTATTATTGTAGTGTATTCAAAAGTTTCATTAATTCATTCCATATGATGGGAAATTCATCAATTATCTACTAATAATAATGTCATGCTTTAATTGAAAAATTACATTCTTATCTTACGCGACAAATGAAAATTGGGATTTTTCATTTCAAAATTTTTTATACAATAATGTATAGATATCCTTTATGGTCCCCTCATCATTTCATGTGGTCAATGTGGAGTTAATATGATATTCACGGATATAGACCAATCATTTCACGTGTTCATCATGTTTTAGCTACCATGATAATCTAATAAATTTTTTTTCTTATTATGCATGTTTATAAATGAGAAGTATTTTTTCAATGTTTTGATGAGTGTTTTACTCTTATGTGACATTAAAAAATAATAGATAGCTTGGATTTAAAAATGAATTATTTATAAGAATCCAATAATAAATTGGATTTTCTCTAATATTATATTTTACATACTCTAATAAAAGTTTAAATTAACATTACTCAACCTTTGAAATTCTATAATTAATATTACACATCTCAATATGTTGTACCTTAAATTTCCAAATGAATTTACACAACCCTACACATTTTTTAGTTTTCTATGACTAACCATACATCCAAAATGATTATATTTAATTAATCTTATATATTAAGAAAATATTTGTGTTTACTTGGTAATGTATTGAATTATCACATAGTGGGAATGAGATATTTTAATCTTATGTGACAAGGGTTCCACATGAGTTATTCTTATATAGGTGTATCTCACTCTTACGTTTCCCTAAAAATATTTATTTAATAATTTTCAATATGGAGATTTTTTATTTTACTCATCTACAACCTTGATAAATATTTTCTTATTCTTTTTTATTATTTTTTCAACTATAAAAGAATGAAAAGAAGATTAACTGATATCCATTAAATTTATTCCAAAATATTATTTTTCTAATAATTTGATAATTTTACCACAATAAAATACATATTTATAAAACACAAGGAAATTTAGCTTCATGTTCATAATATAATAAAACAAATTTAGTTTAAAATTAAATTGAATATAATATATTGATTATCAATGAGATATAAGTAATTATTAAAATCCATATATTTTCTATCCACACACTTTTTTAATTGTAGTCATGAACAATTAAAAATCACAATAATACCATGTTAAAATCACAACATATTACATAATGAGGGATTCATTAAAAATATATATTTTTTATATATCATCATTCACCATTCATGATTTACATTCTATATTTTCCCTATTATAAATTTAACTCATTTTCACTTCTCAAATCATCACATTCTCATATATAAAATAATTCTTATAAATATTCATCCTGATCACCCAAAGTATGAATTCCTAGAAACTCTTTCCACAAAAAAACAATAATAGTGTCTCCATTATATTTCTAGGTCTATTTTGACTCCTCTAATTGATTTAAGAATATTTATTATATTATTGACGAGTTTTAGGTTTTAATTTAAAATGTTCATAGGTAGAATAAGGATATTTTTTCATATACAATATGAAATTGATGATTTAAAATTTAACACCCAGTGAAGGTAACCTCACTTATAACCCTATGAAGAATTTACCCAATAAAACATCAATGATTTTTTTATAAATTCATACTTCAAACAAGTTTATTAGAAACATATTTTCATTTCTCATATCTTTATTTTTTTCATTGATATATATTTTTATTTCTACATGTATTTTTCCTAGAACTATTACGAAATATATAAATTTCAAATAATTTTTTGGTCACTTTATCCCATTAAAGATATTTTTCCATGAACACATTTTTTAACATGGTATTTATCCCTTATGAATACTCATAAATATTATTCAAAAAAAATATATTTCAGATATGGTTAAGTATTATACCTTTATTGTATGGAGGTTAGTGAGCTTTTAGCTTGAAATCTACCTACCTACCAACTTTATTAATTAATTACATCAGTTAGATGAAAGGGAATGAAATCATGGGGGATTCAATGATATTATTACTATATAAAATATATCATTAAAAGTTTTAGAAAATATATTTTAATAGATGATCTCAAAATATAATATTCTGAATGATTTCTATGATTCTATTTGAAGGTATAAAGTTTTAATTTATTGATTTTTATTTTCATTTCATGTTACGAGTTAAATTTTTTAATGTTTTATGAAATTTATGTGATATAAAATTCTGGTTAATGGTTCCTAAATAGAAAACATAAATGACATGGAAAATAAAATAGTTTATAGAACCATATACATGGTTAGATCATGGTTGGTCTTATTGTGTTTCTTATCCCTATAAATTGATAATTTGATTCTAAAACATTATGCATGACACATAGTTATACTAACCATGTGACTAAGACATGTGTTTTCTCAAAATTTTAAATATGTCAAATTTAGATTATTTTAGTTTATGTTTTTTTATATTTTCCCTCAATTCATCGCTAAATCCAAAACAATCTAGAGGAATAAACCCCCTTTCCCCCATGATTTGTTCTTCTCCATAGTGAATTATTCATCAAATTGGGTGGATAACTTTGATTTAGTCACATAGGTATTCATTTAATTTTGATTTATTATCTTCATATCCATTTTATAATATATCAATGTACATAATGGACTAGGGTTCATGTCAAATAAATTATATGGTATATGTTTTTATCCAAAATTATTCGAGTCACCTCACAAGTTATTCCATTTATCTATTCAAGAAGAGAAACATCATCCACCAATATATTTCTTAATCTATGTTATATGTATATAAATATAAGATAAACAAAACACAATTATTTCATTATTTTATATGAATAATCATTTTATGTCACAAATATCGACATTTATAGGAGAATTAAATGTTTTGTGTCTTTTAGGAATAAGTTGATTAGAAACATATTAAACAATACAGGTGAAAATTTGAAAATAATTTTGACACACTAGTATCCTTAAAGAATTATCATAATTTATAATAATATTAATATCCTAGAGAAATGAAAAAAATTAGAAGGGTGAATGCCCGTATTCCCAATGAGGGTAATCATATGTCATAATAATCGTATATCATAAGTGAGCAAAAGAGAAGCATATAGTTATAATTAAGATACATTGGAATGTTACAGCCAAAATATAATATAACATAAACAATGAAATAACATAATAACATATAATGAAATTAACACATATAATAAAACAAGGAATTTATGATAGTTGCGACACAACCATTGGTATAGTAAAGCATAAAATTAATGAATTACAAACTTGGACACATGATTTTCAAAAAATATAATTGTATCCATGTAAACGTCATCTTTTTGACTCACACAGTTTCACCCAAACATTACAACGTCTAAATTTTTATTATTCATACATATATCATGAGATTTAATCTTTAAACCAACTCATTAGAAGATGATATAGGACCCCAACCATCACATATCCATAATTATGATCCCACATTAAAATCATTAACTTATACATTCATAAATAACCCCTTAAAATAATTGTTTTCATAAATCATTCAAACAAAAGTAATTATATTTTTTATAATAAAGAACCCATTTATGGAAAAATGTTTTTCATATCTATTTTAAATGTAATCTTATAAGGAAATAATTCATAATTATTAAAAAATAAACCCAAGTTAAATAACATTGTAACCAAATATATTCAATAAAAGTCTAGTAAAATACCATCCAATAATTTAAATAAAGAAATTGTATTTACACATTAAAGATAATTGTTCTATTGTTTAGCTAATAATTTCTCAAACCAAAAAATTTATTGAATCATAGTGACAAATATTAAATGAATGTAATAAAGAATAAAGTGCCTTCAAATGATGAAATTCAGATTATAGATCATATATATATATACCATATATGATTAGGTAAGAAAAAGTATAGTGATGGATTATTCCTCTAAAACAGAAGCACATTACACATGAAATATAGAGAAATAATATTTATTGTATCATTTGGAGAATGAACTCAATAATTTAAAATATATGAAAAATAAAAATTACTTATATGTTAATGACCTTTATTATGATTTTAAAAAAATAAATTTATAAATGTGAATTATCCTTGATCTATTTAATTTTTTTAAAATAAGTATTTTACTAAAATTTGAGTAGAATAATAGATTTTATAAACTATACAATCATAGATAAAATATGACATTTAAAATTACAATGTTTGTGGAAAAATGTTCTCAAATGGAAATCATTAAAAATTTATAATTTTTAAATTAAAAAGAGATATGAAAAAGATAAAAATTTAATAATTTTTTAATGATGGTCAATTAGTATAATTTTGACATAATAATAAATTCTTCATAGGTATAGAAATTTAATAAATCATACAATGAATATATACATATAAAAATTTAGGTTGTCGATTGTGAATAAGAGATGAGTTCAGTTTCACTTACAAGAAATAATTTGGATAAAACAATATTGAAGTGAAAATATAATTTTAATGGTCATTTAAAAACACATGGAGGTAAAATGAAAATGATGCGCTGTTTTATATATAATAATAATTCAATGTATGGATTATTTTTTAAAAAAAATTATTTTGAAAAATATGATTATAAATGAAACCCTTAATTGTTAGTAACATTTCATAAAAACACTATCATCATTGGAAAATTCTTAATCTAAACCCATTTAAAATATAAAATTATATTTATATTAAAAAACACATCAATATGGTTAATAATTAGGTTGGTAATAATCAAAACATATTAAATGTAATACCCCCACCCTATTAACCTAGAGTTAGTGGATTATTACATAACGTTGGCATGATCACAAGGAAATCATGTCCCTATAGTCTGTTCAGTTTAGTATTATTGGAATCATGATTCATACATAAGTTCAACTTTACAACTTGAAAAGAAATGGAACACTAATTTATTACATTAGAAACATACAAGCCTCCTGGATTATGCTTGAAAGTCACTCATAAATCACTTCTTCATATCCTATGAAAATGAAACATAAGAAAGGGGTGAGACCAAATTCTCAGTAAGGGTAAGAAATACAGTGGAAGGGAACATAAATATTATTTATGATGAATAATAGAAAACACATGCCTTTACAAATAATAGACACAAACACTTTTATGGAAGGAATATGAGATGAGTAAATAATTACATAATAAAACATAATCATGTGTATTATACAAGTCAAATAACCACATTAACCATCAATATTATTTTCATACTGAGGGAATGTATAATGTCCGATATTCTGAAACCTTTTATTAAGGCCTCACCCAAGATGTCTAAAACTGATTAAGGCCTCATCCAAAACCATATATCATATTGGGAAAGGCCTCAGCCAATTCCATGTCTATTTGTCTTTTAAGATCTACCGATGCATCGAGGATCTATAGTAGGCTCCCCCGTCACATACTAAGTCTATTGCATTCCGCATATGAAAAGATTAAACTATAGTAAAAACATTCATATTAAAACTAGCATATGAAATATCAGTACTTTAACCATAAAAAATGAATGGTATAAAAATAACACATCCACATTCAAACATATCACATAACCTCCAATACAATATGGAAGATTGATATCATAATGAATCGACTTCAAACTAGTATAAAATCAATCAATGGATGTTGACATAGATGACATCAGAAAAATTTGAGAGAAATATCTCTTTCTTTTTCTGAAATCATTTAAAGTTAAATAATTATAAAATAAAGTGCCTATTTTGAAAATAATATTATGAAATTTTAGGGGAAGATATGATGAAGTTATAACGGCTGAGAATAATCATACCCACCATATAAGTTAAAACATACACTCTTACCTTAATTTTGATGAAAAGTTCGTAAAGTACATTATTTAGAAAACAACCAAAAGAATCATTTCAAATCATATAACCTCAAAAAAGGGTATAAATGAATTTAACCCACTATCAAGTAAATATTAAAAAAAATTAAATAAATTTTTAAGAAACATGCTTGTGGATGATAAGATGTCTAAGTAGATACTAACATAAAAAATACCTCAGATATTAAAGAGATTGTAGAATTAACCCTTAATTTATACTTTTCCTTGGTCAAGGGTCAGTTAAAATCCTTTATAATTGTGAAATAATTGTTATTAAAGTATAAAAGAACCATATACGTTAATATGATATCATATACGATCTTCTAAAATTTCTTTGTTAATAATATTTTAGTATTATTGTCGTTTCGGGTGTTAACTGATTCGTTTTCCATTATATGATTTGTTATGAAAGTAATGTTTTTTATGGATAGTATGTATATTATTAATATTTATAAGGATATAAAGTTATTAAACATTATTTTTGATCATAAATTGAAAATTATTCTTGAATGGATACGATGGGGAATGAATCTCATCGTGTTCGTGGAGACGGTAATCCATACGTACGCACGAGCGACAATATCATTCTTTTGATATTATGATTGTATATAATTGGATGGTATATAATATATAATGAATAATTATCATGTTATATTTATTATTTACATAAATTATACATCATTATTATACCCATCTAAATAATAATGTATTGAATAACAACTATACCACGACGTGGAGACGATAAGCCGTACGTATGCACATATGTCGGCATATCATTCAAAGGATGGATAGAAAAAATAATATGGTTGTACCATATTTATAATAATATCAATTTATATAGAATATACTATAGTTATTATTTAATAATGGAATAAACAAGGAAAGAAGAACTGGATGAAGGAAAAACTAGAAAGAGGTGATGAAATATTTATCTCTTTTTCGGGTTATTCCTTTTAATTTACTCAAAAGGGAACCTTGGGTTAGATTTATGACTAATGTATGGCCTCTATGATGAAGGGAGGATAGTGGAGAGGATATTTGGGCAGGTGTTGGCTGATCAAAATGGCATTGAAGGTGTGAATTTGAGAGAAGGGGATGTTCTTTTTTATAAGAGGGGTGAGTGGGACCTTAGGAAAAGATGGAAATATTATTTTATAATATACCCATTTTATGTTTATAATGGAAAAAAATGATTTAAATCGTGGATAAGGTTTGGATGGGTCAAAATAAACTCAACCAATAGGTTTTTGACATGCTTATGTAACCATTTTAACCTTATCATTTAGATTTAACTCTTAGTTAAATAGTTTGACATTACCATGTCTCTTTGTATTTTTTGTATTATATGACTAAAAAACTTACTATAAACTTCAAAGAGACCCCCAAGTGGTTCATTATTAATATATATATCCTTATATAAGTCATATGGCAGAACCTTACATTTTTAGGAATAATATATCAATTAATAATATAATATTGGTTTTAAAAACATTTTTATGTCAATTT
Source organism: Viscum album (assembly GCA_963277665.1). Classification (NCBI taxonomy): domain Eukaryota; kingdom Viridiplantae; phylum Streptophyta; class Magnoliopsida; order Santalales; family Viscaceae; genus Viscum; species Viscum album. The sequence continues at coordinate 37,314,080 of OY728143.1, forward strand.
TGACACTATTTGGTATTTTGTTTTTTCTAAATTAATAACAGAATTATTATGTTGAAAAAAATTCTTTTAATAAATAAAAACATGTCATATTAACATATATAATTAGTGGAATTCATAAAAAGGCACGAAATTACATTTATTTGGGTTTTTATAATATCAATTATTTTAATATTTCATTAATAATGTGATTACTGAATCATCACTGTGTCATAAATAAATTAAATTATTTAATATATAAAAATTATAAATAAAATACAATTATGTAGTAAGTGTTTTCATATTTTTAATGAATATTTATATTAGAATTTATATTATGTATAACCCTATATTAAAAATAGTTTAGTAATTAAACATTGAATTTAACACTTTTAACTCTTCTTTGACATAAATAATAAAAAACGTCTTAATCTAATCCAAGTGGACCCAAAGGATAATATTTTGTTTCCTAATGATGTTTTTGGTCGAATTAAGCTTATAAAATAGAATTAGGACATGTTTTAGGGTAATAAAAATATCATTTTTACCCCTAATTACCCTAATTACTTTTAACCGTGGTAAATAAAAGTAAAAAGGTACTATTCAACAAATAATATTTTCATATTATTGAACCCCATTTTACTTAATGATATCAAACATTTCTCTAATATTATTTGAAATTCAGCTCACAGAAGTGGTAATATGATTTTTTATAAAAAAATTGAAAATGATCCTAGGAGGTGGGTAAAAGACGGTAAAAAGATTGAAAAAAATTTATATATCTAAAATTATTATAAAGTGACTCTAATGAATTAAATTGAAATTATATAGGTAGTACGTATATATTATGATCTAAAATAAATTTTAATAAAATAAATAATTATTTAAATAAAAAGTCACTTTGAAATAATAACTCAATGTTTTTCACTATTAATCAAAAATTTAATTTGTTAAAAAAATACCAATATTTCACCCTAAGATAATTTCGATATTCCGAATCAAAAAATGATGTCCATTTTAAAAGATAAAATTTAAAAAATTTAAAAAATTTGGTATTAATATTAATAATGTCTAGTTTGATTGGTTCTGCTGTGTTTGAACTTGAAGTTGCGTACAACACGAGCTATAGTATTATTCAAAAGGGAAACATATCATGGAAGCTTGGGGGGTTAAATTCCACCACATTCAAATAATTTAATCCTCAAAACTTCTAGATTATTACTAAATAAAACGATTTAGGTGGTTCTTTATCATATGTTCCTTGGGTCCCCATGTTTCCTCTTCTATTTTTGGGTTCTCCATAGAACTTTTACCAGATGAGTCATCTGGTTTCTCAACACTTGTTCTCTTGTATCAGGAATCTTGACAGACTCTTTGCAATAAGGTAGATTGGTTTCCAGTTCTTATTTTTCATAGGTGAGCACATGAATTGGGTCAAGAATGTATTTTATGAATAGTGATATGTGGAACACATCATGAACTTTGGAGAGACTTGGCAGCATTGATAAATAGTAAGCTACAACCGCAATTCGTTCTAGAATTTCGAAAGGACAGATGTACGTGGGACATAATTTACCATTCTTACCGAATTGAATAACTCCCTTCCATAGAGACACCTTTAAGAAAACATGATCTCCTAAATGAATTTACAAAACCTTCCATTGGTTATCAGCATAGCTCTTCTGCATACATTGAGACGATTTGATGTGGGTTTGGATAACCTTCACGTTCTCCATCATTTTCTCCAAAAGTTCTAGGCCTACAGGTTTTCTTTCACCAGCAATAGCCCAAGAGGTTGGTGTGTGACATCTCTTTCCATATAATGCTTCATATGGTGCCATCTGAATACTTGAATGGTAGCTACTGTTATAGGAAAATTCTACCAGAGGTAAATATTGATCATACATACCTTGAAAGTCAAGTTAGTATGATCTCAACATGTCTTCTAGGGTTCGAATAGTCCATTCTGATTGTCTATTAGTTTGAGGGTGGTAGACAGTTCTTAAACAATGTTTTGAATCCAGGGGTTTCTGAAGACTTTTCTAGAATCCTGATGTAAAACATGACTCATGATCAAAAACAATGAATAGGGTACTCCATGAAGTCCTACAACCTCAGTAATATACAGTCTTTCTAAACATTCAAGTAATAAATATTTACTTATAGAATAATAATGTGTGTACATGTTAAGACGATAAACAGTGCCCCATATTTCATCATCCCATCTATGAGTCTTTGGTAGATCCATGACAATTTCCACCATAATATTATCCCATTTCCACTCAGTTATGGGAAGAGGATGCATGAATCCTCCAGGGTGTTACCTTCCAGCATTCACATGTTGACAAACCACTCATATTGAAACAAAATAAACAATCTCCCTCTTTATGTTTTCCCACAAAAAATGTTCCTTAAAATATCTATACATCTTGGTTGTCCTTGGGTGTATAGAGATATTGGAGCTATGAGCATCATCTATCAATTCCATTTTTAGATCAAGTATATTAGGAACACAATGTCTCTTCCCAAATTTTAAAATCCCTTATTCATATATGAAATCGATCAATCTCACATCATTCACAGATTTAATCTTCTTTTGAAATTCCTCATCACCAGCCTGAGAACTTTTTATTGTTTCTAATAATGACTGTTTGGAAACCATTTGAAAAACCATTTATGTTTCACCATCCACGGTTATTCCCATATCTATCTTTACCAGATCTGTGAAAATAAGATCCCTTTCAGCTCTCATATTGTTCAAAACACCATGATTATTTTTTCTTAAAGCATCTTACAACTCATTTTCCTTCCGTGGGTGGTAGTGTATCATGCAATCACAATCCTTGAGAAGTTTAAGCCATCTCCTATGCCTCATGTTGAGTTATTTCTGATAGAAAATATACTTAAAACTATTATGATCAATATAAATCCAACATTTTTCACCATAGAGATAGTGACTCAAAATATTAATAGAAATGATTAATGATGCTAACTCTAGATCATGAGTAGGATAGTTTTTCTCATGAATTTTCTGTTGTTGGGATGCATAGGTAATAAATCAATCATTCTGCATAAAGACACAACCAAGTACTTTCTTTGAGGAATCACTATAAATAAAAATCCAACATTCTTCAATGTTAGAGTCATGATATGATCATTGAATAATATTCTATTCATTTCATCAAAACATTCTTCACACTCTTATGCCCAAAAAAATTTACCCCCTTTATGTGTGAGCATCATTAATGGGTTATCCAATCACGGACAATTCTGGGTGAAACAACGATAATATCCTAATAAATCAGTTAGAATGTGTAACTCAGTTATAATTATATGTGCTGGCCATTCATGGATTGCCTTTATCATATAAGGGTCAATATAGATTCCATCCTTCGAGACAATATGGCCAAGAAAAGAAATATCCAGATACCAAAATTCACAATTTCTATACTTCCCATATAGTTCATTTATTTTGATGGTTTTCCAACTGGTGTTCAAGTGATTTTCATGATCTTCCTAGATTTTGAGGTATAATATGATATCATCAATAAATACCACTTCAATGTAGTCATGATATTATTTGAAAACTCTATTCATTAGATCCATGAAAATAGAGGGTTCATTAGTCAACCCAAAAGGAATTACTAAAAACTCGTAATGGCCATACCTGGTATGAAATGTTGTTTTCAGAATGTCATCCTTCTTCACACACAAATGATGATATCCAGATCAAAGGTCAATCTATTATAAATATTGAGCTCTTTGAATTTTGTCAAATAAATCATTAATGCGAGGCATGTGATACTTTTTCTTTATTGTTATAGCATTGATCTCCCTTTAGTAGATACACAACCTCATAGATCCATATTTATTTTTAACAAAAAGAATAGTGGATCCCCATAGAGAAACACTAGGGAGACTAAATTCTTTATTACTCAATTCCTCTAGTTTTTTCATTAGTTTCACTAATTCCATAGTGGCCATTCTATAAGGGGTCTTAGATATGGGCCATGAACCATAAATTAAATCAATATAAAACACAATTTCTCATTCCGGAGTATGTCTAGGTAAATACTATGGAAACACATCAACATATTCTTGCACAATAGGTACATCCTCTATTTGAAAATTCTTTTCCTCACCCACAATTATTTTATTCTCACCCTCCCTAATAATTGAATTTAGTTGAGCTACTGGGGGTGGATCTAGATAATAATGAGGTGGTGACGTTTCTTCTCTAAAGATATGTTACACTTTATCATCTTCAAAAATTGAAACATTATTATTTTTAAAATAAATTTTCACATCACGGTCTAAAAGCCAATCCATTCCAAGGATTATATCAAATTCAATCATTGGTATGGCAATGATATCAGCAAATAAAGAACATTTATAAGCTCTAATTGGAATTGATTCACAAAAATTTGTTGCAATTATACTTCCCTTAAGAGTTTTGACTAAAAAATACCTTGTTAAATAAAATGAAAAATATCTAATTTTTATAGAAAACTAGGAATATATGAAATAATGAGATGATCCAGAATCAAAAAAAGCATTGGTTAAACTTGTGGAAACCATTAAATTACCTGCCACAATTAATTTTATAGTTTCAACCACAATAGTAGTGATCTCATAAGCTTGGCCTTAGTCCCTTGGCCTTTTCTGAGGTAAGTTTCCTTGACGCATATGAAATTAATTTTCATAATGTCCCATATCCCTACAATTGTAGTATTGAACATTGGTAGCATCTTTATTTTCCTTACAATCACCAGAAATATGGCCTTTCTATCCTCATTTTTAGCAAACTCTTTTTACTATTAGATAGACACCAGGGTGCTTCCTTCCACAATTATCAAATGGTGGAAATTAAAATCTTCCCTTCTTCCCTATTTCCTTATTTCCTTTCCCATAGTGTTCATCAGATCTGTTCTTCTCTGGATTTTCTTTAATGTTGTAAGACTTAGAGAATTCCTTTTTTGCTTTGATAGCACATGAGACAACTCTTCATACGATGAGAATTAGTGTCATAAGAATGATTGATGGAGAAATGGTTTTAACCCATCAAAGAAATACTCAATCTTACTTCGTGGGTAACATATATAATCTGCAGCATGCCTTGAAAATCGTGTATTGTTAGCTTCATACTTTGCGAAATTTTCATCCTCTTTTTGCCTCAAACTCATAAATTTCCTTTCCATATCTGCTCGATGGTCACAAGGAAATTATTTTTCTATTAAAAAATTATTAAACTTTATATTTGACATACTTCATACTTCTTCATCTTCTTTTTTGTTTTGAATTAATTACCACCATTGATCAGTATCTCCTATGAGGCGATAAACTGCCATGACAACTTTTTCCATTTCGTTACTCCCAAAATCATGAAATATTTTCTCTAAGTAATTTATCCATTTCATAGCTAATAACGGATTTTTACTCCCATTTATTGTCGGTGGTTTTTTCCTCATGAAGTGGTCTAACTTTGATCCTCCGTGTTATGGATTAGGGTGCTCCATACGGGTAAGGTTATTATTCATAACCTGAGTGAGTTGTCCCAGTATGATGATAAGCTGATCAGCACCAGTTGCTTCACTAGGTCCACTATAATTATCTCGAGTTTAAGATCAATCCCTACATGGATTACGTGTATTGATATGGTTTCCACTCCTTCCACTAGTCGCCATTTCTAAACAATGGCATATACTAGATTAGTTTATGAATTTCAATACCAAATTCTATACTTGTAAAACAGTTAACATAAATTTAACTGTATATGGATATAATCCATAATCATAATAATGTTTTTATTGAGGAATTATATACTCATAAACACTTAATAATGTTTTTTAATGAAAATGATAATTATCCTAAGCATATACCTCTGGTGTGTCGTAACCAAGAGTGAAGTAAGGAGAGTTGTCATGAACCAGTTCCAATTCGAGTCTGGATCAAAGTAGTGTTTTCGGGTTTTACCCTTAGGTAAATCTGTGCCATAGCCGCCCCTACATGCTCGTATATAGATATGATTTATTTCACGAAGAACTCACAAAATCCCTATAGTACCAAAATTCTAGAAAGTTTTTCTATACTAAACCTCAATGTCTATTGTAGGGCGATGTGCTCTAATGAGAGTTTAACTAAATATAGTTTCCAAGATTTGTACTAAACATCCTCTAAAACCAACTATAATACCCTGACACAAGTTACTTAGAGATGTTGCATTCTTACATAACATTTGGCATGATCACAAAGAAATCATGTCATGAAAGATAGACCAGTTTAGTATTATTGGAAACAAGATCCATACATAAGTTCAACTTTATAACTCAAAAAGAAATAAAACACTAATTTATACCATTTGAAACATCCAAGACTCCTAGATTATGCCTGTAAGTCACTCATAACTCACTTTTTCATATACTAGGAAAATGAAACATAAGAAATGGGTGATCTCAAATGATAAGTAAGTGTAAGAAATATAGCGAAAAATAACATAAATATAAAGCATGGTGAAAAATTGAAAACACGTACCTTTACAAATAATAAACATGAACAAATTTATGGTATGAATATGAGTTGAGTAAATAATTCCATAATAAAACATAATCATGGGTATTCTACTAGTTGAATAACCACATGAACCATCAATAATAATTTCATAATTAGGGAATTTATAATGTCTAACATTCGAAAACATTTTGTCATGGCCTCGACCAAGACGTCTAAAAATGAATAAGACCTTGGCCAAAACCATATATCAAATTGGGAGAGGCCTCAGCCAATTCCTTGCCTAGTTGTCTCATGATACCTACTGATGCATCGAGGAGCTATAGTGGGCTCCACCCATCACATACTAAGTCTAGTACATTACTCATATGAAAGGGTTAAAATATAACATAAACATTCATATTAAAACTAGAATATGAAATGAATATACTTTAACCATAAACCATAAATGGTATAAAAATAACAAATCCATAGTCAAAAATATCACAAAACCATCAATATAATATCAAATATTTTTGTCACAATGAATCGACTTTAAACAAGTATAAAATCCATCATAGGATGTTGACATATATGAAATCAAAACTTTTTAAGAGAAATATCACTTTATTTTTTTGAAATCATTTAAAGTTACATAATTATAAAAGAAAAAATTGATTTTGAAAATATTCTTATAAACGTGCAAGGGAAGCTTTGATGATGTTATAATGGCAGAGAATAACCGCACCCGCCGTATAAGTTTAAAAAGATAGTGTTACCATAATTTTATCGAAAAGGTTATAAATTACCTTGTTTGGAAAATGACTAAAAGAATCCTTTCAAAACATATAATTCTAAAATAAGGGTATAAATGAAATTTGCCTATTGTATAGTAAATTTTAATTTTTTTTGAAATACATTTTAACAAACATGTATGTGGATGATAAAGATGACCCTGTAGATACTTACAGAACAACAACCTCGTATAATAAAGAGATTGTAGAATTAACTCTTAGCTTGTACTTTTCCTTGGTCGAGGGTAGGTTATCCTCCTGTATAATGGTGAAATAATTGTTATTAAATTATACAAGAACCATAAAAATTAATATTATATCATATTTTATCTTTAAATATTTATTTGTTAATAATATTTTAGTATTATCGTCGTTTCGGGTGTTAACTGGTTAGGTTTCCTTCATATACATTGTTACATAAGTAACTTTTGTTATAGATAGGACGTATCGTATTAATATTCAGAATTATATTAAGATATTAAGACTTATTTTTAATAATCATATTAATATTGGTCTTGAATGGATACGATGAGGAATGAATCTCATCATCTTCGTGGAGATGGTAATCCGTACGTACGTACGTACGAGCGATAATATCATTCTTTTGATATTAAATTCATATATAATTGGATGCAATATCATATATAAAGAATCATTATAATGTTATATTTATTATTTACATCAATTATACATCATTATTATACACATCCAAATAATAATGTATTGAATAACAACTACACCACGACGTGGAGACAGTAAGCCTTACGCACGCACGTATGGTGACATGTCATTCAATGGATGGAGAGAATAATGAATATGGTCATAACATATTTAAAATAACACCAAAATATATAGAAGATACTTCATTTATTATTTTATAATGGAAAAAAAAAGTAAATAAGTTGTGGAAGAAGAAAAAAACATGAAGGAGGTGATGAAATATTTATGTCTTCTTTGGGTTCTTTATTTTGATTTGATCAAAAAGGATATTTAGGATGGATTTTTGACTAAAGTAAGGTTTATAAGATGAAGGGAAGATAGTGGAGAGGTTATTTGGGTAGGTTTTTTCTGATTAAAATGCCTTGGACGGTGTAAATTTGAGAGATGGGTATGTTCCCTTTTATAAGAGGGGTGCGGGGCACCATAGGAAAAAATTGAAATATTAATTTTTAATAAACTCATTTTCGGTTTATAATGTCTATAAAACGATTTAGCTCTAATAAATGGTTCAGATGAGTATAAATCCTCTCAAACAATAGGTTTTAGACAAGTTTAGGTCACAATTTTAACCTTATCTTTTAGATTTTACTCTTAGTTAAATAGTTCGACATTTACCATGTCTCTTTGTAATTATATATTATGTGGTTAATAAACATTGTATAAACTTCTAATAGAACCCCAAGCGGTTCATTATTAGTATATATACCTTATCTAAGTAATTTGTCAAATCCTTATATTTTTAGGAGTCAATTTTAACACTATTTTGTATTATATTTTTTATAAATTCATAATAGCATTATTAATTCAAAAAATAATCATTTAATCAAATATAACATGTCATATTAACATAGATAAGTAGTTTAATTCATAAAAAGTCTCAAATTACATTAATTTGGGTATTTATAATATCCATTATTTTAATATTTCATTAATAAGTTAATTATTGCATCATCATTATGTCATAAATAAATTTAATTATTTAAAGTCTAAAAATTATAAATAAAATATAATTATGTAGGAAATATTTTTATATTTCTATTGAATATTTATATCCAAATTTATATAATGTATATCCCTTTATTAATAATGGATTGGTTATTAAACATTGAATTTAACACTTTTAACTCTTCTTTGCATTAAATAATAAATGTACAAATCAAAATCAATTGGACCAAAATGATCATATTTTATTCCCAAATATTTTTTTGTCAAATTACACATATCCAATAGAATTAGAACATTTGTTAGGGTAAAAATAATATCACTTTTATCCTTAATTACCCAATTTACTTTTAAATGAGTTAAATGAAAGTAAAAAGATACAATTCTCCAAAAAATTATTTTCATATTATTGAACCACATTTTACATACTGATATCAACCGTGTCTCTCATATTTTTGAAATTCAACTCATATATGAAGTAAAAATATGATTTATACAAATTTATAAATGCTTCTAAGAGGTGGTTAAAAGACGGCAAAAAGTTCGATAAAATTTTTATATATTTAAAATTATTATAAACTGACTCCAATGAATTACATTGAACAAATATAGGTATTATGTATCTATTTTGACCTAAAATAAATTTAAATAAAATAAATAATTATTTAATGAAAAAGTCAGTTTTGAACATTAAATCACTGTTTTCTCTATTTATCCAAAATTGAATGTTTTCCGAAAAATACCGAAAATCCACCGTAACCTAATTTTGATATTCCGAATCCAAAAATGAACTTCATTTTGAATGATAAAATTTAAAAAATTCAAAAAGTGGGTATTACTATTCATAACTAGTAGTTTGATTTTTAGTGGTGTGTTTGAACTCGAAGTTGCGTACACAACAAGATACTGTATTATTCAAAGGGAAACATGTCATGGAATATTGGGGTGTTACACTAAATATGTCATGGTGCACATTGAGAATCACATCTAAAGACATAAAATTTAAGATAAAGAACTCATTATAGATTTTGTAATTTTTGAGTCAAAACCCAATGAGAGATGGAACAAGGGATATAAAATTGAATATTATGAAATATAATTTAACCATGATATAAAATATCAAAATAAATTGGATAGAAATTCCAATTAATAAATTTTTTATAATAATATGTATGTATTAAGAAATTGAAAATTGATACAACAAACCCTTAACTTGTTTCCCCGCTTAGTCGAATGCATTATATGATTCTTCAAAAAAAAACATAAGTATCATAATAAAATATTTTTAAAAAATTTACCTATCTATAAATTGTTATATCCTTCATTTATAATTATTCTATATGGGTATATTATTTTCATATAATCTATTTTCATTATCAATTGTAATTAATCTCGATCTTTTGAAACTAGTTCTGTATTTGTGGGGTTGTTATTCATACTTTTCTAAAATTAAAAAATTATTTAATCATAAAATATATATGATTTTATGATATTTAGTAATTTATAATGTATTAACTTCGTTATATGTTTGTTTTGGTTATGAAATTTATTGACAAAATTGGCGATGAGAAAGTTTAATAAATTTTCTAAGAATGATTGATCGTATCTTAATTAATGTTTTTAATATTAATGTTACCATTATAGAAAAAAATATCATTAATTTCTTAAGTATATTATATATTATAAGTAAATATGTTCTAAAAGGAATCAATGATATTAATTTATTTCATTATTCTTGTAGGAGGGTTGACTGGTCCAAACATGAAAATTTTATATTGAATTTATGGTTATGATTTGGTAATTTTTTTTGATCAGAATAATATAATTATAACAAAATAATAATTAAATTATTAATTATAATTCATGGTTTTGAAATATATTTTAGGAAAATTAATTAAATAATAAATAATCTATATTAAAACCAAGATACATTACTTCGTGAATATGATAGTCCACAAAATGCCCAAATATCTATGAAATTTCTTAATTATTGAGAGGGAAAGAATGTGTATTATAATATATCAGTTAATAATCATAATTTTATTATATATATTTACATTTATTATGAAATTTCACTTTTATAATCATAAAATATCAGGGTGGTGAAAAAATGGAAGTAACCTCTTCTTAATGGCTGAGGGTCACAAAATTCTCGAATAAAAGATGGATTTTATATAATAGAAAATAATAAATGTGATTAATAGTTATCAACAAAAAATAAGAAGACAAAATATACAAATAAAAACTATTTTATTATATAGGAATTATAAAATTGAAATTTGGAATCTTATAATAAATATAAAAGAAGTTAGGAAAAATGAACCTATTTCATTGACATGGGATTTACCATGGAAGTTTCATTAAAATGGAGGTATTAGAAAAATATGACATGACCAGAAGCTCAATGAAAAGGAATATGATACAAAATAAATGAAAAATATAATATTTTGCAGAGAAAATATTGTTTTTAGTGTGGTCATTAATGGGTGGTGAGAGGGCTCTGGTTTATTTGGAGCCAATGACATTTTTTGAAATATTTCAAATTAATATAAAGAGACCACATGTTCCAAATGTCTTGAAGACTAAAAAAAATGAAAATAATTGATTATGTTATGAGATATGGTCTATAACACCGAACAATTTTAATTAAACACTTGATTTAAATATGTTTTGGAGTCATTTAGGATTATAATTTTCACCTTTACCAATTTTTTAATATTGTCACTAGTCTTTACCTAACTAAATTAATTTTAATTACAAGAAATAAAATTGTCATTATTAAGTAATACTAACCAAATCATTCAAAATAATTAATTAATTTTATCATATATTATTTATATATATAAGAAAAATTAATGTTTATCATTAATGTATGTCATATTTAAAAACCTATTATGAGAGAAAATTTACATTTATTCATAAAATTTATTTTTAGAATTAGCTTTTATATTAATTTTATTGTAATGATAAAAAAGGATTTAATATTAAATAAAAAAGTATTTATTTTTCAAATAAATCCAACAAAAAAATTTACTAAAATATTATTGAATTAAAAATAAAAACCAAAGATAATTTTTTATTGTAAGATATTACATATGTTGTTAAAAATGATTCCTAAATTCATGGTTTTATTTGGAAACATATATTATTTTACATTTAATAAATAATTGTTCTCTAATTTTTTAATTCATACTTCTTGATATAGTCATAAACACTGAGATATTTGTAAAAACTATATTTTTTACTATTCACCTAAAAATAAATTATGTTAAATAAATATATAAAACCCACCATACGAAAATTTTGAAAATATATTTTAAAAATGTTGTTTTTTATGAAATTATTTTTTATGAATTTACATATTTATTAATATAATTGAATATAAAAAATATAAATAAATATTTTGTATATTGTAATATAACCTTTCTAAAAATAATGTTTCCTTAGACTTATTTCATATAAATTTCAATGTAAATTAATATTGAAATAAATGTTTTTAAATATAGATATTACCTATTATAATAAAATTTTAACATTGATCAATTCAATTTTTAAGGTAAAGTAAAATACCCATTTTTTAATTGGTAAAATAAAATACCCATTTTTAATTGGTCAAATAAAAGGGTTCCCTTTTTAAATATATTGAATGTAAATTAATAATAATGAATTATTTTAAATTATTAATATATTTTTTAGAAAATTAACATTTTATGTATTTAGCATTAATATGATGAAGTTCATTTAATTTGGGATTTTTACTAGTATAGTGTTTCTTGAAAAATATTCTATTAGTGACTATATTAATATAAAGGATCCAAAATCTTTAAACATTACAAGTTGTGTATTTTTCATGTTTTCTTTCAATGAACCATGGGTTCTTTGAAATTTTTTAAAATTTTGTTTCTTTATATTATGTTGAAATTATCATTATTTTTTTTCAGAAAATATTTAATATGTTGTTATTATTCGTCATTCCCATTCATATTTAAAATATATTTTTAAATAGTATTGAACAAAATGAAACCATTTTATTAAAATAAAATTTTCATATAATTGAAATATATATATTTCCAATGAATCTAATAGATGTTTTATATAATTTGAGTTATCAAAATTTATTATGAAATAATATAATTATTTACAAGGAATTTATGAATATGGTGTCTCATTTAAATCACTAAAATTTCATAATCATTGGAGTACCACTTTGTTTTCAAAAATGAATTATTAGAAGAGGTAAACTTGTGGGAATTTTTATTAATTATTTATTCATTAATGTCATATGAATGGGGTGAAATAAAATGCTAATTTTTTAATTATTTGAATTCTTGAGTACATGTATGTTTAATGGTTTTTATTATTAGTAAATAAAGACGTAGGATGAAATACATATTTTTTTATGTTATAATTACCCTAGGATATGGTTCTATATAAAAAATATAGGTTTGCACATATGGAACCCCCTTTAGGTATATAACTATGTTGAAATGGATCTCAACTAAGAAGAATGCCCAAAGATATTATAATATTAATTGAGAATAATAAGAAATATACTTTGGTTCTTTAGGTTTTTTCCTCTAATGTGTGACTTGGGATTTATTGAAAAATATTCTTACATTATTCATCTTACTAATGTAATTTTAAAATTCAATTCAATTGTATATTTTCATTACCATGACTAACTTGTGTTTTAGTGGAATGTTATTAATTATTTTCCTTATAATAATTTTTTTTTCAGAAAAGGTAATAAAAGGTAAATTCTTATATGACTTGAAACCTAAAATTAATTATTTTAATTTATAAAGACTTTACATAGACCACATAGTGGAATTCTACTAGACTAATTATTCTCAAACTCTATATAAATACATAGGGTATATATAGAATTTTTTATCTAGTGTAGGTATAATTAAACAACCACTATGGGATGGAGGAAAATTTTAATTACCTTTGGGTTTGGGTTGATTGATTTGAGAGGTGATAAAACCTCAGTTTCAATGAAGAGATTGGTAAAATGTGTTATTTTTTTCTTCCACATTTTTAAATATTTAAAAAATTGTTATTCTTGAATCATTCTTAACGAGTACCCAATTTCTTTTTCCCCATTTTGGATACATTAACATTATATTTTTCACATATATATATTGAAAATTTAATAATATATTAATATATATTGTTAATTTTTTTGTTCTACGGTTTTGTATGATTATTCATTTATTTCCCATGTGTGGATATTTTTCATTTCTAAAATTTTTTATGCGTGAGTCGCTAATATATAATAATATAATGTTGAGTTTAAAGGACGAAAACCATTAAAGATATGATTCTCTATCAGGAGAAACTATTTTTAGTAGAATAATCTTGATTCATAGGGCTTTGTTTCTATACCCTTTAGATTATGAACACACATCAAGCCTAATAATGTTCTCTTTAGGTATTGAGAAGTAGAAGCATATGATTATTTTTTATGAAAAGGATTTAGAGAATTTTTTTAAATTGTGTTATTTTAGAAGTCATTTTAAACATAAGATATGATCATCACAATATTTTAGGTGGGCTAAGAGTACATGCCAATACTACACCTATTGCAATGACCCATGAATATCCATAGGACATTTTGAAAGAAATTATTTTCTTATAAAATAGTTTATAAATGTTTTTTTTCTAAAATTCATTGATGAATATTAGAAATTAGAGGGATCTTCCAATGTGCATAGTTTTTGTTAATTGGCCGTAGACCTTTTACATAACACGAAACATGATCTCAAATGGTTTTGGAAAGAATTGATTTTTTATCACCATTTAGAAAATCTAATAGCCTGAAATTGAAGGGGAATATCAACCAGAATGTTGGATCAACATGGTTGCCACATGGATTGGGAAATTATATAATTTAACCATGAATATTGATAAGTATTTTGGTTTTTAATATAATCCTTAAAAATAAACTCCTTACTATTTTTATATTTTACTACTCAAATGCATAGTTTCTATGTGTTTTTTGAATGTTTTAAAGTGACTTAGGAAAATTTCCTACCACATTTTATTTTGGATAGTACCATGACTCTCCAAAGAGACATGGAGACACTTATATAGGGATATGTGGAAAATTTTCTATAAGAAACCCCCAATAAATCAAAACATGATTAAGAAAATGGTTCTTACGGTCTAAGCCATAGATTAATAATATAAACATAGTCCATGTCAAAATAGTGAACTGATTCATGATCTAATTTAGGATAAGGATCATTCTAAAGAGATTATTTTCCACAATCAACCATTTTAATAAAATTAAGTATCTATAGTAGGATGATGACTAGTTGGATAAAATTGAATGACCTTTGAATTTCTTTAATCTAATGAGTATATACTGGTCAATTGTGTTACCTTTACACTCTAGGGACCTTACTATATATAGTGGGAGTCCATCATTCACGAATAACTACATGATAAAATATCATAAAAGGAATTTAGATTCATATTGACATATATTATTTATATTTATATTATTTTACTTTAAAATTTATGAAATTTTTTCTATAAATAATAGGGTAATGAAAAATTAATTTTTCATTCAAACTAATTCAAATATGTATTTTACTTAACTGCAGAAATGGTATAAACTGATAAATTAATAGATTGATAGTTTTAAATGTAAATCCATCTATACATATGATCCCCAAAATTATTATTAAATCTATCTACATATGCTATGGTGGTTGATAGAGAATTGATAGTTAAATTGGAATGGGATAAAATTTGTGGGATAATGGATGTTCCTCCTATTTCAAGTGGACGATAATGAGGGTTCATTAAGAATAATATGGAATTAGATGAATCAAGATGAGGTTTTGGTTATATGTTAGCAAATCTATCTCATTTATAATTTACAATAGCCCTATAAAGTAGTTCTATATTTTATCATCAGTGTGTAGATATGGGGACTATAAAATTTTTTATTTTGTGGTTCCAAAAAAATATAATTCTTTTGGTGTAATAAAAATTCTATAAAGAAGACACTATGAAAAAGAACTCTGAGAAGTTTTCCATGTTCCTTAATTCATATGGTATTTTATGTATAACAAGATTCCTTTGGAGCATTTTGGTATCATTTATATTGTTTCTGATATATAGGTAGTTTATCTAATGGTATAGTTAATTTTGGACTAATACCAAGTCTATTGAATGTTCTCATACTCAACTAGAAGCAATGAAGTTTCATGACATGTTGTAGGCCGTTCTAGAATCTATAGTTGGTCCAAAAATAGTGTAGGGTATTATACTCAATATGTAATTTATAATTTTAGAATTATTTTATATAGGTCCCTATCACTATTTTATATAATCTCATCTTATGAAAATATTGAATATTCCTTTGGCAGATATGCTATAAATGATTTAAATTTTCCTCTCTAGAGAATAAGAAAGAGAATTAAGTTTATTATTCTTTGTTTCATACATTCATATCTTAACGAAGGTAGTTGTGAAAAATCTCATTATAAAATGGATCTATTATAAATTATTCTCATCATGTATTGAATGGTTGTTTTTTATTTCCTTCAATGATTTCTATCATTCTAGGTTAGCCATTATTGTTTCTAATGAGATTTCTCATTTCCATAAAATTGATTGGGACCAAAAATCTATTTACCTCAACCAAATCTTCCTAAAGTCGGTATATTTTCATGATTGATATCTTCTCTATTAATAGATGCTGATTCAAGGAACACAAAAAATGTTATTACAGCTATAATAAAATATTTTTTAAAATTGTACTGAAGAAATCTTAGGGTGAATTTCCATAAACGATATTTAATAATTTATTGATAAAATCTCTAGGATGTAGTTAATATTATTAGACTTTTACCATATTATTCATATTGATTTCATGGGAACAATAACATAGGAATATGTTTTATAAGGTAAAGAATTTATCAATCAATGTTTATCTCTATATGATGTTCTCAAAATACATTATAAGGACGAAGAAGGAACTCTTTTTACATTGGATTCCCTAGGGAAATTAGATTCCAATAGAGGGGGGGGGAGTGAATCCATTATACAAGTTTTTGTAAATTATTTTAAATTTATTCTCTGTGATTTTTTAGGATTTAGATCAAATTTCTATAAAATATATCTCACTTGTTTGGAAACTGTAATAAAATAATTCACAATAGAAAATTATTTTAAAACGTTTACCATTAATGTGAGAGACTACTCATTATTGTGTTTAACATATATTGTGGAATATATATTTTTATCGTTATTAAATTTTAGTGACTACATAAGCAATTCTATTTTCCCAAAATAGTCGGTTGGAAATCATCATCATTCCACGGTATGTGTTATAATATTAATGAATAAATATAATGTTTTTTTCTTCAATAAGTAGTACTCAAGGATTATACATTGATAAATTTTTTAAAAAAGATATCCAATTTTTCAACATATACAATGCAAAAAATACAAAATTCTTCTAAAAATTACACGACTTCAAGAACAATATCAATGCCTCAACAAAAAGTTATCCTTAATCTCACAAAGTCATAGTAATCAATCCATATATGGGTTAATATATTCATAAAATGATATTGTTTTTCTTTATGAATAATGGTAATGATGATTACTAATCAAAATTTGTATCTTTGAAACCAAAAAAAATCCTAGATGCAATATTGGTTGATGTTAAAAGGAATGATCTTGAAATTTTAAAATATTCAGAAATAAATAAACATTAAATACATTGAAACCATATATTGTTGTCCATCAACCCTATAATATTACCTTTATCATTTTTATTCATCCTTCTACCCACATCAAAACTTTTGAGGATATCAAGATCAACCAATGGTAGTATATAATATTGATGAAATTTTTTCATATATCATAGTCTCAATTTTCAATAATTGGTCATCCATAATACAAAGAATTCAAACATATTCTCAAAAATCCCTCATAGCTTCTATCACCTGGTTTATAATAAAGAAAATCATTGATTCTATAAGAAACATCAATATCGACCATTGTATTTATTAGAATCATCCTCCAAATCATTCAAAATAAAATTAACTCAATATAAATCTAATCTGATAAAATATCTAATGATTTCTATCTTGACACAACACCACTAGATAGTATAGTATTTTTATGATACTTACATGTATCAATGATAGAGAAGGTTTAAATAATTAAATTAAATGCCCCCCTTACTCAAGAACTTAGCATTCAATTTTATACATCTTTTTACAATGAAAAAACTCCTGAATTAATGTTTAATAAACGAAATCAATTGGTTCCTCCGGAAAATTTTTGTACCTTTTCTACCCCTTTGAAGACACAATCCAAGGATATTTGTGGGAATCCCTATTCCCTTTATGAGATATAGAAGGACTGAACATTCATGTTAAAACATAGAGTTTAAAATATATATTTAGGAATTTAGTTGGTAAAAATATTATGAATTCGGTCTCAAGTATGAATTAATTTTAGAAAAATATAACAATAATAAAACTTCCCTTTGAGAATGTAAAATATTATTTCTATGCTCTTAAACATATATTATTGCACATGTTTTTTTTGAAATATCTAAGAAAAAATGATTTTTAAAAGAAATTGTGAGAGGTATTCCAATGTTCCCTAAAAAATAACCGACTCCTCATTCCTGAAAATCAATTGAGTAAAATCATAGATAGCTGTATATATTCGAACTTTTTAATAAAAAGCATAACTTAGTTCTAATTTTTTAGTACCAACTCACATAGATTCTTCCCATTATAAATAGGACAGCTAATGTCGACTTCCTATAATAACCATCCTACACAGAGTGTGCATGAATATAAGTAAAAAATATTATGTGTTTTTTATATTATACAAAGAAGCAAAAATATAGAATTTCCCTTGTTATATTTAAAAAGTACATTCGTAGCCTTTATGTTTTATTCATTAAAATCCCTTTGATTCCTACAACATAATATCACTACAAAAATAATATCTTATATTGACGAAATAACATCGATAAAGCTACTAATTAAAATTTTAAACTCTTTTTCAATTATACACAGACCATCAACAAATTATGTTTGTTTTAAACTACCATTATTAGAACAAAAATTAACTAATGGGCTTGCTAAAATCAATTTAATACTCATTTTTATAATTTTATTAATAACAAGAAATAAATTATTTTTTTCTAAAACACATAAAATCTTAAGAACTTCCTCATTCATCCTCAAATTAACATATAGAAATAATTATTAATATATTTTGAAACCCCATTATGTGAAATATATTGATCACTAACATAAATGAGATTATCTACCTTTATCATTTTTCTGTAATGATTTCATTCCACCATTATTTTTCAAAACATCATTTCTCTCAATAATATATCTAGTATTGAATACATGTCCTTATAGGTTCTAATCTTCAAATGAAAATCCTTCATCAACATACCTAACATGCAATAATAATTATTAATAAAAAATATCTTATACTAATTAAATTATACACATTATTCAATATCACCATTTAAGAATGTATATTTGACATCTATCTGATAGATATTTGACTATCTATGAGATATGACTATTAGGAACATTCATATAGCCACTAATATTGCTATAGGAACAATAATATATTTTAAAATAACCACATTAACATATGATTAACCTTTTTTATAAAAGTATATAAATATCTCTTTTTTTACTTTATCATTTTAATTTATTTTATTTCTGAACACCCACATGGTTCAAAATATATTTATTAAATTTAGTCATGGAATGAGATCCAAAGTTAAATTTTTATCTACCATGTCAAATCGATAATTCATTATTACAACCATTTCTTCATGTTTGATAGCTTCAGCTAGTGAATTTTGTACAATTGGTGAACTTTGAGTAGATTTACTCACATATTTTATTTTTCTTATAGTATTAACAAGAAAAATCTAATTTTAAATGATATTTTTTTATCATTTTCATGATTAGTCAACTTATTGTACATTTATTTTTCATTCTCAACATCCTATTCTACATCAATACTTTTATAAAATTATGATTTCATTAAATTTTTCTCAAACTTATCCTATTCACTAATAAATTTTCTAAAACGTTTTTGTCATTTATCCACTGAATCCTTATAATATATTATATTTTGAGCACCCATGTTTTTTTTATTTTAAATTATATTAATTTCATAATATTCAATGAATTTATAAATCATTCTATTTCAAAATATATACCCCTTTACATTGTATAAATATCTATGATAAACACCTTTATTCACCTTTTCACAAAGTTTTTTTCATTTTGTGTCTTTAAGTGCTACGATACAACGGATGGAAAAAACTCAAAAATAGTTCACAATTATATTCTTATTAATATAATCTCATTAAATGTAATGTATGTGATTAATAATACTAAAAAAGTCTTAAGAATAAATTTGAAGATAAGAAAAGAACAATGTAGGAACAAGTTGAGTAAGAGATGATTTGGGATATGCACAACGGTTCTTGATGACTCTCTCTAGAATAATTATCCTTTCCATTTTGAAATTGTTTCAATTAATTATTTTAGTAACCCCCTTATATTGTGAAATTTAATGTCTATTTAATTTTTATTCTATTCTATATTTATCTTTGTTAGATTCACTAGTGCAGAAAATGTTATTTACGTCACCATTTTTGACGCCGGTTGTATATAACCGACGTAATAATCTGTGAAACGTGGTTTTTTACATCGTTTATTTTATAACCGACGTAACAAATGCAGTGAGTAGATTTTGAACGTCAGTTATTCTAATAACCGACGTTACAAATCGCGCGTTTTTGGTTTTTATATCGGTTATAAATTAACTGACGTTAAAACTCAAAGCGCGAGGGTTTTTTACGTCGGTTATTTGATAACCGACGTAAAAAATAAGTTATCTACGGTTTTTTTACGTCGGTTATTTTAAAGCTGACTTAAAAACACGCATATATCTCATTTTTTATGTCGGTTATCAAATAAACGACGTAAAAAACCCCCCGCACTTTGGTTTTTTACGTCAGTTTTAAAATAACCGTCGTTATAAATTTAAAAAATAGTTTATAATGTCGGTTATATAATAACCGACGTTATAAAACATTTAAAAAATTAAAGCCCTGTGGACTGTCATTTACGATTTTTCGATTGACAGTCCGCCTGCTCGTCTCTATCACGCGGTAAACCCTAATCGGCTCGTCAATCGACCTGCGTTAAACTCATTTTGGCTTCATCTTTTATCTTCTTTACTCCTCTCGGATCAATCATCTCAACTCGCAACACTCAAGTAAGCCTTCCACGAATTTATTTCGTTCGTTTTTTTTTCACAGATAGTCTATAATTATGTTTTGCGATTTTTTTGTTTAAACTAGGTTAGATTCTTCCATTTCGAACCCTATTACATCTTATTAAATATCATTGGATTTTTATTTCCTAACCATCTACTATGAATAAAATAATCTCTATGTATGAATTATGAAATGTTATTTTCTATTATAGGAGTGATCCATTAGTGGATTTTTATTTCCTAACCATCCACTTTGAATAAAAAACGAAATTATTCTTATTCCTATCATTTTTGAATACCATTTTTTCTATTCCTTTGATTGAAGGGTATTCAACAAGATATCATAGATAAAATTATTGAGAAAATTATTGACTAAATTATATACTCATTATTTATGTGGTTTCAATACCATATAATCATTGAATGGTATCTACCAAGAAATTTATTTAGTATCATTTGGAACCCATTTATATTACATGGTATTATCATGTTTATTGATTGAATTGTAAATTTTTTATTTATATGATTCCATTTTAAATGGATATTAAACACATTTTTTCATGTATTCTTTGTGATAAAATGATTATTGATTTATATCTCACGCATACGTGTGGATGTTGATGGGTGGGGTCATATATCATTATCCACTTCATTGATTTTGTTTTATATCTCATAATATAGTAAGGTGTGGATATAATGAGTTTGTTCAAAATGGCATGGGAATAATATTTTTTCACACATGTTAATGTGTGGACATAATGTGTGGACATAATGAGTTTATTTGATGTAGGTTTTTCTTTTTCATGGATTACTTCATAAAGTGGTCTCAGTTCATTTGATTTTGTGTTTCCTTTGACACCATCCCCCCTTAATGACTATGATCTCTCATTGCCAAGTTTTTCTCTAATTGTTCTCTCACACACCTTTTGGATTTGATGGTTGATTACAAACATATTTATTCAAATATTTTATCTAGATTATATGCATTTTTTAGGATTATATTGCTATTTTATGCCACTTTATTTACTATTCTATCCAATATTAAGACCCTTTCTAGTAAGAAAATTTTCATAAAAAATTTGATTGGACACTTCATCATATTTCATAAAACGTTTTTAAAAAAAATACGTTATATCAAAGATGTGGAAATGGGTGGTGTCCAGGGGGGGTTTCCAAGGGGGTGGGTGGGTGTGAGTGGCTGTCCAAGTGGGTGGGGGCCTGTCCATTGGGTTTTGGGGGTTGTCCGGTGGGGTGGGGGCTGTCCAGAGGGTTGGGGTGTTTAGGGGGTGTTCAAGGGGTAGGGGTGGGGGTGGTGTCCAGGAGGGGTGGGGGTGCTGTCTAGAGGGGTGGGGGGAATTCCGGAGTGTTGGGAGTGTCTAGGGGTGGTCCAAGGTGGTGGGTGGGTGTGGGGGGCTGTCAAAGGGGGTGGGGGCCTGTCCAGAGGGTTTTGGGGGTTGTCTGGGGGGTGGGGGTGATTCCAGGTTTACTCCATTTTCTCCAATTTTCTGTCAACTATGTAGGCGTCATGGTTTACTTTGATTCAATGAAATTTAAAACTGTTATATCTAACTATATTTTGTATTAAAAATTAATATTCAAGCATATTTTTTAAATACCCAAATATTTGTTTTATTTTTTAAATTGTTATACATTCAAATTATGATTTTTTCTTATAAACATATATTTGTCTTATCTTAAAAATATATATTTTTTGTTGATATTTGTTATAGGTAATAATGAGTCGAAGTTGGATTACGGCACATCGAATGAGCAATGAAATTGAGGAAGGTGTTGATGCGTTTTTGGAATTTGAAAAACAAAATGTACCAAGTACTGACATTTTTTTTCTGTCCATGCCTGAAATGTTTGAATATGAAGAAGTTGAAAAGTAGAGTGATAAAAGATCATCTGATTTTTCATGGTTTTAATCTGAGTTACAGCCCTTGGATTTGGCATGGTGAAACTGGATGGAATGTCACTGATGATGATGATTCGCAAGATGGTAACACCGATGGAATTGAAGAAATGATTCGCGATATTGTAGAAGAACAAATTGAGATAGAACCGACAGTTGCACGTCTATATGGTGATGCTAAAAAACCATTATATCCTGGTTGTACAGATTTTACGGTTTTTTCGGAGGTGTTATGATTGATTAGCCTGAAGGCGAAACATGGATGGAGTGATAGAAGTTTTACAGAGCTGCTACAATTGATGAAAGACATTCTTCCAGAAGATAACGATCTTCCAGATTCACATTACAAAGCCAAGAAAATATTATGCCCGATGGGATTGGGATACAAGAAAATACATGCCTGTCTGAATGACTGCATTATATATAGGAAGAAATATGAATTTCTGTCTGAGTGTCCTAAATGTGGGACATCACGATATAAGGTGAAAGAATAATCATAGGCTAGTGTAGAGATTTCAGAGCTCCCTTCAAAGGTATTTTGGTATCTTCCTATAAATAATCGTTTCAAACGTTTATTTGGTAATTCACATGATGGAAAAAAGGTTAAGATGGCATGCTGAAGAGCGAGTATGTGATGGAAAAATACGTCATCCAGCTGATTGTCCACAATGGAAGAAAATTGATGCGCAGTATTCTATATTTGGAAATGAAATTAGAAATCTCGGACTAGGGTTGTGCACAGATGGAATGAATCCATACCGAACACTCAGTAGAACACATCGTTCATGGACTGTTTTATTGGTAATTTAAAAAATCTATCCAGAAGTTTGTATGAAGCACAAATATGTCATGTTGTGTACGATGATCTATGGTCCAAAGCAACCCGGTAATGATATTGATGTTTATTATCACTATTGATTGATGATTTGAAACTATTATGGGCTGATGGTATTAGGGTGTATGATTCTTATAAAATGGAATCTTTCCAACTGCATGCAGTGCTTCTGTTCACTATAAATGACTTCCCAACGTATGGAAATTTGTCTGGATACAGTGTTAAATGGTATAAATCATGTCCAATTTGCGAACAACAGACGTCATATTGTCAATTTCATCATGGGAGGAAAACATTGTACATGGGTCATCGAAAGTTTTTGCCTATGGAACACCCTTATAGAAGACTAAAAAAGGCATTCAATGGCTCACAAGAACTTGATACTACTCCAAAACCTTTATCCCCTGATCTGTATTTTGAGAGGGTGAAAAACCTTGACGTGACATTGGAAAAGACACAGAAATCTGGTAATCATAGACATATTTGGACGAAACGGTCAAATATTTTTGAGTTACCATATTGGAGGTATCATGAAGTTAAACATAATATTGATGTCATGCACGTGGAGAAGAATATTTGTGATTCTTTGATTGGATCATTGTTAGATATTAAAGGAAAGACTAAATATGGGTTGAATGGAAGATTAGACTTACTATCAATGGGAATACATTTGGAGTTATCTCCCACTCCTAAAGGAAGATGAACATTTCTTCCCCCGGCTTGTCATACATTATCGAA
The DNA here is from genome assembly GCA_963277665.1 of Viscum album. Taxonomy (NCBI): domain Eukaryota; kingdom Viridiplantae; phylum Streptophyta; class Magnoliopsida; order Santalales; family Viscaceae; genus Viscum; species Viscum album. Next base: position 37,338,792 of record OY728143.1, read on the forward strand.
GAGGGAGAAAATTAGCTTCTGTCAGTGTCCTCATGATGCCAAACTGCCTCAAGGTTATTCTTCTAATGTAAAAAATTTTGTCCCATTGAAGGACTTGAAGTTGATAGGTATGAAATCACATGATTTTCACATCATGATGCAACAAATTCTACCAGTTTCATTGCGTGGAATATTGCCCATTCGTGTCAGAAAGACGATAATGAAGTTGTGTTATTTTTTCAATTAAATTTGTAATAAGGCGATTGATGTGAATGCTTTGAGAATTTTGGAAAAGGGTGCAATTTTTATACTTTGTCAATTGGAAATGTATTTTCCTCCAAATGTTTTTGATATAATGGTGCATTTAATGATTCATCTAGTTTGAGAAATAAAGCTTTGTGGACCTGTATATCTTCGTTGGATGTATCCTTTTGAAAGGTATATGAAAATATTAAAGGGGTATGTTAAAAATCTATATCGACCTGAAGCCTACATTATTGAAAAGTATATTTCTGAGGTGGTAGCAGAGTTTTGTATGAGATACTTGGTTGCGGCGCAACACATAAGTTTTCCTCCATCTCGCCATGAACAAGTTAATAATGACAGAAAGGGAATTCACGGCTTGAAAGTCAAATCATTGTCAGCTGAACAGATGAAGAAGTTATAATCATACATCTTGAATAACATAGTTGATGCTCAACCATCTATCACATTGCATTTTAATGAGTTGAAAAAATGTCATCCAAAGAAGAAAGAAATGTGGAATCTGAATGAGCACAAAAAAACTTTTTTGTCATGGATTAAAAAGACTTTGCTTGGTAGATCAGATGTATCATAGACATTAAAATGGATAGTGGGTGGTCCATGTTTAAATGTGATAACATGGTCCGGTTATGACATTAATGGTTATACATTTCATACGAAAGCTCATGACAACAGAACTGCATTTCAGAATAGTGGTGTATCGGTGTTTGCAGAAGCAATGCATTTTTCGAGTGCTAAGGACAAAAAACCAATTTATGCATCAAGTGAATATTATGGAGTGAATGAAGACATATGGGAGGTTGATTACTTTAAAATTAATGTTCATGTTTTTAACTGTAAATGGTTTAACGGTAACAATAGTGTCAGACACGATGAATTTGGAATGACACTTGTTAATCTGAATAGATTAGAAGACACAACTGATTCTTTTATAATGGAAACACATGCAAAACAAATTTTCTATGTAGTAGATCAATCAGATATTCAGTGGGCTGTTGTTTTACAAGGGAAATAATAATATGTTGGTGAGGATGAACTTGATGAATATGATGATTTATTTGAGATCTCTACTTCCATGGAATGAATAACAGAACATAATGATGATTATGTTGAAGACATAGTTTGTGCCATAAGGAACGATCACGACGATGGAATTTTGGAAAACAATCCATTTGTACATTCCTAAAATTACAGGTAACATATGATTATTTCTTGTTTACATTTATTTTTTCCATAAATGTTAGATATTGTAAGTTTTTTATTTATTAAAACATGTTTTAAAACAAAATAAGTATATTTTTTTGTTTGTTTTATGTTTTTTTAGTTTACTTTATCATGTTTATAACCATTACATGAATTATATATCTATTTTTTTTGTTCCCTGAAAATAAATTTACCATGTTTACCATGTTTACCAGGTTTACCATTTTTACCATTTTTTCCATCTTGACCATCTTTACCATCTTTACCATCTTTACCATTGTTTACCATGCTTACCATATTACCAATGTTTACTATTATGTAACTTAGTACACTTTTCAATTTTCTGATTACAGTAGTATTAAAATATTTGAATTTGTATATTTGTGAACTGAAGTTTGTTTTTTTTGATTTGAAGGATAATGACAGATCATTCAGATGATCAACCACATGATTCTGGAGAGGAGCATATTCCTGGTCATACCTCTGGGGATGAACATTCACATGCTCCTATTACGACAAAGAGTTCAAAGGTTGGTAAACGTGGGTGCACACGTCTGCCAAAATTATCACATGCCCGTACGCAGGATCAGGGGATAGTCATTGAGTTTGATGATGATGATATTCCTAGAGGTACGAATGCAAAAGATTTTAAGAGTTTTGTAGCAACTCGGGATAAGAGCAAAGTAAGCATTTTGTATGATGATTGGAGAAGTGTGGATAAAGCGATTATCTCTTAGTTGTGGGAGACGATTTTGGTAAGATCTTTTGTCATTTTTTGACCATTATTTTAATGTTTCTAGTATATATAATATGTTTAACCACTTCTTTATCAGATGACATTTGATATTCCTGACAGTGGAGGAGTCAGGAAGAAATGCTTATCGTTGGCTGCCAGGAGATGGAGGGATTTCAAATCAGCCCTCTCATCTGATTTCATTTATGGTCATAGGATTCATGACAATCCATGTCGTATATATCATTTTATAGATGAAGACACATGGAGATAGTTTTTTGAAGGTGGAAGAAAAGAGTCATTTCTAGTAAGGGCAATGTAAACTTTTATAAACATTCTTATATAAATGATTTTATTAATGTTTTGTTAATTATTTCGTATTCTTAAATTACAGAAAACAAGGAAAGCTCATTAAGAGATCCAATCTAAAAATGCAAACCCTCATAGTTTATCTCGGGGAGGGTATGCATTAATGGAAGAACAAATGATGGCGGAAAAATTTCAACAACTAAGAGCTGATTCTTCAAGCTCTGGAGAGGTGGACCCCCCATCCCCTCCATCTAGACCTGAAAAATGGAAGAGAGCTCAGAAGGGAAAAAAGACCAATATCTTTCGAAGAATTAAGAATCGTAGCTGAGAGGATTGTAAGATATCTATTTAATTTATTTAAGTTAACAATTTTCTTCATATAATTTCAATCATTACAGAAATGTTCAATTAATTAATATAGGACTCTCTTGAAAAGTAGATATCAGTGGGGACATTTACAGCTACTGGGAGGGAAGATATTTTATTTTCAGCATTGGGAAGGCCCGAACATCCTGGTTGTGTGAGAGGATATCTGGCAGGTGTATCAGTAAGAAAAGTGTTGCCACGTTCTTAAACTTCTAACATTGAGGGGGTTTATAAAAAAATAGAGTCCTTGGAGGATGAAGTTCATAATATTAATGCGACGATGGAGGAAAAGATTAAAGAGTCGATGCAGTCTATGTTTGCAGAAATGCAAAGTCAATTTCAGACTACAGCTCCCACTCCTCCACCTCCCCCTACAGACCCCATTATTTATCCTCCACCTCCGCCAGTAGCTCCCACTCCCCCACCACAGCCTGCAGACCCCATTTTTTATCCTACACCTCCGCCGTAGCTTCCTACATATTGCGAGTTGTATGTCGATGATTCTCAACATCATATAGTAGCATATGGGTTGGTATATTGTATAGGAGATACATTTCATCATCAACAATTAGAGGTCGAGAATCCGAGGGTCACTGTACATGATATTATAGATAGATCAGCTAGGGTACCAATACATACAGATGAGGTGGCGGAAGTTGGATAGAGTATCGGCCATTTTTTATTTTGGCCATCCAGACTTCTTTGACTCATTACCATAGAGGTATGAATGTTATATCTTTTATTTTATTTTTTTATTAAAGTTTTTTTATCATTTGAAAAACTAATATATTTTTTATTTTTTTTATAAGAATACATCAAAGGTAAAGAAATACTGTATAGACAACAACAATGACAAAAGGCTATGACATCAGATACAAATTCAAATGGTCTTGACAGATTGTCAAGATATTCACATTTTTTGTTGGGTTATTATGAGTTTCCAATGGAAGCTCATGTTTTGTGGACATGAAATAAGTGTGGGGATTATAAAAACCGATATCATGGAGCTTGTTGCTGGAGATAAGTTGGGCATCAACGTGGTGAAAATTTTTTCCATGTAAGTCTTAACACCTTTTCCCTACGTTATATTTATAAAAAATGTATACTTATGTATGTTTTGTATTAGGTATATTTATAAAATTTGTGAGAGGAATGAACTGATAGAAGTATATGGATTCATGGACCTGCAATTGATTTCCCCTCAACCATTTGCATTGAATGAGGAACAAAGAATGGATTATATTGCTGAAAGATTTGAAAATAATATAATCACACAATGTTGGATGATGCCTTTTTGTGAGAGGTATGAATTACATTTCTCTCAAAGAGTTAATTATCTTTTAACATAAAAAACCACTAACATTAAATTTCCTTTTATCAGTGATCATTGGATGTTAGTGGTTTTTTCCCCAAGGGAGAAAGCTCTTTATTGGGTATGCTCTGTCCATGGTGATGTGTGGGAATGTTTTGAGAATATATTGGAAAAGTATGTTTCTATTTCTCAATAGTTTTATATATTATAATGAATTTTAAATTTACCCAATTCGTATTATTTTCTAACAGTGCATGGGACCACTTTCGAAAAAACACAAATAAAAGAAATGCAAAGATCAAATATGTAAATGCGAAGGTAAATTTCCATTTATAATTTGTAATTTTTGATTTATTATATAAAAATAATATATTGAATTTACACTCATTCAAACAGAATTTTCATGAACAACAAGGCCTCATCGAATGCAGATATTATATGATAAGATTTATGTATGAAATAATATCAACTAGTACAGTTGTGAATTTTGACCTAGTACGATTTCCTCTTAAACATTTCCATAATATTTAAATTTGATTTATTCATTATACAAGTTAACTACCTTCTTTTTCATTTGTAGCTTTTTGATGACCCTAAACCCCATACTGATGATGACATCAAACACTTACAAGTGGAGTGGTCAAATTATTTTACAGGTTTGATTGAATTTTAGTTGTTTGTAATGTAAAATGTAATTTTGAATATTGTCATTGTAATTGTGTATTTAGTAGTTGTTTAGGTTGGATTTAGTTTTTTTTAAGTTGATAGTGTAAGTTTTGAATGTTATATAAGTGAATGTTTAATTTTTCTCTACTTCTTGTTTTGGTTTACTTTTGATGGTTTTTTCTGGTATGGATTTGGGTCTGTGGGGGAGGGGTTCCAAGGGTGTGGGGGTGTGTTCAGTAGGGTTGGGGGGTGTCCAGCGGTATGGGAGGGCTGTCCGGTGGGGTGGGGGGCAGTCCTGGGGGGTGGTAGGGCTTTCCAGGGGTGTGGCAAGGCGGTCCAGGGGTGTGGGAGTGCTGTCCAGGGCTGGGGGGTATACGTGAGGGTGGGGGGGGGGGGGTTGTCCAGGGGTGTTTGGGGCTGTCCAGTGGTGTGGTGGGGGCTGTCAAGTGGGGTGAGGGGGGTGCTGTTCAGGTGGGTGGGGGGTTGTCGAGGGTTGTTTGGGGCTGTCCGGGGGTCAGGGGGTATTCCAGGAGTGTTGTGTGGGCTCTAATGGGGTGGGGGAGGGTTATCCAAGGGGTATACATGAGGGTGGAAGCTCCAACGGGGTGGGGGAGAGCTTTTCATGGGGTATACATGAGGGTGGGGGCTGTCTAGGGGCTATGTTTTAAATGTTACCAATGTACATGCTTAATTTTGATCTACTTCTGTTTTTGTGGTACGATTTCTTGATTTGTTTTCTGGTTGATTCTGGTGGAGAGAGGATGATTTCATTCAATTTTTTAAACAAAATTGGGTTTATCACGTCGGTTATTTAATAACCGACGTGATAAAAGGCATGAAAAATGGTTTATCACGTCATTTATTTAATAACCGACGTGCTAAAAGGCCTGGAAAATGGTGTATCACGTTGGTTATTTAATAACTGAAGTGATAAACCCCCTCCTGCGGGTTTATCACGGTGATTATTATATAACTGACGTGATAAACCCCACTCCCCTAGTTTTTCACGTCGGTTATATAATAACCGACATGATAAACACCCCTCACCCCAGTTTATCACGTCAGTTATATAATAACCAACGTGATAAACCCCCCTCACCCCGGTTTATCACATCGGTTATATAATAACCGACGTGATAACCCCCCTCCCCCCGGTTTATCACGTCAGTTGTTTAATAACTGATGTGATAGACCATTTCCCCGTCCTTTTATCACGTCGGTTTTTTAATAACCGACGTGATAAACCATTTTCCTGGCCTTTTATTATGTCAGTTGTAAAATAACCGACGTGATAAAAACATCCCATTTTCTTTATCACGTCGGTTCTAAAATAACTGACGTCATAAACATCGCGATTTTATGTTTTTGACGTCTTTTTTTAAATAACCGACGTCAAAAATGTTATTTGTAACTTCGCCCGTATTAACGTCGGCTAGAAACCGACGTAAAAAATGAAAAATACCCGACGTAAAATGTTTTTTCTGCACTAGTGATTCAAATTATTTTCTAGTCTACTTCTTTCCATTTTCATTCCTCACATTCTGGATAGGAACCCCATGTTTTTTATCTAGTCTATTGAAAAATTTAAACATATCCCCTACATGTGACTTGTGTTTTAGGAGACAATGTATTTCTATTCTCATATAGTCATCAATTAATTTATTGAGATATAATTCACTACTAATGGATTAGTGTCTCATTGGTCCACTTAAATCTAAGTTCATTAACACAAGTGGGCATGTTGATTGATTCTCAACACTTTTATGATTCAATTGGGACATCATCACCATTGAAAAGATACAAAAACTAGATATCTATATATTACTAGCTAGGGAGGGTTTATCACACTATTCACCATTGATGTTTTGATCAATTTTTTTAGATAAGTTGGACAAACCTTATATGCCAAATATTACCCTCAAATTTGGTACAGAGGTAGAAATAATTTTCATAATATCCAATATCAAGAAAGATATAACTACTTATTTATCCATTTGTGATGAATACTCAATCTATAAATCATTTTATGACGTAATTTTTCGTTATAAAAATAAATTTATTAACCATAATAGAGTTATGAATCAAACTCATAAATTTTTTCTTAATCCCATAAAAACTTAAAAAATATTTTGAATCTGGTTTCTATAAATAATATCAGTTGTTTCAATTCATCTAATATTAATTGATCTATCATTACCAATGTGTAAAATAGCACCATTATTTTCTTGATTATTTTTCATGAATTTGGTGTCCCTAGTCATATTTGATTATAAACTATATTCACATGTCCATGAATTACTCCTCTTAATTGTTATGAATGCCACATACATAAAACATTATTACCAATCTTATTTATATAATGAATATTCTTTACTCATTCTACATGATGTCTTTATCTTGAGAGTAGGATCATATTCTGCTCCTTCATCAGATCGTGAGGGAGTCTAAACTATATCACTTATCCAATTAATAATTCATTGTAACACTTGTGATTTCATTATCTGATTCATGTCAATTAATAATAAGTGAACATGAAGACAAATTCCAATTCCAGTATTAGGTGTGTGAAACGTAGTTTCTAGAACCCCATGGGTATTTGGAGAATTAGTCCCTTTTCAACACCTCATGGGTATTTGGAGCATTAGTCCCAGTTCCATCAAAATGTTCACATGCGTGTAGATGGTCCTAAAATGCCACGACTAGGACCCTCTGGATCTTTGGAGTTTCCAAACATGTCTTGTACCCCATTTCAGAATCAAAAACATATATCACATATATAACATCATTCAAGGTTAATCAATAGAAATATTTTTATCAATATCCACAATCAAAAAAAATTATTAATTTATTTAACAATTAATTTATACATTTTAGTTAATTTTATAATCACAAAAATCATCATTAATTAATTCAATAATCCATTACTCCAATTCAACAATCATATTTTCCCCATAATTAATTCAATAATTAATTATTCCAATAAAATTCAAAATCTCAACATCAAATTAATTAATTCAAAATTTACTTATTCCATTTCAATTTCACAATCTTAAAATCTCATTGTCTAATTCAGAAATTGATTATTCAAATCAATTTCAAAGTCTAAAAAAACAATACATAATTTACCACATAATCGATCAAATCATTTTCAAAATAATATCATATTATTAATAAATTTGAAAATTAATTTATCGAATGAATTTCACTATTCTAATATCAAATAAATTAATTCACCAAATTAATTTATTCATTTAAACAAATTAAATTTAAAAAAGATACTACATCAATTATATAATTACATACACATTATTTAAATCATGAATTATGGAATTGTATAATATACCAACCACGTCGATTCATTGACGAGTGATATCGCAATGGAAAATACCAAATTTGAAAAGGATATGTCAAACCCATGATTGAATATCATGATCTAGATTTGAAACCTAGAATAATTGAACAAATCAAGATCAAACAATCCAAGGACTATATCTCGAACAAAAAGAATATTAGCATCCCTATTTTATCTTGGATGAAGAGTAGGATAGATGGATATCAAATCATGAAGAATTCATGTTCTTGTAGAGGTGAAGATCTAAAAATAGGTCTACAAATCATTTAAAATATATGTTTGATGTCTTTAGAATCCATCTAAAAGCCTCCAAAAAATGAAATAAACCATTTTTGTTCAAATTGGGGTCAATTTTTTGTCATTATTTGGGTTTGGGAATTTTAAATCTTATTATAATTGTAATTAAAGCCCAATGCATGATTTCCAAAACCAAGAACCTTAACTGTGAGCTTCTTCTAGGATGGGGGTGGGGAGTAAATGGTGTCTCCTAAGAGGTTGAATTGATTGAAAAACCGTGCACCAACATTGTAAATTACCTCTTCATGGGCTTACATGATTTTTAGGGTTGGGAGCAGAGTTTGCGAAAAGCATGTGCTAGCCATGCACAGTGTATCATCCTTCTATATTTATTCAATTTATACTGAAAAGTAATATGTTTTGACGCGAAAAAGTTATACTAAAAATTGAAATCTACTCCCTATAAATGAGCTGCATAATTCTTTTGAAAAAATTAGGTTCATACAATATAACCACGTTATAACATATCTTTCTCGAGATATACACCCAAGAATCTATAGGATTCCAAGTCAAACAAATCAGGCCACTGAGCCCACATATTTGTCTCACTCTCCCATGTTTCCTCACTCACAAGATCATATTTACACAATACAGAAACTAATGAAACTATATTTACCTGTAACACATTCTCACTATGATCTAACATGCATATTTGATGCTCATAAATGGACACATCCATATCAAGCTCAACCACATCCAGCTCAATCACATTATTGAAAGTTCCTAGTTAGGATAATTATACCAATGAGAGGGAGAGGGGTGAATTAGGTATACTTATTTCTTAGATTTTTCCTTGCAATTGAAACAAACATCACCTCATGTTAAAGATTATAATCCATGAAGAAAAAAATTCAAACACACATCCAAATGAATATAAGTAATTACAAGGATCACTATCCAAAAAGAATAGCCATGTCCTTGGCATGGTTTAGATATAATACAGAACCAGAAAGTCCATCAGAAATAAATCCTTGGATTACAATGAGTTGGATATTACCTTTCACAAGGGTAGTACTTTGAGGACAATTCAAATGTACATGACAACTTCGTTTCAAAAAAATTATTCTAAAATGGTTGTGTAACAACTCATGTGACCTGTTCATATTTTCAATTTCAAAAAAGTTTTAAAATGAAAAAAATTCCTCAATTTCATAACCAGAACATCGTAATAACTTCCGAGATATTTTATGAAATATATGTCCAATTTTCTAGTATGTTTTTACCTGTCTGATTCCACCAAGTCTGATTCTCCCCATTGAAATTATTCTCGGTAAAATTGTCTTTGGTACGATTATTTCATCCCAATTATTATAAGACTAATTCTTCTTAGTCCAATCGCTCAATAATGAATGATATAACACAAGCTGAGTATGATTGTTACAATTGAGAACTCCTTCCTCTCTCTAGAAATCCCTACATAGAAATGTTGATCCAATAATCTTGGATGATACGATGATCATTCGAATAAAATTGACATGTATAAAATGCTAATTAGGTGAGAATGATAATTACAGATTTTGATGGTCATATGAATACATCTTTATGACTGCGTCTCTTCTCTTTCACTTCAAATATTTAAAAGATTGTCAATAAATTCTAAGTAAGAAAACATATCCTTATCTCTAAAAACTCATAGTTTTTCAATCATCATCATTTAATTATATATCTATCATCCAGAATGTCTGATGTAATTTTTCTCTTTCATAGGTGACCCGTAACGGGATTAGGAAGGAATCCAAATACCATTACATCTAAAAAAATTCAACCAAATTTCAATTTCCTCAAAACATTTGGGTGTATATTTAATTCTTCTACTCTTCTCAAAGATTCTCAATTATTCTACAAGCTTCATCACTTATTCAGGCATTCTTTTCACATTCTAGACTGAGTTCATTTCATGAGTCTAATTTTTTGATTATGATTTCTTCAATACAGAGCTTTGTATAAATTGAAGGTAAATTTATGAAGAAATGGATTCCACTCTATTTTTTTAAATATATTGCACAATTATTAATTCAATACAAGTATTTTATTCAAGATAAAGATAAACCATGATAACAAATTCAAAAAACTCCTTAATATATACTATCGAACCTCTTTTACTTCTTCACATTCTATATTGACCCATTTTTTAATTCACATGAATAGAAAATAAAGTGATTCATATCCTGAACCACATGACGAAGACATTTAAAAACAATTAAGAGTACAATTATCTCTTCTTCTGGCCAATCATTCGACTATCTTAAATGGATGAATACATAGTCGATTGGTCATTCTCATTATGACATTCATCCTCTTCCACTCAATTCATTTTCCACTGGTATTGTCAAAAACAACTCTACCTAAATACGATGGATAACCAAGTACTATGGACTGATGTCGACAGAAACCAACTTTCATTCAAACTTATCCTGAGTACGATTGTATAGAGTATGATTTTAGGTGTACGATTGATCTATATTCGATCATATTGGGTATGATAATTCTGAGTATAGAAATTTTATTCCTCATCCTCACCAAAATATTTTTCTACATGAGCCTAAATACTATCACCACCACTATTTTCTTTTCATCCGGATCTGATCATTTTGAAAACAATTTGTCAATCAATCTAAAGAAACTGGCCACATCTCTTTCTCTACCACATTCTTTCATATATCATGCATTTTATATTTCAAAAAATACTTAGTATTTTTTAGAAATAAAAATTAGTAAAGAACCATAATAGTTATTTTAATGTTTTCATGAGGACACTAATTATCCCTCAAAACAACCACTTCCTTCATACCAAATTCAAATTAAATTCGATTACAATCAAATCCTCCCACTCTAGACCCATGGTGAGTCCGATTATTTTGAAAAAAATGGTGAGTATGATTTTCTAAAAATTCAATGTGAGGCTATTTTTTTCATAAAAATCATTATAAAATGATAAACGAAAACATTTAAAAACAAACACCTTCACCATCAGGCTGGTCTTAATAACCCCCCTTATGATTTTTCTGTTAACCATGTTTTATAAATCACTGACCTTTGTATCCTCAAGAAATGGATTACTTATAAATAATTCCAAGCCTACGTGGGATGAATGATTATAGGAAATAAAAATAAATGAGAGAAAAACAATGTTTTCAATGAGTAGTGATTATGAACATTCATTATCTTCATTCCACAAATATTTGTGTTTCTTTGAAAATAATAAATATTTTTACATATAACCACTCCAACAAACAGTTAGTATAGTTCACTCACAAATAAATCCCGTGATGATAGCTAACCAACAAATCCCTCTTTTTACATGAATTTGGATATATTTATGAAACAATTCATTACTTATTTGAAAACATTATCCCAATGTAAGATGAGAGAGGGGAAAATAAATATCGCACCTTGATGAAAAAGTGGTTAGACAACCATATTCAGCCTGAATTTAGAAAATTATTTCTTTGTTAAAGGGCTTGTGAATATTTCAGCAACTTTTTCTGATTTTAGAACATACTCTAGCTTTGATTCTTTCTTCTACACATGCTCTTTTATGAAATCTTACTTTATAACAAAATGTTTTGACTGATAATGTGGGAAATGATTCATAGTCAGATTTATGGCACTTTTATTATTTCAATATAAGAGAATCAATAACTTCACTTCAACAAGAAAATAGTCCAATTTTGTTTTCATCAACAATGGACGAGTATTGGCTTGAGTTGAAGAAACATACTCACCATTAACCATATTAAGAGTTACTAAATTATGTCTCATTTAATACCATCTATTACAATTAATTCCGAAAAACAATACATAAATTGATTTGGATCTTCTATCATCAACATTTCCTACCCAATACACGTCAGAATGTCGAAAAAGTTAAACACTATCAGATCTAACATACCTTATTCTAAATTCTATTTTTCATTTTTTTTATCTAAGAATTAAATTTTCAATAAGTAAATGTGATTCTTTTGGAGTACTCTAAAATGTTTCACATAAGATATCAACATAAGCAATGCCAGGTATTGAGGTAGTATAATACATCAAACTCCTAATCATCTTTCAAAAAAATTTCTCATCAACTTCTTTTCCTTCACTATATTTGGTCAACTTTCTTCCTACTAAAATAGTTATAGAAAGAGGTTGCTATTTTTTCATGGTGAATCTCTAAATAAGTTATTTTGAATACTTTTCATGAGAAAGATAATTTTATTTCTCCTTTTTTATAATTTTTAACCCAAAAAATTATATGATTTCCCATAACATAGAATTTTTAAATACCCTTTTATTTTCTTCAAAAAAACCTTACACAACTTCTTTCATCATTACCAGTTTATTCTAGAAAACCCACTTTGTGACAATAATATCTTCATTTTCTAGCTTGGGCATGAGTTATCATGTATCAATATTTTCAATTTGATCCAACACTTTACTCGTGGAATGAACCCATTATGGATGTACATAATATTCTTTCACATCATTCAACTATAATTTTAAATATAAATAATTATGTGTAATTACATTTTTATTCTTCTTGTTTGAACATTATGATGTTGATCACCAATTATATTTTCGGTGCGTCTACTAGCTTCCTTAGAATTGCATGAAATTTTTGAATATCATCCTCATCACTAGAAATAGTTAAGTCTATTTCTTTATCATGAGTAGGAATACAATTCCCTGTATAATTTTTTTAATTGTTTTATTCAACTTTATCCACTTTTATGTCTACCTATGATTATTTATCATTAACTTATTTTTCAATTAACTTCACATCAATTGAAGGAAAAATTCATTATGTTTCTTTTTTGGAACATCTATATCATTTTACTTCCTTACCATAACTAATAATGATTTTAATATTCACCTAACTTCTTAAACGTTCCCTAGTTTCCACCTTTCCTTTTTATAAAACACATATTCCGAAATATTTTTGTGTGCTTAAAACAGTGTTTTCTCATAAATATATTTATATGAATTCATATCTAATTGAGTTATATAGAAACAATAGTTTGGGATATAAATATCAATACTCAAGGATTTCCTAAAAAATTAACGAGAAATACCACGTTCGAGTAATACGGTTCTTCCCATTTCCACCAAAATAATTACTTCTCTCAATAACCCCATTTTTACGGTGTGTTAGGGGAACTATAATAATGTTTAATTACATTCTACTCATGATAACCATATAATTATTCCCTTATGTATTCACCACCAATGTCTATTCTCAACATCTAAACCAAATACTCACATTCTTTATCAACTTTCCTTATGAAACATTTAATAATTTTCAAATCATCTGATCTATGTTATATATACATAACACAAGTAATGTGAGTAAAAGAATAAATGAAATTGATGATTTACATATATACAATATTGAGTATTTTCTTATTGGCCCAAAACAATCAGAATGAATCTGCTCTAGGGGTTGTCTTGAAAAAATATCAACTTTCTTATCCACTGATTTTGTAACCATTCATCCATGACAAATAGTGCAATAAAAACCACTTCTACTTGAAAAATAATGAATATCTTGAAAACTATATCACTTTTATAACATTCTCATGTTTCATTTACGCATATTTCGCATCCATTTATGCTGAAATATATTCTCTTCCACAATACTTATATAATAAAAGTTTTGTATTTCACGAACTTGAAACAAGTTTCATTTTATACATTGTCCTATTGTAACAATATTACCATATTTTCACTTTTCACAACAATCCAATATTTTCAGAAGATATATTTTTTACCCTCCTCACACAATTGTGAAACACTTAGCTAATTGTGTTTCGTCGCATCAAAATATATATCTTTCTTGGATTTAAATTATCTTTTCCAATAATGGATGATCCAACACCTTCGATTCTCAAGGAATTACCATTTTCAAATGCCTCTGTGGAATCCTTAAATTCTTTCGAATTTTTTAACAATTTAAAATATTTTGTTATATGAGAATAAAAAACACTATAAAGATTCCATGTTAATTGTTTTTTTGTAGCTTTCAAAGTGGTTTCAACAACAAGAGCATTTTATTATTATTCTTTTTTTTCTTCATATTCAGCTTTAGTGAATTGTTAAGTCTCATATTTGTTTGAAAACAAAGGCAAATAAATTTTCATGGTGTTTAGTAATTTTAATTCTTTCAAAAAATGTTTCAATTTTTTTGAAATTATTTAAATTATTACTCTATCTTTCTCATGTTTCTTCAAAACAACCCTCTCAGAACTCTTCTTTTGAGGGAATTGACACCCCATAAAACATTTCCTTTCATAACCTGGGGAATAATAGTAATGATTTTATTTAAACCAACACATATATAATGTATGTGAAAATTATTCACAATACAAGAAATATCTATAGAGAGTATTCACCTCTAAAACTACTATATTGATTGTAATTTTGAATACATTTCTCAACAACTCTCTTGAAGTCATTTTCTACCCTACCAGCCTTTCTATTATAAATAATAATAATAATATTTTTTTTCATTAAAATATCTGATGTTTTTGAAATATTTTGTGATCCAGATCAATGAATCTCTAACTCAGGATGTTTTGTAACTTTTGAATTATTCACTTTGTCAATCATGTAAATATATATAACTTTACTAGAATTATTATTTTCTGATACAATTACGAATTTCTTTTCACCCTTTGTAGCTATATTTTTTTGAACATTCCCAGTTTTACCATTTTGAGAGATTTCACCAACATTACTGATAGATTAGTGGAAACTTGTACTTCTCAATTAATCTTTAGAAATTGTTTGTTGGAAAAGATCCAATTATTATACTTTTTTTCTTTCATATTAACCTCCAGAAAATCATTATGATTTTTGTCTTTTTAAATTGATTTATTAAAGTCACCAATCTCATTTATCAGCCATACATTATCATCAGAAAAAACATTCATGATTTCATTTTTAGAAACATTAACCTTCCAAATTTATGTTATCATTTTCGAGCATCTGATATTTCTCAAACATTATTTTCACTCTTATATGAAATGATGTTCAAGTATATTTTATTCATCTTCAAAACTGCTTATTTTGAATTCATGATAATTAAATATTGCAATAAATGTATTTTCAAAACCATAGTCAACTGATTTTACAAATTCAGAATCACTACCTTCTACTTCTTCATCATTAGACAGGAAATTTATTCATTTGGATTTGATGAATTTTTTTATTTCCCTATGGAATTAAATTTCCCATTTTCTCCCTCCTACTTCTCTGATCTTCTTGGAATTCTTTCAAATTCACCAATATCATCTTCTTTCTTTCTTCGAGGATAATTCACTACAATGTGACAAACATGTCAACTTCAAAAACAATTCAAGGGATGTCTCCCTTTTTTATTTTCATACAACACTTTTAATATTTTTAGAAAGTAATGATACAATATCATCAATATTTTTACATACAAAATTTTTGGATTCAGAATCACGAGCTTCAAATTTAATAAGAATATTAGTTGACTTTTTTTTAAATCCTTTAATTACACACCTCTATGAACTTTTGTATTTGTTTTCATATCTTTGTTATCATCTCATTTCATAAGTGATGATAGTGCTTTAAAAATAATAAATAGACAATGTTTAAGGATCAATTTCTTATAATAAAGAAACCTTTTCATAAAACTTGTAAAGAATAATTTCTTATATCTTTTGAAAAACTGTATAATCATTTAACTTTTCAACAAGACATCTGATAGTACTCAAAATTTTATTTATCCTTTTAAAAAAGTCCCCAATGGATTCATGCTCACCCATCATCAAATCATTATATTTAAATCTCCATATTTGTAACATTGACTTGTTCACTTTTTTATTTCATTCATATATGTTTTTCAATTTATCCCATTAACCTATTTATGTGAAAAACCCCTTCACCCTTTAGAATAAACTTTAAAAAGTGATGATAATATAGAATTTTTCCCTTCCAACATTCTCCAAATTAGTTTTTCCAACATACATAACAAGATATTTTTCCTCAATGGGAGGAAACCTAACTATTGTAACATCTAAAACATCAAATATAATAGAAATAAGATACGACAACATTCTATCATTCCATATTTGATAATTATTTCCATAAAAACAGGTATACCTTTACCATTTACTTAATTAAATTTCTCAATCAACAACGAATAAGTGAATGGAACCCATTCTATGATACTAGTTGAAAGTACCCAGTCAAGATAACTATATCACTAAGAGGGGGAGTGGTTGATTTAGTGATACATTTTTTTATTTATGTTTCTATAAAATTGAAACAATAGTCACCTCCTGTTAAATATTCCATTATCTATTGAAAATAATTCAAACACAACCCAAAGAAACATAATTATTTATAAGGTTCACAATTCAATAAGAATAAAAAAATAATTGGTATGGTTTGGAAGTAATCCAATACCACACAATCCACTATAAATCAATCCTTGTTTTAAAATGAGTAAGATATTCCCATTTACTCATGTATTATATTGAAGATAATCTAATATTATATATGTACCATCCTAGAATTAATAGGATAATAAAAAGTCTCTGTAACAACACTTGTTACGTGTAATTTTCTTCAATTTCATAAATGTATTCAATTGAAAAAACTTCTTCAATTTCGTAACCATAATTTGGTATGATCTTCTATGAAATTATTACAAAATCACAATCCGATTTTCACCATAAATTTTTTTCCTATCTGATTCCTTCGTGTCTGATTCTCTCGAATATGATTCTTTTCTAGAATATTGTCCACAATAAAACTCTTTCAGCCTAATTCCTCCAATCTTGATTCTTCCCCATAAAATTTCTCAATTAAAAAATATATAGCACTAGATGATGATGATTGAGAAAAATCAAAACACGTTCTTCCACAGTCTAATAATCCAAGCACAGAAATCCCAATCCATTAATCCCTCCAGATATGATGTTATGTCGAATAAAATTGACAATCAAAATACAATAACCAACTTAGTTTGATAATAATTAAGTATTAGGAAAATATAGATACAATTTTTAATCTTGTATCTTCTCTTTCACATTAATTCATCTAAACATTCTGAAAAATTGATATGTAGTAAAACCTCTTCTTCCTAAAAAACACATAGATTTTTTCTCTTCTTTAGACAACAATAAATTAGTCATTGGAAAAGTAATAGGTAATTTCACCATTTATAGGTGACCCATGAGTGGTGTTTGTGGGAATCCTAAAACCATTCTTGGTCAAAAAAAATCTCTCAAATCTCGATATTCCTTAATATATTAGGAATGTTTTGAATTCATAAACTCTTCGCAAATATTATCGATTATTTTTCAAAAATCATCTCTTATTCATACTTTATTTCCCATTTCCTGTCTGATTTCATTTCATGAGTCCTATTTTTCTAATCTTATTTCATAAGAGAAAAATTTATTTCAATTGAATGTAAATGTATAAATAAATGGATACTACTCTGATTTTCTCAATACGATGCTATATTTTTAATCTAATAAAATTATTTATATGAATTTCAAGATCCCCATTCATAGTATATTAAGTAATCTCATTCATCTCTATTCTCAAACCACTTCTACATCATCACCTTTTCTCTATACCCACTTGAAAAATCACGTGAAAAGAAAACAATGTGATCCAACTCGAGACCCACTAGATGAAGATATTTTAAAACTAGTCCATGAACATCTATGTCTTACATTATAAATTATTTAAACCATATTAAATGGTTGAGTAAATTTTTGATTGTATTATTTCATTATAATATTCATAAAATTCATCTAAATTCCTTTTCCATTGGTCCCTATTGAAAACCACTCTGCCTGAGTATGATGTATTGCTGAGTAAGATGGAACAGTATCAACAACAACCAGTTTTCTTTCCAACATATCCTGAGTGTGACTTTCCAGTGTATGATCATGTAAAGTATGATTGAATTATATTTGATCATATAGGGCATAATAATTTTGAGTATGATAATTTTCTTTCTTAGCCTAAAAAAAGTATTTTTCGTTATGAGCCTGAATATTATAACCAAAACCCTTTTCTTTTCATTAAGATCCAATGATTCTAAAAATAATTTGCTAATCAATCGATTATTTTTTCAACATTTCTTTCACACTACCTTTCTTTGACTAAGATTTAATCATATATTTCTCAACCAACTTATGGTTTATGAGATTTAAAAATCAATCAATCATCATCACATTTATTTTAACTTAGTCATGAAGACTCTGATTCTTCATCAAAAGAAACACTTCTTTGATTCAAAAATTATAGTCAATATAATTGCAATCATATCCTCAAACTATGAACCCAAGATGAGTTCTATCTTTTTTAAATCAATGAATAGTAAATTTATCATAAAATAAAATGTGAGGCGATTTCCTCTAATCAAACAACATTTATGAGAACAGAAGATAACATTTGAAAACAAACACCTTCATCATTAACTTAGTCTTAACAACCTCCATCTATGGATATTGTTATCAACAACGTTTCATAAATCAGTAGACATTTTATCCTCATGAAATGGATAACATATCAATAACTATAATACTAGTGAGATTACTAAATGTAGGAATTGAGAGTCATTGACAAAAAAACCATGTTTCCCATGAGTAGTTATTATAAATATTGTTCACCTTACTTCATTGTAAAATCTTCATTCCTATAAAACAATAAAAAAATTCCTTCAACCACTGTAATAAGAAGTCAGATTATTTCACTCACAAAGAAATTCTGAATTCATAGCATACACACAACTCCCACTTTTTACAAACATGAGAATAGATTTATGAAAATATTTATTCTCCCCCTCACTTACACTATCCAAAGATAAATGAATGTTAGGATAAAAACAAACCCCATACTTATAGTGGTTAGAAACCTATGTTTAACCTCAATTTAAAAAATGATTCCTTCGGTAATGGTTTTGTGAATATATTAGAAATATGCTCTGATGATGTAACATAATCCAGCTTAAATTCATTCTTATTCCCTGGGTATTTTACTAAATGATATTTGATATTAATATGTTTTGAACAAGAATGTGAAAAATATTTCTCTTCAGATTTATTTTTCTTTGATCATCAGAACCCAAGAGTTAGGGTAACTTTAATTCATCAAGTAAATATTCTAATTGTGTTTTCATGCCCAATAGTTGAGTAGTGTCTTGAGTATAAAATCATACTCGGCTTCATCCATAACGAGAGTTATTAAATCCATTTTCATTGAATTTCTACTAACTCAATTATTTCCCATAAATAATACTCTACAAAATATTGATTTTCTATAATCAACATTATCTTCCCAATTATCATCTAACTAGTTAGACAGTTCAATAAAATCTGAGCTACCATACTATATTTTAATTTATGTGGTGCCGTTGATTTATCTATGTAATATTTTTTCCATTATGTAAATTTAATTTATTTTGAATTATCTGAAATCTTTCACATAAGGTAACTAGACAAATAGAATTGGGTCTTGAGATAGTCAAAAAAAACTCCCATTCATCTTTTGAAATTCATTTTTATCAAATTATTTTCTATCTCTATGTTTTTAAAAAATTGTTTCCATTAAAATATTTGCGGACACATGTTTTTAATTTTATATGTTGAACCTCTTAAGAAGTTCCTTTTGATAATTTTCATTAGAATTAAAAATGTATTGATACTTTTTTGGATTTTTTTACCAATTAATTTATTTCATTCCCCCATACTAGAAATGTTAAACAACCTTTTCATTTATTTAGAAACAATTTCAAAAATTTATTCATCATTACTTAAAAAGATAATTTAATCAACCCAAAAAATAATAATTAGGGAATTCTCTTGAACTTCATGTAA
Organism: Viscum album; assembly: GCA_963277665.1. Classification (NCBI taxonomy): domain Eukaryota; kingdom Viridiplantae; phylum Streptophyta; class Magnoliopsida; order Santalales; family Viscaceae; genus Viscum; species Viscum album. The sequence continues at coordinate 37,359,122 of OY728143.1, forward strand.
ATACTTTTATCCACCCTTGCTTTCATGAAATTCAGCATCCTTATTCATGTATCCAATTTGGAGTACCATTACCATGGAGCATTTTATACCACATTAAACACATTCTACAATCTATATACATAACATTAATATTTCCCAATAGAAAATACACAAGTTTATTCAATGTAAACTTAATCATAAAGATCTAATTTTAATAATTTAGATTTAACATGTATTCGAATGATCTTATAGCCTCATTTTATAGAAACATAGAGAAATATTCTAATTATATTTAATGTTTACAATGGAGAAAAGGTTTAAAAAAAATCAATACCATCTATTTGTGAATACCCTTCACATACCAATATTTCATTGTTTTTTATTACTTCACCTTCTTCATTCAACTTGTTCTGAAAAAACCACTTTGTGCCAATAATTGTTTTCTTTTTTGGAATGAGTATGGGTTCCCATGTATCATTACATTCAATTTGATCCAACTATTCATTCATGTTCTAAAACCATTCTGGATTATCAAAATCTTCTTTCGAATAATTCAGTTTTACTTTTGAATAGAAATATGTATGTGTAATATACTTTTTGGTTCTTCTTGTTTAACATTTCTAATATAGATAACCAATTATATTCTAATCCTCCACATACTTCCTCATACTTTGATTATATTTTTTAATATATTCTTTATCACTAGAAATAATTGATTTTAATTATTTTCTTTTAATATAAATATAATTGGTTATTAAATTTTTGTAATTGATTACTTCAACTTCTTTAACTACCTTGTATTCCGGAGCATGATTTACTTTATCTTATTTTTCAATTACTTCTACATTAATTGAATCAACAATTCATTATATTTCTTTATTGAATAATCAATATCCTAATCCATTCAAATAATGGTAAATGAATATTCCATCTACACCTTTCTATATAGGCTTTATATAGTTTCCACATTTCCTTTTTATTATACATGGACTCCAAAAAACTTTTATGTGTTTCAAAATTATATTTTTCCAAAAAAAAGTAATAGGATTCCATATCTGATTTATTCTTATAGAATAAATTTTTCTGGATATAAATAGTAATACATGTGGATTTCCACCAAATTAGTTGAGAAAGACCATGTACACATAACATATTTCTTCCCATTTCCACCAAACACCAATTCTTTCTTTTAAAAACCCTATTTTTAGGAGTGTATGACAATATATTCTAATTATGAATAATATGATTCCCAATATATCCTTTTAATTCATCAATTATATATTTTCCAAAAATGTTTTTACTCAACTTCTTCACCAAATATACACATTACTTTTCACTTTTCTTTCTAATGCATTTGAAAATTTTCAAAGCATCTGATTTATGCCTCATATGAAAACACAAGTAATGTGAGTAAAATATTTGATGATTGTCATGAAGGACATATATCCACTTTTTTAATGTTTACTCATTGACCCACAAATATTATAATGATTCATCTGCAGTCGTTATATTGAATAATCTAAAATTTATTATGCTCTAAGTTTTAAATCCTTCCTTTTAGAAATATAGTGAAACCCCAATATCATATTTATGGAAAATTAGGAAGGTCTCAAAAAAAATATCACTTTGATAACTTACTCGTGATTCATTGACACATATTTCCAAACCTTTTCCCCATAATTGATAATATTCCATCATATATATGTAACACGAGTTTTTTAATTCACCAACATGCAATAATTTTCCTTTTGTACATTATAATCTTGTAACAATCATTCCATCATCATCAATTTTCAAAAAAAACCCATCTCTTCTAATGATAACTTTCTTATCCTCATCATACAATTGAGAAACACTTAAAAATTATGTTTTATCCCAACAACATATAAATAATTCTTTGATTTCAATTTTTCTTTTCGAATGATGAATGATCAAGAACCTTTGATTATTAGGGATTTATCATTTCCAAATGTCAAGGTTACTTCTTTAAAACCATTCATTTTTTTTGAACAATTTAAAATATCCTATCATATGATAAGAAAACACACTATTGAGAATCAATGGTAGTTATACATTTATAGATTTCAAGGAAGTCTCAACAAAAAGAGACTTTTATTCTTCCTTTTCTTTCTTCGTCTTCATCATATTAGAATTATTATCATTTTTTGTTATGTAGATAACAAAACAAAACATACTTTTGAAGGAGTCTTGGTTGTCCACATATTTCAAAAATATTTTCTAAAAAGTTGGGACATATTTTTAATTTTACTTCACCTTTCTAAAGTTTCATCAAAACAACCTTCTCACACATCTTCTTTTGATGTAATTGACTCCCCCTCAAACATTTTATTTCATAAACTATAAAATAATAGTAATGTATTTGGTTAAACCAAAACATATTTTATGTCTGTCAGAATCTTCCACAATTCTTATAATAAAATGGAATGAGTATTTCCCTCTAAAATATTCACATTGTTTGGTATTGTGAATATATTTTTCAGCAACTCTCTTGTATTTTTTTAACCCATGGAGATTTATGTTATGAAATAAATTATTTTACATTATTTACGAAATAATAGAATTAGAAGTGTTTGAAACTTTTCCATATCCATATAAAACTTTTTTAGAATCAAGGTGTTCTGTATCTTCAGAATTCTTCACTAGGTCAATCATGGCCACATATATAAATTTTAGTAATTAATTCTTTTCAGATAATATTTCATATTTTTATCACCATTTGAAGGAAAATTTTATGAACCTTATTTGGTTTCTCATTTCAAGAGAATTCACCAACATCAGTGATAGATTTTTGAGACCTTGTATTTCGAAATTCACCTTAAGAATTATTTTGGACTTGTTCCAATTCTTATTATTTTTTCCTTCAAATTCACCTCCAAATGCTCATTATAATTATTTTCCTCATCATGAGATTTCTTAAAGTCATTAATATCTTTTATTAGCCTTACTTTATCATTAGAAAAATATACTTTATTTCCTTTTTAGGTACATTCATCTTCCATATTTTTGTTTTTCTTTTCAAGACTTCTAATATTTCTCAAACATTCATTCAAAAATTCTTTCAAATGATGTTCACATTGACGTTATTTTTCTTCAAATCAACTATATCAAAATTATTTATGATTCCCAATTTAAATAAATGTATTTTTAATACCATACTCAACTTATTTTTTTGATTTAGAATCAGTGCCATCTTCTAGTTATTTATCATTATACTAGAAACTTATTTTTTGGATTAAAAGAATTATCATTATTTAACTATGGAATTTAATTTTCCCTTATCTCTCTTATTATTCAATGATCTTATTGTATTTATGTCTCCTTCATCACTATGTTCTTCATTCTTTCTTCATGGAAAATTATCCACAATGTTACCAATTCATTCTCATTAAAACCTTTTAAATTGATGTTTATCTTGGTATTTCCCTATTCCACATTTAAATTGTTTATAATACAAGGATAAAATGTCATCAATATTTTTACATACCTCATTTTCAGAGTCAGAATCACCAGCTTTATCTTAAATGAGAATCTTATTTGATTTTTCTTTCTTATGAGCCTTGAAAGACATTTCACTATCAATTTTTCTTTCAATCCTTTCTCTCATATAATATCATAAGTTATGAGAGTGCTATTAAAATCATCAAGACACAATGATTCATGATCTATGTCTACCAATAAAGAATCATTTTCATCAAACATGTCTGGATATATTAAAAATATATTTTCAACTATGTAGAATCCTCTAAATTTTCACCAAGATATATGATAGTACTCATATTTTCATTTACCCTCATAAAGAATCTCATAACAAATTCATTCTCACAAATATCCAAATCTTCATATTTCAGTCTCTATATTTGAAACATTTCAATATTCACTTTTTTATTTCCATTGTATATATGTTTCAATTTATCCAATATATCGTATGTGATGGAAAAACCTTTCACCCTTATAAATTAACTTAAAAAAAGTGATGATAATTTAAAATTTTTGGCCCTTCCATCATTCAATAGATTCGTTTAACCAATAGATTTAAGAGGGAATTTATCCTTAGTGGGATGAAACCCAATGATTAAAGCTTCAAGAACATAAAAATAGATAGTTATATAATATTACAACATTTTTTCATTCCAGATATGGTAATTCTTTCCATCAGAAACTAGAAATTCATTACTATTTACCTAATTCAAATTCTCCTTTGTCAAAGAATAGTGATGGGAACCTATGCGTTAATACCCATTGAATGTGCCCTGTTAGGATAATTATATCACATAGAGTGGAGTGAGTGAATCTGTGATAGTTTTTTTCCTTTATGCTTCTTTAAAATTGAAACAAACTTCATCTCCAATTAATGATTCTATTCCCTGCTAAAAACAATTTAAACACCCATCAATAGAAACAGATGTATTAACAAGATTCACTATTCATTATGAATATCTATGTTCTTGGTATGGTTTGAAATTAATCCAATAACACAACATCGAATAGAAATAATTCCTTTAATAATAATGAGTAGCATATTCCCTTTCACTCATGTAGTACATTAATGATACTCCAAAAGTACGAGTGCACCCTCATAGCATAAATAGGGTAATAGAATGTTTGTGTGGAAACTGATGTAACATGTGATTCTTTTCGATTTCATAAATATATTAAATTGAAAAAAAATCTTCAATTTATTACCCAAAAGATGGAAATAAGTTCATGTATATTGTTATGAAAATTGAATCTTATTTCCAAATAATATTTTTTCCAATCTAATTCCACCTAGTCTGATTCTCACTGATACAATTATTCTGTATATGATTCTCCTCAGTATGATTCATTCAGCCAATTTCTTTCTGTGTATAATCATTCATAGTACAATTTCTCAATATGAAAAGATATAATTCTGATTGAGAATGATTAGGACAATTTAAAGATCATTTTTCCTCTGTCAATAAATCCCAACACAGAAATCATGATCGGATACTCTAGAATAATATGATGATAAGTCGAATACAATTGAAAATCCTAATATTGTAATCAGTTGGGATCGATAAGTAATGATTTTTATGGTTATCCAAATAAAGTGTTGTGATCTTGTATCTTCTCTTTCCCATCAATTAATAAAAACATTTTCTGTAAATCCATAGTATAAAAACCTCTTCTTCCCTATAAAACCCAAAACAAATCTCTCATCATATTAAATATTACACCAGACCTCAAAAATGTACTATGTACATTTTACCTTTTTAGGTGACCCATATGTGGTTTTTTAGGAATCCAAAATCCTTTCCCACTAGGAAAAAATCACCCAAATCTCAATTTCCCAAAAAATTGTGGTTGTATTTTTTACTTTTCCATGTCTTATCAAAGCTTCAAGATTACTATACAATATTCAACTCTTATTCATTCTTTCATTTCAATTTTTAGTCTGATTTCAATTCATGAGTCTGATTTTAAAATTTTTATTTCTTCAGAACAATGATTTGTATCAATTGAATGTAAATTTATAATGAAATGGTTGCCACATTTTTTTATTATGATGATCAATTAATAATTGAATACAATTGTTGTTTTGAATATCAAGATCCCCATTTATAGAACATTGCACAATATACTTCATCTTTTCTCTTGAACATCTTATACTTCTTCAAATTATCTCTTGACCCACTTGAAAACTCACTTGAAAAGAAAACAAAGTGATTCACCTCTTGACCCACTTGATTATGACCTTTGATAACAAGTCAGAGTTTATATATATCTTTCTTCAGTAATTTATTCATCCATTATAAATGGTTGACTACATTTTTATTGGTCTCTTTAATTATAATGTTCATTGGCTGATACTCAATTCCTTTTCCATCAGCCTCTTTTGAAATCTACTCTGCAAGAGTATAATGTTTAACCAAGTATGATGGATCAGTGTCAACAAGAACTAGCTTTATTTCCAACTCATCTAGATTATGATTGTACAAAGAATGATATTTCTGAGTATAATTATCCTAGATTCTATCATCTTGGGTATGATCTATCTGAGTACAATTGTTTTGATCTTCAACATCACCAATGCATTTTTCTTCCTAAGCATGAATACATCCACCAGAACCCTTTTCATTTCATCCATATCTAATCATTTTGGAAAATAAATCTAAATACAATTATCCACATCTCATTCTAGACCATTTCGTTCTAAAACATGGAATGATATGTTTCACAACATAATTAGTATGTATGGTAAATACAAATCATCAAATCATCCTCAAATTTATTTTAATGTATTCTTGAAAACTCTTATTCTCCATCACAACTAAAACTTCAGTCATTAAAAAATTAGAGTGAATCCAACTTCCATCAAATAATCCCACTCTAGACACAAGGTGAGTTTGATTCTTTTGAGTAAAATGGTCAATATGATTTCCAACAAATAAAAAGTTCGGTGATTACCTTTCATTAAATAGCAATCTTGAAAATAAGGACAACACTTGAAAACAAAAACCTCTATCATCAGATTTGTCCTAAAAATGAGAAGGGTCGGGGATATACTTCCAAAGTTGTGGCACATGAAAAATGTAGTGTATGAAACATTACATCTATTGAACTAGAAATTGGTATCCCCCTGGTTGATACTCTCCACAACCTCAAATTGTCCAACAAACTATGGTGCAAATTTTTCTTATCTCTATATTCTTCAATGACCCAATTTGGGTGACACCCAATGAAATAAACATTAACACACTATAAACTATAGGGGTCATCGAGATCTATTAGAATATTAATTATGTCTACTCTAATCATTATCCATATGCTTCCAAATAAACTGAAACATCTCTGATGTCTCACACAGAAGACTCGGCCCCAACAACTCTGACTCACCTACCTCTATCCAACATATTGGTGATCTTCATGGCCTTCTATAGATATACCTGTATAGAGAAATACAAAAAATTTCATGATAATTGTTTTTATAGGAGAAATTTGTCAATTCTAGATGTTTTTCCAAGACCCATTAAATCCCAGGACACATGCCTGTAGGATATCCTCAAACACATGCATCGTACACCCTGACTACCAATCTACCTTTGGGTGCAATTATATACTCAGTAAAAGTTGTGTATGAAGATCCTTCAACAATACCTTTTAGAAACATGAAGTAAAACAAAATTCAAGTTCTCATAAATTTGTTTATGGCACCCCATGTTGATAAACTATATCTAGAAAATCCAAATCTCTTAGTTTCACCAATGAGATAGCCTCTCATACAGGAAATAGATGCACTACCTTTTTCAAAGCATCCACAATAACCCAAATAATACAATTCTTCTGAGGAATTCATGGGAGACCCACAATAATATCTGTTTTTACATCATCCCAAATCCATTCTAGAATGGGAAAAGGCTATAGTAAACCTCCATGTCATTTATTCTCAGCCTTCGCCTATTTACAGGTGTAACACAATGTCAAAAACCAAAGTATCTCTTTTTCCAATCCTAGATATGAAAGTATTCATCATTGAAAATGGAACATTTTGGTCACTCGTAGATTCACCACCCACTTCTAGGTGTGAAATTCCCATATCAAGTCATCCTACATAATCGTAGGCACAAGAAGCCTATTCCTTGCATATATTATCACATAATCCTATATGATCTAGTGTAAATTTTTCTCCCCAACATCAAGGATTTCCTTCAAGTCCAATAATTCTTGGTACTCATACTTCAAAACCCTAATCTAAATCAAAAGTTTAGTCTCCACTAAAATTGATACGAGAGGAATCTGCTCCTAACTCTCCAAAACCACTACATGCATCTCAGTTAGAAAAGTAATCATATTCCACTCATGACTAGACTCTTTAACTACCTAAGTATGATATTTAATGATTAAATAATGAACCCCACTGATTCTGTTTCTATGTGTATATGCTAGCTTGAGGTTAAATGAATGTATATGATCAATCCATCTCCAGTGAAAATGATTGAAATATCATTGAGAAAAGATATATTTTATGATATTGTGATCAGTATACACAATAAAATTTTCACCAAAAAGATAATGTTGACATGACATCAAAGAATAAACTACTACAACTAATTCAAGGTCATTCATAAGGTTTTTCTATTAATGTGGCCTCATATTTTGTGACATATACACCATAAATAATTAAACCTACATCAAAACATATCCAATTCCAATCCTAGAATACATCACAAAACATTATAACTTCTCACATGGTTTGGGTAGGATCCAAACTAGTGACAATCTGAATCAATTCATTAAATCATGGAAGGAATTCCCATATAATTCCAAATGATCAAACTTTATCCCCCTTAGTTAAATAATAGAATTTGTGCTACTTATCTGAAATCTTCTTGGATGAACCTCCAATAATAGACCAAAAACCCCGGATATCTAATGATATCAAAAACATTTTTTGACTACTCCCAAGATACAATTTCATGAACCTTATACTGTCCAATTGACACACCTTCCTCCAATGTCATGTGACCCAAGAAGTGTATATGATCAATCAAAAATCAAAAAATTGAATGTTTGGAATATAGCTGATGATATCTCAGTGTACAGAGGACAATGTAATGATGTTGGGAATGATCCTTATAAGTCTACGAGTACACCAAGAAGTAATCAACAAAAACAATATCAAATCGATCCAAGTACATGTGAAAGACTTTTTTCATCAATTCCATAAACATATATGGTTCCTTCATCAACTGAAATAGAATGATGACAACCTTATAATGTCTGTACTTACTTATAAAAGAATTCCTTAGTATATCATAAGGTGGAAGTCTCAACTAATGATACCCCAAAAAAAATCGTTAAGAAGGAACAATCTCCCCTATACTATTTAGTGATACCATAATTACACATAAGAGGATATTAGTTATTCACTGTAATTTAATTGAACATTCTTTAATCAACACACAACCAGAATGACCCATCATCCTTCATTGTAAAAAAATAGAGATTCACCAGGAGACATACTCGGATAGAAAATCCCTTTATCCATAATCTCGTCTATTTACTTACTAGGTCATTTAAGCTCTATAATAGATATTATATATTATGGAATAGAAACATGGTTATACCTCATCATAAGATCAACTGTAAATTCTATATCTCACGCAGGCATAAACCCTTAGAAGTCTTCAAGAAAAGTTTTCTAATACCTTTCCACTATGCGAGGAAGGAAATCATTCTTTATACCTTCATCATCAAGAAATATACTAGTATCATGGGTGGTTATCTCCTATAGTTTATAATGAATTTTCCCTGCATGGCCCTCCTGGATATGCCTCTCTCACCGTTGAATATTTTTTTTTCAGATTTATGAGAAATAAAATTCATTCTACTTCGGTAACAATATATGTAGGATTTGAATGGTACTAATCAATATCTAATAAAAAATTAGGTCATAGATCAACATTTAAAATATATTAAGATACCAAAAAACTATTCTCCCCATCCATACGAGAATACCCCTTCCACAAACATATTTCAATCTACTACACTCCCAAAGGTGTGTCTATCTTCAACACGCCACCCATGAACACCACAAGCCCACTCAAACCATTTAAAATCTGTATAGATATAACATAATTAGTGGAACTAATATCAAATAACGCACTACAAATAATAGAAGATATAAGAATAATAATTCTTATTATCAAAGTTCTAGCCTTACTATCCACAAGAGTAGGTTGAATGGAATGTAACTGACCTTAACCAATTTCTTGTGATGTGTTCTGAGTCCCCTAGGCAACACCACTCCGATGATATGGGTTCTCATTACCAGAATCATCACATACATTACCTATACATCCTAGAGTAGTAGAACTTCATCTACCAGACACATGAGGTGTAGGAAATACCCTTCCTACACTCCGACTCTATTGGGATGATCTCAGAATAACTCATGAATATACTTCTATGCAACATTCTCAAGATACACATCCTATATATGGATACCCCACCATCTAATATATTGACCACAATACATGTATGATGCTAATTTGGATATCTTCTTAGTAGGGGTCTATAATTGGTCAAGTATGTTCATGATAGACTCAATATAAATGGTAGCTACCTCATATCTACCCTCTTAAGTGATACTCATAGGGTTCTGCAACTCGAATTCACTCATAATATCAGAGTTTATTTTCACAAACCAACATTTGTCTCTTTACATCAATTACAAAAACTATGAAATTTTTTATTGGAACATCTCTCCAACATCATCACCCAGAACTACTGGTGCTTTAGGCTCAAATACATGAGTAGCATCATAAGTTGTATCCTCTTATCGTCCTCTCAAAAATATTTTTCATGAAGGTATATCTCTACAATATATAACATATTTCATAGGACACATAGCACACCATGAACACATTTAACAATAGTATTTCATGAAAATAGAAACAACTCAACACATTTCTCCACCACATGATCGAACTAGAGGCACTATCATAATCCATATCCATCCCACATCTAGGTCATGGTTAAAAATGGGTAAAAACATTCTCAAATTGATGTTTCTCATCAAAAACACAGTTATTCAAAATTTTCATCATTTTTTAAATATATATCATAAACCCTTTTTTACTTTCACATTATGCACCTTTTCATCAAACATTACACAAGAAATGAAAAATAGTTCAATTTCAACCTATTACTAAGAACCCATTTTCCCATGCATTCCTAAAATGATTTATTTCACTATATAATCCTATGTTCATAGAAGGATTCATGCATATTTATTTCTTATTATATTATATTATATGAGTAAAATCATAGAGAACATCAAAAACAACAATCAAATATCATAATAAATATATCACTCTAGGTGAAATAACATCAACAATAACAACACATGTCAATAATAAATATCCCACCCTAGGTACATAGTTTTTAGCCTCATAAATGTCATATCTACCCCCATGCACAAGATCTTTACAAAGGCCCGACTCATCAAAATCTCCAATCTAACTTTCCCTAAAAGTAATATAAACAAAAATATAAGAAACATACATTGATGAAACATTATAATGTATCAAGACTTTACAGGGAATAGTAAATGAAAAAGAAATAATATAGGCTCTTATATACCTAGATATAGTTTGGATCATGGATAATATTAACCATAAAACATAACCTTATGACCTGCAGAAGGGGGGGGTGCACAGTTAGAGAAAACGTGCATTGTAGCTAGGAGGATCTATGGATGATGTTCTCCTTGGATTGTGATGTGAAAATATCCATCACACTATTAACAAATCCCTATGGGTGTCCATGAGAACCATATGGATATGTTTCCCCATGGAAATAAGGAATCACATGGTTGGTGAATAGTTTGGAAACCCGTGTGGCCAACCCATGTGCCACAATAAAAAGCCATATTTTATTAAAATTTTCCATTTCGATATAATTTTCTTCTTCACATGTTGTCTCCCCCATTTGAACCCCTATATAAATGGTGATGAACCCAATGCTCCACCATACTTTATAGATGAATCTCTATATATTCTTTTGAATTTGGTGTTTAATTATCTACTAAATAGAGCTCCTGGTATAAATTTTTCTTATTTCCATCCATTTTTGTGAGGAGGGATTATTTTGGTTTCATCTCATTTTGAATATCTAATCTATTTATCTCTAGGTTGTTCTTAATATTCGTTTTGCAGGCTTTTTTAGTATAAAACAAGGGCTACATTAGGGATAGTAATCATATACGAGCATGAGGTAGGCGATCTTTATGATTTTACCCATATTAATGATTTTTAAAAATGTGTATATGGATGTTCCATGTTTATGCCTTGTTTAATTTTATATGTTTTCGGATAAAGAGAAAAAACTGGGATTTTATGTGGGGTGAGAGACCCTTTATGGACTTCATTGGTTTTATTAATGACTCGACACGAGACCTAGGGCTTCCCATGGGGTATGCCAATACCATTGATATGGTTTAATTGATATGTTTTGATTTGTATCCAATTATGGTTTTCAATGATTTAAAATAATGTTTTGAAATTTTATTATCTTATAGAAAAGATGTGTTGAACTTATGTGATTGAAAAATTGGTTCTTATTTTATTTCAAATGGTTCATGAATTGCGTGTGTTGTTTAATGTTGTGAAAATTACATGGGAATTAATTTTATTTAATTTCATGTAATTGTAGGACTGTGGATGTGTTTTTTTGTTAAAAGATAAATAACCTTATTTAATGGATGTTTCGAAATGTTTTAATGAAGTGATTCATTTTTTTAAGGCCCTCAATATTTTTATGTGGTGGTTTGGGAATTTTTGAAATAGGGGTTGGGTTTAATTGTGACCTGTTGGTTCTTAAAGGTTGATTGGGACCATGGTAAATGATAAATAGTTTAGGCTATTGTGATTTTGATAAATGATGTGATAAAGATAGTATTTATGATAATATTATGGTTCGAGATGGTTAGATATTATGTTAAGATCCATGATTGGATTCATGGATTGATGCTCAATGTTTTCCAACCTATTACAAAGGGATTGGTATGTTGGAATGATGATACACTGTATAATTTCAGTTGGGAAAGACTGATGCTACTAGAACCTTGGTGCAATGTTGTTTCCCAGAGAATAGACATAGTGTTTTTAACTCTATAGTTATGGACAAGACATTCCATATCAAGGTTGAGGTGGTTGGAATGGAATTCTAGTTTCTGTTTGGATACTTGTGCTAATGATTTATGTTTTTAGTCTTGTGACATAGTGGCTGGGATATCTAGACCTGGCATACTAGATCCAAAATGGATACATGGTCTAATGATTCTTGTTTATTGATTATAGATACTTATGATATATTGTATGGGTACCCATACTGATACTTAAATATTCATTGGAATAAAAATATCGATAAATTAATTTTGTGTTAAATAAAATTTTAGACCCCTTTGGTTCATTGATTTGGCTCTTGGCATGGTCAGAGCAGTTTGGTTGGTTTGATGGTATGACAGAACGTAAAGAATTACAAATTTCTATTTATTAATTGTTTAATAGTAAAATATGTTTATCATTATAATTATTTATTTATTTCACATTTTATTACTTACTCATAATATTTAATTGTCTTTTATTATAATAAATACTATTAGTGGTTGGATTCCGAGTTGTACTTGTACCCGTCTCATACTTCCATGTCACTATGGTACCCTAGTAGATGCTACTTGTTTTAGGTACATGTTCATGATATGAACATAGTGGATATAATAAGTGTGGGATGATCTATTAGATAATGGTATTTTAGGTTAGGATGGGACTAGAGACTGTGTTCAGGGTTTTTCATTGTTTTAGTATTTTGGGGTCTGTTTAACAACATCCTAGAATGTAGAGTGTAAAAATCTTAATGGTATTTTGTTTCATTTGGTATGCCCCTATTGTTCCATTTACTGGCCACTTATTTATGTTATCATTTATTTCATTTGGTATTATTTTTTCTTTTATTTTAATCTGATAAGTGGGTATTGTCTCCCCAATGTATCTTTGTAGACATGCACTACTAGTCGACAACCTCTAGCATATAGAGAGTCACAGATAAGGACTTTTGGAGACCTGTCTTGGGGACCAAGTCTAATAGATATTATGTTGATATGTGATGAAGTTTTATCAGAAGAATGTTTTTTTCTATATTATTATTTTGGTGTGGTAGAAAATAGGCTTGGATCTTGTTTGGTCTCAGTAATGACCTCATTCACATGTTCTTGCAGCCCAATGTATGGGAGAAAATGGAAGATTCAATTGGTGGGAATTGATGTTCTATTTGGTTCTAATAAAATTCGTTAATTTTTACACCTTGGCTGGTTCACTTATATATTATGTATTGATTTATGATTTTTAATCTCTTCACTCAGTATGAAATGATAGGGTGTATGTGTTCATGATTCTCGTTTGGCACATAGGATTAATAGTTCATCCATTTGATTCCTATAATTTTTAGTTCCATGGGATTTATATTGTGGTATTATACTTTTTTATTTGTGGTTCATTCCTGTTTATCATTATTTAAATGTTGGTAAATTATTTTTCTAATAATTACTTTCTATAAATATGAGATTTTTTAAATCTTTGGTACTAAAATAGATTTAAAATGAGAATATATGGTTTTAAAATGAAAATCTTATTTAAAATGGAATATTTAATGATGGATTCTTAAAGAAATCAAGTACTAGTATCCCTAATTATGTAATTAGACCCTTTGTATGGGTGGTTTGGGTAGTAAATGTGCCCTAATTTTGAGGCCATAGGTTATGTGTTGTGAGACCATGCTGGGTCTGTATGTGACAAATAGTGGAGTGATTCTCATTATACCTTTGGTTTGGTTGTGATATCGAGATTATGAAATGTTGTTGTTAGTATGTTTGTGTTAACATGTGTGATCTATAATAATGTGGGATTCACATTGGACTGTGTCTCAGTCTGTGGTGATGTAAACTATTGGTGTTGTATCTGTGGGTGAATAAACTAGAACAATTTTTTCATAGGTTCATGGGATGTGGCATGATTCAGAGTGGGGGAAGGAGCATAGTTTGTGAGAAGTTATTAGTGTGGGGGACAATATTTATAGAACACGTGGATGTTTTTAGGTGTTTTGGGATTTTATGAATACTTTTTCCCTCATATGTGGGACATATGCAATTTATGTATTAATAATGTTTTTTAAAAATTCTTGTTTATGCCTTGGGTTGTTTCAAATAGAATCAACTTATGTGCGTATAGTTGGATTGAAGTCCAATTTCTGGGAGAATGATTTCTCAGATTCCTAGCCCTATTTTTTTAACAGTTCTCAACTTGGAAATAATTATTATCCATGGATGAGTGAGAAATGGAGATATTGATTCTATAGTTCCCCTAATAGTTTTGAAATAATGCCATATGTGATGGTTTTCATGTTTTTTTAAACTGAATTTTTGGATAAAAACATCAAGGATGCCATGAGTATAATAGGACTATTTATCAAGAAGCAAGATTAGTTGTTTGATCAGAATTTTGGGCCTAGTTCCATATATGTACTACTAATAGGACCATAAGGGGTCATCCGAAATTGGTTGCAGGGAATCAAGAAACTATGAGGTTTATAGTAAGGTCCTGATTGTGGGAAAAAGTTCAAGATGTACCAAGCCTTTTGTGATATGTGAATAAGTGAATTGGAAACAATAAGAATTAATGTTTGATTATTATAAATATGATTAACATTGGGTATATACGAAACCATTTGAATTTGTGCGGTCTTTTATTTCATTGAGAATTTTTTGGGGTTTTTGTGTTACTTTCTAATGATGTTTTAGTATACATTCGGATTACATAATATTATCCCAAATAGCATGAAATATTCATGGGGACACTAATAGGTAATTGGATCTAATCTAAGATACCTATAGGAATTTATGGGTTTATGTGCATTGGATTCTCAGAAGGTTTCTCACTTAGTGTAGTGCTAATGAAGTCAAATAGAGGGAAGTCATCCACCATCCGTTTGTGGGTGAGGACACTATGAAAGACCATATGTTTTCAATTCCATTTGTGTCATTATTGGTATGTGATAATGATATATTGTAATTATTATTTTTATCCCATGTGAGGGATATATGGTCATGTACACTTCTTAGTATATATAGTTATGGGAATCGAGCAGTGGTTGTTGGAGTGCTTGAGGAATGTGGTGGAAACTTAATTCTAATAGTGAGGCAGGGAGGTGTTAGTAATGGGAGTATGTACCTAGTTATAGAATGATTTTGGGTTTGAGGGGAAGACTTTGAGTTGAATATTGGGGAAAATAAATTATTAGGTACATGTTTATATTCATCATGAGGGCCAGGTGGGCCTTGGATTTGGTGGATGAACGATACATGCACTGGCCCTAAGCTCAGGATAGTTGTAAAAGAAAACTGGGATGTTATATTAGAAAAGTGTCAATAGGTGAAGAGAATGATGATGAAAATTTATGCATTAGTGTATTCATTGGTGTGGCCGTTTCACTAGAAGTCAAGGATAGACTCCACTAGTTCTATTTATATGGGGTTTGTAGCCCATAAGTTGGAAGTCCTCGTGTAAATGTAAAGCAGTAACATACCAACATAGGGAATAAGAAATTTTTTCAATTAGTCAGCCGAGGATGGACCAACATGGATTGGTAGAAGGAATTTATTTAATGAGTTTTATGAAACTTTTTTTGATTTTTGAATTGATAATACATTCTGTTAATTGGGGAAATATTTGGGGATAGGCCATGCTTGTCTTGGTTTGTGTTCATATGGATGGTAGGTATGCACGCATTTTTATTGTCTTTAAATGGTAGAGATGGATTCTAGTGTATGTTGGTTCTCTTATAAATTTTTGCGTGTGTATAATAGGGAGATGTTTTAGGTATGTAGTAAATATTGAGTTTTTTTGGTTGTCCTTTTTTTGATGGTGGAGCTTCCATGAACCCAAAGATAGTGGTTATAAGCCCTATTGTAAGGTGAGGAGCATCATAGAGTTAAATTGGTTGGTTGATTACACTAATTTTATTTTGGCTTGGATAGGACATGGTAAAAGATTTGTTATTACTTGGTTTGATAAAAAGGATTTTGGGTTGGGTTATAACTTATTGAGTGCTTGGGTTGTAGGTTGTACCATAGTTGTGCTTTGGATAATCCGTTTTGGGATGATATCATAGTGATTTAAATATTGGACAATCATATGTTGGTTAATGGGATTGGATGTCTGTTTGTTCCTTTGGGTGATAATAAGCGTTTTGTGATATTTACGTGTTTTTGGGGAGAATTAAACTAAGGTTTTATTGATTGCTTCCTTACGTGAGTATTTTTTATTTATTGATGTTTTATTATGCTATAATTTCGATTGTATTTTAATATTTCCCTCATGTATCTCATATGGTTGGTGTTTATGAATATGAGTTGAAGTTTATGCATACATTAGCTAGTATTGGGTTCATCCTATGGATTATAGAGGTAAAATTAATCTAGGTATGATAGTTTCTTAATTACAGGTGTTGTGACAAAATTTCCATGTTTAATAGGATACCTGAGAGATTGATATTGATACATGGTCCCCATAGCCCAAACTTCTATATTAGATGATTTTTGGTATATGGGAATATAGATTGGGGACAAAAAGTTATAAGTTTGATATATTTTAAGATCTAAAACTAAGAAAAATCATTCGATGATTTAAATTTTGGTTAATGGATGGTTTATTGGGAGTTAGATAGGTCTTGATGGTGTCATAGGGGCTTGAGACACAAAACGAAAGAAAAGAAGACAATATGTGTTGATAGAATTATTGGCACACAGGTAGTCATAAATTTTCACCACTATCATTTAGCCTATAATAGTGGGATAATATTTAGTGAAACCACATAGTGTGTCCAAGAGGCCATGTAGCTCAATCTCCCCCTAGACAGTGGTGATCACATGGTCACCACATTGTTTTTTAAACTCTTTGGGTGACTTAGAAAAATGTATAGCGTGATTTTTTAATGGGAGGATGGAATCGTACGGTTTGGAGAATTGTGCTTAAAAAGCTGCCTCATTAAAAAGTATGATTTTTTCATTTTCCATCGTAATATTATTTATTTATTCCTCTATTTTATCCCTTATTCGATCACTTATAGCAAGGGTGATGAACCAATAGCTCCTCCCTCATCCATGGATGATTATTGTTCATTTATATGGAATTTAGAGTCCCATTTAGTGAAAATAAAATCTACAAGTAATTATTCAACTTGGTTTCCTTCCATTTTATAAAAGGGTTTATTTGGATGTTTCATCTACTTCCAATTATCTAAATCCTTGTTTCCCTGAGGAGTTATTCATAATTGTTTTTAGGCCAGTTAATTTTAAATCAAGGACCTGATTTGGGAAGGTAATCATCTATGATAATGAGATAGGTATTCATTAGGATTTTCCCATAGAATTAATGTTTTTATATATGTGTGTGGTCATGAAATGTTTATACATCAATCAATTTTTTATGTATTTGGATAATGATAAATATTCATTCTTCTATTTGAGTTGTGAGACCCTCTATGAACCCCATCAGATCTATTGATCATTTGGCGGTGGAACTAGGGATAGACCTAGCATATGAAAAAACCCTTTAAATTTATTAAATAATGTTTTTTTATTTTGATCTACTTATGGGTTTCAATTAAGAGAAGTTTTTTTTGAAATTTTGTATGATTCTATAATGTAGGTGTTGACATCATGTGATTGAAAATCAGTATCTTATTAGATTTCATGTTGTGCTTGAATTTTCTGGGTGGTTATAAACTTGTGAAAATGAAATGGTGGTTTCATTTAATAAATTAAAGGGAGTGGTATTACATTGGCATCATTTTTATGTTTAAATAGAAATAATATTGTTCTTTGGATGTTCCGAAATGTTTTAAATAGGATTGTATCTTTTCTAGGGCCCAAATACTGTTTAAGTGATTTTTTTTTAAAATTGTTGAAAATGGGTTTTTTTGTTATTGTGATTTGTTTAGTTTTAAATGCCTATTAGGACCATGGTATGTAATGAATGATTAAGGGTATTATGTTTTTGAGAAATTAAATTATAAAGAAATAATTATTGATAATGGAATGGATGGGGATGGTAAGAACTAATTTAATGAAGCCTAGTTGAATTCATGGATTGATACTCCATGTATGTCTACATATGAATAATTGATTTGGATTTTAGATTGAAACATATTCCCTTATTTTTGGTGTTGTTCACTAATACTCCATGAATCCCGATGACCCATATTTTTCAGAGAACTGACTGATATTCATGGCTTTATGGTTATAGACATGGAATTGCATATCATAGTTGGGATGGTTATACATGTCATTTAGATTCTAGGTATGAAAACATTGATAGATGAGCCTACTTTTCTGACCTAATACATTATAGTTGGGTTGCCCATACATGGTGTACTGGATCCCAGTTTGATACAAGGATAAATTCTCCATATTTTTGGAAACATAAGCCCTATGATATTTGGTATGGTTACTCAGAATAATTCTATAAGATACATTATCTTAAATATAACTAATAAATGAATTCCTCATGAAAAAAAATAGTGGACCCTTTGGTTCATAGCTTAAGCTCTCAGCATGGATGGAGCAGTTTTGGTGGGTGTATGGTGTGAACGAACATAAGAATTTTAAAAGGATAATTAATTAATTGTTTAAAAGAAAAAAATGTTTTTATTTAAATTTAGTTATTTAATTCAACTATGATTTCATTTATACAATGTTGTAATAAAATAGATATTTCTTTAGATAGTTTGTTTAGTCTATTGAGTTATACTCACACACTTCTATGGATTCCATAGAATATGGGTACCTAAAATAAGATAATTGTTTTATGTTTAGGTTAAGTCTTGGAACAAAGTTGTTGGATTATGAATGGGATGATGGGTTGGATTATGGGATGTAAAATTCGATTCAAGACTCTGGACCACGTTTAAGGGTTGTCAAGGTTTTAGTATTTCGGGTTTTATTTTATGAATTTAGAGAATATATATTGTACATATCATTATTGTGTTATGTTTCATTTTGTTATGTCACTATTCATCTATTTACTACTAACTAGTTGACGTAATCATTTATATCTATTGATATTATATCATTTATGGATTAACATTGATAGTAGTTATGTTTTAAAAAATGTATCTCTACAAACACATTATACTAGTTAATATCCTCTAGAATATTGGGATCCATGACTGAGGTTATGTGGTGACCTAGATTACGGAATCAGTATAGTGGCTACCCATTCGATATGTTACATTCCATGAATATATTTTGTATGCGTGGAATTTTCAACATAATTTCTTCATTAATTTATAGACACCTCTATAATTGAATTTAGGGAACTTATATAATTCAAGATACATATACCTTTATTTGTTATATTAGTGTTATTTTTATAGATTTTTCATTATATAGAGTTTCCTTGATTTTCCTTTTTAACATATATTATTATTTTTAACAGATTTGACTATTTCAAGTATATAGGGTAATATTTAACATCAAAATATTTCCAAAATTCTCACTAAAATAATTTTATTATTCATTAACAACTAACACCTTATAATAAATATATTTCATCATTACATGATTCACCTCATAATTAAGACTCCATTACATTCCCATATTTAGTGTAGCCTCTGTAATATCAATTTTCATTTCAAAAAAATATTCAATTCTATCTTTGTTTATAATGATTTAATTTTAGAGACTTTCCTTTCTCAATAAGGTAAATATATTTATTATATATTCCTATTTTAAACTCTTTAGATAGATAAAAATTTTCATTAATGATTTTACTTCATTTTTTACATGTTCGTTTCAATGAAAACTTCACGCTTTATTATCAACATGTGATCAGGCTAGATTTATTCTCATTATTATTCACCACATAAATATTATTATTTCATCTAGACATGTTCTATGATTTTGGAATATTTTCTATTAGATTATTTTTCATAATCACTACATGAAATATAGTAAACATCTTCTGATTTACATAACTTACTATTATCATTATTCATTAAAATTTTATATTTCCCCCTAGAATTATTATATCGTTTAAAACATAGTATTCATTATTTTCATTATCTACATTGTTTAAATTCATTAATTTCATACAGCACACAAATTTTATTTGGATAGTCACCTTCAATGTGTATAGTTATCTCACACTTGAAGAACATGAGTGGGAGTTTACCTTATATTTCCCATTCCAATATTTAATTTGTTTTCAAATAAAATCCTAAATTTTTCTATCATCTTCATTAGTCTACTCTACATATATCGAGTAACAGAAGGTTAAAAATTATCAAAATTAATTTTAAACATAATGATGAATATGAATTCCATTATTTAAAATTAATTTTTAATAAAAAATAGATCTTCTTCAACTTCATAATTAGGAAGTGTATCGTGTATATCATTAAAGGAATGTTAATCCTTTTTATGGATACCTAAATTAATTATACCGAATAATTTAGGAATGTTTCTCATTAAATTTTTGTTAACAAAATAATCTACCATATTCTCAAAATCCTTATATTAAACTAAAACTCTCAGTTTCTATAGTGAAACAATCATCACTAGTTTCATCTTTAGTACGGTGACCCACCTTTTCAGTAAATGATTATTATCCTAATTACAAAACAAAATCATTCATTAATAACATTGAATAAATATTTATGGTTTCGTTTATTCAAAAATATGTATAAAATAAATGATTTAAATAAGGAAAATATTAACATATTGTTTTCTTAATCATCTTGAAGGAATCCATTATTATTACAGCATAGTTCACCTCACAGTATTTGTTTTCCTTGGGATATGCATCAGGATAAAGGGACGAAAGTAATTCCTAGTAAGGGATAAAAAATTGGAATGGAACATGATATTTTATAATAGACAAAACATGAGGAGAAACATGAGAGAATAATGATAAGTATAGATTGAAGAATATAAAAATTTGGGATCAATATAAAAATGATACATTCATAATAATATCATTAAGGATAACCGCCAAAGTGTTGTAAAACTTATTATGATGGTTAATCATAAATATTTCATAAATATGACAAGTATAGAGATGAATTATTAACCAAATACATTAGATCACTATCAGGGTGAACCATTAGTATGTATTAATTCATTTATTTTAAAAAGACCATATATCAGAGTAAATTAATTAATCAATTACACATAGAGAGAAAAACTAGTTTTATATAAAATAATTGCGTATATAAATGTCTAAGGAATAAAAATATCACCATTTTTAACCTATGATAATTTGTTTGTGTTTCATTTGTGGAAAGAAAATAAATTATGTATAATTAAATATATATTAATTCTCCCGATATTAAATTTGGAATTTTATTTAGAATTCTAAAGATAGTTATGATAAATCAATGATTAATTTTCAAATTGTAACAAATTTGTAACGTTGTCTATAGAATTATATTTATAAGAGGGAATGAAAGTATTTAAATGTTAAAAAAACATTTTGATAACATTACAATGATAATAAGTTCATGATATCCAAATAATATTGAAATTATATGAAAAACTAAAAAGTATGTATGTTGATAAAAATAGAGAGGAATACAATCACTTACCTAGTGGGAGAACAACTTAATGATTTAGGAGAGTACATTAAAACCCTAGAGACCCATTGTAATGTCTCAAGGGATGGAATCATAGGAAAAATTCCTTCATAATGGGGGTTTAATTAATGAAATGGGGATCAGATGGGGGTATACATAGAAAATATTATAAGATTGTTTATTAATTCTAAATAAATATATTGGAAATATGTATTGTCGAAATAAACAGTTAGATTACAAATGGTTTCAGATCATGATTTCTTCATTTAAAAAGAATTATTTTCAAAAATGTGAGATTTTTAATTAAACATAAATATTTCATATTATATTAGGTATCTGAAAATAATTTTTCCACAAAATATTGTTTTGAAAAACATTATCTCTATTTTAGTCATTACAATGTTTTTTATTAGTATGGAAAATGCTTTTATTTTGTGAAATTACAAAACAAAAACAAAATAAATTTTTTTTTCATGGGTTTAGTTTTATAAAGTATTTAATCATTATTAAATATTTATGATGTCACCAAACATATGACAAAACCAAAACTCAATTTTTACTATTCACCTAGAAAAGGTATTTTAGAAATTTCGTATCAATTTAACATATTATAATTTCATTGTGGTGAATTTAAATATTTCTTTATAAAAATAATTATTTAAATATTATAATCTTAACTTTTTTAAAAAGTCCATATTTAGTAAAAATATTTTTTATTATATAATGAACATTTTTACAATTATAAAAACTACCAAAAATTTTATAAAATTATATTATAAAATATATTTAAATATTAATTTATTATAAGTGTATGAAATAATATTAAATATTATTTATAATACTTAAATGTATCAAAGAAGTTTCTTTTTTGGTAAATATTTTCTCAATATATATTTTTAGATTAATCCATAAATTTATTTATCATGTACATTTTATATTTATATTTTTCTTTTAAAATAATATAATAATAAAATTGAATTTATTAAACCTCTAGTTAATTTAAAAGAAGAATATTTTTATTTTATAGCACTGAGGTCTAAATTCATAACCCCTTATTATAATTACATCTTCACTGAGTGTAAGGTACACAATTGTTATAGTTTAATGGTGCAGTTCTTCTAACATGGCCCTAGTAGTGATAAATACAAACTTGAACTTCTATCATAGTTGAATTCACTCGAGTTACACTTGTATAATTTTTTCATGAGCATAGTCATGGGGAAACCTAGTGGTTCTTCCTTCCTATAATGTTATGACATATGTGCTTCTATATGTATTGTCTTACATATTCGAGGAAATAATTTCCCAATTCTTTATCAATTATCTGTCATCATTACTCATAGTATGAACTTATTCCAGTGGTTATAATGATCAATAGTCAATTTTAACAACAGTTATAGTGATCAATGGTCATATTTACTAATGAACAAATGTAAACAATTACATGTCCCACAACACAATATATATATATATATAATCCACCATTAACATACTTCGTTATTTGGTATATCAATTATAAAAATTGTACATTTCTCATCAAAATTTCTACCATTTTCTAAATTATTCTTTTTTATTTTTACTATTTTTAAGGTAGGATTGATCATCATTAGAAAAGTCAAGCATATAGAGTTTACATTAGTGTGAAAATTATTATTATTTATTTATATCCCTATATTTTTTCTAGTTGTTATAGTAAATATATATTCATGATATGTAAAATTCATTCATAGTTATTAATTAATAAATAATAGAAAATTGTTAAGGTGAAACATGATTTCTTTTATTAGGGAAATTTTTTGGTTGCTACATACTCTACTATTAAAATAATTTTCCCTTCAAATTTATGTTTTTTCATAGAAAAGGGGGTATTTATATTTCATTATATCTCCATGATCTGGAGTTTCATTTTCTATATTGTAATTTTGGGACATGAATTTATTAGTAATGATAATATTTTCCAAAAAAATGTTCCCTTATGTCATGAATATTTATTGGTTCTTCTTGATATGATATGTTAAGTAACAATTCCATACCATTTCTATCTAGTATATGTGATAGGTCCAAAAAATACTTTCTTTAAATGGGGACGTGGAATATATCATGGACATTGGAATGATTTGGAAGTAGTTCTAACCTATATGAAACTTATCCAACAATGTCCATAACAAGTAATGGTTTACTATTCTATAGAATGTATTTCCACTTCTTTATAAATATAATTACCCATTTCCCATGGTGATATTTTGAGGAATACATGATCCATAACATGAAAATATAATTTTTTTACTTCAATTTTCATCATAATGGTTTTCTTACTTTGACTAGCATTGATATGTTTCTAGTTCAGATGAATTTATATGTAGTGTCTTTGAAAATATATGTTCCCAATAATTATAATTCTCTAACTTCATCCCAATATGATGGGGTTTTACACCTCTTCTATGAGATTTCATCATAAGTGTCTATTTCAATACTCTAGTGGGAAAATCATCACAATTGACTTCAATAAGTTGGAGATGTTGGTCGAAACTACATTAAAATAAAGAGACCCATTCCAAAAAATTTCATCCAATGTTTGAATAGTATTATAATCTAGCCCATCAATTTGTGGATAATATATTTTTCTATGATTTACTTCACTATTGAATTCATTTTGATGGATCCTCCAATATATAGATGTAAATATTTATCATGGTTAGAAACAATTTATAGTGGTTCCCCATGATGTATTACCACTTGATGATTATACAAATAAAGAAGGTGCTCAAGTGGGAAATATTTTTTTTATAATTATAGAAAGGGAAGACATTTTTAATTTATTAATTACTACCCATATGGAATTATTTCCCTTGAATGACTTTGGAAGATGGGTAACAATGTCCATATTGATGTTTTCCCACATCTATGTAGGTATGGGTAATGTTTGGTGCTCTCGTTTTAGTATTTATCACCCAGTCTTCACTAATTGGAATTCCAATCATATTCTACTATAATTATTATTATCTCATTTCATATTATTACAGAAATAATGTTCTTATATAACTCTATATATTTTGTTTTTTTTTCATGGATGTATTATGAATACTATGCTATAAGAATCATCGATAAGAACTTTATTTAACACGACTATATATGGGATATATAGCCTTATACAAAACCAAAGTATCCCCATTGATCATAATTAATCTTGGGAAACATCTTATTTTCCATAGACTCTATCTTTAAATTTATATTAGGATAATATCCTTTTAATTTCATGATCTTATACATTAATTATTGTTGGGAAATAATTTTGGAGACGATTCATAATGTTCAGCCAGTTATAATTTATATCTCCATATTTACCAATTCATTGACCAATGTATCCAATTCAATCCACATCATTGAATGAACTTTATATCTTCATAATAAATGTTTTAGAAACTTTTTTTCTTTTTAATATTTTTAATGGATTGAAAAATCATAGTTAAAATGATGTACCCGAACTCTCATTTGGCTCATTTTCAATTTCCATTTTATGAATATATACTTCAGACTCTGGTGGTGAATGTATATATCACACTTATCCACATAAATATAGTGTATCTTTATCTTTAATAGAGTTATTTCTACAAATAACTACAAACCATATATAGGATAATGTTATTCATGAAGAATTAATTTTCACCACTTATTGGAAATTACTTTTTTATTTTCCATTAGTACATATCTAATTATATTCAATGATAAATAAATATAAATGAAAAATACTTCCACATTAGAGGGTAATGTTAGAATAAGTGTAGTAATAGACATATTCATTATTTCATAGAAACATTCCTCACACTCATTTTTTTAAATAAAATTAATCCCCTTTAGGGTTAAAAATACCATTGGATTATAATGCTATGAATTGTTTTTCTCAAGCCTTCTGTAGTATCCTCATAGATCGACAATATTATGAATCTTGGTATATTTTTTAGGATGAGTCTAGTCCTCATAGATAGTTGTAGCATTTATTACTAGTTATTATGTACTCTTAGACCTTTTTTATCAATCTATAGTTGGTGTTTTCTTCATATTTGTTTGGGTGGAAGGATTAAATTTTCGGATGTTTCTGGGATGTTCATGGTTGGGGCTTGGTTTTCCCAAATGTGGCACCCACCTAGTTCATAACATGCACCCCAAGAAAGTGGATGTCTATGTAGTTGGTTCATGGTTTCAAAATATGTTTTCCCAACTAGTATAAACTATGGACCATAGTAGAGTTGCACCTATTTATTCCAATCATTTTTTCGAACCATGTTGCCTTTATATCTAACTCTACAAGCGATACTTTTTAACTCTTATTATTTTTACAAATTCGTGCATCCATTTTTTTCTCTGTGGACCCGAACTCAACCTAGAAAGGATTATACAGTCATGAAGACTCTCAGGACCCCTTTTTTTCTTTTAACCAATTCCTTGGTAGGTCAATTCATGGTATATATCATTTTATCACACATTGTTAAGTGGTTCTCCTTCTGTTATTTCTCTCATGTTGTCTCTTTATTTCATCCATAGGATTCGTTAAATCATCATGTTTTTATTTATCTAAATTACATTTATTTGGACCATAAATCATGGTTGTATTTCAAGATCCCCATTTCCATTTTTATTCATTGGAAAATCGCATAGTGTGTGTTGAGTTTTGATTCCATTAATAATGGTAGGTGGTTCCATTTTAGAATTATCCATATAATTAAACCTCAATTATCATTATATGTTTCAAATTTAATTTAATTGACTTAAGATAAATCAAATTGATGTGATTTGAAAGTGGTTATTTATTTGGAATGTATTAATGTTGAATCACCTATTTTGGAACCAGACAAAATCATGAATGTTTTGGAAACATTTCAATTCCAGGATGAGTCATATTTAAAAACAACCATTGGAACATAATTCCAAATGTTGGAACACTTATACATGTTCTTTTTGGGATTGGGTGAATGACAAAGAAGTCTATCTAGTGGGTCTAGAAGTATATGGAGTGTTAAACTAGAAAAACCAAATGTTTTAAAGGGAAATAGAGGGTGCTCACTTTTAGAACATTTTTCCAAATCGTTCATACCACTGCAGGTAACCGTGAGGCACTTCTTAAAATGGGGCAATGTCCTTGAGTATGGGGTGCACACAGTTTCCTATACTGTGTTCCAAGACAATATGAGGTGTTTCTTAGAGGTATTAGACTCCGCATAGTTTGCGAATGATTTATAAAACCGTGCGGATCAAAATATTTTGATGGAGTTTTTTAAATAAATTAATTAATTTAAAAATAAAGTGAAATAAAAAATGAAAACCTAATCTAATAATCTCCCTCACCCCTTAGTCACAAGACAGAAAAGGCCAAAGAGATCTTTCCTTTGACGGACAACGCCACCCTTTTCTTGCTCTATTATCATTGATTTAGGTATTGTTTCTCCCATTTCATCTCACGATCCATCACAATAATTCCCCTCATCCATTCTCCTTCTTGATTTAGATTTCAATTTGACATAATTTGAACCTAGTGCTCTTTGGTTCTTAGGTCATGTAGAAGGTCTCTCAAGACTCTTGGGTTCATTTTCCGACAACTTCCCTAGAAGGCGATGTGGTTCAGGTGATTTAAGTCTGACATTTTTGTTTTGAGGTGAGTTTGAGTCGTTTCTAATTGTTTCAAAAACATTTTGTTTAATACAATTATGTGTCATTGAATCCCTATTAATTAATCAGTAGGGAATTGATCTTTTCATAGTGGCTTCTCTTTGATTTGGTTTGGTGCTAATGCCTGAGGTTATGGTTTTTTTGGTTCCTTGGTCTCACACCATTTAAAGTGTGTTATTTAATTATTTTATTGTTCATAGTGTTAAATGTGTAGTGTGTTGGTCCTTAACTGTTTGTTTTGAGTATCCATGTCAAGCGATAATCGCTTGTGTTTTCATAGTTAAGTAAATATATGTATATGGGTTTCCTAGTAACATGTGTAAATATCCTTGGTAGTGATTACACATGTATAGGGCTAGGCATTCCCATGTATGTATTTATAAACTCATTCGTATGTGAGTGGAGTTGAGAGTATGAATATAATCATAAATGCGAGGATCCCCTTTCACATTACCATGGCCATGAAGGTGTATGCATAGGGTCTAGGTGTCCTCGCATGTATGTGAAAGTGTGTATTCTCAGTGGGGGAGAAACTGCTTTTAGTTAGAAATCATCAAGAGAGATTAACTAGATGGCATGGTTCCACCCTATGGTTGGATTCCTTTCCAAGTTGTCAATTTTATAAATGCATTAATAAATTTCTTATTTAATTTTTTTTAGAAATTAAATCTATGTAGTGAAGTATTTATATTGAATGACTCTTAAATGTGAATTTAGAAAGTTTCATTTAAAATTTTAAATGTAATAAATGGTTTGTGTGCTAATAAATATCATGTTTTTATAATAAAACACCTCTGATAGAGGTTCACTGCCATTACTCAAAAAAGTTGTGGTCAAACCATCCTTGGTTGACTTATTGTGTTTAAAATTTATGTCCCTTGATTTTATGTTGAAATATGGAATTTTTAGGACATGACCCTAATGTAATTATATTTTTTTACCTTATTATAAAAATTAAAAGGGCCATGGAATTGCCTACGTTCTTGGACTAGTTTTGAATTATATTTTACCACATGTGTTGTTTTATATAATTGTTGTTTACTATTTTGGCACATTTGGGCTACCATTCTGGTGTGCATTGGTGTGAAATTTAAATAGGTAATACCTTATATATTAAATGGTTACATTATCCTATGAATTTCATAATGAAAACTACCAGATATTCTCATCATTTTATCTACCTAATATAAGTTTGTTGAATTTAAAATTAAATGTGAAATGTGAATTGGAAATCATACTAGGTATATCAAACAACCTTATTCAGAATAATTGAATCTAGGATTCATGTCTGTAGAACCCCTTTCCATGTTGATGGAAGTTAGTAGAGTGAACCTTAATTAATGAATATGTCTTAATAAATTTAATAAAAAATGGTTGTAATTGTATTTGAACATTCCACACAAATATATGGAAACTGTTGAACAAATAAATAAATGGTTTCAATTATACATAACATTTCCACAACAATGGATGGAAATGATTGGGCCAAAATGAATTATTATATGACTTCTTTATTAAGTAGAAATGGTTAGACTCGAGATTATCTTGGATCTTGATCGGAGAATACTTTGAGAACTATTTTACCCTATTTCAAATTCAATGAAAACTTCTTATGGTTATGACTCACTTAGATATCATTCCTTGTCTTATATTTGGATGCTCAATATACTATAATTAGGTCCCCCATGTAGTACTATAGGATTCCTCATATACTCTCCTACTATCCAGCTTTGAAAAGTACATTCCTCAGATACACACTTAGAACCGAGTTTTTTCTTATCCCCATTTTACCTTGGATGCACTCTTTAGACTTGGTAGGCGAACCATCATGGAATGCATTGGACTAGGATCCTTATATTAAACCCCTACCCCTTATATAGACCCATAATCATCTAGATTAGAAGCCGTTGTGGATTATTTTTCCCTGGTTATTACTATGGGACTTAATTACTAAATATAATCATAGGATGCTTTAGATACACTCGTTGGGTCCAACATTTACAAGTAGGTGCCACGGTTAAAGCCCATTAGGCCTAGTCATTTCTTTTCCAAATTTTACCTTGTAAGAAACTCCAAGGAGTATATAGCTAACATTATCACATGTTACTTGTGAATAAACTATCAATACCCAATTAATGATCTTATTACACGTCCATACACAAGTCAAGGGCTGAAGAAGTTACTTGGGTATTTAGTTACATTTTACTTCATACATAACTTCTGCATCCATGTACATTGTTTAATTTATACCACACTGTTGGGATTGGGTTATAAAATGGTGGTGCTGGCTTACTAAGATTTATATCTCACACCCTACTCAGGATACCATTTCACTAGGGTACTTGAGTAGACCATTATAATTCACATGTCCCTGAACCTTTCTTATTGTTGTTTACATGTACCTGATAGATAGGGGAAATGAACTGGGCTAGAGGTCAGGTTTCTCATGGAGATTTTTTTTGAATTTTAGTTTTTTTCTTTACTTGAGTCTTTTATTATATTGTATTTCAAATGAATGTTATACTTTTTACTACTTTTTGATGTATCAATACCTTATCAGGAATTCATATATTGTATAATCTAGCACTGGACAAAATTTTTCATGTATATGAAATATGTCTTCCATTGATTTATAATTTTATTTACTCCATCCGATGTTTATTGTTATTAAATCTGTTATACCACTCTGAAACTCTGATAAGAGGGAATAGTCTCTCCACTAACTATCCTTACACCGTCGCTGCTAGCTGGAAGCCTCTGACATACAGGGAGGCACACTTGAGGTCATGTACAGACAAGTCCATGCACCGTATTAGTGGTGATCCATTTTTTTATGTTACAATGTGGCATTATAGAAGGTTCTTCATTTTGTCTTAATATTTTGGGTTGGTATATAAGAGACTAGGAATGTGCCGGTTCTTGGATAATAGTCGTTCTTGGGACTAATCACCCCATGTATGTGGAATGACCAAGTTTCTAGGGATACGAGTTTTTTTATGTTGTCTGTTATTGCAATTTATAATATTTCACCTAGAGTGATTGGTGTACATTCCACTGTAAATTATTTATGGAATTATTAAAATTACCCTTGGCCTATTATGTCAAGGATAAAATTTATAGGCATCACAATAGGCACTTAGAAATTAACAATCCATGCATATATGACAAGATACATAGTTTCATTAGTATGTTTCCCACAATGTATGATTTTGTGCATTATTGTTATTTCATGATTTGATTTTACCTCAACAAGTAATATATTAGCATGCCTTTTGTGGTTAACGCCCGTTATAGCATACTTATAGGATTTAAGCTTGTTTCCCTAAGTTAGCTAATTGTAGTGACATGCTATCTTACATTCATATATGTAAATGGTTTCATAGGCTATTTTTATTTGTTGTAGATATAGTGGGATCCATTTATCAATTATAAGGTGTAAGGGAGACTTATGGTCGGTAAAATGTAGCATGAGTAATTGATCCATTGTAAAAGGATACTATATTAAATTGTTAAGTTCAGTTTACTTTGACTAAATTGAACCAAATACCAAACTATAAGAATTATGGGAACATTTTTGGTTGGATGAGGTACACCCATATAAATTGGACCATGATGTTTTATCATGTTAAACTGTGAATTGACATTGGTATCGATTAATGGGAGCCAAATTTCAATCCATGAAGTGTATGTGTGTTTCATGAATTGGGAAATCGAAACCCATATTAAATATGATGACATGAAACCTTGTGAAATGTCTATAAATGTGAAAGTGGTTTATTTTGGATCAGAAATGAAATTTTTATCATTTAAAAATGAAACTGGACCCATATAGGTGAGTTGGAGAATGTTTTTTTGAGATGAATTTTTGTGTTTTTTAATATTAATAATTTGTACGATTGCAATTGGGTTTCATTCTTGAAAACCTGGGTCAGTTAAAATGGGACCTTCATAGGTCGCCTTATCTACTTTAAGTCGTTTATCTTTATAAACTACATATCATGTGATGGATGTTAAAATGTGTTTAGTGGTTAAGAAAAGGATATTATAAAACATGCTTGTTATTCAAATGGTATGTTGGTTAAAAACCATGTACCATGTATTTATATTAGAAAAGTGGTACATGGTGTTTTGATTTAATCCTTTGAGGATTAAAGATTAAATGTGATTAAATATAAAGGGCTTAGAAATGGAACTTTTAGTGGGGTTCGGTATATAATACTCTCTTGTAAGGGAATGTTGATTTTCACCTTTGAGTTTCCTTGGAATGGAATCATAAGCATTTTATGTAGGTGTTCCTCCTTTTATAAATAACTTGTTTGATTGGATTTTAATCCCAATGGTTTCCTTAAGCATGACCTCATTCTAGGGACAACATTTGATCTTTGTAAGGGGGATATCCCATGTTTGGGGCACCCTTAGAGAATTCATTCAATACTTATACTATGAGCTTTCGAAATTTTTGCTGTTGTTGTCTATAGTAGGCCATTTAGTTTAAAAGTGACAACCTTGTTTGGATGGGTGGTCTTGTTTTTCATGACCTTGTGATGGGCTTGATCATCGGGTAGTGCTCATTTTCAGCAGGTCAAACATGTCTTGGGCATGGTTTGATACCTTTTAGTTGTTTGACCCTATATTTTTCTTAGTAATGGATGACTGATTATGACATTATCCTGGAAAATGGTTATTTGAGGCAATACAACTCCGAAATAAACCATTATGTTCTGTTGTGTATGGTATCAGGTCATCTTCATGTAGAGTGACTTGAGTGTTAAAAAATCAGTTACATCACAATGTTTGGGATGGATTTCAGAAGACTCTGGAGTTTTGACAAGCTGGTATCATTGTTATGATCTAGTGTGCTTAGAAGTGACTAATTTTCTTCATTTTTTTGGCTAGGACACAATTAATGTGGGTAGTGTCTTGTTGATATTATTACTGTTCCATTCCAAGTTGAAGTAATGCCTAATGGGACCATTGGTAAATGGTTGGTTATTACTTGAATGCACTAGAGGCTTGCAAGTCTTAAATCATGTCAGTTCTTTCTTGGCAGCATGACTTTGATCTGGTTCAACTATTTAACCTTTCATTTTTGGGTTTTTTTACTAGAAACACAATCTTAAACCCTCTTAGTGTACACTTATTAAGAGATTTGTATGTCCCCTATCTTGATTTAATCCTCAATGCACTAAGAGAGCATCATCTTATTATCACACTAAATCTTTACAAGCAGTTGAGATTACTGGACGATATTTTTTAGCGTTACAATCTTATAACATGGTTCTTTACGAGGCTTGGTTAGTCCTATGTGATTCATTGGCTCCCACATAAGACTTCCTTGGTCAGTCTCACAGACTCTACTCATTCCTTTTATTTTTATTCGTCCGCCTAAGCAGAAAATCTTCGAGATACGTCGACCAAGTGGCCAAACTCATTCTATACTCCTTTATTTTGATGTTTATAGTTGTAATTAGCATTTTTAAAGAATGTTACTAGTTTATGGTAAATGGAATTTTATAGTCGGTATTGTCTTATGAGAAAGACTGCTCAAATAGTTATGTTAGGTCGATCAGAATTCATCAATTTCTTTTTAATGAAATAATTCCAGTAGCATCATAAGAACACTCAATGTTGTTCCTTGAAAGACAATTACAAAAGTGGATATACTATGGCTTGGAATTTCTCCCTTCCTTATTTTAAGAGGTATGGTGTGAAGAACCATAGGTCAAGTGTTTATTGAGACATTGACATAATCGTTTCCCTATCTGAACGGTCTCAAGTACGCCATGTTTGTTCTTTATGTTTAACATTGAGCATTAGATTGGGTTGTAAAGGATGATGTGGAAAATGCACAGGTAATGCATAAGGTGCATTGGGCAATGGGAATGAAATGTAACCATTTGAAAAAAAAATTATTACCCTTGTCATTTTGGTGATTTTTACATTGTTCCCAAAGAATTTTTAGGGGTGAGATGTTTTTAAGGAGGGTAGAATTTAGAATCCCATGTTTTTGAAATGGACGAAAGTACAAACATTTTTGATCTGTTTCAATTACTAGAGGAGTTAGATTTTAAACCGAGCATCAAAACCTAATTATGATGTTTAGAATAGTTATACATGAGGTTTTTGGACTTTTGTGAAGGTCCAAGATGTCTCCAAAGTGGCTTGAGATGTTTCGGGAGTGTCAGACCTAACTAACATAATGTTTTTAGGGATAGTAGGGGGCATATGGTTTGTGCGCGGTTTGCTAAACCATGCGACCCACTACAAGTAACCGTGCAACCATGTTTAAAGAGGGGGTGTGGATTTCTGAATGGTCTATAAACGTTTTCATAAATTATTCCCCAAGACCATGTGGTTGTTTCTTGGAGGCAGTAGGCTCCATATATTTTTCAAATTGGTTGGCAAACCTTGTGGGTTAAACGGTGCTGACATTTGTTTTTAAAGATTTTAATAAAATTAAAATAAAAAATTAAAATAAAAAATTTAACATAATCTAATATTTAACATACCCCTTAGTCACACGATGAAAAAACCCAAGGGGACCCCCCTTTGATGCAACACGACTCCCTCGGGCTATTATACTTACTTTGATTCAGGCCAGTTTTCTCTTGTTTCATCGCAAGATCCATTTTGTTGAGTCATCTCCTCGCTTTCTATCCAACTTCCAGTTTATCTTATACCTAATAGGAATCTGATGAGGTGTGAAAAGACCCTAGGTTTGGGTGTTAATGGGGTTTCTAGTTTTCTTCAGTTCTTAGGTTGTGCATAAGGTCTATCGGGATCCTTGGGTGCCGGTTCTGGCTACTGCCACTAGAGGAATGGTGGTTTGGGTGATTTTGGTCAACCTGTTTTTTCCGACATGAGTTTTTGGGGGCCCAACTTGTTTCTCACCTCCTTTATCAATACCTTTATGTTACATTGACTCCCTATAAATTAATCAGTTGGGAGTAAAGTTGTTCTGGTTTTTATGACTTCGATTTGGTTTGTCGTTGACACTTGAGATATGGGTTTTCCTTTTTTTTCTTGGTCCCACACCATTTAAATTGTTTTATTTAATTATTTTAAGGTTATTAGTGTTATATTTGTATTGTGTTGGCTCCTTCTTATTTGTTTCGTGTATCCATGTCAAGGGAGACTCACATTCCTATGCATAGGTAAGTAAATATATAAATGTCGGTTACCCTGTTCTATGTAAAAATATTTTTGGAGGTGTATACACATGTATGGGGATAGGTGGGTGCATGTATATGTATATAAATGCATCTGTAGGTGAGTGGATATGGGCATATTCAAATAAGAATATATGTTAGGATATCCTTGCACATGACCATGACCATGTGGTTGAGTTCACAAGTGCTAGGTTTCCTAGCATGTGTGTGAATGTGTGTATGATCAGTGGGGGAGAAGTTACTTTTACGTAGAAAGCTACCTGATCTGAAGTGGATGGCATTGTTAGACCCTGAGATAGGTTCGCTTTCCAAATCCTCAATTTTATAAATGCATTAATAAATTGATTAATGCTCTTTTATTAGAAATTAAATCCAAGTAGTGAAGTATTTATATTGAATTCCTCATAAATGTGAATTTAGCATGTTTCATTTAAAATGATAAATATAATAAAGTATTTGTGTGATAATAAATACCATGTTTTTATAATAGAACCCCTCTAATCGATGTGCGCGTCCTTTAATCTAAAATTTAGTGGTTCCACCTTGTTTGTTTGACTTGTTGTGTTTGAAATTCATGTTCCTTGATGTTTTTTTTTGAAATATAGAATGTATAGAACATGGCCCTAATGAAATTAAAAAAATATAGTTTTCATATTGAAATAAATAAAAGGTCCAAGGCACGACCTATGTTCGTGGACAATTTTTGAATTGGATTTAACCATGTGTAATTTTTTTCCATAGTTGTCGTTTAGTGTTTTGACCAATTTGGTCCACCGTTTGGTTGTTCCCTTACATGACCTTTATAAAGGTAATAATATCTATAATAAATGGTTGAATTATCATATAATTTTCAAAATATAATGTACCTAGTATGATATTCACTTTTCCTACATAAGGTAAGTGCTTTGAATTGAACATTAAATGTGAATGTTAATTGGAAAGCATAGACAGTATATCACTCAAACATATTAGGATTTATTAAGTAAATTGGGAATGACTGTATCACCCCATTCCATGTTGAAGTAAGGTGGTGGAGTCAGCCTTAATTATTGAATATTCCATAAAGGATTTAATAAATAAATGGATACAAAGGCACTTGACCTCCCCACAGTAATGGAAGGAAAGGCTTGGTCTAAAAAATAAATGGTAGCAATGATATATGACCTTTCCACCCTATTGTATGGAAAGCCTTGTAACAAAATGAATTATTCTATGACTTCTTTATTTAATAAGAATGGTTACAATCGAGAATATCTTTGATTCTAATCAGAGAATAGTTTGAGAACTCCAGTACCCTATTCCAAATTCATGGACATCTTTTGAAGGTTAAGACCTGCCAAGATCTTTTTTCTTGTCTTATCTTTGGATTCCCGGTATAGTACCGTTATGTCCCCCACGTAGTACTACAGGATGCCCTAGATACAATACTTCAATCTAGCATCAGACAACTGGTTTTTTGGAAACACTCCTTGGACCTAGTCCAGGCTTATCCTTGTTTTAACTTAGATGAAATCCTACGACTCAGTAGGCTCCCCATTGTGGAAGGGCATGGAATATGCTCTTTAGATTACACCCTTACCCTTTAGATATACCAAAATTCTATTGGGTTAGCATCCCTCATAGATTATGTTTTTTTGGTTATTATCTTGGGTCAAAATTACAAAAATATCAACACATGATGCCATGGATACGCTTCTTGAGTACGACATTGACATGTAGATGTCATTTTTAAATCCCATCAAGGCTAGTCATTTCTTAGTCCCATTTTACAGTGGAGGAAATGCCTTAAGCTCTCTAGGTAATTTTGTCACATGTTACATATGAATAAAATATAAATAATCAATTAATTGATTGATTTCATGTATAGACACCAACCGAGTACTGAAGCTGGTACTTTAAAATTTATTTGGATTATACTACTTACTTAACTTTTTCATTCCATAATAGTTTTAATTTACACCACGCTGTTGGGATTGAGTTCAACACCACTATTTCCGGCCAGAATAGATTTATATCTCACACCCTACTTGGGCCACTATTGCACTTTGGTACTCAAGTATAAAATTCCTCGTCATTGGGACTTAGACCATGCTTGTCGTTATTTAAATGTACACATTAGTTTGGAGAAAATAATTGAGATAGAGCTCAGTGTAAAGAACCGGAAATGTCAAGGAATTTTTTTTTTAATTTTCTTTGGAATTTTACAAGAATGCAGTTTCTGACGGCGCCTGATTCCGAGGCCAAGTGTGCCCAGAATCAATTTCCAAAGTTTGACTCGGGTAAGTTCAGTGAACGAACGAGTGGGTTTTTATAACTTTTGAACCGGTTCTCAGAATCGAATTCTGAGGGCATCGATGGAATCACAACATCTGTATTTTCTTAGAAATGCCTCTTTCGGAGTTGCGTTTTCTCGGGTGTGGTTTTTAATTTTGGGGATTAAAGTTAAGAAATAAAATAATGTGGTACAACAAACTTTATTTTATTTCACTTTAATCCACTTAAAAGCCACTTTACGCTGCTTAAGCTGAGTTGAAGCGGATGGGGTAGAACCCGAAATACCCTACCCTCTTGGTAGGATATTTGTTAGGTGGGGCCCGCACGAGCCCCACCATTTCTTTTCCGCTAAGTAACGCACTCGCGAAAACCCATCAATATGAATGTCAACTGACACATTTTCATAAATTCTTAACGCACCAATTAATTTGGGCAGTTTTATTCATTGAATTAATTCTACGAATTAATGGGTCGTTACTTAACTTATCTTTTTTCGTTTGTTGGAATGATAATAAAATAAGACCAACACTATTCTTATTAAGGGTTTTTCGTTGAGAGGATTTGACAGAAACCACAAGTTCTTCCTCCTTCTTCGCGAAGAATGCGAAGAACGCGAAGAACGCCGGCCTTCGACGAAAGGTGACGAAGAACGCCGAACCCGCGGAGATCGACGACGCGAAGCCTTGTACTATAATGCCGACGAATCTCCCTTCGCGATGGCTGATTCCATGAAGAACTCTCATTCGACGACGCTGAGGTAGGGTTTTTAATTGAGTATAGTAATACCCCTTTTTCCTCGGATGTTTCCTATTGAAAATAAAGAACGCGGATCAACTCAATATTAAGTTGATCTGTGGGAAGTTTGGTTATGGGATGAGTATTCTAGATTGCGGGAAATCGGTAGGGGTTTGTTGTGAAATAATTTATTTTTCCCGTGATCGTTTCATTAAAAATAAAGAACCCAGTTTCATAAGAACAAATTTAATTTATTAAAATTTTTGTTTGATATGTTGATTTGTCCTTCCCGATTGTTATCGCATAACGCGGAGGGTGCGGGCCAAACGAACAGGGCCCGACAACCCTCCTCAGTTCTTCGTTGTTGTGCGGATTTGGCGGGCAATGACAAAACGTGGTGCAAGGGCGATTTGATGTTTCCGCAGTGAAGAACGGGACCCGGGAGGAGCAGCGGCGCAGACGAGTAGGAAAACGGACCACCGGAGAAACTCTGGTGGCCCGCGGAAGCCACCGGAGGCGGCGGCCAGCGGACCCACGGTCGCGCGGGTCTGGCTATCATGCACGGGACGCGGCGATGCCGCGTCTGTTGACTCCAGCGCAGCCCCACGCGGGGCCGCGACACTTCCAACCCGCGGGGGCAGCACCCCGCGGCTGCCACGCTCGGCCACTCGGCCGAGCCGAGCCAGGCCGCGCCCTGGCCGGGCGGGACCAGGTCCATCCAGGCGGACCGGGTCGGGCGACCCGGTTCGTCCGACCTAGGGGGGTCGGGCCGGGTCGGGTCGACCCGGTTCCGCCGACCCAGGGGGGGTCGGGCCGGGTCCGCCCGGGCCCAGACACCCCGTCTTCGGACCGTTTTCGGTCTTTTCCACGTAACATGAGCTTCAGGCCTCCTAACGACGCGCCGTCAGCGGCGATGCGATCCTTGGATCGAGGCGGTCGATTTGGTATATCGTACTCAAAGTTTCGGAATACTTTGGGTTTAGCCGGGTTGGTTCATACACGAAACCAATCGGGCCCTCGGAACGGAAACACCTATATCTTGAGCTCCGGACGTCCGATTGACGTGTCGTCAACTTTGTTGCATTCCTCTAAGTGAGACAGATCTTTTGGCTTACTCCGATCGAGGTTTGGATGTCGTTGGAGTGCGGTCGGGCTGGTTCGCTCACGAATCCAACCGGGCCCCTGGAACGAAAAAGCCAATAACTCACAGACCGGGCGTCCGATTGATGTGTTGTCTGTCTCGTTGAACTCCTCTTGATGAGACGGAACTTTTGGCATACTTATCCCGAGTTTTGGTTGCTGTTGGATAGTGTCCGGGTTGGATTTTACCCGAAAACCAACAGGGCCCCTGGAACGGAACAACTATTATCTTTCAGACCAGACGTCCGTTTGACGAACCATCAGCGACATTAGTGATCACGTTGAGAAACGGTCCCTATGAGTATACCCTATGAGAGATCGGGGTACAGTTGAGATATGGCCGGATTGGTTCGCACACAAAACCAACCGGGCCCCTGGGACGAAAAGGCTAATAACTCACAGACCGGGCATCCGATTGACGCGCCGTCTGTTGTGTTGAGACCCCTGTGAT
The DNA here is from genome assembly GCA_963277665.1 of Viscum album. Classification (NCBI taxonomy): domain Eukaryota; kingdom Viridiplantae; phylum Streptophyta; class Magnoliopsida; order Santalales; family Viscaceae; genus Viscum; species Viscum album. The sequence continues at coordinate 37,398,704 of OY728143.1, forward strand.
GAGGCGGTCCCTTGAGATACTTCATCGTTGAACCTTCTGATACTTGTTGTATCGACCAACAGCTCGTGGAGCGGACCCTCCTGGAGACGAGCGTGCGGAATACGGAGACCGTGTAGCCGGCTGAGACCTGACGACTGCTTGACCGATCGACTCGGTGTGTTTCGGACAGCCCAGTTGGAAGCGCTTGGTTGTAGCGGCAGACCCACAGCGGAGGAGCGCTTGGTTGTAGCGGCAGACCCGCGGTACACAACAGAAGGAGTACCTTTTTCGGCTTTGAGGGGGAGCGCTTGGTTTTAGCAGCAGACCCATGGTGGGAAGCACATGGTTGTAGAAGCAGGCCCACATTACTCGACATGAGGAGTACCTCAGTAGTCTTAGGTTAGTGAGCAGTACCTCGGAGTTGTGACAGGACCACTGTACACTCCAGAGACGGAGCTCTTCAGTAGTTACGGTTTCAATAATGAAAATCTTGGTTTGAGATGAGACTTTTGACCTTGTGTTTACCTCATGTTTGAGATGAGTTACTTGATAACTTAGGTATATGTATGGGCATATACCTGGGTAGTGGTTATCCGTTGTTTTCTAAATCCATGTGTTTCCTCAAGATTGAGATGGGTAACTTGATAACTTAGGTATATGTATGGGCATATACCTAAGTAGAGGTTATCTGTTGAGATATTATTTGTGGTTATCCTTGTTGGTTTTAGTGAGGCCTTGAGGGTCTCGGGGTCCCTACTGAGTATCATTATACTCACCCCTGCACGGACTATACCCGCACCTCATTGTGTTGGTTGCAGACGACGGGCAGTGCTGATGGAGGCCAAGTGTTCAAGGACTGGATGGTACCCGGAGGTGGACTACACGACGAGTCAGTACCCAGAGGTGGACTACACAACAAGTCAGTATCCAGAGGTGGACTACATGACGAGACGAAACACAGAGGAGGTTGACCAGCGAGAGCGTTGAGGAGGCTATCTGTACCTACCCTTCAGGTAGGATTCGTGGTGGATGACCAGGAGTTGTGCCATCTGTACCTACCCTTCAGGTAGGATCCGATGAGGACGACCCAGGAGCTGCTTCCTTTCTTCCAGCTGTTGCCTTTTTTTGTTGTACTGTGTTCAGTTGTAGTTGTACTTTCATTTGGGTTTGTATTCTGGCCCATTTACTTTTCAGAACATTCTTTTGTACTTAGTTTTTTCCTTCCACTTGTGGTCTGTGGTGTTTTGTTTACTTTTATAAAGGTAATGCCTTCCCAGTTATCGGGATTTACACCTTTGGTGCTAGTCTCCAGCCCCTGGCCTATGGAAGGCGGGCTTGGGATAGTCACGGCACGGGCCCCGAGGACGGGTCGTGACAAATTGGTATCAAAGGGGTTCGGTTCTACTGTTGAACTTGGGACTCTGATCATTTTTTTCCTTTCTGTGAAGCAATAGTGTTAAGAGTACCAAGTGTGGTTTTCAGTTCAGGGAGTCAAGTGTTGGTGCTAGCGGCCGACGTATCCATACACCAGGACCCTGACAACAGATTTCCGACTCCGTGCACAAAAACACTGATTGCGTGTGTGTTTCCAAAAGTTTTTTAATGTCAGCTCAAACTAGGTCAGCTCACGAGGTATTATCGTTTGACCATGTCACGTTGTTTTTTTCAGGATGCCTTTTCACGGACGACCAGCTAGAGCCCAGAGGGACGTACGTACTGACAGCTTGTCGAGCGACGAGGCTTTGGTACATGGCCCTCTTGCAGTTGAGGCACCAGCGGAGGCACCAGTGGTACTACCATATGCTGGGCCACCGATGCCACCAGCCCCATCAGTAGGTGATGCATGCCACTTGAGCGCGCTGCATGAGTTCCAGCGCCAAAGACCACTCAGGTTCCGGGGAGAGACGGACCCGCAGGCGGCTGAGGATTGGATGGAGGCTGTGGTGAGAGTCTTCAGGCTAGTGGGGACGCCGACAGACCTCATGGTGATCTTTGATGCCAGCCTTCTTCAGGCAGCAGCAGGCAGGTGGTGGAGCCACTTGTTCCAGTTTTGCGACGGGATGGCCTTCATATGGGAAGACTTCAATACCTTCTTCAGGGTGGAGTTTGTGCGAGTAGCTCTACACCCCGAGCGTGTTCAGGATCTGCTGCCTTTTCCGTGTGTTTTTCGATCAGTAGCCGAGTAATCTGTGGGCAGTAGACAGATGATGTAGAGGTCCAAGAGGGCCAGAGCTAGCCATACGAGGAGTAGGAAGTATTATGAATGCGGCAGAAAGGGTCACCTAGCACGTGACTTGTCACGACCCGTCCTCGGGGCCCATGCCGTGACTACACCAAGCCCGCCTTCCATAGGCCAGGGGCTGGCGACTAGCACCAAAGGCGTAAATCTAGATAACTAGGAAGGCATTGCCTTTATAAAACTAAACTAAACACCACAGAGTACAAGAGGAAGAAAAACTCTAGGTAAAACTGAAACAAGCTTTGCTGAAAGTAAATGGGCCGGTAAAACAAGCCCAACTGTAAAGTACAAGGAAAAAGACAAAAAAGCTGAAAGGTGACAAGCAGCTCCTGGATCGTTCACGAAGGATCCTACATGAAGGGTTGTTACAGATAGCCTCCACAACGCTCTCACCCATCAACCTCATCCGAGTGTCGTCTCGTCGTGAAGGCCACCACCAGATACTGTCTCGTCGTGAGGTCCACCTCCGGGTACCGTCCAGTCCTCGAACACTCGGCCTCTGTCTCCGCTGCCCGTCATCTGCAACCAACACAATGAGGTGCGGGCATAGCCCGTGCATGGGTGAGTATATCGATACTCAGTAGGGACCCCGAGACACTCATGGTCTCACTAAATCCAACAAAGATAACAATAAAGAAGATCTCAACAGATAACCTCTACCTAGGTATATGCCCATACATATACCCAAGTTATCAAGTAACCCATCCCCATCATGAGGAAACACAAAGATTATGAATCAATGGATATCCACTACCCATGTATATGCCCATACATATACCTTAGTTATCAAGTAACCGAACTCAATCATGAGGTAAACAAAAATGTCATAGACTCAGCTCAAACCATGATTTTCATTATCGAAACCGTAACTGTTGAAGAGCTCCGTCTCTCGAGTGTACAGTGGTCCTGTCATGACTCTGAGGTACTGCTCACTAACCTAAGACTACTGAGGTACTCCTCCGATCAAGTACCCCGGGCTAGCCACCCAAACACAGTAGTGCTTCCCGCTGGGGTATGCCACCCAAACACAGTAGTGCACACCCCCTAGTAGCCTACCTGAGGTACTCTCCGGACGAGTACCGCGGGTCTGCACTGTCACACAGGTAGTGCTCCATCCACCATGGGTCTGCACCTCACAAAGTAGTGCTTCGTCCACTGGGCTAGTCGACTCACTCCAAGTCGAGTCGGTCAAGCAGTCGCCAGGTCTCAGTCGGCTACACGGTCTCCGTACTCCACACGCTCGTCTCCGGGAGGGTCCGCTCCAAGAGCTACAGGTCGATACTCCAAGTATCTCAAAGTACCACAAAGAAGTATCTCAAAGGACCGCCTCGTCATAGGGGTGTCAACACAACAGACGGCGCGTCAATCAGTCGCCCGGTCTGTGAGTTACTAGCCTTTTCGTTTCAGGGGCCCGGTTGGTCTCGTGTGCGAACCATCCCGACCGTATCTCAACTGTACCCCGAACTCTCATAGGGTATGCCCATAGGGACCATTTCTCAACGTGATCACCAACGCCGCTGACGTTTCATCAAACGGACGTCCGGTCTGAAAGTTATCAGTTTTTCCGTTCCAGGGGCCCAGTTGGATTTAGGGTACAATCCAACCCAGCCATATCCAACTGCGTCCAAATCTCAGGAGAAGTATGCCAAAAGTTCCGTCTCATCAAGAGGAATCCGAAAAAGCCGACGACAAGTCAATCAGACGTTCTAAGCTCAAGATATAAGTGTTTCTGCTCCGAGGGCCCGGTTGGTTTCGGGTTCGAACCAACCCGGACATACATCAAGTGACACCGTTTAACCAAACCGATCACACCATTGCGATCCATACGGAAAAACACACAAGATGGACTACCCATTGGTCCAAAACGGATAACCGGTGAAAAAGTTTCATTTCACCGCAACATGTGCGAACCGGGCCTCATGGGGCCCACAGCTTGACCTCGACTTAAATATCCAAAATTGGTTTTGAAACATCTGTCTTAATTCCAGGGTCACAACCTCGTAGACGGTTCTACATTCCGACATCGTATGAGAGAGATATGTCTGATACAATATCCCGTAATAATAATAATAATAATAATATTCGGTGTTTCGTGGGCCCGTGCCACGTACCAGAATTTAGTATTCAACATTTGACTTGAATCTACCGTCTTAAAGACAGGGTCACGTCGCCGCTGACGGCAAGCCAATCGGACGTCGCACGCATGAGTTATAGCAGGTTGAAGATTTAATAATAATATTAAATCTATTATTTTCCTAGCGCTTCGGGTACCTGATCCAAAAACCCAAAAAAGAAATCTAATATTGGGCTCATAAATTCTGTCTCGGAGTCATGGTCACACTACTGCTGATGGTTCGTGAAATCGAGATCGCACGAGGAAGATACCGTCAAAATACAATTTTTCTAACAAAAATAATAATAACATTATTATATCATTTTTATTTTTATTTTGATTTAATTCCTTAAATCCCACACCCTCAAATCCATGCACCACCCAAAAGTTGTGCCTCCCTTTACTCCATGCCTTCACGCCCCATCAATTTCTATTGATTTCTTATGTCTTCTTTTAATTTATTTCTCTTTATCTCCTTCTCTCTCTCCAATTTTCATTCTCCATTCCCAAACACTCACGCTTTCTTCTCCTCCAAACCCGAGGGCTGCTTCCTCCACTAGAAATATGTCGCCTTCGGACATCCGTCATCCCGACATGGCACGTCGGCAGCACTTTCCGCGGACCACCGAACGCGCTACGGTGGTCCGATTCGCCTACCGTCTGTGCCTGCGTCTCTCCCGGGACCTGATCTTTACTGTGATGGCTTTAAATTGCCGTTGCGGCCCATTTCTTTGTCGCCCATCATCCCGCGCACAAAAGAACAACCAGTGGAGGGTCCGGGCTTGTTCGTAAGCCCGTGCCCTCCACATTAGAAGCTCAATATATAACTCATCAATGACAAGGGTTTAAATTATTCAAGACAAATTATACAAACACCCTGAAATTAAAATACACATGAACGAGGGTATAATTCACATATACACATTATACAAAAAACCCCTACATCGCAATGACGTCGCACGTCGTCGAGCTACGGAAAGAGGCAAGCATTGCGATGATCGGACGTCGTGGAAGATTGGTGCCAATTCCGTTGACGTTGGAGGAATAGTCACTGTCGTTGCGGATTCCCCACAGTAGTGTCTCCTCCTTTGATGGAGAACTGGGAAGCGTTCTTCGTCATGATGGAATGATCGTTCTTTGTCAATGAGTTGGTACTCTTCAAAAAAACTCTAGAGCTCTCCAATCATCCACACAACAATTGCCAACCCCATATTTCATTATGTGCCCTTCTTTTAAAAGATTCCAAGCATTTAAAAAGAAGTCAAAGAGGTGTGACAAATATAATTAATAAGCTTATTAATTATCTTAGTTGGCTTAAGCTTGGGAGGTGGAGAGTCTCCACTTCAATAAAAGATAATGTGGAGTTTCCAATCATTTAGCAAGGGTGAGTTATGGGGTGGTGAGGAGTTAGGGTCTCGTGTGGGCCCCACCACACTAAACTCTCCCATGGGTGGTTAGGTGGGTGTGAGCCCCACCTCTAACTCCCCCTTTGTTGAAAATAACCACTTACCTTGAATAAAATTTGTACACATCAAATTTTATTTGATTTAATCTCATTCCCAAATATTTAACCTCAACCCACTCAAAACGTAACTATGGTAAAGGTTCCCTTAAGCAATTACCAGCGCTACGAGTTCATCGGTGCCCCCGGAATTCAATTCTGAGCACCGGTTCAAAAGATAAAAAAAACCCGCATGTACGTGTACTGAACATACCCAAAAAATTGTTCGAAAAATTATTATCAGTCACCCTCGACACGCGCCGGTCGAGGTTAGGCTCTTCCTATGTAAAACACACCCTAACGAACCCATCGATACTCTCGGACTTTCAATCCGAGTTACCGTTTAGAAGTTATTAATTTTAAAATAAAATAACTGTCACTTAATTATTTTATTTGTAGCCAAAAACTAACTTTTTCTGATGGCCCACGCCGACTAAAGTTAGTATCTGCTTAAATAATGCAAAACATCACGAGTCCAGCGGTGGTCTCGGATTTTTAATCCGAGCTACCGTTTGTGAGTTATAAGCATTCGAAAAATAAAATAATTTATTTTATTATTTTATTTATGGTTATGCCATTTTTGGAATTTCTCACAGCAGGACCGCACCGACTAAAATTAAGTCGCACCTAGGGTAATCCCGCCATCGGGAGTGCAACGGTGCACTCAGATTTCTAATCCGAGCAACCGTTCATGAGTAATTCCACTTTTTTTGGAAAACAGTTTACGCGCGTTAATTTTAGGTTTAACAAAACTTCGACGGATCATTCCGGGCACTCCGGGCCTCTGAATCAGGTGTCGTCTGAAACCGCGAACTCGAAAAATTGCAAATAAATTAAGAAAAAAATTTCTTTGAAATTTCTGGTTCTTTACATTACTCCCACCTCCGGGCTTTACGTCCCCGTAAAGCATCAAGACATACTAGGGGAAACAAAAAGTGGTACTGAGCATGCATCTGAGCCTTCCGCTCCCATGTGATCTCCAGGAGGTTCCTGTGCTGCCCAGGGTTTCCTTTTCGCCGACCAAGAAAAACCCATCCCATCGTTTGCCTAATACCATCAATTTGAGTATGAGTAGTGATTTCCCAATCCATACTCAAACTAACGTCGTAAGGCCTCAACGCTGCCACCAAGAGGTTCCAACTGAGACTCTCGCCTCAAGGGTCAGATCACACCATCGGTGTATGTGTGACTATCGAGTCTCCTCCCAAAGGTATCTCCAGACATGAGGGTCAAGTCTATGGTTTTAACCAGAAAATCTAGGTTTGGGACAAGATTCGTGGAATGGAGGAATGATTCGTATCAACGTCTGTTACTACGGCAGCTAGTAGTGGACACAGACTGTCCCTCGAATCATTCTTAGAGCCATTGGGTCACACTCCTTGACCGCGTGCAGCTACTCTCTTCCCCTTCCCTCCACGTCTGCTACTCTGCAGATTTATCCGTCCTTAAAATTTCCTCTTTTTGAAACATTCGCACGCCCAAGTCTCAGAGACTGGAACCAGTTCGCATCTTCCCACTGCAAACATTTACTTGCTAAAACCGATCAGCCAAACAACATTCAACCACAAAGGTTCTTTCTAGCACCCTAACATAAATAGGAATGCATAGAGAAAGGATTTCTAACTCGGATATCCTTTAAACACACCTCGCTCTGAGGTCTGAGCTCTAAAGAATTGATTATATCATAGTCATCAAGTACGGAGAATGATCAATATGCCTCGATGAATACCCAGCTATCGACTCGTCGTCCTGCCGAAGCTGTATAAGCTCAAGAAAACTTTTAGCCACCTCCTCAAGCCAGTCCTCAGACACCTGTGAGTCAAGTTCTCCTCAGAAATTGAGGGTATCTGATGTTAGAACACGTGTAAGGCAGTAATCCTACATGTGTCACCTACTGGTACCTCCAGTTGTAACTACTGATCAATAGGTAGTGATGTATAGCTGACACACTACCCGAAGGCACCATCTCAGGCATCGGTCCACGTACCGAAGCCTCATCACTATGCGGACCATCCTCATGGACATTCACTAGAAAAAACCTGTATCTATGTCTACCATCCACTCCACTGGTGTCTCAGTTAGGCAGAAAACTCTAGAAATCGCCTCCAACTAGTGCTCTGCTGTCTGGAAATCTGCCTCGCCTCATAACCTCGAAGGCCTCTACTGCTGGAACTCGTGAAACACGCTCTGCCAGCATGCATAATTCTCTAGTATAGATGATGGCATCTACTTCCCAATAGGTGGTGGTGCTGCTGGTACACCACCCGAGGGTGCCAACATAGTAAAAAGGGCCCTACACCAGAGCCTCGTCGCTCGGTGAGCCGTCATCAAGTACTCTCTTGGAACTCCAACTGACTGTCTGCGTGGAGACATCTTGAACAGATGCGACACGGTCAACGATTTATACCTGGTGAGCTGACCTGGTTTGAGCTGACTTTAAAACTTTTGGAAACACACACACAATCAGTGTTTTCGTGCACAAAGTCGGAAATCAGTAGTCAGGGACCTGGTGTACGGATACGTCGGTCGCCGCACCAACACTGGACTCCCTGAACTGAAGACCACACTCGGTACCCTTAACACTCTTGCTTCACAGAAAAGAAAATATTAGAGTTATAAGTCCTGCGGTAGAACCGACTCCTCTGATACCAATTTGTCACGACCCGTCCTCAGGGCCCGTGTCGTGACTGCCCCAAGCCCGCCTTCCATAGGCCAGGGGCTGGCGACAAGCACCAAAGGCATAAATCCAGATAACTGGGAAGGCATTGCCTTTATAAAACTAAAAAAAACACCACAGAGTACATGAAGAAGAAAAACACTACGTAAAACTGAAACAAGTTGTGCTGAAAGTAATGGGGCCGGAAATACAAGCCCAACTATAAAGTACAAGGAAAAAGACAAAACAACCGAAAGGTGACAAACAACACCTGGAACGTTCACCAAGGATCCTACTTGATGGGTAGGTACAAATAGCATCCACAACGCTCTCGCCCGTCAACCTCCTCCGAGTTTCGTCTCGTCGTGATGTCCACCACCAGATACTGCCTCGTCGTGAGGTCCACCTCCGGGTACCGTCTAGTCCTCAAACACTTGGCCTCTGTCTGTGCTTCCCGTCGTCTGCAACCAACACAACGAGGTGCGGGCATAGCCCGTGCAGGGGTGAGTATATCGATACTCAGTAGGTACCCCGAGACCCTCAAGGTCTCACTAAATCCAACAAATATAACAACAAATAAGATCTCAACAGATAACCTCTACCTAGGTATATGCCCATACATATACCCAAGTTATTAATTAACCCATCTCAATCATGAGGAAACACAAAGATTATGAATCAATAGATAACCACTACCCAGGTATATGCCCATACAAATACCTTAGTTATCAAGCAACCCAACTCAATCATGAGGTAAACACAAAGGTCATAGACTCAGCTCAAACCAGGATTTTCATTATCGAAACCATAACTGGTGAAGAGCTCCGTCTCTAGAGTGTACAGTGGTCCTGTCACGACTCCGAGGTACTTCTCACTAACCTAAGACTACTGAGGTACTCCTCCTATAGAGTAACGCGGGCCAGCCATCCAAACACAGTAGTGCTTCCTGCCGGGGTATGCCACCCAAACACAGTAGTGCACACCCCCTAGTAGCCTACAGAGGTACTCTCCGGACGAGTACCGCGGGTCTGCACTGTCACACAGGTAGTGCTCCGTCCGCCATGGGTATGCACCTTACAAAGTAGTTCTTCGTCCACTGGGCTTGTCGACTCACTCCAAGTCGAGTCGGTCAAGCAGTCGTCAGGTCTCAGTCGGCTACACGGTCTCCGTACTCTACACACTCGTCTCCGGGAGGGTCTGCTCCACGAGCTATAGTTCGATACTCCAAATATGTCAAATTCCTACTAAGAATTATCTCAAAGGACCGCCTCGTCATAGGGGTCTCAACGCAATAGACGGTGCGTCAATCGGACGCCCGATCTATGAGTTACTAGCCTTTTCGTCCTAGGGGCCCTGTTGGTTTCGTGTGCGAACCAACCCGACCGTATCTCAACTATAACCCAAACTCTCATAGGGTATGCCCATATGGACCATTTCTCAACGTGATCACCAACGCCGCTGACTGTTCGTCAAATGGACGTCCGGTCTAAAAGTTTTCAGCTTTTCTGTTCCAGGGGCCCGGTTGGATTTTGGGTACAATCCAACCCAACCATACTCCAACTGCGTCCAAATCTCAGGAGAATTATGCCAAAAGTTCCGTCTCATCAAGAGGAATCCAACAAAGTCGACGGCAAGTCAATCGGACGTCCGGAGCTCAAGAGATAAGTGTTTCTGCTCTGAGGGCCCAATTTGTTTCGGGTTCGAACCAACCCGGCCATACTTCAAGTGACACCGGTTAACCAAACTAATCACACAATTGCGATCCATACGAAAAAACACACGAGATGGACTACCCATTGGTCCAAAAATGATATCCGGTGAAAACGTTGCATTTCACTGCAACACGCACGAACCGGGCCTCGTGGGGCCCGCGCCTTGACCTCGACTTAAATATCCAAAATTGGTTTTGAAACATCCGTCTTAATTCCAGAGTCACCACCTCGTAGACGGTTCGACATTCCGACATCGTATGAGAGAGATATGTCTGATACAATACCCCGTAATAATAATAATAATAATATTATTATTCGGTGTTTCGTGGGCCCGAGTCACGAACCAGAATTTAGTATTCAACATTTGACTTGAATCGACCATCTTAAAGGCAGGGTCACGTCGCCGCTGACGGCAAGACAATCGGACGTCGCACGCATGAGTTATAGCAGGTTAAAGATTTAATAATAATATTAAATCTATTATTTTCCGAGCGCTTCAGGTACCTGATCCAAAAACCTGAAACATACATCTAATATTGGACTCATAAATTCCGTCTCGGAGTCAGGGTCACACTACCGCGGATGGTTCATGAAACCGAGGTCGCACGAGGAAGATACCGTCAAAATATATTTTTTCCTAACAAAAATAATAATAACATTATTATATTATATTTATTTTTATTTTGATTTAATTCCTTAAATCCCACACCCTCAAATCCACGCACCACCCAAAATTTGCGCCTCCCTTTACTTCATGGCTTCACGCCCCATCAATTCCTATTGATTTCTTATGTCTTCTTTTAATTTATTTCTCTTTATCACCTTCTCTCTCCAATTTTCATTCTCCATTCCAAAACTCTCACACTTTCTTCTCCTCCATACCCGGGGGCTGCTTCCTCCGCTAGAAATATGTCACCTTCGGACATCCGTCATCTCGGCATGGCACATCGGCAACACTTTCCGCGGACCACCGAATGCGCTTCGGTGGTCCGATTCGCCTACCGTCTGCGCCTGCATCTCTCCCGGGACCTGCTCTTTACTGCGACGACTTCAAATTGCCGTTGCGGCCCGTTTCTTCCTCGCCCGCCGTCCCGCGCACAAAAGAACAACTAGTGGAGGGTCCGGGTTTGTTCGTAAGCTCGTGCCCTCCACATTAGAGGAGCAATACATAACTCATCAACGACAATGGTTTAAATTATTCAAGATAAATTATACAAACACCCTGCAATTAAAATACACATGCACGAGGGTATAATTCACATATACACTTTATACAAAAAAAACCCCTACATTTCAAAGATGTCGCAAGTCGTCGAGCTTCAGAAAGAGGCAAGCGTTGTGATGATCAGATGTCGTGGAATATCGGTGCCAATTCCGTTGACATTGGAGGAAGAGTCACCATCATTGCGGATTCCCCACAGTGGTGTCTCCTCCTTTGATGGAGAACTGGGATGCATTCTTCATCTTGAAGGAATGATCGTTCTTCGTCAGTGAGTTGGTACTCTTCAAAAAAACTCTAGAGCTCTCTAATCCTCCACACAACAATTTCCAACCCCATATTTCATTAAGTGCCCTTCTTTTAAAAGATTCCAAGCATTTCAAAAGAAGTCAAAGTGGTGTGACAAATATAACTAATAAGGTTATTAATTATCTTAGTTGGCTTAAGCTTCGGAGGTGGAGAGGCTCCACTTCAATAAATGATAAAGTGGAGTTTCCAAGCATTTAACAAGGTTGAGTTATGGGGTGGTGAAAAGTTAGGGTCTCGTGTGGGCCCCACCACACTAAACTCTCCCATGGGTGGTTAGGTGGGTGTGGGCCCCACCTCTAACTTCCCCTTTGTTGAAAATAACCGCTTACCTTGAATAAAATTTGTACACATCAAATTTTATTTGATTTAATCTCATTCCAAAATATTTAACCTCAACCTGCTAAAAACATAACTACGCTAAAGGTTCCCTTAAGCAATTACCGGCGCTGCGAGTTCATCGGTGCCCTCGGATTTCAATTCCGAGCACAGGTTCAAAAGATAGAAAAAAACCCACACGTACGTTTACTGAACGTACCCAAAAAAATGTTCGGAAAATTATTATCAGTCACCCTCGACCCGCACCAGTCGAGGTTAGGCTCTGCCTATGTAAAACACACCCTAAAGAACCCATCGATACTCTCATATTTTCAATCCGAGTTATCGTTTAGAAGTTATGAATTTTACAATAAAATAATTGTCACTTAATTATTTTATTTGCGACCAAAAACTAACGTTTTCTAGTGGCCCACGCCGACCAAAGTTAGTATTTGCTTAAATAATGAAAAAGCTCACAAGTCCAGCGGTGGTCTCGGATTTCTAATCCGAGCTACCGTTTGTGAGTTATAAGCATTTGAAAAATAAAATAATTTATTTAATTATTTTATTTACGGTTATTCCATTTTTGGAATTTCTCACAGCAGGCCCGCACCGACTAAACATAAGTCGCACCTAGGGTAATCATGCCATCATGAGCGCAACAGTGCACTTGGATTTCTAATCCGAGAAACCGTTCAAGAGTTATTCCACTTTTTTAGGAAAACTTTTTACGCGCGTTAATTTTATGTTTAACAAAACTTCGACGGATCATTCCGGGCACTCCGGGCCTCAGAATCAGGTGCCGTCTAAAACCGCGTACTCGCAAAATTCCAAAGAAATTAAGAAAAAAATTTCCTTGAAATTTCTAGGTCGTTACATGACTGTCCGCCTCATCGTACAGTTGATCTGCAGGCTTTGGAGGAGCCACCGAGGCAGAAGCAGCGGCGGGTGCTTGAGCAAAATCTGAGCAGTGGACAAGGCAGTAGAGCTCCGGGAGTAGGTGGAGAGGAGCAGAACTAGTGGATACGTCCCTTGTAATCTAGTTCCATTTTGTTGTTGTATTCATGTCTTGTACTATGATCTGCAATAATAAAAAGACACTTATCTTTGTGATGTTTGCTTTCCTGTCCTTTTTGTTTGATTGATACTGAGTGGTCCTAGTTAAGACTGTTGACTTGACCCTCACTTTCTAGATTTCCACTAGAGGAGACCCAATGAACTCGCACTGATGCCGACAGTGTGACTCGACCCTTGGAGGCGAGAGTGACAGTTGGATCTCTTAGTAGTTACGTCAAGGCCTTACGACGTCATCCATGGCATGAATGCATCCTTTATGACAGGATTGATAGTATTAGGCAATGGGCATGGTTAATCCAGGGGGGATGAGACCGGGTTTCTCTTTTCGGCAAAGGAGAAATTTTAGCAGCTCTTCCAGATCGTAGGCAAAGAAGGTGCAGATCATCCAGGAGCAGATGATGACTGCAGAATGCAATAAGAAATAGGAAACCGGTGACAGTCTTATAGAATCGGGCGTGTTAAATGTTAAAGAAGAGGAAGCTTAAAGGAGAGATGAGTCTGTGAAGCAGCAGACGTGGAGGCAGAGATAGGAGAGCAGCGTGAGGTGGTTTACATCTTAACATGCTACAACCACCCACCTTAGTTATCCCCGCCAGGCTCAGGGAGCTAGTGGGCGGAGGAAGAGTTTGACTGCATGCGATCAAGGAGTGTGACCGAATGGCTCTAAATATTATTCAAGGGACATCCTGTGTCCACTACTAGCTGCTGTAGTAACAGACTTCGATATAAATCATTCCTCGCTTTCACAAATCTTGTCCCAGACCTAGAGTTTCTCGTAAGCCGTGGACTTAACCCTCACGTCTGGAGATACCTTGGGAGGAGACTCGATAATTACACTTACGCCAACTGGGTGGTCAGGCCCTCAAGGCGAGAGTTTCAGTTGGAATATCTTGGTGGTAGCGTCGAGGCTTTACGACGTTGGTTTGAGTATGGACTGGGCAATCATAGTTCATACACAAATTGACGGTATTAGGAAAAAAGGATGTGGTTTAACTATGACGTCGGTATGGGTTTTCCATGGTCGGCGAAAAGGAAACCCCAGGCATCACAAGATAAACCCATGCTCAGGAGGGTGCGACCGATCACTCTTGAGTCGTTGAACCTTACACTCGTGGTAGTAGTAATTTTGAGTTCCAGTTCTAACAGGAATTGGAGACCTCTAGTGTTCGATGATGATGATCACGTCCTTATACGGGTCTCACCTCGACGAGGTTTACGGAGATGTGTCCAAGGTGGAAAGTTATCTCCGAGGTTCAGTGGACCATTCCTAGGTCCTCAGCTGGGTTGGCGGGGTGGTTTACCGCTTGACCCATCCACCTCAGTTGCACCAGGTGCACGATGACTTCCACGTATCTCAACTGAGGAGATACGTGCTCGACCCTTCGCATGTCATCGAACATGAGGAGCTGGACGATGGCGATGGGGTGTCTTTCACGGAGGTTCCAGTGTGGATCGAGGGTCGACAGGAGCAGATCCTATGAGGATGATCGATTCCTCGGGTGCACATTCTATGGCAGTACGGGAACCTCCGGGTGAGCACATGGGAGCGGAAGGCTCAGGTGCGTGTTCAATACCGCTTTTGTGACCCTAGTTTGTGTTGAAGCTTTATGAGGACGTAAAGCCCTTTGGTGGGACTAATGTAAAGACCCGGAAATTTCAAGGATTTTTTTTAATTTTCTTTGAATTTTAAAAGAACACAGTTTCTGACAGCGCCTGATTCCGAGGCCCAGTGTGCCCGGAATCAATTTCTAAAGTTTGACTCGGGTACGTTCAGTGAACGAACGAGCGGGTATTTCTAACTATTGAACTGGTGCTCGGAATCGAATTCCGAGGGCACCGATGGAATCACAGCGTCGGTATTTTCTTAGAAATGCCTCTTCCGGAGTTGCGTTTTCTCGGGTGTGGTTTTTAATTTTGGGGATTTATGTTAAGAAATAAAATAATGTGGTACGACAAACTTTATTTTATTTCACTTTATGCCAATTAAAAGCCACATTAAGCTGCTTAAGCTGAGTTGAAGCGAATAGGGTATAACCCGAAATACCCTACCCTCCTGGTAGGATATTTGTGAAGTGGGGCCCGCACGAGCCCCACCGTTTCTTTTCCGCTAAGTAACGCACCTGTGAAAACCCGTCATTATGAAAGTCAACTAACGCGTTTTCTTAAATTCTTAACGCACCAATTAATTTGGGCAGTTTTATTTGTTGAATTAATTCTACAAATTAATGGATCATTACTTAACTTATCTTTTTTCGTTTTTTGGCATGATAATAAAATACGACCAACGCTATTCTTCTTAAGGGTTGTTCGTTGAGAGGATTTGACAGAAACCTCATGTTCTTCCTCCTTCTTCACGAAAAACGCGAAGAACGCGAAGAACGCGAAGAACGCCGGCCTTCGATGAAAGGCGACAAAGAACGCCGAACCCGTGGAAATCGACGACGTGAAGCCTTGTACTGTGACGCCAACAAATCTCCCTTCACGACAGCCTATTCCGCGAAGAACTCTCGTTCGAAGACGCTGAGGTAGGGTTTTTAATTGAGGATAGTAATACCCCTTTTTCCTCGGATGTTTCCTTTTGAAAATAAAGAACGCGAATCAACTCAATATTTAGTTGATCCGCGGGAAGTTTGGTTATGGGATGAGTATTCTTGATTGCGGGAAATCGGAAGGGGTTTGTTGTGAAATAATTTATTTTTCCCATGATCATTTTTTTTAAAATAAAGAACCCGGCTTCATAACAACAATTTTAATTTATTAAAACTGTTGTTTGATATGTTGATTTGTCCTTCCCGATTGTTATCGCCAGACGCGGAGGGTGTGGGCCAAAAGAACACGGCCCGACAACCCTCCGCAGTTCTTCTTTGTTGTGCGGATTTGGCGGGCGATGAAAAAACGTGGCGCAAGGGCGATTTCATGTTTCCGCAGTGAAGAACGGGACCCGGGAGGACCAGCGGCGCAGACTGGAAGGAAAACGGACCACCGGAGCAACTCCGGTGGCCTGCGGAAGCCACCGGCGGCGAGGGTCGCCGGCGCGGCGGCGGCAGCTAGCGGACCCACGACCGCGCGGGTCCGGCTCTCACGGATGAGACACGGCTATGTCGCGTCCGTTGACTCCAGCGCGACCCCATGCGGGGCCACGACAGTTCTAACCCACAGAGGCAGCACCCCGCGGCTGCCGCGCTCGGCCGCTCGGCCGAGCCGAGCCGGGCTGCGCCCTGGCCGGGCGGGACCGGGTCCAGCCGGGTCAGACCGGGTCGGGTCCACCCGGTTCGGGTCGACCCGGTTCGGCCGAACCAGGGGGGTCGGGCCGGGTCGGCCCGGGCCCAGACCCCCCGTCTTCGGACCGTTTTCGGTCTTTTTACCGTAACATGAGCTTCGGGCCTCCGAACGATGCGCCGTCAGCGGAGATGCGATCCTTGGATTGAGGTGGTCGTTTCGGTATATCGCACTCAAAGATTCGGAATACTTTGGGTTCGGCCGGGTTGGTTCGTACACAAAACCAACCGGGTCCTCGGAGCGGAAACACCTATATCTTGAGCATCGGACGTCCGATTGACGTGCCATCGACTTTGTTGCTTTCCTCTAAGTGAGACGGATCTTTTGGATTACTCCGCTCGAGGTTTGGATGCCATCGGAGTGTGGTCGGGCTGCTTCGCTCACGAAACCAACCGGGACCCTGGAACGAAAAAGACAATAACTCACAGACCGGGCACCCGATTGACGTGTCGTCTGTCTCGTTGAACTCCTCTTGATGAGACGGAAATTTTGGCATACTTCGCCTGAGTTTTGGATGCTGTTGGATAGTGGCCGGGTTGGATTGTACCCGAAATCCAACCGGGCCTCTGGAACGGAACAACTGTTATCTTTCAGACCAGACATCTGTTTGACGAACCGTCAGTGGCGTTGGTGATCACATTCAGAAATGGTCCCTATGAGTATAACCTATGAGAGTTCGGGGTACATTTGAGATACGGCCGGATTGGTTCTCACACGAAACCAACCAGTCCCCTGGGACGAAAAGACTAATAACTCACAGACCAGGCATTCGATTGACGCGCCGTCTGTTGTGTTGAGACCCCTGTGACGAGGCGGTCCCTTGAGATACTTCTTCGTGGAACTTTATGATACTTGTTATATCGACCAGAAGCTCGTGGAGCGGACCCTCCCAGAGACGAGCGTGCGGAATTCAGAGACCTGTAGCCGGCTAAGACCTGCCGACTGCTTGACCGATCGACTTGGTGTGTTTCAGATAGCCCAGTGGGGAGCGCTTGGTTGTAGCGGTAGACCCACGACGGAGAAGTGCTTGGTTCTAGCGGCAGACCCGCGGTACTCAACAGAAGGAGTACCTCCTGAGGCTATGAGGGGGAGCGCTTGGTTGTAGCGGCAGACCCATGGTGGGAAGTGATTGGTTGTAGTAGCAGACCCACAGTACTCGACAGGAGGAGTACCTCAGCAGTCTTAGGTTAATGAGCAGTACCTCGGAGTCGTGACAGGACCACTGTACACTCCAGAGATAGAGCTCTTCAGCAGTTACGGTTTCGATAATGAAAATCCTGGTTTGAGATGTGACTTTTGACCTTGTGTTTACCTCATGTTTGAGATGAGTTACTTGATAACTTAGGTATATGTATGGGCATATACCTGGGTAGTGGTTATCCGTTGTTTTCTAAATCCTTGTGTTTCCTCAGGATTGAGATGGGTTACTTGATAACTTAGGTATATGTATGGGCATATACCTAACTAGAGGTTATCTGTTGAGATTTTCATTGTGGTTATACTTGTTGGTTTTAGTGAGACCTTGAGGGTCTCAGGGTCCCTACTGAGTATCGTTATACTCACCCCTTCATGGGCTATGCCCGCACCTCGTTGTGTTGGTTGCAGACGACGGGCAGTGCTGACAGAGGCCAAGTGTCCGAGGACTGGACGGTACCCGGAGGTGGACTACACGACGAGTCAGTACCCGGAGGTGGAATACATGTCGAGTCAGTACCCAGAGGTGGAATACACGACGAGACGACACACAGAGGAGGTTGACGGGTGAGTGCGTTGAGGAGGCTATCTGTACCTACCCTTCAGGTAGGATTTGTGGTGGACGAACAGGAGGTGCGCCATCTGTACCTAACCTTCAGGTAGGATCCGACGAGGATGACCCAGGAGCCACTTCCTTTCTTCCAGCTGTTGCCTTTTTTTGTTGTACATTGTTCAGTTGTAGTTGTACTTTCATTTGGGTTTGTATTCTGGCCCATTTATATTTCAGCACTTTCTTTTGTACTTTGTGTTTTTCTTCCACTTGTGCTCTGTGGTGTTTTGTTTACTTTTATAAAAGCAATGCCTTCCCAGTTATCATGATTTACGCCTTTCATGCTAGTCACCAGCCCCTGGCCTATGTAAGGCGGGCATGGGGTAGTCACGGCACGGGCCCCGAGGACGGGTCGTGACACTCAGGTTGATCGTGGAGATCACAATTGTAATTTTAGTTCTTTTGGTTACTTGAATCCCACATGGTATTGTAATGAAAATCATGTTTTACTATTTAAGTATCAATACCATGGAATTCATTCATCTATTGTATGAAATGGAATTGGACACTTTTATTCATTTATAATAAATCTGTCTTCCGCTTCTATATTATCGATATTTACTACATCTGTTGTTTATTGTTATTCACACTGTTATACTTCTCTATAACTCGTCTAAGATTGTATAGTCTCACCACAGACTATCTGTACACCATCGCTGCTAGTAGGCAGCCTCTAACATACGGGGAGGTGAATTTGAGGTCATGTGGGGACCGGTCCAACCACCGTCTTAGTGGGGATGAGGGTTGGGATGTTACAATTTCTGGTAAAAACACACAATTTCAATGGAACTGGAATTTATGGTGTATTCTTTATGTTGATGAAATTTTTAAATTTCTTAGAGAGCCGATTAAAAAAGGATTAAATTAAATTGATATAAACGTATGATTTTTTTTAAAAGGAAATAATTTAGGAAAATACCCTATTTCAGTTTTAAAATTGAATTAGAATTTGAAATGAAAAGTGGGAAATTGAATTGTGAATGATGTTTTTGAATTAGAAATAAAATTATTTTCACTTTTTCCAATGATTGATTGATCACCTGAAAGCATAGTTAGTTAGTGGTTTATTTAGGGAAATCATACCTGTATTTTAATTCCCATGAAATGGAGTGATGATTATAGCTCTAAAAGAAACCTAGTTGGGAATATCTAATCCCAGATGGGATGAGTCCTATTCAGCCTTGTCGTGAGAAACACGTGTAAACATATGTTATAATAATTGATAGGAGGTTGTTAAGATCCTAAAATTGAGACTAATCCTACCATGGGGATGATGATTGTTGTTATTTTTTATATCATTTTGAAGTATACATTCCATTGATTAAGAAAATTATTTACTTATTCCTACATATTTGTATAAACAATTTTACATAAAATGTATATTAAGTCATTATTTGAAATGATTTCCATCATTTGAAATGAAAACTATGTTTTTCTAAATATTTATCGTATCACCATACATTATTCTATTTAAAATTGAAAGAATGATTTGATTTATTATTATAAAGTCTTATTATAGAAAACAGGATAAGACCATAATAGTATTTTATTCTTACACCCCACATTTTGCTTTGGGTGTTTGAATATTTTCTTCTTACAGGTTTAGGGAAAGTGAATTCACTTCTTCGAGGATGTGGATGTAATTTATATTTTGGAATGTATTAATATTTATTTTATAAAATTGAGTTTATCATCACTAATTTTGAGTAATTTGAGGATGTACTATTTTATGTTTTAGATATTCCTTTTTTAGTACTATTTCTATTTGGAGTTCTGATCATATTGATATGTATCTTTATTATATGATGTGTTTGTAGACAATTATATCCCCCTTTTATCATGGATGATTCCCGGTTCGAGTAACCAACCCATTGGGAATAGGAATAGACTTCAATTAACATTAGTGTCAGATCAGGTATTGGGTAACTAGAGAATTTGGGATGGTTCATTAAAATATGGTATATAAGATGATGTTTGATCATTTTACCTTATTGGTTGTATGTATTTGAGTAATTTATTCCAAAAATATGAGGCATTTTCTATTTAGTTACTGGATATATCTCATTGTAATGATACTTAAGTCACCATGGGTGGGTTTGGAATGGTTTATTGAGTAATAATTATATTATTTTCATTTATTTTTAGTTTGATATGTTCAAGTCAAAATATTTTTATCATATTTGATGGGATTAAATCCTCGCATTAATCATTTTTGAGTATTGATATGTGTAATTTTCTAATATTTTAATTTTTTTTACTGATGATGGGTGGTTTTATTCCTCTATGAATAAATGTGAATAGGATACATGAGAAATATATTGATGAACCATAGTGAGAAAATACTCATGTGGACAAAACATTCATTGATAATTTTATACCCTACCTCTATTCTCTGGAATATGAACTTGATCTCATTCTTATATAGTATCCAGTTGTGAATTCTTCGAGTGGAGAATTATGGAGTCAGTCTCATGAGTTCATTCACCAAAACACCCTACCATTATATGTTTGAAGAAAATCTTCAGCCGGCTATGGATTGGTTAACCATGATAATGATTTTTTTTATTTATTGGAAACACCATAATTGATCATGGTGAAATGTTCCACTATCATGAAGTAATTTCCTACCAGATATGGTGGACACAATGGTCATAGTGAAGATTCACAAGGGTTTATAGTGGAAGGACATTAAAGTTCATTTTAATGAAAGGTTCAATCCAGATTTTGTGGTGCTAGGTAAGGCTATGGTGTTTTTAAAACTCTAATAGGCTGACATGACCATGAAATAATATGTGAAATTATTCCTTGATATTGTGTAGTATTTACCTAAGAATTTATATAATGATAACATGAAGACTTGATATTTACATATGTCACTTTTATATGATATTTTTCATTGGTTTTTTTTGTTGGATCAGTATTATTATGTTGATGTGTTTGATAGTTCTCTAATGTTTGAACTTAGACTGCGTGGTATGTCAGGGACGAAGAAAGTTTTTTCTTCTACAAATGGTAGTTATGTGAGTTCCCATAATTTGAAAAGGAATCATGATATATCGGGTGGTAGTTTTTGATTGAAGGGTTTTAATAGACCTCATGAATTTCCAAGAAATGTCCCTTTCACGTTCTTTCAGCGTGGATTGAATGGGATATCAAAATGGGTTTTCACTTAGGTACCAAAGATATGTGGTTCATACGGTTATTTAGGAAATTTTTAGTAGTTCTGTTTTCACTTCTCTTCCCCACATCTTGGTATAGATACATTAAAACCAAATATTAATGTGGTTCAACAATATGATTCATGATCTAAGGGGTTCCATACATATGCATCTGAAACGAATCTTCTTCATATAGTGGAAGAGTCTCTAGAGGAAGCTAATAAAGACCCAGAAACTATGAGAAGTATATTCACTATAGACTCATCTGTAGTGAAATCTTTATTTTGTACTAATGAATCTCATTCGTTCATTTTGAATCATATTTTTAACGTGATAATTATACCTATGGTGGGTTTTTCTTATGTGATGGATATTACTACACCCATATACAGATAGAGAGAAAGGTCCCAATTATCCAACTTGTGTTTTCACATTACCTGAAATTGATATTTCATGGCATTTTATTGTTCTTGACATGAAACAACCTGATATAAGTTTTGGGGTGGATTATCACACTGCTAATAAATATTGAATTGATTTTAATCTTTGATTGCTCTCCATTACTACACCTGATGGGGTGTACTGTATCTTTCTAGAGGGAATGTGTCACATCCAAATTAAAGAATGAATAATAAAATTTCATATTTATTAATAATTGATAATTAAATATTAATATTACTTCAAAGTTTATTCTGTGTATGATGACATACCAAATATGCAACAACGAGTTTCTTTGAAATCTTATGTTGCACACAACGTTTGGTCATACTAAAAAATAATAATATAATTTTATTTAAATGATAGTTAATGACTAGCTGTTGTATTGGAGGGAATGAACAAAACTAACCATATTATGATTAAACATGTTTCTTAAATGTTTTTACATTTATCAAATAAATTTTAGAGGCTTAAAATGTTAATGAATCTAATTTTAATTATAAATACTCTAATATTTTTAAAAGATTGATTTACCAAATTATGATGGAAAAAAATCATTAAATATTGTTTTTTTAACATTTATATGTTCTATTTGACTAAAAAAAATTCTTTTTTATAATCGGGACATCAACATTCACATTGGGGAAATTTTTTGTATTTTTCTTATAAAATTCATTTTTTATGAATAGTGAACAATACTGTATTTTAAGGGAAACTTAATTTAAATATAATATATTTATATATTTATAAAATCTATTTAATAATTTTTTAAAGAGTAATTAGATTATATTTTAACCATTTAATTGACTATTTTTCAGTGGATGTAATTTAACTTTGAAATCAAACATAATCAATTGTCAATCTTTTGATAGTTATTATTTCGTAAAAACACACTATTTGTTTTGAAAACGAGAATTAATTTTAAATTATTTAATGAAACTTATATATTTTGAATATGGTAAAATAGACATCATTTTTGAATTCGGAATATCAAATATATCTTTGGTTGATATTTTGGTATTTTTCTAAAAAACATCAATTTATGATGAATAGTGCAAACACTTAGTAGTAGTTAAAAAATCGACATTTTCATTTAAATAAAATTTTACAGCTTCTTTGAATTGAATTTAAAAAATTGGACTTACATGGTTTTTATTATTATGTAAAATTTTGTTCAATAACATTAAAATAATTTTTGATGAATAGTAACTTTTGACTATTATTTACCACGGTTCAAGGTAAATAGGGTAATTAATGCTAAAAATAATATTATAATAAAATTAAATTACCATAAAATGTGTCCTAATCCTTTTTGTTGATACATTTTAGACAATGGGAATACTTGGGTTGATTTTGGTCCCCCATTGATTCATTTATGAGTGATAATAATACTATATATTAATTAATTTAAAGTAAAGACAAAATTGAAATAAACATATATCTTTTAGTATATAATTTTTTACAAGGGGTTATATAAGTTATATCTTTGTCTATAAATATTAATTTGAAATCTAAAATGATTTTCTACATCATCATAATTTTTGTAAAAATTTTAGACATCAAATAGAAAAATTATTTTTGACATAATAATGATGTAGTGTTTACCTCATTAATGAATGATTTAAATAAATAAGATTGTAAATATTAAAAAATATATCCAAAACCTATCCAATTAATATTCGATGATTTTATTTCTAAAAAAAACAACTTATCATTTACTGTAATGAGATTTTGACCTTTACAAACAAAAAATAATTATATAATAAAATAATATTATCCAACTTTTCTAAAGAGGCCTTCCTCCCCCTTATAAATATCCATCACCTATTAGCCATTACTCACACCTCTCAAGCCCCTTGGATCATCCTAAATATACCCAAATAAGCTCTCAAGATCCCTATATTCATCATATAAGACTTACCTTTGGTAGAAGACACTTAAAACAATATTTTTCATTCAAACCAAAGGGAGTTAAACGATTTAAAGGTAATATCTTCTCTTAAGTTCTTTTCTATTATTTTACTTGTCCAACCAACTAAACTCTTTTTATTACTTTATTTTATAAAAAAAAACAGTATCATCAACATAATAGCTTGTTTATATGATAAGTATTCATTCTACACTTACACACGCCACCATCTAATGCATATATAATTAAAAATATTGTTTCTATGGACGACAAACTACTACCTCATGAAACGATGAATGTTCAATTTTCTCCTACCACCTCTAATATTGGTCATTAAGATGGAACGTTACATACATGTTATATATATTATATTTATATTTTCTCCATAATTATTTATTTTTCATTTATATCATTCCTTTATGATTTCCATAATGGTTATATACGATAATTTCATTTGAGGAAGTGCAGACTACCACCCCCTCAAAGTGATATGACTCATTCATTCCATAAGAGAAACATATAAAGGATGGGTTTCATTAAATTATATAACATATATATTATAATGGAATTATAATCATGATATGTATTATTTAGTATTCATTTCATTAAATATAAAATAGATATGAAAGTAACATTCATGCGTACGTATGACTTACTGTCTCCATGAACGATGTGTTTCATCTCATATCTCAAAATGATATGGAATATTATAAAAACATATAAACTGGATTTATATGATATATATGATATATAAATCATTAATACCATTCTAAAGATAGTGTAATTTTAACCACATGGACAATTTGTAATTTTAACTAGTTCATTTTTTACTAATGTTCTGAACATCAAAAAAATGTATGATATGAACTCAAATAATTAACTAATTGTTATAGTAAAGTAATATGTGATATAAATGGAATAATAAACTGAAAAATGTTCTTAAAGAACTATAAATTAGCATATGATTATTATTTAGAAAGAAAACGGAACATACGTGTCAAGTTGGACACGAGGTAAGGGGTTTCTTATCTCACTTTTAATTCTGTGATATTTCCAATGCTCGCCACTTATTTATTTCATGTGGTTTATTATTTATTGTCATTTGATATATATTATCATTATTATTTTTATATTCATGGTATTCAGTGATTCATTTGGTGGTTATTAACATTTGCTCATACAACTCGATTGATTACAACGTGGTAAGGGGTTTTCATCTCACTTTTTATTTCCATGAGATTCATTCTATATTGCCACTATTTCCATTTTGTGGTGTATGTACCGACCATGATTGTATTATTTGTGTAAAATACATTAATTTATGGGTATTTTAATCTTCATTGTATGATCATTCTTTCATGGGTTTTATGGTTTGTAAGTTATCAAATCGGCAGGGGAACATTTCACCCTCTTCTTTTTAGAAGACTACTTTTTATTATGTCTAATAATCTACATCTTGATATTTTGGGATATGTTCTTCTATATCCATATTACTGTACATTTTATGTCCACATTTTGACAAACCCCTTTATCTGTCATCAACTCATTTTTTTAATTTTAATGTGATGTAGTTTGGTTGTCAAATTTTTGTAAGAGGAATTAATAACCCAATTTCAATTCATTGGATTTATCTTCTACTTAATTTTTATATTATGCGATGAAAATTTTTAAATGACCTACTATTGTTTAACAATTATTATCCACATATATATGGTTTATTATTACTTTTCACACATAATTATGTCATTGATTTATCCTTAATTTATGGATAGGATCTTTTAGGGGACTTTGTCTCAATTTACATTCCATTTAGACTTATTTGTTGTTATAAACCAATTCACTTTTATATGTTGTATATACCGACCTGAGACATATTATATCATGAATCTCTTTATTCTCATGATATTATAATGTTTTGAATAAATGTTATTACTTAATTATTTGTATTCAAACATATCTCATTTGGATTAGAACTCCTTAATTACAGTAGTTTTTTAATGATTTATTCTTCTAAATATTTCTCATTAATGTCCATGTTTTAGAAATAGATTTATGTATTTATTTATATGGACATTAATGTTTTAAAATGTTAATTCATTTAAAAGATTCAATGTGTTATGGGACACTTTGATTCATAAATGTCTTTATTAAATGTTTTTAATGGTTTTGAAAATCATTTGATAAAGCATTGTTTATTTCAATATCTTGATATGATATATTGTGATTGGAATGTGGGAATGTTATCTTTATATTATGCATATGTTATTTGTTAGTATTATGTTATTGTTAGTGGGCATTGTTTATGTATACATGTTGTTTCGTGATAAACCAAGGTTGGGTGAGCTCGAGATAGCTATCCAATGCATTGCGTAACATGAAAGAGGTAAACATTAATGTTTCTCTTACGTGATATAGGGAATATACTTTCATGGGTATTCCTTGTTTAACTCCCTGGTTTTCAATGAAATCTATAATGTATGTTTGGTAAGGATGCCTCAAGTTACCTTTATGATTTACGATTTCAATGTGTTATTCATAAATATTTTGATTTCGTGAGGTATGTTAATGAGATTATGTTTTGTATGCATTGATGAAGTAATGTTTTGTATGAATTGATGAAGTAATGTTTTATTTCTTTATTTTAAAACCCTTAATGATATCTTTATCCACATCCCATGTTTTTGAAATGTTTTTCACAGGGTACGATGAAGGGTAAGAGAAAGGAAGAACTCAAGAAGATTTATATCAAGAAAAGAATTATTGTTTTCTTTAAGAATTTTAATTTTATGAAAAAAATTTATACTCAGTAGAAGTGTCGACTTTGTAATTTTTGAGATGTAAGGTAATAGTAATGGCCTAATTATCTAAAAATCTAATCTTGAAAAGATCCCCGATGGGAATTGTTAACTTCATTCAAGATTATGTAATGTTTAAGGCTAGGCCTTATAGGATGGGACCCGAGGTCAAGTATAACTAGGCCTTTTTATAGAGTTTAGTAAATTAATATTAGTGTTTTATTTTGATCTATATCGGGAATACTAGTTTGGGGGTTTTCGTTAGTTGTCATCAAGATTCCTAATGTTTTACCTTCGAATTCTCTAGTTTTACACTTGTAATAGAGGTATTGTTTTATATTGATTTAGTGCCTCGTACTCAACAAGATTCTTTTACATCACCCCAGATGGAACTAGATGAAATGGAGAGTTGATGACTCAGTTAGATGATCTCTAAGATAAGTAATTTTTACCCTCATGCAATTTACCTTTGGAAGAACCATTTTTATTTGATAAGAATGCTAAGTGAACATGTCACCAATGTTTTGATTAACAGTAACTCAGCTGAGTTATGGTAATGAACAAGTATCTATTTAAAAATATTGATGATCAAATTTACCATTTAAATGGGGATTAGTGTTTTTTTATATTGATCATTGATTAGGTTATCACCAGTTGAGAATAAAAGAATCTGAAATTACTAAATCCATCTTTCAAAGTAGGTATGACGATTATGATTATCTCATCATTCTATTTCGTATAACCAATGCTCCTCCAGTATTTTTTGTCTTTGATGAGAATGATCTTCCACAAGTATCTTCATACATTCATGGTGGTATCTTTGTATGAAATCATGGTTTACTCAAGGTCTTAGGAGGATCTTGTGCATCATCATAGATAAGTCCAATATTTCTTAAAAAATCACTGAATTTATGTTAGTCTATCAAAATTTGATTTCTGGATTTGGTAAGTGATGTTCAAGGGACATGTGGCATTGAAAGATGTTATATTAGTTGACCCTTAATAAGTGAGCACTATTATGAAAATGGATAAACCACATAATGTTTTTTAGATTCAAATAATCTTTGGCGTGGATGGGTATTGACACCAATTCATAAAGGATTTCTCAACGTTGGATTCTACAATGACAGTTCTCACTCAAAAGGTGGTAATGTTTGTCTGGTATGACAAATTTTTGAGTTCAACTAATGATATGAAATTTATTATGACTTTTTCACTTGTTTATACTATTACAGAGGCTATGTACTACTATCTGGTCTTCAATGGCACATTAAGTTCAAGTTTGGGTTATGTTCTTGTGGAGGGTCATCACATGGTATATTATGAATATCATAAACCTAATAAACACAATATAAATTATGTAACACATGAAATTGAACTCATAGATATTATTTAGGTGGCTAAGAGATGGTGGAATTATAATTTTAGAGAATGTTGTACAATTTTTTCAAACCATAAGAGATTATGTCATTTATTATATCATAAAAATTGGAATGTCTACAAGAGGAAATGAGTTGAGTACCTGAAATTATTTTATTTCAATATCACCAATATCCCATGTAAAGGTAATGGTTGTACAAGTAATTTGAGTAGGAAAATGATCACCCATTCGATGAAGGAATCATTAGAAGAGTTGAAATTAATGGATCTTTTTACCATTTTGTATATGCGATTTTGGGAAACAGGGGCCCCGGTTCTTTGGTCCAGTGTTCAGTCACCCTTCGTCCTTCTTGATATTATTCATTAGAAACATCAGCATGTTGATGTATTTCATTTCAATAGAGAATCTCTTTATGGTGGTGAGACCATTGTGGAGTTGTTATTATCTAGAGAGGGGTGGTTTTTTAAAATCATTTTATTATGTTGTAACCCAGGGGAAATGTTGTGATGAGGTATTTCCATAATTACCAATGAGATGTGAACCCATGAACCATAAATATTCTCTATGATCTGTGGAAATGATTATAGTGGCCATGTATGAGATGAGACATTGTTGACTTTGTTTCTCATTGTTATGATTTAAAAACACACATGGATGAGAACAAGATACTTTCTGGTCTACATTAGCCATTTCGAATTCTATTATGAAAGTATGATGAGATCTCTATGGAAATTTTGGTCGGGTTTCCATGTACCCATAAAATGATTAACTTTATATGGGTTGTGATTTATAGGTAGAAAAAACCATATCACATTATACCCATTCTTGATATAACCAATTTTATGGATCTTAGGAATCTCCACAAGAATGATATTGTTAATTTTATCTAATATAAATCAGTTATAGTCATTGATAGGGACCATCATTTTACTTCTTACATTTGTAGAGGCCTCTAAGAGTCTTTGATATCATTAGTTCATTTGTTTATGACATACCATCCACATACATATGGATAGACATAGGGTCTATAAAAATTCTTAAGGACATACTCTATGTCTACCACCTCAATTTTTGTGGTGCTTGGGATTCCCAATTGAGTCTAGTTTACTTTTCATATAAAAATAGTTACCCATCCATGACTAGAATGGCTCCTTTTGAGTCCAATTATGGGAATCCTTGTAAATATATGTTGTGTTGGTTGGAAATCGGTGAATGTTCCATGGTTGGACTAAGCATCATCTAAGAGATGGCATCAAATATTCAGCTGATTCATTAGAGTAATTTGAATGAACAAATTCGGAATAAAACTTATGCTGATCGTCATCAAAGACTTTTGGAGTTTTTAGTTGGTAACCAAGTGTTGTTCAAATATTCACCATGTTTGTGTCATTGATGGATTGGGAGGAAAGGGATGGTTTTAACTCATTTAGAGGGAAATTTGGATATTATAGATAATTTGGGGAAAGTAGGATACCTCTTATAACCTCCACCATAGTTGACATTGATACATAATGTGTTCCATGAATCACAGACATGGATGTATCTTTCTAATCCATCTCATGTTTTGATCTAGAGTGATCTTGATGTTTAGCTTGATTTATCAATGATTGAGCATCCAATAAGAATTTCTGATTATGAGACTAAGGTATATCATGGTGGGATGATAAATTTATCCCATATTCTGTGGTATTAAGGTTTTAATTCACATTATAATTGATATAGAGAGATAACTAATGATAGGGAAATGGAATCATATTTTGGTTATAAAAACATCTTGATAGGCTTTCTTGGGGAAGCATGTTTCTATGGCGGGGAGGTTGTTTTAAGGACCCAACCCCAATTTCTTTGAGCCACTTAATTATTTTGATACATTGAAATTTAAAAAATTAATATACATCCCAAAGGATTGATTATTTTAGTATATTTGGAAACAATATACATACATGAGTTCACATTACTACATAAAATGAAATACAATATATCATTTTTATTGGGTACATCCACAACGATAATTTTATCCTTATAGGTCCCCCATAATAAACTTATTCATGTCACAATAAAATGAAAGATAAGAAAGGGGTGATATCAGATGCTCAGTAAGGGTAAGAAATACAACGTAAGATATTAGAAACATAATCCTTAGGCATGGTGAATAACTAAAAACGCATGAATTTAAAAATAAACACTAACACATTATGTCGGGAATATCGACTGAATAAATAATACCATAATAAAAAATCATCATGAGGATTATACATGTTGAATAACAAGATGAACTATATATACTATTTTCATAATGGGGGAATGCACAATGTGGGACCTCATAACCATACTGTCAAGGCCTCATTCCAAGACCACAAATATCAATTTGTCGAGGCCTCGTGCTAAGACCATAGTTTGCCTCTTGAGAACTACTGATGCACTGAGGGGCTATAGAGGGCCCCACATGAATCATAGTAAGTCCAATTAATTCCTCATATGCTTGAGGATAAACATAAACAACATATACATTCATATCGAAATTAATGTATGAAATGTAAATAAAATTCCTTGAACATTTGGCATAAACACTAACCCTTCAGTGTAAATAAGTGAATGGTTTGAAGATAGAACATCCATAATAAAACTAATAATAAACCATAAAATTATACATGGATGATGATATATTTATATATTAATCCCAATAATAAATAATAATCAATAAGAGTGTTGAAATAGATGAAGATACTCTTATAAAATCGTTATGTAATTCATGGGATGAATACTATTTAACTTAGAAAGGAAGAGATATTTTGAAAAAAAAATTATAAATCTAGAAGTTATGTAAAATAGTATTTTCATTATAAAGTATGTTATTATATAAATATAATTGTTTCTAAAAACAGATTTTATAGTTCCCCATAACGAATGTAAGAATTTGAAAAATTTCCTGGAATTAGGCTGATATTATGAGACATTTTTTTGAAAGATATTTTAAAACATATAACTAACCATAAATTAAAGTAGTATTATGGTCTTTAAACATATAAATAACATTATAAAAAATATATACGAGGAGAAAATATGAATAAATAATAATTTAATTGAGGTATTTATAGAATAAGAATAACCCAAATGAAAGTGGAGGTCCGAGTAGAAAACCATTACCTTAAGCCAAAAGGTGTTCCCTAGTTGATCATGATGTCCTAAATAATAAAAATTTGGTTCATAAATTAATTATTCTAGAACCTCCTTTACATTTACATGATTTATTATAACCATATTAGGTTCCTTCATAGACATTTGATTGGTTAAGAGATTCAATTTCATTGTTTTGGTGTGTTTTCTTCCTTGGTTTTCATGATCAGTTTATATATAATCATGTATGGATAAACATTTACAATGAAAATAGTTTTCCATAACTAGAGTTCCAAGTTATTAGTAAAAATATATATAATTATATTGTCATAAAATTCATTTGGTTATTGGTATTGAAGATGATTCATTATATAAAACATTAATGACCATTGTTTGGGTGAATTTGTGGTTCCTTATAACAATGAACTCATTTTGATTTATAAATTAATATCACGTGTAAAAAATAAATATAGAACATAAAAAAAGTAAAAATAAATATATTATAGTCTGGTTAATCTATCAAAACTTTTTCATGAGAAAAATGGAAAATGGTAATATAAATTTAAAACACATCGTCCTTGAATGTGATAAATTAACACATTTGAGACAATGTTTTCATTTCTATTATAAAAGAAGGGGAAATGAGAGATGATGATAAATTATTACATTATCATAAAAAAAATTCAATTATATATAACGTACTAAAGTAATAATAACATTTGGATTAATGTGGGTGATAAAATAAAAATAAAAGAAAGGAATATGAAATAAATGAAATGAAAAGAGGAATTTACCACTAAAAGTACTCTTCATTGAGAGCATATTTAGGGACGAGTTTTTGGACTTTTTATGAGACCAATGGATTCTAGG
The DNA here is from genome assembly GCA_963277665.1 of Viscum album. Lineage (NCBI taxonomy): Eukaryota > Viridiplantae > Streptophyta > Magnoliopsida > Santalales > Viscaceae > Viscum > Viscum album. The sequence continues at coordinate 37,430,575 of OY728143.1, forward strand.
GATGGGGAAGGATATTTGGAGGTTATTTTATTTGAACATAGACATCTATAAAGTCTTGATATGAGTGAATAGAGGGTGGGGTGAGAGGGGGTTTTATAATGGAGGAGAGAAGGGTTTTCCCATTATTTTACTCATTATATTTAATATTTTTCCACGTACAACCAATAGTATTGATTATTGTGACCAAGAATTGATATATGTTCATGTGAGTTTGAACATAGTGGTCTTACATCAGCCTTACATCACCTATGACTCAATAAATTTGGTATTTAACATTTATCATAAAATATCGTATTTTATTATTCAACCGAAAATCAAGTATTTAAAATAACTCAAAAATTGACCCCAACCATTATTCTATGTGTAGAATAAAAAAAAGATATCCATTTTTTTAATCTAACTTTTTTAATATTTTTAAAATAATTTTTAAATAAAATCAAAATTTATTTGAAAAAAACAACATTAAAAAGATAATTCATTTTAAAACACATTGAAAAATTAATCAAGGTCTCATAATTTTTTTTATAACCATAATAAAACAAAATAAAAATTTATGATTACATTTTATGAAAATTAATTTCCTTTTTAAATTATTAAATTATTCATAAAATTGAAATTAAAATAATTATAACATACAAAAAAACCAATACTTATACTATAATCGTTTCTTCACTTATAATATGTCTAAATTATATGTATACATTCAAAGGTGATGATTCTATTTTTTACGATTTACTATTAATTACTATTTATAAGGGTATGCTTGTATACGTAAGGGTATATTACTATTCATCAAAAACTAAGTTGATTCTATCAGTCTCTCAATATCTTACTGAACGCAACTATCTACGTCAGTTTTTTGAAATTAGAATCAAAGAGGAGGAAAATTTATGTTTACTGGGTAGGTTGTAAACAATTGGTGTTTATAGAGACAAGGTATTTTATGAAATCAATATTAATTTTTTTGTTCAAAATTTTGAGTTGTTACATTATCCCCTCTTTACAAAAAAGGCCTTCTCTAAATTACAAGAATGATACCCCATAACAAGATTTTGGTAGTTCTTCATCACATGCTCCTCAGGCTCCCATGTTTCCTCCTCGATTTTAAAATTTTTGCAATTCATATTTACTAGTCAAGTCATTTGATTCTTTAACACTAGTTATTTAGTGTCCAAAATCTATATATCCCCTTCACAGTAAGATAATTCAGGTTCCAAATCTATACCTTCAAGAGCATGGATATGTGTTGGGTCTGTCAGGTAATTTCTCAGCAATGAGACATGGAACACATTGTGTACTCTAGACAGGCTATGTGGAATTTACAGCAAATAAAGTAGCTCCAATTCTCTCCAAAATTTCAATGGGGCCTATGTAACTGGGGCACCATTTCCATTTATTACCAAATCATATAACATCCTTTCACGGAGATACATTTAAGAAAACACAATCTCCCACTTGAAACTCCAAATACATCATTCGATTATCAACATATATTTTGTTTATACATTGATATGCTTTGATATGTATTTGAATAGTCTTTACCATTGTTATTGTTTCCACCAAAAGCTCTGGTCCTAGAATCTTCCTTTCTCTAACATCATCCCAAAAAGTTGGTGTACGACATCTCCATCTCTAAAATACTTCATATGGTTCCATTTAAATAATTGAAATGAAACTATTATTGTATAAAAAATTAATTAAAGTTAAATATTGATCCCACATACATTGAATGTCAATTGAAAATAATCACAACATGTCCTATATGGTTTGTATCACCCTTTCTAATTTCTTGTCAGTTTTTGGGTGGTAAAAAGTACTCAAACGAAGCTGGGTATCCAAAACATTCTGAAGACATTTCAAATATTTCTATAAAAATCATGGAACACGATGAAACACAATTAAGAGATGTTCTCGATAAAGTCTCAGAACATCATTGATATAGTTTTGTTCTAGGCATTCTATTTGTAAATATTATATGATTACGAGGAAATGAGTATATTTTATAAGTCGATCAAAAAATACCCATACCGCATCATTATTACTTGGTGTATTGCATAATACAGTAGTAAAATATGTGGTGATTTCATCGCATTTTGATGTATGAATAGGTAGATGTTTCATAACTCTTCTTGGATATTGTCTTTCTGCCTTCACTTGTTAACAAACCAAACATCTTGATATATAGTCAACAATTTCCTGCTTCAGGTTGTCCCACCAGAAATGTTCCTTCAAATCTCTATAAATATTAGAGATCCAAGGGTGTATATGGAAATTAGAGTATGAGAATCATCATATAACTCCATTTTCATCCCATTTAAAGATGGAACCCATATCCTATTACCAAATTTAATAATTCCATCTTCCCATACGAAGACATCCATCTTCCCATCTTTCACTGTATTAATTTTCTATTGCAGGTTCTCATCATCAGGCTGAGAGCTTTTAATACTTTCTAAAAAATATTTTTGCGAATCCAATTGAAAAATTAATTATGTTTAACCTTCATTAATAATTCCCATGTCCATCCTTGTTAGATCCATGTACTCAATATCCCCTTAAATTCTCATTTTCTATAAATCTCCATGGTCTTTCCTACACAATGCATCAGCTACCTTATTTTCCTTTCCTGGGATGTAGTGAATAGAAAAATCCTAATCCTTGAGTAGTTCGAGCCATCATCATTGCATCATGTTGTGTTCTTTATATGAGAATATATAATTTAAACTCTTTTAATCCATTTATATCACATATTTCACAATTGAGATAGTGTCTACATATTTTTTGAGAAAATATCATAGGAGATAACTCAATATCATGAGTTTGATAGGTTTATTAATGAAATTTTAACTGCCTTCATGCATAGGAAATAACTCTATCATTCTATATAAGGAAACAACCTCATCGTTTCTTCAATGCATCACTATAGATCACAAAATAATAATTTCTAGATTATAGATTTAGGATTAGATCATTCACTAATCCCATCTTCAATTCTTCAAAACAAACCTCACGTTATTTTTTCTATATGAACATAACCACTTTACATGTATGACTTCTCATTGGGTTGGATAAATGTGTGAAGTAGTGAATGAAATGATGATAAAAACATCCTAAACCAGTATAATTGTGTACCTCAGTTATGTTTTTTGGAGTGGGACATTCTTGAAAGACCTTTTTCATCATACGATCAATAGATATTCCATCCTTTGGGACATTATGGCCAAGAAAGGAAACAGATTGAACCCAAAATTAAAACATTCTAAACATCCCATATATTCATTTCTTCAAAGAGTCTTCAGAATATTGTGCAATTGATTTTCATGATCTTCGTATCTTTTAGATTAAAGAAAGATATCATTAATAAATACCACTGAAAAGTCAAAAAGATATTCCTTGAAAACACTATTAATTAGTTCCATGAAAATAGAGGGTGCATTATTCAATCCAAAAGGCATTCGTGTTAACTTGTAATGACCATACATGGATCGAGATGATGTTTTTGAAATGTCTTCCTTGCTCACAAGAAACTGATGATACCCAAATAGAAATTAAATCTTTGAAAAATATTGAGCAATATGAGGTTTATCAGATAACTCATCAATGCGATCTAGGGTTTACATTTTCATTGTTTTTATAACACTGATCTCTCTATAGTTAATGTACAACATCGTAGATCCATCATTATTCTTATAAAAAAGAATAGGGTCTCCACCCGGAGAAACACTAGGGAGAATAATGAGACCATTTTGGGATATACCTAACACTAAGAGGGGGTGAATAAATGTTGGGGAATTTTTAAAACAATTCAAACATCCTATCCCAATACCTCTTGACATGTTATGATCTTGATTCTCTTATTCCATTTTCCATATAACATGAAATAATAGGAAGTATTAAAAATATGAACATAATATTTTTACAAGGTTCATCACTCAATAAGAGTAGCTACATCCTTGACATGCATGGGGATGACCAGTGCATGGATTTTCCACTATAATGTGATATTATGTTAAAGTGGAGTGACTAGGAAAACAATACTCGAGTTAGTGTGGGTCCCTACACTTTATAATGGATGGTAAACAATCCTATTCTCTAGACTGGTGATATCCTAGTCCAACATGAAGCCTCTAACAAGTTCATTATACTGCCTATAGAGACAGTCTTCTTCTTTCTTCAAAAGGTATTTTCTGCTCATGGTTTTCTTCAGTGACTTTCACTTGATTACTTGAAAAGAATTAGGTAATAAACTCTCCATTCATTCATTCTATTCTTCTCTAGAGAAACATGAACTGAACTAGTTCTTCTTCTAAGTTCAACACCCGACAACACAAATATTCATATTTATTAAGAATGAATCACATTAAACATTGTTATTATTCAGACACTAAGGATCAACTAACATGGCATCATCTGAATTAAACTTCCCTGAATAATTTTTATCCTTTAGTTGGAAATACTATATTCTTCTTATTCTTTACATTTTCTATTTGACACAATATAATAACGAATAGTACAATAGTTTCTTAATCTCCTTCTTCAATTCTAAATACCAGCACATGAGTTTATCAGTATACATCCTTCTTTCATCGTGCAAGAAGAGAGCTCCACATGTCATTTTCTTCACACATAGGATACATGATTATTCATAATAAAACTAGGGAAGGTTTGTGTATCTATTATTGTGATCCAAATAAAGGGTGGGTATTCACTAGTGGTATAATCGTGGGATATACCTCACAAATCACAATAGGGGTTTGAGAAAACTAATAAATTGTTTATGGATTCTTCATTGCACAGAGGGTCTGGTTCTCTTTCTTCATGAGACACTTCAAGAGGGAATAAAAATTATTGAAGGCCTCTATGACTTCAAATTTTTCATGGAGCCTTTTTAGTGTCTTGTGTGTAACTTTTATACCATGTACACAAGATTTGACTTTTGTCGTGAAAAACCTCTAGCGCGCAACATCATTCTTTCACGCAAATTTATTATTTCATGCATTTTTATTTCATTTACACACTTCCATTTATATAATATTATTTCGCAACTCAGAGCTTAGGATTTCTCTACGTGTCAAGATTAACAAATGTGAGGGGGTCACCTCTTATTTATCGACCTCATCGACCCTTGCGCACAAAAACCCGAATGTGTCGTGTAGGATACCGATACATCGTGCAAAACCCCATTTGATGTCACATTGGGTGAATACGTCTCTTTTGCGCCAACCTATTGTTTATCTCACTTCTTTAATCATTCACGCACTTCAATCCTTTAATTTTTTTGATGTTTTAACTTCGAATGATCCCTTGCACGCATCATTCCAAACTCTACTCAATCATGTGTGAAAAACGCAATATTTCACCCAAGCCTACCTTTTTTAATATTTTGATATTCAGATAATGGAACTCCACTTTCATACAACATACCTATCCATATTCAATCTTGTTCACATCATCCTTTTCCAAAATCACATTTCTCAATGTACTGATTTCATCCGATTTTTTTTTGATAACCATGGGAGATGACGCCACCTTAAAATTAGTATCAACAAGAATACCAATGATGCTTCATTATCATCTAGAATATTCAAAAAACCACTTATTTTACCATGAAACATATCTATCACTATATATAGTCTTTGATTGAACACCTTTACAATAAACATATTTTCAAAGAAAAGTATTATGACATCTCTGTCTTCCAATAACATCGTTTATTCCAGTCAAAACTATAGTAGATTGGAATCATCATTCTCCCACATTATATAATAATAATTTCATCAGAAGTTCTCATAAATCATGATATTTTTGATTTACAGATCTGTAAAGCATCGTCTAATTTTGATACAATGTGAAATGCATGGAAATCTCAGAATGCCAAACCCTTCCACATTATATCTTCTTCTTGAACCATCAGTCTATACATCCTACAAATCCTATGATTATACTCTTCATGTAATCCCTTTCATGGTTATCATGAAATCATGATGAATTATGTTTTCATATTTAAATCCTTATTAATTTTCAATCATCTTCAGAGGGGTGATACCACACCATTCATCACTATTTTTTACAATGTGTCACCTTTGAAACATGTTCTTTGATCTTAGGATTAGTTCAACATTCGTCTAGTTTTACTTCATGAAGATTTTCCCAAAATGAAATCCAATTATATGATTTCATAAATATTCTCCAGACATCCTCACTTCAGACGATCACCACTAACTTTGGAGTCCTTCTTCATCACCTACTTCATGTTGAACAGCACAAACTAATGTTAACAAAAAATACAATATTCCGACATAATTTGGTCCCAACAAATTAATCAGTTATCACCAAATTCATCTAGTTGTTAATCCAATTCCACTAGATCCACATTTTCTATTCTATAAGGGGCCTTCGATATGGGCCTTGAATAAGGAATTAAGTTAGTGGAAAACTCAATTTCCCACTATGTAGGATGTCCAGATAATTCCTCTGGAATGAAATCAACATATTATTTCACAAAACGTATATCCTGTATTTGATCATTATTTTCATCACACAGTAATTGAATTCCCTCCCTCCAAAATAATTTAATTTAGTAGAGCTAATGGGGTAGATTTAGATAAGAATCAACTAGAGAGGTTTATGCACTAAAGATAAGGGATTGAACACTATTCCAAAAAACTGTAAATTCTTTATTCATTCAGAAGATATTAGAATCATAAAAAAAATATCCAACTCATACTAAGGATTATATCAATGTATATCATGCATATGATAATAATATTAGAAACTAAAACGTGTTTATGTTCCATGATGGGGTCTGATCGTTGCATATTTTTAAAATGGTACAACCACTAGGATTTTTGACCGAAAACTCATTTATTAAATCAAATTGAACATGTCTAATTTTCGTGGAAAACTAACAGGATAAAAAGAATGTGATGATCCAGAATAAAATAATGCATTGTATATAATTGATGAAATAATTAAAGTACTGACCACCACATCATAGGTAACATCATCTTCTATAATAGTGACCACATAATCTTGACCTTTCTCCCTTATCATTCTTTGTGGAATTTTTCCCTATCTCTTATTAAATTCATGTTTGTAATGTCCCATATCATTAAAAATATAGGATTCAACAATGGTTTTTTCCTTCTTCCCCTTCAGATCATGATATTGTTGGAATTTTTTTCCACATTCGTAACAGATTATCATTCCCTTCAGGAATGTTACAAGGTGTTTCCTACCACAGTTACTGTAGGGTGGAAGGTTAAATATTCCCTTATTCCACATTTAATTAATTTCTTTTCTAGTGATTTCAGTAGCCCTATTAATCTCTTTCAATCCTTTACATTCATAAGACTCATAAAATTATATTTCTTTCTTGATAGTGCTTGTGACTATATCTTCAAATGATGAGAAATTATGAGAGACTACTAGCCTTCATAGAAATGGTTTCAAACCATCAAATAATCAATCAATATTGATACTTGGATGATATATGTAGTCCAAAACATTATTATCCATCATTGTAATGTTGGATTCACACTTTGAAACTTTTTCACCCCCCTTCTACCTCAGATTCATGTATTTACATTCTATATCCCCTTGTTGTTTGTAGAGAAAATTTTTTTCTAGGAAGGTTTCATTAAAATATATCCATTCTATTTATTCTATTTCATCCTCCTCCTTTTTGTTTTCGATTAATGAACACTACTGGTCAGAATATCCTAATAGACTATAAAAAACATGAAAAACATCTCTCTTTCGTTACCTCCCAAAGAGAGAAATAAATTTTATGGGGAACTTATCCAATTTCCAACAATAAATGAGTTTGTTTTCCCATTGAATGATGGAAGAAATTGTTTTATAAAGAGATCCAACATAGCTCATCCACATTGTGGATCTGAATGCTCTATTAGGGTAAGGATATTGTTCATAACCTATGTCATTTGTCCTAGTATAGTTAGAAGTTTCTCAACACTAATTGTAGCTCAAAATACAACATCATTACTTATATCGTAGGGAACCCCCTATATGGGATACTAGGGTTCATGAGGTTTCCATTTCTTCTACTAGGTTCTCTTTATAAATATTGTCATTCAATAGATGAGGTTATGAATCATAATTTATAATTTCAATATAGCAAAATACATAGCATATATTGAAATCATATGGATTGCTAATCCCGTAATCACAAACATTGTTTCCTTGAGGATAAATATAAAATTAAATCCTTCATAATGGATTATAATGAATATGTGAATTATCCTATACATATTCCTTGGGAGTTTAAAACTAGTTTCAAAGCAAGGCATGTTGTTATGTACCAGGATACACAAGGTCAAGCCCAAAACATATTTTTAGAATTTTCTACCATAGCTACATTTGTGCCAGAACCTCTTCGACTTGTAGTATCTAGATAGGGATATATTTTTTAGAAAGATCCACATAATCTATTCCTTACAAAGATTATAAGATGTTATTGTATGTTTATCCTCAAAGTCTATCTTTGGATTATTTCTATAATCTATGTTTTCTAAATCTATTTTCCATGTTTTCTACTAAACATCCTATGATACCCACTATAAGGACCTGAACCCAGTTTCCTACAGCCGATGCCTAATGTTTTTACATTGGAATATAAATAATGAAGTCCCAGAACTTTGATGTTATCATGAACTATTTTGGGATCCTCTAAACCCATTCTTTGGTCGATAAAAGTATGGATTATCTTATTCAATATCCCTACTATAAGTGAATATCCATCCATTATCTTCCTCCCAATCTCTCTTTCCATCATCAATTGGGTTTTCATATTATATTGTGTTTTCTATATCTAAATTAATTTATTTGTATCTTGAATATTTGTTGATTTTCTATATCTCCATTTAAATCGTTTGTCATTGCAATATTATGTTGTGGGTGTTGTGTTTTGATACACTGAATAAAGGAAAGTGGTTCCGTATAAAATATCTCCATATAATTTAACCATTATTTTATATTGTTTTTCAAATTTATTTAAATTGATATTTGAGAAAAAAATGATGGGATTTGGGAATAGAATTTTTTTCCAGGATTTTTATGAAAACTTCCCAATTCTAGTTGAATTATAAGGGAATATTTTTTAAATGGATTTAATTTTTAATAATATTTGATAACTAATTTTATAAAATGGATTAAATTTAATTTTTAAAAACATTGTATTGTTTTTCTATAAAAATATATGAATTGATTAAAAATTAATGTTTAGCTTTTGAAACATAATTTTAATTGAAAATGAAAATTGGGAAATTGAATTTTGAATTATGACTGTGAATTTGAACGGAAATAATTTCCATATTTTTCATGTTATTTATTGATCACATGCATGAATTTTTAGTTAACAGATTATATAGGACAATCATGCTAGGACAGTAATTCCCTAACAATTCCTTAATGATTATAACACTAATAAAAACCATGTTAGTAAGATCAAATCATGGATAATATGTGGTTACGTATTATTTGGAAAGAGTTTATGGGGCATTTGTACACATATTTCATGATCACTGATATGAGGGTGTGAGGATCCTATAATCAGAAATTATCATACCATAGGGGAGATAAACATGGTACTTATTTTGACAATTTTGATTTATATATTCCATCGAATGTGAATCTTACTTATTCAGTCATATTTATTAATGTAAACGTTTTTATATATAATTTTTATTAAGCCATTATTTTAAATGTTTTCCAACATTTGAAATGAAATCTGTTTTTTTTACAAAAATGATATTTTATCAAAATTCCATATTTTATTTAAAACTAAAATAATTATTTCTTTTATTTTAATGTAATCTTTTTATGGAAAACTTGTTGAGACCGTAATGGGATTTTTAGCACACATCTACCTTTTACTTTGGGAATTATTGATTTTATACTACTAGTTCCAACAAATAGGATATCACTTCATAGAGTAGTTAGATGTTCTAGATTTTTTATCGTGGAGTAATGTGTATTTTAGGACATAGAGTTTATATAGACGTATATTGGGTACATTGATGATATAATATTTTGTGTTTTTGATATAAATTTTTGATTTCTTGTGCTATCCCCCTTCGTATTTTTGAGCATACAGATATGTATGTTTATCATCCATTGTTTTTTGGAATATTTGATCACTCTTTTATCTTGTATGATTCCTTGTGTTAGTCATCAACCCATGAGGATTGGGGACACCGTTACGACTATGTTAGTGTTGTCTCATGTATCATCATACCATGGAATTAAGGATTGTTTTTGATAGCCTATTTATTTTATAATCAACCGTGATTCTGTCATCGGTGAAAATGTGTCCCATAAGGTAGAGCTGATTTAACCAGAAATCATAGTTTTGTAATTTTACAAAAATATTTCATTTACATAGAGTTAGAAATATGAACCTTAAATGATTCTCATTATCTTGAATATTTTTAAAATATATCAAAAAATCATCAACAAAAATCATAAAAAAAATAACAAGGTAGTCTCTAATGAATCTATTCATAAAATATATAAATATTTATGGAAAATTAGTCATTCTCATTGGAATTAACAACTCATAATTTCTACATATTGTCAAAAAATTATTATTTGAGACATATTATTTCTTTACCTTTAATGTATGATACCCAAATTAGAGGTCAATCATAGAGAATAAATAATCATGGATAAAGCTCGTCAAACTAATTATCAATCCTTTGAATATGGTATTTTTTCATCAATGTAATATCACCATGTTATCTATAATTAATTCATAACTAAATTTATCTATCATCATTCTTCACACTGTTAATAGTTTATCCCCAATGTGAAAAAATTTGTTGAATAAAACCCTTTTCCTAAAGATTATGGAGTCTCTTATTCGATTCCTCTAACACTGTATGTACTAATTTATATCTTGTCTTTGATATTGTTGTGTAAATATGTATAAATTCAACTAATAATTCTACCTCTTCATTTGTTGGAGGAAAATTTAACACATTAAAAAATATGTTAGTATTTTTCTAAAATAATATATATCACGAATATTTGTAGTTTTACTTTCTCCTCATTCTTCCCTAACCATTTCCATATGTAAATAAAAAATGAAGTTGTTCTTTAATAATACATGGTCTGAGAGATCTAATATTTAAAAATATTTTCAAATTTACCCTTTAATAAAACATGAATTTGATTGATTTAATAGTTTATCATGGCATTATACTATGATAACTAATCCATCCATAGTATTACGTCAAATTACAACTTTGGGACAACCACAAGGTTCGAGGAGAGATTATAATCATCAATATTAACAAAATTATCATTATATATATATATATATATATTTGATTTTGGAATATTTATTCTATGATTTTGAACCAATGTCAATACAACTAACTATACAAAGATTAATATTACATACATTTTAAACGTGAATAAATTAAAAAAATCAATAAAACAAGAATGAATCAATGTATTTGAAATATTGGAGTATAAAATGACTATACCATCCAAAAAATCATTAATATATTTAACTAAATTCATTATTATTGAAATTAAAAACCTTTATCCCTTGTCATCTACTAGGGATGATGGCCGTTTACATCAATTATAATCATATATGGACAATGAATATGTAAATGTACATTCTCCCCACACTTGAAGAATTATTATTATGGTTGTACTTGTATCATACTTCCTTTTTCATTAGAATTAAGATAATGATTCATCAAATTTACATTGTGTGTTGAGATATATGCCCATATTATTGACAATTGTCTTGCATTGAACATCATTATAAAAGGATCCTCTTATGAATCTTTAAAAAATATTTTAAATGAGTAGTTTCTATTTCATTCGATCCCTATGTTAGTAGAATTAATTTTAGAAATTTTGCTCTATCATTATCTTCCTATCCATTAGTATGTAGGAAAACAATGAATATACAAAGACAATTTCTAGTCAGATAGAACATAATACTATTGTTTCATAACTATATATGTATATAACTTATAGAGCATTGAAAAAATATAGTTTTATACCTCCAACGAATTGGCTAGTTATCCTATAAAATTCAATTATGATGTTTGACGTGTATTGTGAATACATTTTAAAGTCAATCTGATAAAATCCATCAAATTAATTATTTCTTTTATTTAGATCATGTGGTTCCTTAAATGTAATGGTTTATATTGTGTGATGAATGTACTATTTGAAAAATAATTTTTTATGTATCCCCACTTAGAGAATCTAAATTCATTATTTGGTGTTTTTATCATTCTACACCACTGATCGGATTCTCTATATAATTAGTATACGTTGAACATAACTTTCACTTCATAAAACCAATAAAATATATAAAATAAGTTTTCTATATTTTTGATCCATTTCTCTATGATCAGTGGATCATAGGTTCCACTAGAAACAATTGGTCATTGATGTATGCATGATTGAATTACTATTTGTTCATTCCATGGTGACTTCAGATACTCCACATGTATTAGTCTATTATTCATTATCTGAGTTAACTGATTCATCATCAACATAATTTTTTCAACTCCATCATTCTTCATATTAGTATGAAGATTCTTGTATTTAATTTTACATACATTATCTACAGGAGTTCTGGTATTTCATATAAATTTTCTAAAAAAATAATACTGAAGTGACCAATTAGTTACTATTGAAAATATTATAATAATAATTCTTACAGAAATAGTAGTCCTAAAATTATATAATATCATTATTATATGATTATATACATCATATTAGAATTATCAATATATAATTCATAATGGTTGGTAAAATGCTTGTGGTCCACCAAAGCATATCCCTGGTAGTATCATACCCGGAGGAAAATATGATCTATTTATCATACCCCAGGTGCCGGTCAATTTACTACCCTAAGATTACTTTTAGGTTTATTACCACTTATTACCTCTTCACCTTATTCACATGTACTTTTAATATCCAAATATTTATTTAATTTATTGAAAACCACTTTATTTATAATTTTCTAAATTATTTGTGGGATTTTCTATATTTAGACTTATCCATATAAATTTACTAAGGATTTAGCACTAATTTCCATAAACAACTAGAAATTTTATTTTATAAACATTATTGAAACCTACCTTTTAATCCCATATTTTTATCATGATTCCTTTATAAAATATTATATTTGTAACTTTTAAGGAATATTTTTAGAATGGGTTTATTTGAAAGTATATATATAATAAATAAATTATATAAGTAAAATAGAATTATAATTTAAATTGTATACTCCTAATAGACATATTTATTATTCCATATTTGTTAACCTCACTATAATTGAATCCCAAAAAACATAAATAAATAGAAAATGGTGAACATAAATCCTTATATGGGATACAAAAAGGAAATACAACATGAGTGATCATTAGGGATAAAACATGAGGAATTAAATAATTGAGTAACACATGGTATATGATAGAAACCTTGGAAATGTGGATACAACATAAAAATGGGATATTCATTAGCATATCTCTATGTTTTCATAAAATATATTAACTTGGTTATTCACCAAGGTACCATAAAATAGTCAAATTTAGTTATTAATTATTTTCCCAATGAATTAGATCATTATTAGGGCTCACCATTAATATTTCATAATTAATATTTTCCAAAAATATCATATATCATAAAAATAATTTAAAAAATTCCATAATTTAAGGATAATAATTGCATGATAAGAATAATAACTTTGGAAATAGAATAACAACTATAAAAGAAGTATTTGGATAAAATGGGATTGAAAGAGAACACCTTACCTTCTTGGATAACTTATAAATGTTCTAAGAGTGTTATCAAGATCCTTTGAAATCTTTATGAAGGATTTATAGAGGTAAAATTAGGAAACATTAATTATTGAAGGTTTTGGAATGAATGAAATGCTGGGAAGACATGGATAGTTAATGTAAATGTTCAAGGACTATTTATTAATTTGTAAATAAATATCCTAGAAATATATGATTTGGAAAAAAATCCCATTTGATTACCCATGGATTTTGATAAAGCATTGTGAAATGAAATAGGTAGTTTTTATACATATTTTAATTTCATAATAGACCAGAAATATATAATATTAATTTTGGAAGGAGAAAAGAATATTTTCACAAATTATATTCATGAATCCATTGTTTCCATTTTAGACCTTGGAATTTTATTTATTGGTTTATAAATTAATTTATTCTTAAAAAAATACAACATATAAATAAAATAACGTAATTTTTATTATAAATTGTTTTTAATTAATTATTAACCCATTACTCCATATTTATGAATTAAGAAATTTAATTGAAATCAGAAAACTATATGTTTTTCTATATACATAAAATTAATGTATTTTAGAATATCATTAAAATTTTAACATTAATTTATTTTCACATTATGAATTCTATTATATTATTTAATTTATCAATTTTTTCACATATGATAATTTTATATTTTAAATAAAAACACATATCTATTTAAAAAAAATTCACACAAAAAATATTCATATCATTAAAAAAATCGAATAGAATATTAAAATAATTAAATTAAATTTATATATCAAATATATTTTTTAATTGGACCCTTTCTTGAAAAAAACAATATTTAAAATACAATAATTTATAGTAAAAGTGTATTTTAATTATATATATTTCCCCAAGTAAAATTATTTCTTCTTAATATCTACTAAGGAAAAAATCATATTAATACTTGTTTTTAATTTTTAAATTATAATAATAACAACATAGTAATTATAAAATCTATATTTATTTTCTAAGATTAAAATTGCATTGTTAAAATACTATTGTCATGATATATAACCCATGATTACAAATAAATATTTTATAAGGGTAATGTGCATGATGGTGGTATTATCATGTGATGGATCAAGTAACATTGATCACCTAATTCTCTCCACTGACATGAACATCTCCCATAGTATATTTTTTCCATGCCAAAAGTTTTGATTCTTTTCATGGGATAGTATAGGGTAAAACCACAATGATGATATATCTCTCTATTTTTTATAAGTGTACTTTAAAAGGAAGGATCCTACTTATTGAGACAATGATTTCTTACTTGTGTATCAATTATCTCTCAATGTTACTCATTTCATAAACTATTACCATCATTTTAGATTCTCAATGTTCTTATTGACAAATGGTCATATTTACCAATAATCATATTGAAAAACTGTCATTTTGTAAAATAGAAATGTAACCATCAGATAAACGTTTTTTACACAAACTATTACATACTATATATATATATATATACTCCACAAATACCAAACAACATCATTAAATAATTCACATATATTGGTATTATATTACACATGATAGTTTCAATCATATTTCAAACTCTTCTAGTTATTTTTACTAATTTTATAAAAAGATAAATCAGGATTTTAAAAATGATTCAAATAGAGATTAAATTACTCTGTGAATTGTAATTTTTTGTTTATCTACATGTATTATTTTACTCTCATATAGTAAATATTATTTAATTATATTTAATTAAATATATAATCTCCTCTAAATCATTCTATTTTAAAACATATTAAAATAGTCATTATAGAATATTAAATAATTTATTTAGGTAAATATTTTATTGTTATATTATTAAATACTATTACCTTCATTTTTAGAAATATCTATATTAAATTTAGCTAAATGTTTCATGAAATTCCCTTCATACATTTTTTCATGATTTTCCCACATCTCTTTAGTATTCCTATACCCCATAATTTTAGTATACACGTTTTCTGATAAGGTAATGAATTTTCATTAATTCATTTCCCATCATCCTTAAATTTTTTATATCAACTAATTTTTTATTAGAATTTCTCATAATAACTGACAGACCAAAATTAATAAAACACTATAAACTATATCTTTTTGTTCATGATATTTATAAATTTTTTTCTTCTATTTGTAAAAGGTATTTCAAATAAAAATGGATACTCCATTTCTTTTTACTTAATTAAGATTCACTAATATTATAAATAACGTATCATAGATGGAACCTAATTTTTTATGGAACCATTTTTATTTATCATTGTAATTTGAGAGCCACATGGGGGGGTCAGTGGAATATGTTTTTGATTTTTTTCGAAATTGTCCTATAATACTTTTTATGTTATTGATACACTCTTGATAAACTACCCATCACTTTTTAATGAAATAATAATAAAATAATTCACAATACATTGTTATTTTAAAACATTTTTCCTTAATGTGAGAGGATAATCCTTTATCTGTTCAAATTATATTGTTAAATAAATTTTATTATAACTATTGAGTTTTCCTAATTAAAATAAATTTTAATTCAATGGAATTGTTTGGGTGGGTTTCATTCTTTTCCCAATGATGGAACTATCCACTTAATAAATAATTATTTCATTTTTATACAAGACAAACTATTCATTAAGTGTTATAATTTTATGATAATGTTGAAAAATATTTCATTTATTCACCATATGCCTTGAGATCAATTATAATATCATTTTTTAAAAAGTTCATATAATTATAGAATAGTATAAATAAAGTTGTAGTTGCCAAAATATGATAATAATTTGAGAATAATTTACTCATTGTTGAGAACATGGAAAAATTATATTATTTTTAACTCTCTAGTAACATGTGTACCCATGATTAGATATTGGGACAACATTCCAAAAATCCATATGAAATCTTATATGATGAATGTGTTTCTATTATTCAAATTATCACTTTTTAAAACAAAAAGCGTTCATTTAAATAGAATATTAAAATCTCAAATCCCAAATATGAAACACTCTAAATTACTTTATTTTCTTAATATATTTAAATATTCACAAATTAAGTGAAAATAGTTATTCAATTATAGAATATCGAAACCAACATAATACTCACCTATAAAAAAATTATCGATTAATGAATCCATAAAAAATTGTATTATTGCTCACAAATAATAGGATTAAATATTTGAATTTAAAATATCTATTATTTTCATCCGTTGATTAAATCATTTAATTGATAAAAATATTTATATAAAACAAGGATTTAATAAAGGATTTTACGAACAACAATTATGTTCTTGAATTTAACTATAATGGATCATCATCTCATTTATATACCAATAATATAATTTCTTGAAAGTATTTAACCATATAGTTTTCTTAATAAACATTATTATTTCTTTATATATGTATTATGAATTATTAAATAAACCATAATATATTCGGTGTGAAACATATAAAATGATTTATTTTAAATTATGGGGAACCTCATGATGTTTCTCAATATTAGGGTCCTTAAAAATATTCTTAGGAAATCAAAATTTTTAGAAATTGTTAAACCTAACAAAATTTAGGATCCTTAAGAAGCTAACAATAGACCTTATAGTGTTTTGTTTTTTATTTTTATTCAACCATGAAACAAAATACATTCTTATGAATATCTTAGGATCAATCATATTATGTTTAGTATATTTAAGATTTATCAAATTTACTGTACTCTTCATATTCTAAAATTCAACTTCCTTAACTCAAAAACATAGTGAAAATTTTCTGAAACATTTTTTATATCTTATATATTATGGTGGAAAACGCAACAAAAATTCCATATAAAAATTTAATATCTCATTTATTATTGGAAGTTGAAAAAATTTAAAAAAATAATAAATACCAACTTCCTAAAGTCAATGAAAAATTTAATCAATTAAATAAATAAAAGTTATTTTAAAGGATCAACCTCACGTCCATGAGTTATCAAAATAGGATTAATGATTTTGAAAAACACATGATTTAATTTATAATTATATTATATAACAATAATTATAAAAAAATGAAATTTTAATTGAAAAATTATTATGTGGTCTTAATTAATCTCATAAAATATATATTTCAATGAAATATAAACCCATTTATTATTGTATTCATAGATAAAATATTATATTATTTTATATTTTTAATGGATATGGAGTATTGCCTAATGATTTTTACAAGGACTCTCTATGACCTCCATCCTTATGAAAATCTATCAATGTAAAAATATTATCTATAAATGGTCAATTTATTTGTACATGTGGTGTCAAAAAATGTTATTTTGTTGGATCATCAAAATGTGATGCATGTTATTTCTTAGAAAGAAGAATTGAATTCCTATGAAATGCAGATGTTACTTGGTCCATCTTGTTTATATAATTATTTTATAAATTAATTAATGATTCTAATATCTATTTTAAAAACCCAAAATTATACGGTTATAGAAAATCAATATAACCATGGATTTGATTATTACTTTATTGAACTAAAATAATGATGGATGTAAATACCTTTCATGATCTCCCTTGCGCTATGTATGGAATATGTGGTTTATTGTGACACATAATGCAATTTTTTTATTTTCTCATTAAAGGTGATCATGGTGTGGATTGTTCATATTTTTATTTCTCTAATGATGAATGAAACTATCAAACCCATGAATTACATCTATGAATACCATGAATCCTCTTACATTTTATCATAGCTACACCTTTAGTGAAATTTACATGACTTGAGTAGACAAAAAATTCATGATTTAAATCATTTTAAGAGGTATTGTACTAATAATAAAAGATACGGTTTAGAATATTTTTAAAAATATTATTTTGATATCAACTACAAACATGGAAATAACCATTTAGTCTCTAATTATCTTTGTAGTAAAAATCACTATTTTCACTGAATGTGTCTAGAGAAGATTAAAACCTGTTCATACAATATAAAATATATATTGTGGTAATAGAAGAGGAATATATGACATTTTTTTGATAATTTTTACATTAAATGTATCATCATGACTCTAGAAACCTAGAGTTGGTGGATATTTAACATCATTGGTGCAAAATACTAGGTGTCACCTACTAAAGGATTGAATATTTTTATAGTATTGAGAGTCTATATACATATATGACTCTAATATTTTATTAAAAAAACAATAAATAAAACAAAAAAATTATCGTAATAAATTTTTTATTTACTCTATTAAATCCTGGGAAT
Source organism: Viscum album (assembly GCA_963277665.1). NCBI lineage: Eukaryota > Viridiplantae > Streptophyta > Magnoliopsida > Santalales > Viscaceae > Viscum > Viscum album. Next base: position 37,449,626 of record OY728143.1, read on the forward strand.
AATTCATATATCCATTATTGGTATCCCATGGAATAGAAAATATAAAAATGAGTCAGATTAGATAATCATTAAGGAAATGTATACAAAAATGATATCCTACAAAAAGTAATGTAAAAAAAATGTAAGAGATATATAATAATCAAATATGACATATAACTAATATTATAAAAGTATAATATCACCTGGGATGACAGAAACAAATTAAAAAAGCAGATGGATGGCAATAATGAGTTTTATAATGATATAATGTGTAATCTAGAACATGATATGATAACATTTCTTTTCTATCAAATAGGGAAAATCCAAGTGGTATATGAAATAGAGATTTCAATGAAGTTAAAATGGTTTTGTAATAATAAAATAGTGATATAAAATATACAATGAATCGATATTTTCCACTAAAATATTATAGAGAAATGTGTAGGTTCTCAACGAATAAAATGGGGTATGAACCTTGAGGCGAAGTTGATAAAAATAAAATGAAAAAATAGGACAGGTGAACATATTCAATGATTTGAGATATCATAAAACACACATATACATATCCTAATGGGGTATGGATTCTTAACCTAGGGAAACTTAATTAAGGACCATTAAATGATCAAATCCTATTATTTTCATCAATCAAAATAGTGATTTCGGTGTAACAGAAGAATAATATTTTCTTATTGTGGAAATAAAAAAATATATAATAGACAGTTAATCATTAATAAAATTTCACGAGTATTGGAGAATGTTCTAAGTGGATTGAGAAGCTCTTCTTGAAATTTAGTTGAGTGGGAAAATATATTTTATATCCCAGACAACCTCTTGATAGTCGATCCTATATAAAAGGTAAATTTTATCATAAAAACAAAAAATATTCATACACATGTGGTTGAGTTTATGTACTAAATTTATCATGTAATGAGTTTCAATCAATTTTAATTTTTAGGTTATGTAATTTCCTTTTGAACAAGTTCAATATGATAGAGAATAATCACTATGAATATCCAATTGAGATTATAATCAAAGGATAAAGAGTGCAAAAGATAAAAGATATTCGATCAAAGGTCCATCATAAGGAGACCTAATAGATAAATTACCATCATATAGAGGTATACAAGGTGAATTCATCAGATATAGGTGGTAAGTGATTCCAATAAAGAAAACGTTCAATGGAGATAATCAGTTTATGATATAATGGATAAATCCATTAAGAGTGTTATAAATGTTCTTAATTTTTGTATATATGAGATGGTGGAACATATTTATTGTTGAGGAAGATAATATATTTCTACTGTGGACCACATAATAAGAGTTAGGATTCTTATATATTGGGGTATAACCTTATTATGAAATGGATTATTGGATGGGGATTATAAAATATTACAAATATAAAGGATATAGTCAAGATAGTGTGGGTGTATAGCAAATTTTCATATAAGAGATAATTTTAAAGGGGGTAGAAATAGGGTTTACTAGAGGAATGAATAAGGGCGTGTAGAACCAATTATATTATATTCATTTTTAATAATTTTTAGATTTTATAGAAATTCTTGTTGAGTGGAATAACTAATATGGAAAAGGTTATTCCTTTTTATGAACCTCGTAAATATTGTGTTCTTATATCTATGTACATTTGTTGCATTATAAATGTGATGTTGATTTTAATACTTGGGTGGATTATAACTCTATGAAGTTCCATAGGATATGATAATTTTCCTTAAAAAATATAAGAAAATTTTCAAAAAATTAAACAGTGAACACTTATTTAACCCCTCGTAGATATTCATTATCAATCCAATGGAACATTAATTGGTATTAGAAAATAAGATACATATAAAATATCTAAATATGTGAATCAAGAATGTCATTTTAGTGGAAAAATTAGTGTTCGTTTTTTATGTATGAAGCTATCTTAATCGCACTAATATGATGTTATGATGTCTTATATCATCTGGATTTTATGCTGGAGATGTTTTAATCATGTGACTTACTCCCATTAATGATGTTTTTATGGTAGCTACTGATATTTAGAAATTTTAAGTCGTTGGAAATGATCATAATTCCATGTTTAGGGGTCTTATAGAGAATTCTTATAATGATATTATGGGATATCCAAAGGATAAGAAAATGGTGGATATGCAAAGAATGATATATGAAATAAATGAAAAATTAATGGAACCTATGATAAAAATATGTTTGAGAATGTTTGAATATTTGAATATAGATTATAAAAATATATGATGAGTATATTACAAGAGTTAATGAGATTATGAACAATACCATTGGTTGTTGTAAGAATTTAGAATATTCCACTGTCATTATGGATCTAATGAGAAAAATTCTAGAAATATTTTATATCAAAGTGTTAAATATATAATAATGTGATGATTTATCAATGGAGGAACTATAGAATATTTTTATGGGATATGTGTTTAGAAACAATTGACTTCATGAATAAGGATAAGAACGAATTTTCCTTCAATGATTTTTGAAAAGGGAATCTATAATATAATTAATATGAAGTATAATAATGTGATATATTGGTTGAGGAATATAAAATTGATTTCAATATATTTATTTAACTTCTTTGTAATGGAATAAATAGGGAAGTTGTAAATTAAAATGGTAAAATATCAATTAATTATAGTAATTGTAACGATGAAATCCATTTTCCAGAAAAAATCAAGAAGAAATAAAATTATTCTAATTTATAAGAAGATGATATGTGGTCTCAAAAATATAAGTGGAAGAAACATAAAAGAAATTTACTTACAATAAGATGAAATGATTTTTTTTGATGAAGGGAAAATGACAATTTTTTAAATGGTAATGAATAGGATTTTCACTTCAACATCTTTGCTCATGTTAGAAGAGGATTAATTTTAATATATATTGATGATTATGGTAAAGAGATAACAATAATTGAGTTGATTTAAAAAAAATGGATGCATCACATGATTAAAATATCCAACCCAAGGTATAAAGAACATATTTGAAGAAATATATCAAGGAAAAAACTTTTTAGAATGGTGATTGAATCAAAATAGTGGAGATAAACCTCAATGTGATTTGAGAATAGAAAAATGAAATGAGTTATATTAATGTTAAATAGGAAAGTTATGAAAACAAATTAGTCGGACATGATAACATTAACATGGATGAAATTATAGTTATTAAGGAATGAATAAATAATAGGTTGAAGATAGATGTACTTAAGAAGATGAAGAATGTTATTAAAAAAGATTTATATGAGATAAAAATGAGTTGTTGGAAAAAAATCAATGTTTATTATAATGTAAAAAGAGTTAATAAATATGGGATATGACTTTACCAAAGTAGTCCTGGTTAAGGGTGAATTTTCTCTAGTTGTTGAAGAGAAAGCTTCAGAAATTAAAGTCTATTACCATCCTAAATAATATCAATGTATATATGATTATATTATGAATAAATGATAAAAACTCTAAATTTTGTTAATATTCATCATCTCATAAGAACAAGTGGAATCTATAAAAAAAATATCTTTTCATAAGCCCCTCCCCCCCTCAAGGGTACTCCATCAGGGCTAGAAGGAGAATGGAAGATAATGACCACTGAGTCCCACCTCTAGTAGGTCTCGGTTTAGCAACTAGCACCAAGGGTCTACATATCTTACAATATGTGACACATTACCCTTTTATGGAAACAATATTGGGTGATATGATGGATCATCCACATAACAACATTGAGATATATATAAAAGAAAAAAAATACCATCAAACATATAAGTTTAAAAATAGAACTAAAGAAAATAAAATAAATTCTACAAACTGATATACCAATAAAAAGCTACCGAAGCAACTTAGAAGCTATCCCAAGCTTGATCTAGTTAGGCCCATCATGGTCCGTATAATCCTCTTGGAAAACTAAAAAATGTTTTATATATGTATGTTGAGAATACATGTATACATAGTAAGAAAACCAAAGTCTCTCATGCTTATGTGAAAGAATATACTAATTACCCTATGAGGAAACATCAAGACCAAAACAAACCTAATAGGTATACTGACCATTGCAACCTCACCAAGGAACACTCAAAAAATAACTCATGTCATGTAATATGATATAATTTAGATAATTGATAGGGTACCACAAACCACTTACCATTGATTAACCAGTCTTCCCTGAGGAAAACATCATCATGCACCCAAATATTCTAAAAATACAATGTCACAAACTGCCGCACACACTTGGGCCTCACAAACCACACAACATCCTTCACATAGATACCTAGGCCATAAACCATATCAAATTACATCCAGAAACACCTAGACCACAAACAAAAACATATCCCCCCCCACCGTAGAAACCTTGGACACAAACCATATCACATCCCACCCAAAAAACACATTGGCCACAAACCACATCAAACCCCACCCACAAACACCTAGGACAAACAACAAAACCTCATCCTAGTGACTACTGGAAAATCATAACACATCTCATCCCAAATAAACCATGTAAATAACAACTCACCCACACAAACTTGGGTATCACAAACTGTATCACATAACTCTTGTTGTCACCAATGCCACAAACCACATCACATACAGCCCGTAAAAATCTGGGAACCAAACCACATCACATCCTATGGGAAAACACCAATGGCCCAAACTGTAAGTTCATACCAAATACCCCTTGAAAATAATACCACATATCATCCTGAAGACATCCGGGAAATCACAAATCACCCACACAAACTAGGTCCTCACAAACCACATCCTTCCGAAATAATCTTGGTTAATCTCACTTGGAAGAGGGAGAAGGGAAGATCAGTTGGCCATCCACCCACCCTCCCACTGGTATGTGTGGGAAAGACACCCTCCCCCATGACGATGGGGTTGTTTGTCACATAGTACTCAACTACGGTGGGGTTCATATGAAAATCACAAAATAAAATAAAAGTATATTCATATATGATACCAAACACTCAATCCTAACCTATGGGTTCTACGAAAAACCACCAACTCACAACCCTATCGATGTTGTTGCTACCTCTAAATTCTGATCACCACACAACAAGTTGTAACCTCTTTTCAATTTCCATCCAATTTCATTTAGCTATGCCATTCATTTTATTTTTTATAATTAACCATAATTAACCCCACAAAGCACAAATTATCGAACCATTAACCATTTACATTCCATTTTCCAATCCAACCAACATCATTCGAAATTTTATTTACAAATTATTTATTCATTCCATCACTACCCGGGATACCACTAATCAAAAAACACCACACAACACAGAAAGAATCATTTTTAAAGGTGAAGGCCCTTGTAAATGAATGCTATTCAACATTAAGGATGCATAATTCCATGCTCTATAAGTCTTATAACGATTCTTTGTAAATCATATATCTATCTATAGTTGAGAGATGAAACATTTAACCTATTACACATTGAGATAATCCATGAAAATTACCCATACCAATCACTACCATCCTTATCAAGAATTATACCCCTCAATCACTAACCAATAGAAAACCCCCCAATTCACAACCCAAATTTATGCCACATTACTAACAAACCAGTTTCTCAGAATTTCTGCATAACACTTCTCATCCATTCCACAATCAATCAATCTCTCAACCTGGGATTCCATTTCACTACCTATGCTTTCCCACAACACACAACAAGGATTATGACTATAAAAAACCAAAAACTAGTGGAAAATCATACATAAAATCACCCCATTTACCAAGGAAAAAAATATTCTAGTTTTAAAAAGGCATCCATTATTTAAGTCCACTCATTTAATTTTGGGGGTCATCACAGAACTGTCAGATCCCGAGCCATTTATTCATTAATAAAATATATGTGATTAACTGGTTTTAATAAACAGGTTTCCAACCACGGAAAAGAACATTCTTTCCCCAATTTATCAGGTTTGAAAACAAGTTCCATTAATGGCCAATATTTTCACTAGGGCATCACGCATGTACATATCATAATATGAAAATCAACATCATGATGGAAAAGAATGCGAAAAAGAATCCCTCTACCCTTTTAAATTTAATTATTCAATTATTATCTCTGATTAATCTGGAAAAAAAAAATCCATAGGTAAACAAAAGATAACCCCTCCAGCGTGATACATAATTTACGATAAATGAAGTAACCCCTAACTCAAAAGGGTATCAATGATCCTCTCACAAGAACATGAAACAAAATCATTCTCTGATCACCTCTCCCATAAGATCTTTATCCATATGAGGATGTCATGGCACCGCCACTACAACTATAAATGAATATAATCCCATTTAGATCTATGTGAGTTCATCCACAATCACATGGAATAGATAAACTGGATGAGAAAGAGACCAAATGGGAAGAAACCACAAGAATGGACAAAGATAACACCCTAGATCATATATCTATCATTGAAGATCGAAGGATATAAACTATGAATCAATCTTTGATGGAAGAATCATCAAAATGTTGAATAGGGGTCTCTGAGTCACCTAGGGTCTAGGAAAGGTCACTAAAACCATAGGTTTTGACAACCTGAGAGGATATAAAAAATACATAAAAGTTATAGAAGTGGGGAATTACACATTCTGTAATACCATTTCATGTCATGTAATTCCCTGTGATCGAATTATGCTGAAAAACCCATAACCATTGGATTTATTTTATTTTTTATAACCCAAGAACATTACACACCATGAGACACTAATGACAGTATGTGAAACCAGATATCATGTTGTCTAATTCTGTTACATGATGTTTAATCCCTCTCCTTCTAGCATTCAGCTACATAACTTATACAAACTTATCCAAGCCTCCACCGAACACCTCCATAAACCAAAATTCATAATGTAACAGACCAGAAGGGAACATACCATTACATCAGTTACCTATCAAATGATTCTCATCCTCAAGAACACAAAACCAGACCCATAAAAATTTGGTTTTAACAATGACCGTGTGAGATACCCCTCAAAGATCTCATCATACCTCATGCATTACCCCCAGCCAAACACATTAGATCAAATGACCACAACCGCACTACACATAACCACCACTCAACCATCTTATGATATACAGAACTCAATCAAAAATCTTTTACATTCAAATAAATTTTCCATCTAGAACACATGAATCATGATATTTCGTCTTCTATTTCTCAATAAAATATTCTCTGGGTAATACTGACATGCCTACATAGGTTTAATTGAATCATATTTAATGCGTATCGATTAGAAGTATCTTCTCAATTCATTCTTTGATTGAAATTCTTCACATACCACAAAACACACATGTCAAACCAAAGGAATAATAAATCATTTAATAATACAACATTCAAACATTACATTAAAAAAATAACAAAGCCTAACTCTAAACAAGTACAGGTATTAGGAACACATATGTATTTTTCTATCCAATGTATTCTCCTCCTGACCACCATTCCATTACAATACATGAACCAAAGAAATGGTCCTAAAACACAATGCCTTCTCTGGACGATCCACTATCCATACTAAACACTCTACAAATATCACATCGTACTCGATATCCAACTCTCCCCAGTCAAGGACATGAGAGTCATTGTGAAGATATTAATATAGCTAAGAGATATAGAAGACCTCATCGATTTCCTCTAACTACGGTGGAATTTCCAATTGGTATTTTATCTCACCAACTCACCCCAACACCTCAATGGGTCCAATAAACCTGGGAGAATGTATACTCCCTCTGCCAAACCTCGGATGCCCATGTCGAGGGGAAAAAATCAAGAACACGACATCCCCAAACTCAAACTCCAAGGTCCTCCTCCAGTGATCAACATCATAATTTCGTAGGTAATACACTGCTTTCATCTTCTCACAAAAATGATGAACTATATCAGTCATTATCTCTACCTCATTGAGACAAAAAACAACTGTCTCCCCAACCTCTTACCAGAATAATGGGGAATGAAATTTTCTTTTCTAAAATGAGTCAAACTGATCTATTAAAGTAGATGAGTGATGGCTATTATTATAAGAAAAATCTACCATGAGATGATTTCACACCTAGGATCCACCAATGTCTAAGACACATACTTGAAACATGTCCTCCAATGTATGGATAGTTTTATCTACCACTCCATCAATCTGTGGTAGGAATGAAATGTTTTAGCATAACTGGGTCCCAAAAGCAATATGAAATCCCCTCCAGACTCACAAGGTAAAATTTGTTTCCCAATCCAACACAATGGATCTCATAACTCCAAGTATCTGCAACACCTCATCCAGATACATTTTTCCAAGGCATCCAATAATCATGACTCCTTGATTGCTATGAAATGAGGTGATTTAATCAGTTGATACCCTACTACCCAAATAGAATAATTGCCTCATGGACATTTAGGTATCTCTATGAATAAATCCAATTCGATTACATCCTAATTACACTATGGGAAATCCAAGGAATGTAACAAACAACTTAGAACAGATGCTCTACCTTTACCAATTAGCAAACCAATCATCCTACCAAAAACTCCACTACTACTTGCTCCGTCTCGGGAAAATGAAAACTATATACTCAATGAATGATATATCTTAGAAACTATTGGGTGTAACTTCAAAGGTGATCTATGAATCTCATGAATGACTCCTTTGTTCATTTCCATCATAACAAAAAACCTTCCACAAAATATCATCTTGTTCCAACCACCATATGACCACCCCTCCAGAGCATCACCATGGATAGTACGATCCCAAGACATCTCTACCTATGAGTATCCCCACTAAGAATCTTCCACATAATTCATAAGAGATGATCTCACTATCATCTAATGAAATAAAACTCTACCACCATCCACTCCTGCCTCCATGTGAAAATATATGAACACCTATAATGCTCAATAAGAATCTGCAGATTCCCAAACAACCACTTTCTGTGACTTCATACCTATGTAGATTCCCACAAAATTAACCTTTCCTAAATTTTAGGACTTCTAAAAATCATTTTTATGAATGAAAATCATCCACCTCCACTTCCACAAGTTTAGATCACGTTGGAAAAAAATTACTTAATCTGTTGTGATCATTGAAGACCATAAAGCACATTCAGATGAAGTAATGTCACAAAAAAATCATCTTGAACATGACCGATGGTAGCTCTAGATTACGGGTGACATAATTACACTAATGAGGACATAACTAACTATACCCATAAGTGATCAATGTTCTTTTGCATCAATAATAATCTCATGCACAAATGGGAAGAGTCACAGAACATCTAAAAAATTACCCCCTCCTCAAGAAACTAGATCACGTGAATAATAACCATCCTCCCCCTCAGATAACCAATTGCTACATGGTACTAATCAATCCACAACAACAAGTTGTCCTTCATGGTCAAAGTCCAAATTGGGTTGTAACTCAAGAGAAATTGGGTACAATCCTTTGATAATCACCTTTAAGACTAAGAAAACATTGAAATTATTCCACATTATAGGGTGATAACAAAGAAAACGTTGCTTCAACCTTTGGAGACTCTACTACCACAAAATGTTGAGACACCACATGCCTATGGAAATGAACATCTTGTATCCAGAAATTACTCTTGTACAACATCCCACAGAGCTCGTGGCATCAATGTTCTAGCATGACAGTTCTGAGATTCATTGTGTGCTCCTACTCTTACTTCGAGTGGATTAATATATCATCGATGAACCTGAATCTGAACTGATTGAGGAACTAATGGAACACAGAGTTCATAATCACAATATCAACAACTGATGCATTCATAAAACCTAATGGATTGACCATAAACTATATGTTCCCCTAATTTTATAGGAATGCAGTCTTTAGGATGTCTCACTTATTCACCTTTAATTGGTGATATCAAGATCGTATATCAATCTTAGAAAAAAAACATGACACTATTATCTAGATGAAAAGACTATATATCATGAGAATATGTAACAGTTCTTGAATGTTACCTGATTCAACCTATGGTAAACTGTCCAAAACTATAGAAAACCATTTGAATTCTTTGAGAACAACACCAGAGAACCCCACAATGACACATTGAGCCGGATAAAACTATTCTTCATCAGATCATATATCTGAATCCTCAGTACCCATAGCTTATATGGTTCTATCTGATAAAAGGCCATAAAAATTCGAGATGTGAATGACTATACGTTGATTCCGAACTCAACATATCATAGAGGAGGTACCTTCAAAACTATACCCGAGAAAAAAATTAGGAAGTCAAAAATGACAATGGGAACATCCATCATCCAAACTTCAAATAATTCCACTAATAAGTGAGCCAACAAGTACAGGAGGAGTTCCACATGCCAGATACCCATATAAAAACACTTCTATCCATTGAAAATAGCGTGCTGACCATCCAAATTTTAAAACAAGACTCTTATAATGAAATAGTAATTAATAGAATGTATTGAATACAACCAGTCGTTGTCGATAATCAAATAATATTTTTTCATATATAGTAAGAAAAAATTCCTATGGGTATAATGTGGTCCCATAAATAGTCTACAACCATTAAACGCATCAAAAACATTGGTCTGGACTCCGAATAGGGTAATAAACCCTGGGTAATGAGACAACTCTATAAGTATAGTCTCAATGAATGGACTGGAGAAGGTGAAACTAATAAGTGAAAAGCTTCTTAATCAAAAAAATGACATGGAAGGGTACTAAACAAATTGATCTTACCTAATTTGATCTATGACCCTACTAGATGTTCCTCCTACACTATATGTAACTATGCACACCCAAAACCAATGCCTCTTTGCTGAGGACCACCACCATGAACATTCCTAGGTCGAGCCCCACTAACAAAAGGAACATCCTGAGGTTGGATACTGCCTCCTATATCTCCCCATGATGGATAAAAATATTTCTATCTCTGTGGCTCAGACAGTCTCACTAGAAACAACAACTGAGGCTAGTGATAAACCTTTCCCCCACCACCCCAATGAGCTTGAATAGCTGTTGGAAACTTGTTCTAAATATGGATACAAAATCCATAGAAGAAAAACCACAGACTAAAGCTAATAGGAAAATCATGAGAACCACTAGAACTAGAAGGCCAGAAAGGAAACATTTGGGGTTGAATACCTAGCAGTTGATTCCTCAATGGTCATAGATCCAGAGATCTATAGCTTTTGACCCTACCTCTCACTGAAATCTGCTGGATCACCCCTCATTGTATATCTACTCATGAGTGCATCCTTTTGAACAAATCTACCTTCTCTAGATCCTCTATATACATTGACAAAGTAAATTGAGTAACCACTTACATGATCAATGAATGAAGTGCCTCCTCAAGATGTCTCACATGAGATTCCTATGATGAATATAAATCTAGGGGAAAACAATAGAGATCCCATAACATGATCTATATCTCATGCATTGACATACTCCCATGTTGAAGGGTGAGTAACTTCATATACTTCTTACCATTCATACATGATGAAAATTACATCACTTGAAAGTCCTTCTCGATGTTGACCCACATAATTTATACATCATTCCCTTCCTACTGATACAACATCAACCATTGATGCACAGATCCCCACATATAACTGATAGCCTATGGAAACTAGTAATATATTGGGGCCCTGATCAAACTGTAGTTGTTCTCAAACTCCTCGTACCATCTCTCTGTCTCTATGTCCAAATCACTACCCTCATACTTCCCCAAGTCCTTGTTGATATAGTGGGTTCCCTAGACCCAACTATGTACTACTTTTGACTACCATATCATGTGTACAATTAGATATGCATGATGTTATATTACCATTATAGTGCAGACTTTTATGCGTCCACTATTATAATGGTAATGTCCAAAGGTTAGTTGTCATGTCGAGAGGTTATAGAAGATCCCAGGATATAATGAGAACCTCGAGATACAATGACATTGATCTTAAATATATGTTCTATAGTCTAGATACATCTTACTAACTGGACACAGTAGATGTCTGACTATCAGGTGCTGGGGGCTCATAAGCATTGAGACCTCTTCTCATGAAGTTCTCACTTGGTGATCTCTAGTAGTGAGATCATGAGGACAGACCCGCAAATAGGAACACCACATTTTTTGGGTGTCATTATTTGTTACTATCTATGGACATGTGTATTAGTATCCGGACATGAGACCATTACCAGGGTATATCATTTAATTACGTACTTTGATGCAAGGTGAAAACCATGGCAGTAATGTCGTGGTGAGGTGGTTTGTGTTGGATGCGTCATTAGTGGTATGACGTTGGTTGAATGGTCAAAAAAGGATTTTTCGCTTCCAAGTTTGGGAAGTTATGTATCTCAGGCCTGGTTGATCAAGATGGTGCCGCCTTCATAAGTCGTTGGCCAAAGAAGTAGAAAGGTGAATCCATCCAGTTAGATCAACAAATAATAAAGCAAGATAAGGACGAAGACACAAGAGTGCGTCCTTCTTTATGAGATATCAAATGAAAAAGAGACTATAGTACAGAGTCAGTGTTCGTAGGATGGTAGTTGTTGCTATGACTATCCTTATCTCTTTAGGGGCCATGACGGGTTTCTAGACCCCGCCCTTGGTCTGTGAATTTTATCACTCCTATCGAGATAAGGGACTAGAGGGTCACACACAACTACGTATTCAAGAATCCGCACCTATTCAGTGGAATGGGAATATGGACATAATGGGCCCCACCACGGGGTCCGAGCGTTTTCCAAGTAGTCGATCCCCAAAATAATTAAATAAATTCACTAATATTCAAGTTATGAATATTTGGGATTGAATTTATTTAATGTATTTACGAGTTTTGTAAATACGAGAATGTGTTAATGGAACGAATATTATTTTAATATTCAAGGTTCATTTAATATTAAGCGGGACATTGAGTCGAGTTAAAAGGCTCAGATTTTTATCACGTAATATATTTTATATATTACAAGTATGTGATAAAATTAATAAATAATATTGAAGCAGTTTTAAGTCTTCATAATTATTTATTTAGAGGACATTGAAATATACGTGGGTCAGAGGAACCCAACCAGGTATTTCTCAACGTCTCTATAAATAAGAGAGGAGTCTCTATCTCTTTGTCTGAACATCACTATTCATTCTTTTATGGAATGAAATTTGAGAGCCTCTCTCTCCTCCCGCTTCCTAGAGAGATAAGCTGAAGATCCAAGAGCTCGGATCAAGTTTCTCCTCACGCATCGCAAGATCATCGATGCGGTGATCGTCGGGACGTTGAAGACATCATTGGATCACCGCGCTAGCACCTGGAGTTCGACGATCAGTGTTCCCGCGGATTTTTGAAGTGCGTGTGGACGATATAGAGGGATCCTACTATGGATCCTTCGTGCAACGATCGTCGTCGACAAGTAGCGGTCGACAACGACTTCAGATATGCAATGGGTATTTTTTCGTTTTATTTTTGTGCTCTTAACAATATACGCGAGATCCTCGGACCTCTCCGGGGCTCGGATCGTCGGCGACGACAAGTACCGTCGTTGCGCCGACAAAAATTTTAAAAATCCCCGGCCCACTGGCTTCCGCTGCGGCCCCAGAAACCTAACAGTGGTATCAGAGCGATCATGTATATTTTCTGAGCCAAATAAACTTAATTTGCAAGAGATTAAGTAGAGTGTTCAAAAACGGTCCCAGTGGTTCAAACCGTGCTTCGATCGGATCTCGAACTGCCAAGATATGGTCATTTTAACATTTCGGATTGGATCGAATATGAATTTTGATCTCGGGTAATAAAATTTTATTTCATCCAGCGGAACCGATCAAGTTGATATTGGTTAAATTGATGTAATTAAAATTGTGAAAATTATAATTTGTTAAAATAAATAATTTTCACAATTTTTATATTATTTTAAAAATAATTATTTTATGATTAGAATAATGTAATAATAATAAAATTATTATTACATAATTTTAAAGGATATTTAGCCTTTAGAAAAATTTGGAGGAGACTTGACTCTTTAAAAAAATTTGTGGAATTTGTAAAAGGGGGCAAAGACTTAAAAAATTACGTCTTTCTTTAAAAAAAGGAATAAGACTTTAAAAAAGTTCTTAAAGGGAGAATAAATAAATAAAATCAGGGGAGAGGGTCTCTCTGCGTGGAAGAAAAATCAAACCCAAAAAAAAAAAGAGGTGAACAGGGGGTTCGAGCGGACCCCCTCTCTCCCGCGCGGCGCCTGCAGCACTGCGCTGAAGCAGACCGCAGCCAGGGGCAGCCGGCCGCCCCTCTCCCCATGCTCCAGTGCACAGCCAGGGCGACGGCTTGCGGCGCACGTCCAGAAGCTGACCCTTCCTCTCCAGCATGGTTCCCCCATACAGGTCGGTCGTCTCCCTTCCTCGCGTAGCAGCCGTACCAGACCCAGCGCGACCCTTCTTGCCCTCCACCGACATCGCTCCATCTAGGTCGCCACCCCGGTGCACAACAGTAGCAACCGTGGCCGCCTCCACTCCCGCGCGCTGCAGCGGGACACCACACACCCAGCCAGCCGCTGGCCTCTAGCCGATGCGCACCTGCAGGCGCAGCGTCCCCGGACCCCGTCGCCTGCCCACACCCTCGCAGCGGCCTCCTACCAGCCGGCTGCTAGCCTCCAGCCGCATCGCCCCCTCCATAGCAGGCTACTGGCGCATGTGGACAACAGAGGGACCAAGCCCCGGCCTCCACCCAGCTTGCGCCGCAGACGCCTCCTCTCCTCCCCAGCCTCCTCGCACAGGCCACCTACGCAGCTTGCGCCTGTTCCGGCCAGACCCTCGCATAGTAGGAGGCGCACTCCGAGCCTTCTCTTCTTCTGACGGACCTCCACGGCACACCCACGCCACTGCCTAGCCTTCAAGAGAATATCACGGTCTTCTCCCGACCGCGGGCTGCTAGTTGGACCACCCCGCACACCCAGTTCCCTAGCGCGAAGCCCCGAGCTCTACTGAGTGAGGCGCCGCCTCCAGGAGTGGTAGACCAAGGTTACCCAGCCGCCGCCCTGTCCTCCTAGCGGGAAGGTAACCACTTGGGTTTAATTAAATCAATTAATTTAATTAATTAATTTAATTAATTTAATTAATTAATATGTTAATTGTAGTTAAAATGAATATTAATTCCTGAGGATTAAAATTAATTTAATTTTTGAAAATAAATAAATAAATAAATAAATTTAATTTTTGAGTATTAAAATTAAATTAACTGACGGACCAGTAATTAATTAAATTATTTGAATTATTTAATTCATTTAATTTAATTAAATAAACCCTCATACTTAATTATTTCATTTTTAATTTTTATTGCGCAATATTTTAAATTACCCGTCATCTGGTCTTGAGCATCGACCCTTGGATGTTTGCATTTAATTTATTTAATTAATTATTTAAATGCTTGCGATGTGTGTAATTAATTAAAATACGGTCTGCACATCGGATTTTTTTTCTGGTTAAAATGTATAAGGGCCTGCGCGCCCAATTTATAAGATGTACATTTGTTCCTGAGTCCCTCTCGCCTGCGCGCAAGTAACTTTGTACTTCGGACAAAGACGATGAGCGACGTTGACCCTGCCAAGACGAGGCAGAGCTTGTTGATCAATACAATGCATGTAAGATGCCACATGGACTACGCCAAGATGAGGCGGTAATCCAGAATGTGACGTGGACTTCTCCAAGATGAGGCGATGCTCCTAATGAGAAGCAGACATACAGAACAGCCATGCTGCATCAAGAGTCAGGTATACGACTCAGGTATGATGCGTTCAGGTCGTTTAGATGCTCAATACCAGTCGGGTAGTATTTTTACCTTTATGCATTTATTTATTATTTTATGTGTTTTTAGAACAGTGGGAAAAGTACATAAAATAATAGATAATAAAATGCATAAAGAAGCGGCGTTTGTTTTTCTATTAAAGTTCAGTTGTGAGCGCGACAACATAGCCGAACAAGTTTAATAGAAATGGATTACATTTGTCGAGATAGAAAAACATAAAACCCTCCATGAAAATATTAATTCACCAATAGCCTTCCATCATTCAAGTTTGAACAAAACCGGGTGTTCGAGGTGCCGGTTCATGCCTTAGCTGAGGGTGCCGCTTACTACCGGGGAGTTCTTATTTGTTTGATGGGTCGAATTAACTAAAATTGCAGCAAGGATATAGCCTTATCTAGTTTTTTGTAATTTTAGAGGCAAGCGTTGAGTAAATCAGTAAATGATTTTTGAAGCTGGGACTTCACTCAACACATCAAGGAACCACGAGCTAATGCGGTTGGCCAGCCAAATGCCTACCTTGGACCCTACGAGTAGTGGCGTAGCCCTAGCTTGTAGACTATGAAAGAGGTTCAGGGATCCTTTCCAATAAGATACTCAAGAGTATTCCATTTCTAGTACAGAGGGTTCCTAGAATTCGAAAAATTAGTGGGATACATTTAATGATTAAATAATCAGTGATGTCAGATTAGGTAATCACATAAAGGTACAATTTTCTAAAGTATATTTGTAGACAATGGAAAGATATACCACAATAAAACTGCGATAAATATTAGACAAAGTTAATGTCTTATCTAAGCACGAATTTCCTGAATGTAATATAGGCTCTTGCTCACATTACCACTATAGTGGAAATTCAAGGTGCTTATGTCCCAACCTGTTAGGCCACCTTAAGAAGCGAGGGTGTAAAACTGCTTACATGAGATTCATGAATAAAGCATATGATGGTTCTATCATAATGCTATCATCAAATTCCGATGTTAGTTGTGGTCGCTACATCAAGCCTTGATGATCACATGTAGTCTCATCTCCAAGATCCTTTCGAGGAGAAGGTGAAGCTAGATTTGAATGTGATGGACGCACTCGGTATGTATAAAGTGAAAGATGGTTCAAAATCATTCATGCCATCCCATTTCCTATACATTTTACACCCAATTACTCTAGTATTGTTTAAAGGTTATAAACAAACCATATAGAGTAAGCGCCTCATTACTATTAAGGTAACATTCTCCACATAATAAGAACATTGGAGACAACATCATCTTTTATTCTTATGGCGAATACATTGAATGACAAGGTGAAAAGGCTTATGGAAAGTTATGTCAAAGCCACCTTCATCATGTCCTTCAATGACCAGTGATCGGTTATTTAACAGGAGGTTATTTTCATAACATAATGAAATGAATTCTTGGAAGTTTGAAAACTAAAATACAAGAAGCAAGTACCCAGTTTTCGTTCAGGTTATATTCATCAAATAAAAGTATTGTTTTCTCTCATACTTCTTGGGTATTGAAATACAATATGCTTTTCACATATTTGTGTTAAAATAAAATAACCAAGCAAGTAGAGAAACATTACTAGAAGTAACGTGTCTTCTCCAAGGAGCTGAGAAAGGGTGATTCCTAAGTCAGCGAGGAGAAACACATAACATCTAACAGCCAAGTGATTGATTCAAATTGAACATGTTGTGGAGTATAACCAAAAACATTTATCTCATGTGCCCATTTGGACATGAGGAGACATTATTCCATGTTTGGGAATCAATTTTGTTTGAGGTGACATACTCAACAAATAGTTCACTACTATTTGAATAAATGGAAATACATGATGAATATAAAATGTAAGCCCTACCCAGTTGTGGCAATATGATTCTTTGTCAAGTAAAACTAAGAGTGGATGTCAACTATATACCCAATATTGTATTTAGGCTCGGCACAGGTAAACACCTAAGGTATTATTGACACCCTTAGTTTAGAAAAAGAAACCTTTTGAAATAAAGATACACCACAAAGCTTCCGAGGTTAGTTCAACACGAGAGTGTGAAATGTTCCAAAGAAATCTAGAGGTAAAGATACTTCATAAGATTCCTTTAAGTCAATAAGGAATGTACTAATGAAGTATAAGTTTTGGTTAGAAGATATGAGTTGCTTCGGATCGGTAGGCCGAAGAATATCTTGACCAAACAATCATCGATCATGATAATGTAGCGTTGAGCAATTCCTAAATGCACATTACCTTATCTACATCACCGTATTGATGTTCCTAAGGAGGAGAGATGAAGGGTCATACATATTAACATTGATCAACAAACATATAGCATGGAGAAATACCTAATCTCATATGTTACACATCAAAGTTATGATGTAAATTGTATCAATGTGGCAACTTGTGGAAACTTCCATCATTTTTCAAAACGTGATTTGCAAATAACAGCGTAGACCCATAACCAATATGCCAACTAAAATGAAAAAGGGATTTCATACGTGTCATAGTATGATGAAAATACATTATGTCATAGGATGTGCTTATATGCAAAGTGTTTGTTAGGATTTAAACAAACATGCATAATGTTAAACACGTTGTGCATCTAAGGTAATTATCCTAATAGTTTCTTAAGATATTACCTAAATCCCTAAGATAGAAAATATGTAGTCCAGAATTAGACTTCATTTCTATACAAGGGTGCACATATATATTAGAGATAGTGGGAGATGAATTGACTTGAACTTAGTCAATGCTCGAGATGCACAATTGGTTGGCATATGGAACATGTTCCATAAGTACATGTGGAATAGGAATGTTCCAGAGACACATAATGTGTAGGAAGAATAAAACCATGGTGATGGTTTTATAGTCACCGCGGTCGGTGATATATTTATATATTAATCCTACAAGTAATCAGTATATGGCAATAAGCTAAGTTTGACAAGATCAAAATTCAATAATAGATTCCATGTGTCAAATTGAAAAGGGGCTAATAAATTGAATGCTATGGTGGGTATTCAAATGAAATGATACATGGATGGTACAAGTATGGTACCAATAAGGCTCGCTTGGTTATACCAAGTTGGAACGCCTAAATCTAATAGAATTTTACATGTCATATCCAAACTTCTAAGATCCTTTTATTGTTCATTCGATGTCAAGTTCATCTATCGTGGAAGGTGTCAATACGACGCAACCAGAAAGAGATGATGACATCAAATGATGCCAATAAGGGTTTGAAGTTACTAAAATCCAATTTTGGATTAAAGAAAGCAACAAGATCTTAGAGCATTAATTACAAATGAATCTTTTCCTTATGTCTATCATAGGTTAGTGGGAGCGCCAATGTTATCCAAGAGATATATGTTCGGAAACATATAAAAAAAATATTTTGATCTTACAGTTAGATGAGATCAGATTAAAAGTAATTCTCCAATGATTGGCTTCAAGTAGCAACCTATGTTCTAGAGAATAGGATCCACTGAGGAAGATCCAAAGGATGCTTGGTCCTAGTTAATCGTATATATAGTGACATTGTATTGAAAAATACATGTTGGAACAATTCATGTTCAGAATTTTTTCCTCAGTCACGTGGATTAATATCTCCAGGTTAACATGTTCGAAGCATGTGTAGAGATTAAAGTTGTAAATTGATATCATATGATTTAGTGATGGATCAATCACATATGACATAATATGTATAATAATTGATACTGCCAGGATATAATTTATTATAGGCATATATCAATTATTTCCAGGAGCACTTCAAGTGATGCAGTCAGAACTGTCATCTTGTACTTCTGAAAGTACAAATGATATATACCTGGAATTTGGAGAGGAAGGTATACTAGTTAGGGTGAGACACATACTAGTAGTCCTTAGATCAATTTGATTTGGTATCACAGTTCGGCAAAGGAGATGAGTGAGTCAAGCTCATAAAAGCTTGTGGTAGCCATACCTACAAATACAGAGTACGTTGCAGCTTCTAAGGAAGCTAAGAAGGAGTTATAAATTGCAACGATTTGTTCTGGTTCTTGGATTCGCACCTAGTGAGAAAAGTATTATCATAATGAGAATTATGATATTCTTACTATCCAAGTTGTCATGTTATGACAATAGACAAAAGTAATATACTCGGGGATACCCTATCTTGAGAAATTTTACTCAAGAATATGAGGTCGCATATAGTAGATATGCCACGCGGAAAAAACATGGAAGGCCCAGCAGTAAAAGCCATTACTCAGCAGAAGCATGGTTTTTATCATGTGAGTAGCTAACAAGTTCAGTTAGCACGTTGGCTCTAGTGCAAGTGGGAGTGTTGAAATAGTGGGTGCCCTAGACCCAACTATGTAGTACTTTTGATTACCATATCATGTGTACAGTTAGCTATGCATGAAGTTATCTTACCATTATAGTGCATAATTTTTTGTGTCCACTACAATAATGGTAATGTCCAAATGTCAGTTGTCGTGTCGAGAGGTTATAGAAGATCCCAGGATATAATGAGAACCTCAAGATACAATGACATTGATCTTAAATATATGTTCTATAGTCTAGATACATCTTACTGACGGGACATAGTAGATGTCTGACTAACAGGTGCTGGGGGCTCATAAGCATTGAGACTTCTTCTCATGAAGTTCGCACTTGGTGATCTCTAGTAGTGAGTTCATGAGGACAGACCCGCAAATAGGAACACCACATGTTTTGGGTGTCATTGGTTGTTCCTATCTATGGACATCTGTATTGGTCTCTGGACTTGAGACCATTAACAATGTATACAATTTAATTACGTACTTTGATGCAAGGCGAAAACCATGGCAGTAATGTCATGGCAAGGTGGTTTGTGTTGGGTGTGTAATTAGTGGTATGGCGTTGGTTGAATGGTCAAGAATGGATTTGTCGCTTCCATGTTTACGAAGTTATGTATCTCAGGCATGGTTGATCAGGATGGTGCCGCCTTCATAAGTCTTTGTCCAAAGCAGTAGAAAGGCGAATCCATCTGGTTAGATCAACAAATAATAAAGCAAGATAAGGACGATGACACAAGAGTGCGTCCTGCTTTATGAGATATCAAATGACAAAGAGACTATAGTACACAGTTAGTGTTCGTAATATGGTAGTCATTGATATGATGATCCTTATCTCTTTATGGGCCATGATGGGTTGCTAGACCCCGCTCTTGGTCTGTGAATTTTATTCACTACTATCGAGATAATGGCCTAGAGGGTCACAGACAACAACGTATTCAAGAATCTTCACCTATTCAATGGAATAGGAATATGGACATAGTGGGCCCCTCCACAGGGTCCGAGCGTTTTCCACATTGTCGATCACCAAAAGAATTAAATAAATCAATTAACATTCAAGTTATGAATATTTGGGATTGAATTTAATTAATGTATTTACGAGTTTTGTAAATACGAGAAAGTGTTAATCGAACGAATATTATTTTAATATTCAAGGTTCGTTTAATATTAAGCGGGACATCGAGTAGAGTGAAAAGGCTCGGATTTTTATCACCTAATATATTTTATATATTACAAGTATGTGATAAAATTAATAAATAATATTGACGCAGTTTTAAGTCGTCATAATTATTTATTTAGAGGACATTGAAATATACGGGGGTCAGAGAACCCAACAAGGTATTTCTCAACGTCTCTATAAATAAGAGAGGAGGCTCTCTCGCTTTGTGTGCACATCACTATTCATTCTTTTATGGAATGAAATTTGAGAGCCTCTCTCTCCTCCTGCTTCCTAGAGAGAGAAGCTGAAGATCCAAGAGCTCGGATCAAGTTTCTCCTCACGCATCGCATGATCGTCGATGCGGTGATCTTCGGGGTGTCGAAGACATTGTTGGATAGCCGCGCTAGCACCCAGAGTTCGACGATCAGCATTCCCGCAGATCTTTGAAGTGCGTGTGGACGATCTAGAGGGATCCTATTATGGATACCTCATGCAACGATCATCGTCGACAAGTAGTGGTCGATAAAGACTTCAGATATGCAACGGGTATGTATTTGTTTTATTTGTGTGCTCTTAACAATCTACGCGAGATCCTCAGACCTCTCCAAGGCTCGGATCATCAGCGACGAGAAGTACCGTCATTGCGCCAACGAAAATTTTAAAAATTCCCGGCGCACCGGCTTCCGTTGCGGCCCCGGAAACCTAACAATCCTACCTTTAAAATTCAAACAATGACTTCTACCACTAGTCACCCACCAAAATTGGATAAATACTCCATCAATCAACCAAATCATCTTGTTAAACCTCAACATCCAATTCCACTTGCCGACGACGACCATGAGCCATCAAATAAAAAAATCCCATGCCCAGGTTATATGATTTTTATATTTAGGCTTCATATTAACTCATATTAACTCATTTTTAATTAATTTAGACCATATATATTATCCCAATTCAAATAAGAGCCAAATTTATTATGAATAATGTACCATTCCTATGGTCTCTACCATGAAAATGGTTTTGCCTCACTTGGTCATTATCTAGGCTCAGATTCCTTGCATCGAATCACGAGGGACCCTAAAATCCCATTTCCTAGACAGTATTCCCTGGCTATCCATGCAGTTCTTAACCCCAAACTCCATCCTCTATCTCCACTATCACCCCAGATACCATTCTATCATGATCCCCTACCTCTAAAGGTACCCATCCTGGGATTGGAATGGATACAGTTATATAATGTCCCCCGTGTCCCACCTCTAGTATGTCCCAACTTGGTGACTGAATCCAAGGGTCTATAGATCTCAAAATATGGGAGGAATTAACCATTTTGAAACAAGATTAGAAGATATCGTGAATCATCCACATAGAAAACACTAATGCATTTATAAAATAAATACAAAAATTACCCAACATGCATTTTTTAAAATATATCAAAATAAAATACAATAATGTATCTATTATGACATACCCAAAAGAAAGTTAATGTAGTCATTTAGTAGTTATCCCATGACTGTGCTAGTAATTCCTACAACGGTCCACGTAATCCTCCTAGAAACCTAAAAATTGTATTATATACATATGGTGAAAAAAAATTCTATACATAGTAGGAAGACCAACATCTCTCATGAACTTGTGAAAGAAGCATACTTATTCCCCTAGGAGGAAAAATCAGAACCATAAATCACCTAACATGTGTAATATCCATCCCATCCTCACAAAGGTACACTTAAAAACTTATAAATGTCATGTCATATAATATAATGCACATTTATTATAGGTTACTAGGCACAACATCCCCCTAACTAGCCAATCATTACAAATGGAAAATTTCCTCAGCCTCACCTATCTTACAAAAGTACCATGTCGCAACCCGCCTACAGCCACCTCAACCTCACAAACCACGCCACATCTTTCTCAATGGAACCTAAGTTCCAAAACTCATCAAATACTACCTACATACACCTATTCTTCAAACCAAATTACATCCCACCTGTAGAATCCTCGGACATAAACCAACTCATATCCCACCCAAAAACACCTAGTTCGAAAAACCCATCACATCCCGCCCATAAACACCTCTACTGAAAACCACAACCTCATCCAAAAGACACATAGGAAAGAATAAAAAATCTCATTTTTTGAAGATACTTGGGAAATCCCAACATTTCCCAACACACTGGGGCCTCACAAACAACATCCTTCCAAATGAATATTGGGCTTGTATCACTCGGAAGAAGTAGCATGGAAGAAAAAGGTGACCATCCATCCATCATCCCTCTGGGAATTTTGGGAAATACACTATCACCTGTGACGATGCGGATGTGTGACACATAGTGCTCATAATGTTCGTTTTTTATATATAAATCATAGTGAAATTAAAATTATATACATATATGATATGAAGAACTCAATCCCTACAGATTAGTTATCAGAAAAATAAAAAACTCACAACATAACTAACTTTGCTTCTACCTTTAAATGCATAACTCCATGCAACAACAAAAAACTTCATTTCCAATTCAATCAAATTTCATTTAACCAACCAAATCATTTTATTTTTTTTCATTAACCATATTTAACCACATAACATATCTTTTATTCATCCACTAACCATTTCTATTCAATTATCCAAACCAACCGAAGTCATTCCACATTATATTAATCAATTATTTATTCATTCCACCACTAAAGAGGCAACCACTAAGAAAAACACTCTACAAAACACATATACATTCTTTTTTGAATGTATAGGGCCAGATAAATTAAACATACTCAAAATTAAGGACACATTATTCTACTTTCTCCTTGTTTAATACCCATTGAAGGAATATCATATATTGAACTATAGATATGGGGTAATGATTTCATCATGTTACTCATTGAGAATGTCTATGAGAATTACACATACCAATCACTACCATCCTTCTCCAAACTCATACCACTCAGGTCACATAACAACAAAAAAAACTCCCAACTCATAACCCCAATGGATGACACATTACAACACAACCATTTTTTAGCCTGATGCATAACACATATCATCTATTCCACAATCAATAAATCTATCAACCTAATATTCTATTTCACCACCCAAGACATGTTGTATTAGACAACCGAGCTCAAAACTATACTATAGTACAATCCTTTGCAAACCCACACATCACATCACCCCAATCAATTCCTGATTGAAGAAGGAATACCTTATTTAATTCCACTTATTTAATTCAGGGGTCATAAAAAACTGAAATAACTAGTGGAATCCATTCATTAGAAATATATATGTGATTAAATATTTTATATATATATGTTTCCAACCAAGGACAGATGACAAGCATTCCAAAATTTATCTAAGGTAAAAATAAGGGTCCCCAATAGAGATAATTTATAGTGGGGCATCAAGCACATGCTGATTATAAAATAACGATCAACATCAAGCTATAAATTCTTTCTTAAATGGCTCCCTCTACCCCTTTCAATTTAATTAGGCCAATTACAATCTATGATAAATCTGGAGTAACAAAAATTCATAGATAAAAAGAGAGAACTCATATCATATGGTGCAAAATTAAATTGAAATGAAAGAAATCCAACCTCAAAAGGGTGTTAATTATACGTGCATAAGAATTATCCACACTACGGATCTTTGATCACCTTCCCATAAAATATATTTACATAAGATTTTGTGAAGACATCACCACACCAAAATAATCTGAATTGAATCCCACATAGAACCAAATCAGATCATCTTCAATGAAATGGAAAAAAGAAACAATAGGGGAATGAGACCAAACCAAAAGAAATCACATGAATGGAAAAAGAACACACCACAGATTGAAGATGGATTTCTACGGATCGTAGGATGAATGAAAGGAATAAATTATTGATGAATAAATCCTCAAAACACTAAAGATGGGTCATAGAGTCACCTGAGGTCAAATAAGGGTCACTCTAGACATATGGTTTAACGACCCAAGATGCTAAAAAAAATTTAACAGTTATAGCAGCGGGGTATTACATGACATGAAATACCCTTTGACACCATATAATTCCCTATGACAGACTTTTTTTGAATGAACCATTTTATTTAATTTTTTATATCTTGAAACATTGGACACCATGAAACACTAATGAAAATCCATGAACCCAAACTTCAAGTCATGTAATTCAGTTACACGACATGTAATCCCACTTATTCTAGATTTCAGTAACTGAAATTTTCCAAACACCTTATGACCCTCCTCTGAACATCTACAATAACATGAAAATGAAATTTGATGGACTAGTAGGGAACATACTGTTACATATCTCTCGGAAAACTATTACCAAAATTTTATAGATTGAAATCAATAACCAAATAAAGATATATATTACTATAATTATAAAATATAAATATTATGAGGTCATTGCTAGAGTTTTGGATTATTTGGGAACATTGAATACATATGTTGTTACAACTTGGCACTACCATGTTGTAGATATTGATCAATTGTGAGATATAATTAAAAAAAATAAAAAAAATTCTTCAAATTTATTATTAACATAGAAGAAAAAAATTCCCCAAAAATGATTTGATTTGAAAAAGAATGTTCAGTTGGTGAATAATTTCAATGCTTCAATAGTGAAATATGATAAATGTTTACCTATTGAAATAGAAAAGAAGTTTAAGAATGAAGAATAAATTATTAAAACCAATATGGAATGAAAGTTTATTTAGTTTTTTTCTTGATCATGTAGTCACATGTAGAAAAAAAAGACAAACTAAATATGTATACTAACACAAATGGGAAGAAACATGTTTTTGAAGATGTGAAAAATGATTACAAAAAATACATAATACATGGTGATTTTAATGGTAAAAAATGAGAAATATTTTTCCAAAAATGATGATCATGCTACTAGATTTTTTTACTATCTTACCATCCTAATAAAAACATATTTAAAATATAAAAAACTCAATGTAACAATTATTTTTATGAAAGATGAAGATAATATGAAAGCTTCATCTATATATTATAAATATGAGTGGAAATAAATTTTAAAAATCTATAGAGGTTAATCAAAATAATGAATGAACATCCTATGTTATATTTTAGTATAAGATGAGTAATTTGAGATGGAGAAATTATTATCAGTCCAAACATTACGTATATGGAACAACAAGGATCTTCCATATTCCCAACACAATTACATAATTGAATAAATTATAGGGAATTGTTGAAGAATTAGTAAGGAATCTTGATAAATGTTTAGGATAATTACACCATGTTTTATAATTCCATCATGAGTCATTATTACCACTATAGCGATGAAAGATATTTTAACCTTGAGGAGGAGTAAAATTGAAGGAGATGTTAGTGTAAACAAATTATACAAAAATTATTGCTGATAATAAGGATGGGATGTTCGATTTTTGTTTTATAAACATAAACTATTTTGAAATTTTTGATTATATGGGTGAATAATTTTTCCAAAAATCATTCAGATGCTTTCATAAAAAAATATATTTTAATAATACTGAGTTAGGTATTACAAGAATGTGGTGTAAGGTGAAAAAATTACCACCTTAATTATAAACTCTTTTTCTACATCAGGTTCACCCACATAGACCTAGAGTTGATTAGTTAAAATATCACTGTAAATAAAATCATATAATTCTATTTTTATAAACATATTTTTTAATATTATTAGATTATTAAAGATATTTTGAAAATATTTTTTGTAAATTTGAATTTAAATAATGGGTAGAAGTAATTTAATGATGGAATAATATGAAAACATCATATGAGGAGAAATTAGTGTGAACACATATTGAATTGAAATATGATTCATATTTTTATGTGTGTATTGTAACCAAACACAATGGAGAGATTTTTGTGGAAAAATTAGTTATATTTATTTATTTTCAACATATCAATATGTGATGGAAGAAAAATATCGCTAATAATGTTCGTTAAGGATGTTTCTTAAGAAATTTATTGTGGGATGTTATATGAACATTACATATAGAAAATAAGAATGGTTATTTAGAATATTAAGGGATTATATATCATAAAAATAGTTCCTAAAATCATAATTGTTATTTGGATCCATGATTAATTTTAGAGGAGGAGACCAAGGTACTAGAATGATGGTAATAGAATAGTTTACTAGATGCCGAATACCAGGTGCATGAAAGTTGACATGGAAACACAATGGAACCTAGTTGATATTCAGAATTATTAATTGTACGAATTAAAAGGCAGAGACTAAGTTATGGATGCAGTACACTAGATAATGAACACTATACTATTATAGAATTATTTATAATAAATGCGAAGCTGTCAAAGAAATTAAGCTAAGAAAGAAAATAAATTTAATTTCCCACACAAACTCCTGATAATAACACATATATAAATGGGAGTTCATATAGTATTAATTTAAACTATCTCTATGTGGGATTGGGATACGAATTACTAAATATATCATATATTAATTTTCTGATAAATATAATTTTCAATTTATTGAAGAGCTACTATATAGTGTTCTTTCAGATGGATAAAAAGCATTGTGAATATCCATCATTGTTTTTACATTATTTAAGAAGAGTGGATTCGAAAGAGGATCTGTGATCCCGTATCCATCAAATGAAGACCCAGAAAACAAAGAACCATCATATAGAGGTATTCCATATTGAGTCACCTGACACATCTTTTGAAAAAATACCACTGAACCAAAGCAGAGTAAGGATATTCATAAGGACGAAAAATTAGAAAATCCATCAAGAAGAGGAAAATGGATATAGTCCTCAAACCATATTTTGTAAATATGTTTCCTAAAAATATACTAGAACAGATTATATTTAATATATATAGATGATAATATGATTCTATTGATATTTTTAGACCATTATACTATTATTAGTGTTTTTTAAATTCTTGATGTTTTTAAAAATTTAATGGTTATACAAGTTTCTTATGTTAGAAGAGATGTACACTTGATAATGGGTTGGAAATGAAGAATGGAAGAGAATGAATCTAGGGAGTAGATCATGATTTTGAAAAGTCTTTTTGGTTGAGGGTTACAATTAGATATGAATGAATATGAGAAAATTGGTATAGTTGTGGTGTATAACTAATTGAGTCAGGAGAGATGATTTTATGGGGGTAGAACTAGGGTTATCAAGAAGAACAATTATGAGGGTGTAAAACCAGTTATTGTATGTGCCTCTATAATCTTGTGAAGATAGAAAAATAATCAACGTTTAAGGGAATAACCAATATATAAATGTGTATGAATTTTTACTAATCCTTTTCAATATAATGTACTCATATCTATTTAAAAAATTTCATATAATAGAGGTGATATCGAGATTTATATTTTAGTGGATCGTATCTCTAGCATGTTTCGTATATTACAAAAGGTTTCCTTAACTGTGTTATGAATCGTTTTTATAAATGAAAATAGTAATCCCGGATTCATCGAACTCTTATTAATACCACATAAATCCAAGGGATCTCAAAATAAATATTAGTAATAACCATTTAATGAAATACATGAAAAATAAATCACATCAATTCTTAGAGGTGGTAGTCCAAATATACACTTGAGAAACATTATCATTTTTAACTGGTGGAAATGTAATAATTTTGATGATATATATATTTAAATAATCAGAAATATTTCATAAATATATTTCATAGTATTTAGTTTTGTCTTTATAACCATCCAAGTAATATAGAAATGAAAAATAAATTACACTATTATGTAGAGATGATATGTTATACATATAAATGAGAAATGTTTTTTTCCCTAGATTAGAAAAAATGGGAATAAGGTTTTTCCAACACAATAATAACATTACAATATATTTAAGGTAATTATTTTACTATATGATCATTGTTATAGAATAATTGAAGAAGGTAGAAGAGGAAATAAAATGGAAACATCTGCTAAGACATACAACCTTTCCTCTGAAAACCACCTTTTCATTACACATTAATAATTATAAGTTGGTTCTATGATGAGATTGTATCCTCTTGTTCATAGGGAGGAATATTTATTTGGTTTTTGGGTGCGTTATATTCGATCCGAGTTCCTAAATATGTGTTCATAAGAGAGGATAAGTGTTTCACTTTTCTAATTGATTGAATGAACTCAATTGGAATTACTTACAAGATTGTAAAAATATAATGTAATTTTCATTTAATTGTTTTTAAAAACTGTAATTCCATAGAATATATTAAGGTCATGGTTATTATCCAAAAATTCAATGAGGTGTAATATATGTTTCATGTAACATTAAACCCTAATACAATTATCATTTACACTCTGAACTGATTGTACACTTAACAAAAATGGTAAATATTTACTGTGGTTCATATTCATTATTAACATAAATCACGTTATTCATATTACCTAATTTTACTTAATCTAATTATAAATTAATAAATAATTTTAAAAATTAATTTTCTAAAAGTGTAAAAATTTATTTTTTATAGAAGTGCATAATACTAATTAGAAACCATTTCTAAAAAAACGTCAGTTTTTTGTATAAAAATCATATTACAAAAAAAGAATAATATGGAATAAAAAATAATTAATTAAATTATTTTAAACCAAATTATTTTCATTGTTATATTAATATATATAAAAACTCAAATCAACATTTTATATATTTTATTAATATAAAATATAAAAAAATATTAATTTGGAAAAAAACATTAAATTGATTTCTATAATTTAAAAAATATATTTATAAGATTAGAATTAGTCTTTTTATGTATTTAATTAATTAATTAATATATATATATATATTGTACAAATCTATTTTCATAAACACTCAAATTATTCATATTTCATTATAATTCCCTAAAAGAGACAAATTCGTTTAAAATAATTATTTTCTAAAAATCCACGAGTAGTTTGCTTTTGGGGGAAATAAAAAACATTTGGCATACCTATTTTGAAATGATTAATTGAAAATTTTAATTCAATTAATCATATTAAATTATAAAATTCCAGAATTTAAGTTAAATTATTGAATGAAGATATGTGTATTTATTTGTTGGTTCTCTAGAAATAGCTTCATAATATATTCAGAGATCAGGTGATACGTTATTCCACACATAAAAAACATCCATTAAATATATAGGTTATAAAATAAGGAATATATATAAGACATAAATAATTTAGTATCCTAGATAAACTCTTCCATTATATGATTTATCCAAAGTACTTTTACCAACCTTGTTGTTTCATTGTGGACTACCTTTTCTCTACTATCTAGAATATGGATTAGGACTGTATAATAAGTTAAATATGGTTAAATTTATAATTACGCATTGGTGAGTACATGAAATGGTTATGGAATGTAATTAAAAAATAAAAGGATCTAAATATAATCATATACATTAGAGAGGATAAGTGGATTTACCAAATTTATATCCAAAACTGCTTTTCATTCCCTAATTTTAAAAAATACCGATGTACCTAAGAATTAGTTTAGATATATTACCATTTTTTAAAACACCACCACTTGGATATATCCACAAGAAAGCATGAACATCAATTTTTCATTCAAAATATTACCTTCAGTTATCAGTAATTCTATTCGTTCCTTAAGCCACATTTATGTGATTCTTAATAGGCTTCACTAACACCATTGTCTCTTCAACGAGATCTATGTTAATAAGATTCTTTTCAGCAACAGAATCCCAACAAGTTTGAGTATAAAACCTTGTTTGGTATTATTCTTCATATCGTTCCATTTGAAATAATCAATAAATGATTTTTTAATTCTTAAATTCCTCAATGGTTAATATTAATCCCATATACCTTGAATGTCCATCTAGCATGAAATCGACCCATCATTTATTTTATTAATATTATTTTCATACTAGCCATCAGTATGAGGATGATAGGTGGTTCCAAAACATGGATCAATGTTAAGATCCATATGATGAATCTTCAATAATTTCATTGTAAAGTACAAATCATGATTAAATACAATTAAAATAGGTTCACCACGAAGCCTCAAAAATTTATTAATATAGATCTATGTGAGGAACTCAAGGGGTGGATCATATTTTATATTGGATAAATGTGAAGAATTGGTAAGGTGATAAACCATAACTAATATATAATCATTATTTTCTGGAGTATTTAGATATATGTTGACCAATTATTTAGTAATATCATCCCATTTCCACACAGGAATTGTTAGAGGATTCATGAATCATTTATGTTGTTGTTTTTCATCCATTACCTGATAAGAAAAAAACATCTTGATAGAGATTCTATAATTTCCCACTTAATATTATATGAAGAAAATTTCTTTTCAAATCTAAATATATTTTGGTACCACCGGCATGTGTGAATATTCTTAAGCTTTGAGATTCACCAAATAATTCTCTTTTTATCTTAGGGAAAAAATGATGAATAATACTATTTCCAAATATCAAAATACTATCTTCATAAATGTTGTCTACAAACTCCACAGAATTTATTACACTAATTTTATTTTTAATATTTTCATCAACAATATGGGAACATTTAATTTTTTCCAATTAGTGTGGTTTGGAAATTAATTCGAATAAATGTGATGTCCCCCTTCCATTATGATTCCCATACCAAAATTTCCTAAATCCATAAACATAAATAATCAACATTATAGTAAAAAATCAATGATATTTACATCTCAATGTATTACCCTCTTTTTTTTCCTTTACAGTGTGGTAATGTATTGAGAAATCATAATCCTTTTGTAGTTATAACCATAAACATTCTCATATGTTGACTTTTTTTAGAATATGAATTTCAATCTTTTGTGATATGTTTATATTTTACTTCAGTCATCATAATGGTAAATCCTATAAATAATTATTCATAAGATTATAACTACCAGATCATGAAAATAGGATATATAATTCTATTAATGAAACTCTAACTACATTGATTTGTAGGAAAATAATATATCATTCCACATAAGGGAACATACATGTTCTTTTTGTGATGCATCACTATATATAATGAACCAATCCATTATTGATAGTAATATAAATATTGATAAAATAACCAATGGTCTATATAATTATTAAAAAAATTATTTATATTCTTAGGAACATATTAACTTAACTGCTTAATGTGTTGACATGGTAAAAAAACTTTAATAGATATTTTTTTGGAAAAAACTATATATAATAACCAACTATTCTAAGTAAACTATATACATAAGTTATACTCAATTTCAGTGGAAATTTCACCAAAACCTTTTTCCTTGATGATTCAACTAATATTCTATCTTTAATGAAAATATATCAAATTAAATAATCATCGTGAAGCCAAAATTTTCATTTTACAATTTTATTATAATAATCATTTTCACTAGGTGTCTTATGAATGATTCACAAATGAATATTATTCACAATATATCTTCTAGATTATGTCATTATATCGTCAATAAATTACGGAATTATATTTTATAGGTAATATTTAAACAAATTTTTAATAAAAATTAAGAAATGGAGGGTTCATATTCAATCCGAAGAGAAATATTGTAACTTCCTAATTTTCATCTATCATATGAAATAAAAGCTTAAAAATACATTCACTCTTTATTTGTTGTTGATGATACAAAGAATGAAAATTAGCCTCTGAGAAATATTAATCTCTTGGGTATTGATCAAATAATTCATCGATACAAGTTAGGGGATATTTTTTCTATATAGTAATGCAATTTATTTCATTATAATCAATGAAAAATATCCTATACACATCATTTTTATTAATAAAATGATAGGGTATCCTTGTGGTGGAGAACTAGGGTGTATAAATCATGTATCACACAAATCTAAAAGATTATTTATTAACATCCACTAATTCCACATTAAAAATCCTATATATAGTCTTATATATAGGGTTTTCATTAGGGACATTGTCAAATAAATACTCAAAATCACACATAGGTGGTTGACGTTGTAGTTCTCTAAGAAACACATAAAATTATTCCAACAAAATCTGTAAATCTAGTATTCTAAGTATTCCTTTCTCATTTATTGGTTTTTTATAGTACTCTTCTTTAATAATATCATTTAAGGGAGATACTGGAGGGGTATTCATATTTGACTCAGATGTTGTTGTCACACCTATAAACAAAAGGTGTTTGAAATTGGGTTTTAACTCAGGTATATATCCTTTAAATTTCTATGTAATTCCATATCTTGGACCTTTTTTGGATTCCATTTTTGTTGGTAATGGTCCCAAGTGTGTTAGGGGCTTATTCAGATCGCAGAACACATAATTTTGGGGAAATGGGCCAAGTTGTGCCATTGGGACATGGTTTGACAAACCATGAGTATGTTATTTTTCTAGACATAGACACCTCACATGGTTAGCGCATGACCATGAAACCTCACCATAGAAGCTACCCATATACCCAGGTAACCATGCATCGTTTGCACACAGTTTTTCATTCAGTTCAGGAAAAAGGGTCCCAGGCTAATTTTATAGGTAATTTAAAATTTTTCCCTTAATTATATAATTAGATCACTCCTTCCATTATTCACGTTTGTCAAGGATTTACCTCCATGGATTTCATTTTGGAGCTTTTCAAAATCCATGGCTAGGGATAAATACATCTCCTTCATCAAGGATCTAATTGAGCTTTCATTCGTCGCGTTGGATGTGCAAGGATAAGTACTCAAGTCCTTTTGAACCTTTCTCCTTCTCTCTTGCTCTCAAACTAGTTATAGGGTGTGATCATTTTGTGTTTTTATGAGATCTAGTATAAACTTAGACAATTCATGTTCCAATACTGGAGGATGAGAGTCTTACAATAATAAGGTGGGTGGTCTATAACTCATCCCTCATGTTCATTGATTTTTGAATTCTTGTGTGGGGCCAAACAATTTCATCATGCAAGGATGGTGCAGAGTCAGGATATTGCTGACCCCCCTTAATTTAAAAGGAAAAAAGGACACAACAGATATGGGAGGGGAGGGGTCAATTGACCCACTCCGAAAAACCCTTAACAACCCCAAACCAAAAACAGAAAATCCCAAAAGAGGAACACGTCATCTAACATCACAACTAGTGTCAGAAATAGAATCTACTTTGTAGGGGTCACCCTTTGCACCATATCCAGAAGATACATCATTAAATTTGAATTCAAAATCTACACTTGTGTCAATATATTCCCATTCAGACTCAGAGTCCTCATGAAGTTTGAGGAGCACCAAGTGCTCCTCCATACATGGTCCTTTCTCTAGGGTGCACTGCTGCTCCCAATTTTTAACTTTCACTTTGTGTTTTTCCACTTTTGATGACGCCCCAGTAGCCATGGGCTTGGGAAGAGTATAGTAATCCTGCTTTATCCTCCACTTTTAGGGAGAAGAGGTGGAACTATCATCTAGCCTTTCCACCCTCCTAAAATCACTTGAATGTTCCTTGACATCCATGTCATGAAAGACCACACTACTCGGCAAACTAGTTATCACTACCATAGTCAACTTCTCTAGACTAAAGAGTTGTCATCTATCTTCTACTTCTTCCTACCCCTCTACCTCTTCCTTTACAGATAGACCCCCCTACACTTCATCATCACCACATGTTCTCATCGGGTGTCATTTATAGAATTTAGATTCCAAGATTATAATCATTTTAAATTTTCGGTTATTATCATTCCAAATATTTGATTAATTTATGGTTGTTATTACCAAAATCCCATTCACCCCATGTATGATATTTTTCTTGAATTTTATTTTTTTATTATACGATGTGTTTGAGCCACCGTTCGGGTGTGAGATGGTTTGAACTTTCTAAGTGTAATATATCCTATATTAAATGGCTTGATTTAAATGGTTAATTACATAGTAGAAAGTACCATGTATGTTTACCATTTGACCCACCTATGTTATGTTCATGATATTTATTATTAAATATTGTATAGAAAATGGAAGGTATACTATGTATACGACTTGACCAAATTAATTTAATATGATTTGTATTTTGCATGTCCATAGCACCACATACCACATAAATTAACGATTTAGGAATGAAACGTTAATATGGAATTTGATTTCAATGGATTAAATGAATTTTTTTATGATAAATGTCCTTGTAACACTAATGACGGGAAAGTATTGAACCAAATGACTTTATTAAAAGGTTACATGTGACTTGACCTTATCAAAAAAAGGAATGAAAATGACTAAACCAAATAAAATATTCCAAGACATCATACTTAAATAGGAATGGTCTGACTTGACCCCACCTTGGATTCTTATGGGAGAATTCCATGAGCACTGGGGATCCCATTCTAAATCAAGGATATAGATTGGAATGGTTAAAACCCACCTAGATCGTTATCTTTTTATAATATTTGTATTCCTACTGTGAAACCACATAATCCTTTACATATCATCAAAAGATGCCTCAAATACACTCCTTAGATCCTAAATTGACACGTAGGTTCCATGGTAATATCCCATAGGTCCCTGTATATGCTAAACCCCATTTTACCTTGGACAATCACCTTGGAATTGGTAGGTATATTGTTGTGTAATTCCTTGGAATATGATCCTTGCATTACAACCTTACCCATATCTAGATCTAGTTACAACTGTGTTGGTGAATCCTAAAGTCTAGGCTGCCTTGGTGAATACCATGCAACCATTTTTTATTTAATAACATTAGAGGTTGCCTTGTTACAACTTGGAACCTTTGAAAATGCTAACATGTGACTTATTTAAAAACTCATAATAATAAAATTATGAATTTTTGACTTCTTTAGACACCAGCTGAGGGACAAAGTTGTTACATGGGTATTTAGTTACATTGTAGATCTCTACATTATATATTAATGCTTTCAAACTGTTACATTTACATTACACGAGCTAGATGTTATAGGCACCATTGGTGGTGGCCCACTGAGATTTATCTCACACCCTCTTTGGGCACTATTTGGTTCCCAGAGTTGATTACTTGGTTGTAGGTGTCTATACAGGGAAGAAAATGACATTAAACAATTTACTCTTACTAATTAGTATGGATCCTAATTGAGGATGATAGAGCCGGATCTCAGGATTCCTAGGATCGTGTTTTGTTTTAGTCATGCTTTTGTGGAACATGTTGTGCCTTATTTCTTTTATCCATGTTTCCCAATTTTATAGTGACATGAAATATCAATATTTTTTTAATGTTATTACAATTTTTATTTTTATTTTTATTTTTTTCCTTATTTTATGTAGTTCCTTCTATTTACTTATATTACATCTTCTATTTATCACATTGTTTACATACAACTGTTTCACAACACTTTGGTAATGAGGGCAGAGTCTCCCCACAAACACAGCATAGGCTCTCACTGCTAGTCGGATGCCTTTGGTGTTGGGGGAGATGCACCTGAGGCCATGTGGCCCACCAGGATTAGGGCACCCCTTAAGTGGAATCCGTGTTTGGGACATCACAAAGTTGTATCAAAGGTGGTTCCTTTCATTCATTACTATTTGGAAACAATAGATTATAGATTTAGAATTTTCGATACATGGTTATAAAACATTCTTTGGAATCAAAAACCCAGTTTGTGGTAAAAATAAATTTTTATAAAATATAATTGTTATTATTTTTTTCCAATTATAGTTGATATTACTTCACCACTGGGAGATGAACATGCTTTGTGGATTTTCTGATTATTACTTAGATTGAGGATTTACTTTAATCCTTTTCCCTATGATATAAGGGAAAGAATTTTTATTAAATTCATCATTATAGGAACCTAGAGTTTGCATTTCATGCATATTTCAATTCCATATAATTGAATTTCACTTCTTTTCATTTCTTTACATGCCTGTCATTGTTGTGTGATGATGTGATAGTTTTATTGTACATGTATTATTCTTGGTTATTATGTAGTGATTTCCTATCTCAATTTATGTGTTGTATGGGCCCTCATAGGTTGGGATTAGTAATTTAACAAATCGAGCCATTATGCTATAAAAAAATGGATGGTGTTTCTTGTGATAGGTGTATGGGCACTGATTCTCCGAAAATGAAAATCCATTATAAATGGAAACCAGAAATCTAAATTGAAATAGATGCAGATGCTTTTCTAGCATTTTCATGTTTATGAAAGTTATAGGAGTGAAACTAATAATTAAACGAAAAATGAAATGAAACATATATATGATCATTTACCAATTCTAGGCTGTCTATACAGGTAGTTGGAATATTATGCCTTGGGTAGTGAGTTTTCATACATTCAGCTTCCTCTATATATGATACCATTATTTTTAAGCTAGTTCAGAGGAGTGAGCTTCGAATTTTTAGACCAATGCCTCCACAATGTCCTCATATCATACACAAAGAGGGTGGCGATGACCATACTCCAGTTGTGGTGGGCCCAAAGCCATAATTCCTACCTCTAGGAATGCCACTTGTGGCACAACCTGTAGTACCTAATCATGAAACAGATGCCCATATTCAGGATAATATCCTATGTCTAATGTAGTACATGCATAGTTCTCCACGACATGAACCTATGATGGATGATTGGACTCATGAGTTATTGTAGTGGCATCCTCATAATTTTTCAAGGTGTGGTAGTCCACAGGATACTGATTCTTGGATAAAAGCCATCTTATCAATCCTTGAGCATCTAGAAATTCCTCTTGAGCATAGAGTCAACTTGCTACAAACATTGTTCAGGAATCAACCAATCATTGTTGGGATGGGATTTCCTAAAGCGATCATCATTAAGGCATGTTATGAGTCTATTTCTAGACTAGATTTTTTGATTAGTTCATTCCATTGATGTGGTTAGTTGACATAGCCATATAGATCAATCATATCTATCAGGGGTCTATGTCTGTCATGTAGTATTTAGCATGTTTCATGGAGTTGCATCTATTTTCACCGCTTGTAGTCAATGATGAGCTTTCGTGTGCTAGATTCTTTGAGGATGTGATCCAGTATGCCATCCGTAGGCATGAGAATGTATTCTACCAGCCTAATTTTTCTGAGATAGTCAATCAGGAACTTATCAATGAGCACAACCTAAGAGACAACAATATTACTGGGTATAAAGGATCAGAGCCATGGTAGGCCAGTAGTTATTATGGTGGATGGAAATGCTTCTTTGAGGTTTCTCATTAAGGAAGTGAAAACTAGAGTGCCAATTTTGATAACTCAATATTGTGAAATTATTGTGGATGATGGTGGATTTTAAAGACTCTTTCTGATAGAGACCCATTGGAGTGCCGGTCTTGCGGCTGTATGGGTCATCACCAGTGTTTCTGTAGGACTATTCCACCACCCTCGAGTGGAAAAGGATCCACACTAGCTCCACATTCAAGAAGAAGGATATTTTACAGCATTTCAAGTGAAGAGTTGGAATCGAACCAGTAGGTCTTGCTGAGGATGAGGTTGCAGTCGTTGTTGCTAGAACCCAGACAACCAGTAGTTCCTGTAGAAAAATATTGATCCTGGTAGTCCATTTATTGCATATAGCCATGGATCAGGTTTGTTTCATTCACTATAGCCAATACATGAGGATCAAGATGTGGGACCATCTATAGATTGAGTTACTATCCCTGTATCATCCACTATAGTATTTGTTTTAAATGATGTAGGCGCTTCAAACACTTTTGTCTCTGTATCTATCATGGAGAGTCCCGGGTGGGAGATACAATATCACTATTGTGTACTGACACTAGATATGTCATTAGGGGTATGGACTGTGTGTATACACAAGTGTAGGTATTTTCCAATTGAGGAAGAAAGTTACCCCTTCTTATGGAAACTATTCTTTATCGAGATGACATTCTTTTATGTTATTCTTGGGATGGATTGGTTGGTTCAGTATCATGATTTTGTAGACTTTTATTTCTACATGGTACTATTTACATCATGAGAGGAAAAAAATTATCTACATATGGGTGGAAGAGATTTATAGGCTGGTAGAAATGAACCATAGTATCATGGGATTTGTTGAGTTACCACCCATATTAGAAATATCTTCATAGAGGATCTTGGCTTACATCAAGCTGATTTTTCTCAAATTTTTTATCTTTTCAAGGATTTTTTCCTGACAATTTTTCTAGATTACCCTTGGAGAGTGGGATAGAGTTTAAAATAAGTATTTTTCTAGGAGAATCTCTAGTGTCCATTCTCTAACACCACAAGCTTCCATAGTAATCTTATCTTTGAATAATACAGTAGCGTGTATTGTACACAATATTGAGTTCAAACACCCCACAACCAATTAAACTAGCCGTTATGAATAGTAATACCCACTTTTTGAAATTATATAAATTTTATCTCTTAAAATTGACTTAATTTTTGGATTCTTAATATCTAAATTAACTTAGGGTGAAATTTTGGATATTTTATGAAAACGTTCAATTTTTGATGAATAGTGAAAAACACTGAGTAAAAGTTTAAAACCGAATTTCTTTAACTAATTATTTATTCTATTTAAATTTATTTTAGGTCAAAATTGATAAATAATATCTATATATGTTCAATTTAATTCATTGGAGTCAGCTTATAATAATTTTGGATATATAAAAATTTTATTGAACTTTCACCTTCTTTTACCAATCTCATAGGAGAATTTGAAAATTCACATAAAAATTAATTTTACCGCTTCTGTGAGGGGAATTTAGAAAATCCACGAGACATGGTTAATATCACGGAGTAAAATGGGTTTCAATAAGATAAAATTAATTTTTCGTGAATAGTAACTTTTTACTTTTATTATCCACGCTTAAAAGTAAATATCATAATTAAGGGTAAAAATGATATTATTATTACCCTAACACCAGTAATAATTATAATAGATAAGAATAAATCAACCAAAAACAACCTTAGGAATAAAATATGAACCTCTTTGGTCTACTTGGATTAGATTAGGACATTTATTATTATTTAATTCAAAGAAGAGTTAAAAGAGGTAAAATCATTGTTAAATAACTAAAATATTTTTAACAAAGGTTTATAAAAAAGAAAAATTAGATTATCAAAATTAATTAAAAAGCAAAAATTATTTTCTACAAAATTATATTTTATTTATAATTTTTAGACATTAAATAATTTATTTTATTTATGACACAATGGTAATGCAGTAATTACCTAATTAATATAACATTAAAAAATTGATATTATTAATATTAAAAAAAATGTAATTCGAGAATATTTTTGAATTATACTAATGTTATAGGTTATTACAACATATTAGGGTTGGTTAGATGAATTTTGGTCATAGTAATAATGCTATTATGAATTTCGAAAAAACAAAATACCAAATAGTGTCAAAATTAACAAAAAATAGTTTTTGAAACAAATATTATATTATTAATTAATCTTCTATTCCTAAAAATATAAGGTTTGGAAAAAGGACTTATATAATGATAGGTTTACACTTAATTAACCACATAGGGTTCTCTTGGAAGTATATAGTATGTTTTTTAACCACATATTGTAAAAATAAAAAAGACATGGTAAATGTCAAACTATTTATCTAAGAGTTAAATATAAATGATATAGTTAATATAGTGACCCAAACATGTCTAAAATCAATTTTTTGAAAGAATTTTGAACCATCCCGACCTTGGAATCAAAATATGTTACATGGAGTCATTATAAACCGAATATGAATTTATTATAAAATAATATTTCTATCTTTTCCTAAGGTGCCCCACACCCCTCTTATAAAAGGACACTCCCTCTTATCTCAAATTCATACATTCAAAGACCTTTGGTTCGGCCAACCCCTTCCAAAATGTTCTTTAAACCAACATAACATCAACATAGAGGACTTAGTTTGAGAAAAAATCCAACCTAGGGAGCCCTTTTGATCAAATCAAAAGGAAGAAACCAAAGAAGAGGTAATGTTTTCACCACCCTCGTTCAAGTTCCTTTCTTCATCAACTTCATCATTCATTGTTATTTACATTATAAAATAATAAATCCACTATCTAATATATACTTTGATGTTATTATAATTATGTGACAACCATATTCAGTATTCTATCCATATTTTGAATGACATGTCACCATCCGTGCGTAGGTACGGCTTACCATCTCCATGTCATGGTGTAATTGTTATTCAACACATTATTATTTGGATGGGTATGATAATGATGTGTAATTGATGTAAATAATAAATATAAATTTATAATTATTTTGAATATATTATATAACATCCAATTATATATTATTTTAATATCAAAAGAATGATATTGTCGCTTGTGCGTACGTACGGACTACCGTCTCCACGAACTCGATGAGAATCACTCCCAGTCATATTCATTCACGTATAATTCTCATTTTACATTTAAAAATAATGTTTATGGACTTTATATCATTCTAGATATGAATAATATACAACCTATCAATAACAAACATTTCTTATGTAACAAAACATATAAAAGAAAATGAGTAAGTTAACACCCGAAACGACGATAATACTAAGATATTATTAACAAAGCAATGTTAAACGATCATATATGATATCATATTAATGTATATGATTATTTTATAATATAATAATAGTTAAATCACCATTATACAAGAGTTTACACTACCCTAATCCAAGGAAAATTACAAGGTAAGGGTTTATTTAACAATCTCTTCATTATCTGAAGTTGTTTATATGAAATTATCTACTGGGACCTCTTTATCATCCACATACATGTTTATTATAAATGTATTTCAAATAATTATTAATATTTTATAGACTATGAGATAATTTAATTTATACCCTTGTTGACTTTTTAGAATATTTTTATAAATAAATCTTTTTGTTGTTTTCCAGACAAGGCCCTTTGTAACCTTTTCGACAGAATTAAGGTAAGAATGTCTTTTTTTAACTTATACGGTGGGTGTGGCTATTTTATGCCATTATAAAATCTTATAAGATTCCTTTAAAAGATTATAAGGATATTTTCAATGTAAATGTATTATTTTATAATTATGTGACTTTTAAATGATTTCAAAAATGAGATATTTCACTCAAATAGTTTTGATTTCATCTATGTGAACATCCTTTGATGTATTTAAAGCTTATTTGATGTTTATTTTTTATGATATAGAACTTACAAATTGTATTGAAGGTTTTGTGATATGTTTGAATGTGGAAGTGTTATTTTTATAACATTCATCATTTATGGAGAAAGTATTGACATTTCGTATGCTAGTTTTAATACAAATATTTATGTTTTGTTTAAACCTATTCATATGAGTAATGCATTGGTCTTAACAAGTGACCGGTGGAGCCCTCTATAGCTCCTCGATGCATCGGTAGGTATCATGAGACAAAATAGTGTCTTAGCACAAGGCCTTGACAAAATATTATTTGTATTAATTGCACAAGGCCTTGACTATGTGGTTATGTTAGTCAGGCATTATGCATTCCGTCATAATGAAAGTGGTTACTGATATTGCATTTGATTATTCAACTACTAGAATCTCCATGTGAATAAGTAAATGTAATTATTTCATTTTATTTATGCCATATTATGCTGAAGTTCAATTTTGAAAGGATTTTGTTTTAGTTATACATTCCCTTAAATGTTTATGGTTATTTATGAAAGTTTCTGCTATATTGTTATCCTTATTGGGCATTTGAGCTAACCCCTTTCTATGTTTTATTTTTCCCAGGAAGTGAAGAAGTATTTTATGAATGAACTACATGGACAGTATGAGGGGTTATGAGTGTGATATATGGAAACAAGATGTTGTTGTAG
Source organism: Viscum album (assembly GCA_963277665.1). Taxonomy (NCBI): domain Eukaryota; kingdom Viridiplantae; phylum Streptophyta; class Magnoliopsida; order Santalales; family Viscaceae; genus Viscum; species Viscum album. Next base: position 37,492,544 of record OY728143.1, read on the forward strand.
TTTTTTACTTTATGATGTAATGTAAACATTATTAATTTATCTAGTGATTACAGGGCTACTAAACTAATCGTTCTTTCGAGACATGATTTTTTGTGATCATGCCAATGTTATGTAATAATGCACCGACTTGGGGTAACTGGGGATGAGGTGTTACACATTCCACCAAATAGAATGTAACCTACCAAGAATCATTATATCAAGGAGTAGTTAGAGGATTTAGAGTCCAAAGTATTTATACAGCCCAATATATATTCTCGGGGTTTTCCCATGCTTCTTTCCATGTTGAAATAAATAAACTTATGTCTATGGGAGGATAAAATATGGTTGAACTAACATATGGACATGAATTGGTATACACTTCCACAAATTGATGATCTCTTCAACCAGCTCCATGGTTCTAGGGTCTACTCTAAGATTGACCAGATATCAATATATCATAATGTGTGAGTCATTACATCAAAAATACCTCATAAATTTTTTGGAAGATGCTATGGTCTATATGAGTACCTCGTTATGTTGTTCGATCTCATTAACGTGCTTGTTTTTTATAGATATGATGAATAGGGTGTTCCACATTATTTGAATTCATTTATCACAGTCATTATGGATGACATCATGGTGTATTCCCACACTCGTAATGACCTTGAAAACACCTTTATATCGTTAGGAGTACTCTGAGATATCATCATCATTACGCCAAACATTAATGGTTCCTCTTCTATGGTCAAATTATATGAAAATATGGATTTTATATGGACCCAAAAAAGGTTAGTGTTATAGTTTCATACTAGTATCCTATGAACATGTTTGATATGTAGAGTCTCTTAGGGATAGCTAGATATTAAATTCATTTCATACAAGGATTTCACATCTTTCATCACCTTTAACTAGTCATACTAATTAGGGTGTCAAGTTAATATGTTCATAATAATGTGAGAATGTCATTAATGAGATGAATGGGAGGCTTGAATCCATGACGATTCTGACTCTTCTAGATCCATTCATAGTTTATACCTTCTTCTATGATGCATTAGGCATTAACCAAGGAGTGGTGATAATGTAGGAGGAAATAGTCATTGCATATGGATCTTGACATATGCGACCTCATCAGAGAAACTACCTAATCCTCACCCTTGAACTAGAAACAGTTATCCATTACTTACATTTCTGGATACATTATCTGTTGGGTGAGTTCATTTTTGTGTACACAAATCACAAGAGCCTCAAATATTCATTTTCATATCTTGAATTAAATATTAGATAGAAGAGATGTGATGAATATCTATAATCCTCATATTTTTAGCTCCCTTTTATGCCTAGGAAAGGCAATGTAGTTGAAAATTCACTGAGTTGAAAAAAAAATCACAAGATTTATGGGAAACTAGTGATGAAAGGATGTTAATTGACCTATTTTATGAGAATTATCTAGAGTTCCATAATAGTCAAAAGTAGTTTTACCTATCAATATTGATAGTTAACTCCTCCCTGCATGAGATGGTGAATAGTAAGAAATTTTCATATCATAAAGGTTTTGTTCTCTGTGATAGTATCTCAGGAGATGTCCTACCTCTATATTATTATGTGGAATGAGAAGACATCTTGCATCTAAATGGACATATCTGGGTTCCTACGTATATGAGAGTAGAGGTGATGAATGTGTCCCCCACTTCTCAGTGGGTAGTTCATATATGCATATAAAAAATGTATCGACATATGTGATCCTAATATTGGTTGCCTGGGATGAAATATTAGATACTAGGGTTTAACACTAGGCATTCTATTTGTTAATGGGTGAAGGCAGAACACCAGAGAACTACAAGCTTACTCCAACTGTTTATTATCCTGGAATGGAAATGTGAACATGTTTTTAAGGATTTTGTAGTCATAATACCTAGGTTACTGAGGGGTAGAGATTCTATATGGGAAGATATTTTCTAACAAACTAAATCATCTGACTTAACTCTTATTCGGGATACATTCATAGTTAATGAACTGAGAAGACTATTTGTCTGTGAGATCATATGACTCCATGGGGTCCCACATAATATCATTTCAAATAGGAATTGTCATTTATTTTCACTATTATAGAAGTTTTTGAAAAATCCTTTGGGAACATTGGATCTTCTAAGAATATATATTCACCCTCATACCTAAGTAAAATCGGAATGGAAAATACAAGTTTTATATGGTATGCATCGATCATTTGTCGTTGATTTTAGCAGTTCATGGTTGAAGACTATCACTCTCGTCAGGTTTTCTAAAAATTACAGCATTTAGGATAAAATTTAGATGGATCATTTTGTGGAATTATATTTTAGGGCATTTTGTCACCCCTATGTGGATTAGAGGCTAGTAAGGTAGCCCTACTATGTCTTCATCCTGTTCAGGATACTTCAGTGAAGGTTCAGTAGATAAATATGTGTATAAAAAATCCTCAATCTTGTCAAAAATATTATGTTAATCATTATCGACAACCTATAGATTTTGATACTAGGGATCATTTTTTTCTTTGAGTATCACCCAGTCTTCTGCATAGATAGTTACAGAATTAGGGAATGTTGACACCTCATTGTGTAGGGCCTTTTGAAATTATGGAGAGAGTCGGTACTGTATCCTATCGGTTGCAACTACCTACAAGGTATTTTCCATTCAAGAAATATTCCATGACTCACAAATTTTCTAGTATAATAATGATCAATCTCATACTTTTTATCCTAAGGATGTTGAGTTAGATGTCGATGGTACCTTTGAGGAGTATCTAGTATGCTTTATTGACCAATGCATGAAGGCTCTTCATGGTCGTCCTATCCCTCTAGTACGAGTGATATGGAAACATAATTATGTGAATGGTGATTCATGGAAGAGGGATACTGATGTACATGCCCATTGGATAGATTTTGCCTCAGATAGTGTTTCCATACCATAGGATGGTGAACTCGGGGATGAGTTACTTTAAGCAGGTAAGACTGTAAGAAGTCAGTTATCACTCAAGTATGTATCCATTTATATTTTGGAATAATTCATAATCATGGAACTTTTTTGGATTCCTTTTTATATGGTAAAGTACCCAAGGGTTCCTGGTGCTTGTTCAGATCCCAAAAGACATCTTTTTGGGGAAATTGCATGTGTTTTATAGTTGGCATACAATATGAATAACTGGGTAGATAGTTTTTTTCAGACTGGTCCCACTCGCATTGTTGAGACAAAACCATACAACCTAACCATGTAGGATTTCCTTTTACCCATCCAATCATGTAGATAAACCATGAACATGATAATTTTCATGGAAATTTTACAAATTTTACCATATTGATCTAATTAGATCCCTCCTTCTTCTGTAATTTGATTGTACGTGAGATTTAACTCTCTGGATATCAATTTGGATCTTTATTAAGTCCAATAATTTGTTTTGAGATATCTAATTCATCCATGATCCAATCGACCTTCTATTCATCACGTTAGATGTGAAATTTTGCGTACTGGAATCTGTTTGAACCTTTCTCATTTTCTCTTTATCTCGACCTAGTTATTTATGGGTGAGAATTTTTTTCTTTTTCATAGACATAATCAGATCTGAGCCATATTAAGGTACAATACTAAAGGAGGAGAGTCATATAAGACTATGGTGGGATTTCCATAACTTATCCTTCATGTACGTTGATATTGGAATTATTTTTTAGGGCAAAAAGATTTCATCAGGTGTAGTTTATAGAATATAGATTACATTCTTATAATCATTACAACTATATGGTTATTCAAATTTCATATATGTTAATAATTTTTGGTTGTTACGCCCTGAAATATATTCTTCCCATGCGGGATGTTATTTCATAATTTGGTTTTTAGTATTTGATGTTGTTGAGCCACAATTTGGGTGTGACTTGTCCTGAACATTCAATGTGTACGATTTCTTATATTAAATGGTATAATTTAAATTTTGAATAACGTAATGGAAAGTACCATGTGTTTTTACCACATGAACCATATATGGTATGAGGTTCATATTAATAATTAAATGTGAAATGGAAATTGGAATCTATACTAGGAATATGACTTTCCTAGATTATTTTTATATGATTATTAGTTTCTATGTTCGTATCACCCCTTACCAAATAAATGTATGGTTGAGAAATGAACCATTAATATGGAATATTATTGAAATCAATTTGATAATTTTTTTCATGCTATATGGTCAGGTCACAATAATTAAAAGCAAGGCTTGAACCAAATGACTTGATTAAAATGTTTCATAATATTTTACCTTATCAGACTAATTAAAAGGAAGGATTAATCTGAATGATATATTACATGGCTTCAAAATTAAACAGGAATTCCATGACTCGAGCATATAATGGATTATGATCATAGAATTCCATGAACAATTAGTAACCCCATTCTGATTTGAGGATATTGATTTCATAGGCTGATACACACCTACATCACGATCAATATGTCTATTCTTTGGATGCATATTATAACACCATAATATCCCTTACGTATCTATATAGGATGCCTCATATATACTCATTTGATCCATCATTTTCATGTTGGTGTCATGGATATAGCCCATAATACACTATCTTTTTTTCCTATATTACCTTTGAGAATAACCTAGGATTGGGTAGGCATATTATTGTGAAATTCCTTGGATTATTCTCCATACATTAAACTCTTACCCATAGCTAGACCTAGTTACAACAAAGCTAGTGACCAATGATGTCTTGATGTTCTCATTGAATACCATTGAACCATTGTTTATTATATATCATTACAAGTTTCCTTATTAGAACCAAAAACCTTTTAAAATTATAACAATTGACTTATTTACAAACTGATATTAATCAAATAATGAATTTTTGACATGTTCAGACACCAACAGAGGGATAAAGCAGTTAAATGGGAATTTAGTTACATTGTAATTAATTAATTTCTATATGCATTTTTTCACACTTTTACATGTCCATTACATGGGTTAGATGTTATAGACACAATTAGTGGTGGACCATTGAGATTTATCTCACAGCCTCTCTGGGTTCCGTTTTATAGTTGGAGTAGATTACATCACATTAGGTACTGAAAAAGGGAAGCATACATCTTCAAACAATTGATTCCTTGCTTCATAGTATGGTGCTTGAGAGGAGATGACTGAACGAGAGCTCAAGATGCCTTAGATTGTCTCTTGACATCATTATGTATTTGTGGAATGTGTTATGTCCTCTCTATTGTATCAATGTTTTCTAGTTTTCATGTTACTTAAAATAATCTCAGTTGTTGAATGTTATTAATTTTTTTTATGTTATTATTATTGCTATCTCTATTTTCTGATGTGACTTTTGTTTACTTATATTAATTATGATATTTATCATATTGTTTACATTCCTATGAAGAACTACACATAAGTAATGAGGTCATATAATCCCCATGAACACACCATAGGACCTCACTGCTAGTTAGTATCCTCTGTAGTTCAAGGAGATGCTCTTGAGGCCTTATAGCCCACTAGTCATGATGCACCTATTAAGTAGCATCTGGGTCTGGGACATCACAAGGATGCCCATATATCCATCATAAATTCTCATCTTTCTTTCTTTGGAATAAATTTTCAATTTTTTATTATAAAACAAATCAACACTATGGATTTCTTAAAAGTAAACCATATTTATAATTACCATTTTTTAAAGAGGGTAATTCAATGTTACATAATGAGGACTAACAGAAATATGCAGAGTATATTATGATTTACAAACACATTATTGATTGAGAAATATTTTTTTATGATTCAAGGTAAATATGTAATCATCATTGAAAACATGAATGATATAAATGAGTGATAATATATAAAATAAATAAAGTATCATGAAAATTTTAGGCTATGGTCAACATACCTTCCACTTAATCTTTAGGAACATCCACCATAGTTATAATGGTCAAATATGATTGGCCATTCTATGTTGATTTTTATTAAGAATATTACCTTGATTCTTAGAAAATATTATTGAACAATGCCTTAACTCCTTTTAATTGAATCATTCACAATTGTAAGCTTCCTCTAGACCAAGGAATCATGATCATGGTGAAATTTATCAACATCCATGAAGTAGAATCTCATTCAATTCAATCAATATATAAGGAATTTCCATGAAAAAATTATAACAATTTTGAAAATTTTACCCTTCCTTTCTTCCATTTTTCTAGATTTTGTTTTCCAAAGTGCTCATACGCCATATTCTTTTTAAATTTTCAGCTTTAAAAAACAATATTTAAATGATTATTTTTCTATCTTGATGGTATGTGAAACTATATCATCATATACAGAAGATTTATAAGAATATAATTATGCTCCAAAGCTATGGTTAATCCCATCAAATAAGTGATCAATCCTACTACATGTATTATTTATTTAATTTTTAGAATGAGTTAAAATCTATGTGAAGATATCCTTATATTCAGAAAAATTTACTCTTTTGTTTCTGCATATATTGAGTAATTTACATTCCATATCAACTATATGACCAAGAGGATTGTATATTTCAAATAATATCTCATTGAATGTATTAATAACAATAATATTTATTTTACATGACACCATAGTTTTTTTATTTAATTAACAGTTTTGATCAGAGTATCGCATAAGATAATAAACACGAATGATATTGTTATTTTATTCACTACTTCCCAAAAGGATAAATATCTACCCAAGGTACTTGATCTATTTCAAATCTAATAATTAAATTTCAATTCCATTATATGATAGATGTAATTATGGAATGAAGTGGTATAACACTGTCACTCCATTTTTATGTTCAAAAAGTATCTCCTTATAGGCATGGTTATTTGTAATAACTCATGCCATCTACACCAATTTAATTATAATTTATTTATCTCTAGGTTCAGCTCTAGTTATAACATTATTTTCATTCATAAGAGTTTAGCCCTTATATTGATTATGTTCATTGATAGAGTTTCTATTAAAATGTTTATGTTTTTTTTCTAAATAATGGAATAAAATGAATTATCTCAGGGAAGTATGAAATTTATATCATATAATATATGGAATAATTTGGTGTAACTTTTAACATCAATTAAATATTTATGCATAGATAATATCATATTCACAAGATAATAATCTTTGGGAATACTGTAAAGTCATAAAAATGTTTTAAAATATTTCATAATAGGTTGTAAAGGGAGTATGAGTTGACCAATGCATATTTCCCTTGGAGTTTCTATCATGCTGTTCAATATTTGGGGAGCTCATCTTATATCAGTGATGATTGAGTTAATATATAATCTCCCACTTTTAGAGTTGTTACCCTAATATGAATATGTCTTATAGTTTCATCCACATACCAGAATCAAGGCATTGATTTTGATCTAGACAGACCACATAATCAAAAGTTTAAAAAATTATTATGATATCATCATATACATAAAATAATCCCTATTGTTATCCATTAGGTTATGTTATATAATCTATGGTTTCCTAAATCTAGTTCCCAAGGGTTATAATAAACATCTCATTTATATCAACTGTAAAACCTCAAATCCCATTACCTAGGGAGAGATTGTTTTTATTAAATAAGAAGAATTAAAAAAGAACACATCCCAAAAGATTAAATAGTTCATTAGTATTAATATACTAGACACATATATGACAGTTACATGAAATCTAAAAAAATAAAACACAATATAAAATTTATTGTGAGAATATTATTATTTACTTTATTAAATACCTAAAATATTTCATTGACCTGTCATTGTATCCTAAATAAAGGAAACATAAAAAATATGATCTCAGATGCTTATTAATGTTAAATAGAAAAAAGAATTATAAAATAATATATAAAGGATATAGAATATATAAAAGAATAATTATAATAAAATACATCATATTACATATATAAAAAAGGGGAATATATCCATGGATGAGAAAAATTCTTAAATAATCACACGGATTTTAGTCACTAGTTTTATAATGACACAATTTCTAATGGCATATATCAAAATGGAATTCTCAAGGCCTTTTTCCAAGACATCAAACCACAATAGGGAAGGAATATTTTAATTACCCAGAATAGTTCATCTCATTGGACTTACTGATTTATTGAGTTGTTAAAAAAAACCCCAGACATGAATTTCTAATTCAAATATATTTTTCATATAAATTAATTGAATAAAAATTTAACATATAATTAATATAAATATTCATGTTGAAAAACTAGCATACTAAATGTTTATATTCTCCATAATAAACTAACAGAACCACACGATCAGAAGTTATCAAAAATAATATGGTGGATTTTATCATTAATATATATCCATAATAAATGAAAAAACTCATAAAAATATGCTCATAATGATCAAAAAAGATTTACGATATCATCAAAACATTTCTTAATGAAAATAAACTTTTAATATTGAAATAATTTATTCAAAATATAAAATTTCACAAGAAATTAAGAAAACAAATTTGTTTTAAAATAAAAAAATAAAATTTTAAAGAAAACTATATAGAAAATAATTTTCATGATTTTGGTAAAATTTATTTGAAGGGAAAGAATTAAAACAATGTTCCCATATATACATTTTTGAAATGATCTTAATTCAGAAGATGACATGAAAATTTAATTTAAAACATTTAATTAAAGGAAAAAAATGGTTAGAATTACATTAAAAAATCATTATAGGAAGTTAAAAACATTATTTAAAATATGGACATGGAAAAAAAATATTTCTGATCCATTAGAAACACAATTTCAGTTATCATTAAAAATAATATTTTTATACTATTGATTACTTACAAAGTGAAAATTGAATGGAAAAAATATAAATCAATATGTATCCAAATGAAAATAAATTAAATGTGATATAACAAATAAAGGATGTATAATTCCACAAATAGATACTTATATATAAATAATTCAGGATAACATGAGATTATGAAATAAGTCTCTAACTTAGTTTCAACATTAATTATAAGTGATCTTGACCTGATATAAAATAATTTTAAATTTATTATAATTATATATATAAATCGTAACCAATCATATAATAAAAAATATTTTTTAATTATACAATATTATCACTCTTTTTTTAATCTTTCATTTCCGTTATTAAATCAGGTGTTTCGTAATTAGTTTTTTTGTATGTTTTAATTTGTTGATTATGATATATCTATCTTCATAATTGGTCCATTATCTTTATAATGATATTAATAATATTTCTATCATATATTTATATATATACCTCATATAAATAATTGTAATCATCCATGAGAGGAATAAATGAAAAATGAATTACATTTCATCTTGGAGGTGGTATTCCAAATGTATGCACATGTGACGTTATAATTTTTTATTATATGGATGGGTAAGAGGCTAGATGATATTTTAAATTTCTAGAATCATAATTATTTTATAAATATCATATATATATATATATATATATATATATATATATTCATTAGTCCCAAATTTGTAAAAATCCAGGTTAATTGGAGATGAAAAATGAATTATATAAGTACATTGAGACAGTAGGTCAGACGTATGAATATGACATGTTTATGTTTTACATATGACGAAATAAATATGAAAATGTGAAAACTATTGTAACATCTTATGTAATGAAGAAAAAAAGTTTATATATCTATTAATATTTATGAATTAAATAGTTATTTTACCTTAAAGGGGATGCTATGTCTAATAGCATACTCGACATGCAACAATGAGTTTACCAAAATCTTTTGTTGCACACAATAATGGGAAAAAAATATTTTATTAATAATATATTTTCATGTGGTAGATATCTCCTAACCATTGTGTTCATGAGAATGAATAGGACTAAATATTATATATATATATATATATTTATTTATATATAAGGTTCTTGGGGAAACAATTACATTATAGCACACACAGCATACACATTGGCATAAGAGGCAGGTCATAGCCCCCAGGGTATAACCCACCCATCATGCCTTATTTATTTATTTCGTGGTCTATAGAACTAGTTGGCATGAAAACCAAAATATTTCCTAAAATACTTGTGAAGCATTATGCCTGCAACATCCTACATGTGTTACCTAGCCCGTATCATGCCTGCGTCACTACCTGTCTGTGTCATGCTTGTGTCACTGCCTCTATCATTACATGCATAGTACTATAATAGTACCTGTGCCCACCTAGATTCGATCTTGGGATAGATGATGAATTACATGGTGCATTAACCACATGAGTAATCCCCCAACTTCAATACTAACAATATTAGGTATTTACATGTTTATTAAATGTTTTTATATTAATACAATATGTTTTATTGGCTTAAAATAATATTAAATCTAATTTTAAACATAAAAGGCTATATATTTTTCAAAAGCTAGATTGACCACCATTTAATGGTGACCCCATTTTAAATATATTTTTTATAATTTATATTATTTTTATATGAAAAAATAAAATCCATTTTTTGAATAGGGATATATAAATTTAGTGTGCATATATTTTTGATTTTTTATGAGAATATTAATATTTGAATGAATAGTGAATAATACTGGATTTTTGTTCAAAAATGTTTTTTATAAAATATTTATACAATAAAATTATGTTTAACTTATTTTCAAATATAATTAAAAAAATAACATATCATTCAATCTAATTTGGGTTATTGGAAGTAATGTCACACTGAGTTTAGATATATAAACATAACAAACTTTCATAAAAGTTTACATAAAATACCCCAACCATAAACATAAGAACGAAAATGAACTAGAAATATTTCCAAATAACATTTTATGTTACTATTTGGATCATATCATAAATTTTATCAAATTTTGATCATTATTCGCGACAACTAAAATTGGAAAATGTGGGTTGAATTCGGATTCAAAAAATAATCTAGAATACCACTCCTCCTCCATTATAAAAAAGAACTCACACGTCCAATATCCTCACAGCTTTAAAGATATTTTTCATTCAAAAATATACTAAAATAATATCACAATATAAACTCCTTCATCCTATAATCATATTTTGGGGCATAAATCCATCCACGAAATCCCTTTGGTGAAAACAAATATGAGTTATCCAATGAATAGGTAACATACTTTCTCAAGATCCTTTGTTCTATTTTCATTCCCTGTCAAATAAATTATTATTATTATATTATTATATAAAAAAATTCATATCATTGATATACTGATATATTTATATTATATGGGTATGACCTAAAATTGAACACACTTCCATCTAATGTGTAACAAAGATATAGTTCTTATGTACAACAAACTACCACATCCAGAAATGATGTTGCTCATTTTTCCTTTTCCACATATCATTGATGAGAATTAGGATGGAAACTATATTTTAATATATTATATTTATTATTATGTAATATTTATATACGCATACCTTCATATTTTTCATTTTTTGTAAAAAATAATCCTTGTTTGTGGATGTGTGGAAAACCGCCTCCTCAAAGAGATGTTATACATTCAGAGAGTTCATGGAATTTATTTAGGATGGGTTTAATCAATATTATTTTTCATATATAACATATTTATTATATTAATTATATAATTACATTTATTTCTTTTTAATATATCAATTTATTTACATCCTTTTCAGAGACTAAAAATGTGATACCATCATTCGTGAAGGTGTGGACTACCGCCTCCTAAAAGATATGTTACTGAATTTACATCACAGGAAATATATGTTAAATTATATATGATTAACAAATATGATAATAGTTATATAATGGTAATTATTTAATATATGTGTTACCTACTTTCTATAATGATCATTGAAAAATTTGAATGTTACTCATTCGTACATACGACCTAACATCTCTATGATTGTAATGTTATTTAATTTTTCATAAACATCATCCATGATTGGTTTTAAAAATATTATTTATGTATAAAATTTATAAAATCATAAATTTTTTTGGATATGTTTATATAATATCCCCTATGACTAAAACATACCTATCAAATTCATTTTTTACCCACAAATTGAGTATGGTCAAAACACCTAATGCGAACATAATTTCTTAAGTAGTTGTTTATGAAATTATAATTTTTGAAATAAAATAAATGATAAACCTAAAAATGGCTCTCAATAATGTATATAATTAACAAATTTTTATTTTATAGGAATTATAATACCCACATGGAAATTTAGACTTAGGGTTAGGGATTTTGTCTCAATCATCCTTCATTATGAAATTTCTTAATGATATGAAACTTTATTCTTATATAAGGTTTATAAACAAACCCATTAGAAATATCAATATTTTATCTATTATCATTTAGTTTATTGTTTTGTAAAATGATTTTAATTCAAGGTACTGATGATTTAAATTTTCATAGGGGTACTGGATGCTTTATTTTTTTAATGATTTAATACCTTCCTTTCAATATTATTGATATTATTTTACATATTTATTTATATGGGTATAAAATGGTTAGAAATGATTTATTATATATGTTATGAATTTAATAATCATTTAAAAACATAATCTACTTATTTGTTTTATATGAAATGTTTATAGAAATTACAAAAGGAATGTTCCATTGTTAATTTACATGGTGAAAATGATTGTGTATCCATTATAGCCATTATTTTATTTTTGGACTCATTTTCATGATTTCCGGAATTTTTAAATAAAACAACTTTGTTCGATTTTTTTTGGTATTTTGGTATTGAAAATGGTTTTCCAATGAAAGGATTATTTTTTATTGAATATTGGAATTTGGAATGAAAATGGTATTTTAATATCTGTGTGTTTTTTTAATAAGATATTAAAACAGGTTTTAAAATGATGTAATTTTTTATTTCATGTTTTGGTTTTAGGAAATTATTAGGTATGTGTGTTTCCAAATAGTGCCATGTGGGCCCGTTATAGCTTTTCATTGGGTGTGCCTATAGAGTGATCCAATATGTTGATTAATGAAGATATTCTGCAGAGTATTATGTTGGAAGAAGGTCATATATTTATATCAACCTGTTAGGGGTCTGTAAGGGTTCTATAAGAGTTTAATGTGATAATGTTTTGAGGTAACAACATGAAGTTTTTATTTTTTATTATGTTTCCATGGAAATTTTATGTTTTCAAAGGGTAATGTATATAGTAGTAATTAAAAAAATGATACTTCCATTTATGGGTAAATTGATTTGTATTAAATAAATGACTATGATGAGTTTTACTGTCTGTTAGTGGAATAATAGTTTCTTTCATTTTTATATCCCTTAATGATATTATTGTTCTCATCCCACATTATAATTTTATCACATGATATAATGATTATTAAGTTATTGGAATAATTCATGTTGATTATTGTGAATAGTTTTATAAAAGTGATCATGCATTATTTTAAAAGTATTAGATTATGAAAAAATGGGAACTATTTGGAAGTGTACACTATATATTTAATGGGTTTTTCATAACATATGGCCTTATCCTGTAATAAACTAAAACTAATAATATCATCAATGTTAATGACAGTAAAATTCTTGACAAAACATAATATTGGGTAATTTTTTAATGTTGGACACTTATATAAGGAATCAAATGGAAGTTTTAGAAAACTCCATATGTTTGGTTTGATTTATTTGGATTACCATTGGATATTTTACATTTTGGATAAGATAACATTTAATAAAATTTCCTTGTTACCATGTTGCTTCATATAAAGTATGTTTTTTAGAATTATTTTCGATAAAGGAAATAGGAAAGTTTTATTGGGGAGGAATATAGAGGAAAATATATTTCTAAATCAAAAAATTTTTATTGATGGAGTTGGAATAATGATTTATTTTATAGTAATTGGTCAATTGAAGTATGATATAATGGTTGCGGTGTCTATGAAAGAGGTAAACTAGATTTACCAAAGAGGAACATGAAGATAGTGGAGTATTTTATGATAAATCATCACCCATTATTCATAGTATCATTTAAACATGTTTGATATGAATGATGGATTAAATCCCTAGAAAAGATATTCCATGTAATGGGTTGTTCAGATGACCAAAATAAAATAAAAAGATGTTTGGTGAATGATCTTATTTTTTCCTCACCTTTTAGAATTTTTGGATTTTCTAACTATAAATATTCTTCATTAAAAGGATTTGGTTGTGTCCAAATGATGATTAAAAATTTAATTTATTATTCCTCATTTTAGTTTAAAACTCATGTGTCAAATTACACTACATTGATTTTAGAAATATATTATTTTGTTTTTTAGTTATAAATTTGGAGACATTATTTGTATTTAGTGAAGTGTGAAATATATATCAATAAAAATTATTTGAAGTATATATATTAACTCCAAAATAATTTAACATGAGACAAAGAAGAAAGATGGAATTGATAAAAAATTTTGATTGCATGATTCATTATTTTCTACGAAAATGAAATAATGTGTATGATGCATTGAGTAAAAAATGAAATTATAATGTAAACAAGTTTTGTATGGAATGTGACCCTTTGGTTAATGATTTGATGTATTTTTTATAATATATTATAGATTCCGGGACATATTCTATATTCTTTTCGATTTTTGTTGGGCCGAATTTTTCAAAAATAATTTACAGGGTTTATAAGCTGTGTTTGTAATTGTATGATAAATTATAATCTATTAACACTGTTATGTTTCTTAGTTTTTATATCAGTGAAGAATGTGTTTTATGATTTAGAAAACTATTATTTGTGACTTTTGATTTATATTTGAGGAAATAATTAATGACTAAAGAAAATAGTTCTATATTTTATGTCCATCTGGGTTTGAATAAAATGAATAGAGACAATCAAGAGTGTTATTGGTGTGATGGAATAATGGGAGCTATAGATGACTTTTATGTGAGGTGTTTGAATTGATAGTAGTTTAAAGAAAAGTGATAATTATTGAAGGGTATGGTTTATCCATTTCTAGTACAGATGTAAAAATGAAAGATTATTTCAATGGAATTTGTGGTAGGATTGCTAAACAATTCTCAAAGAAATAATGCGATTTGGGTTATTTTTGAACGATTAAATATGTCTGTACATTTTCTTCTCATTCAAGATAAAATTTTGTTAGTGGAGATTTATAGAATTTATCATAAATGTATTATCATATTACATTGAGTGCCTCTATCTATTGTATCAGACCGTAATCCAAGGTTTACATCATATTTTTGTAAAGAACATCATAAGTCATTTTGTATTGAATTACATTTTAGTAAGAATTTTGATCCTTTTTATGATGGACAATCTAAATGGATAATTAATATCATTTAGGATATGATTCATTATTTTTCATTGAATTATCCTAGATTTTGGGATTTATATAATTTATTATTGTGTTTTCTTATAATAAGGGGTTTTATTCTAGTATATATATATGGAACCAATTGATGCATTATATGGAAACTGATTTGAGACACTAACTTGTTAGGAAGATGTAAGAGAAAAGAAGTAAATGGGACTATAGTTGGTATAGTAAGTGATAGAGATTGTTTAGATGATTCATTGAAATATAATGTTTGAGTAGAGTAGACAAAAGATCTCTGTAGATAACCTGAGGAAATAAATTTCTTTTGAGGGAAGTGATCATGTATTTTTAAAAATTTTACCATGGAATGGTGTGATTAATTTTGGTAAGAAATGTTTGTTGAGTCCATAGTTAATATGACCATATGAAATCCCAATGAATGTTGGATTATTTTACTACCAAGTTTCATTATGTCTATTTTTTGGAGGTACACAATATTTTTCATGCATCAATATTATGGAAGTATATACCATATTCACCTAATGTTTTGAGTACTAAAGTAGAATAGCTAGAAGATAAAAATTATTACGAGGAATAACGAGTTCAGGTTCATGATAGTAGAGAGAAATTATTTTAGAATAAGATGATTCATCATGTTAAGGTATAATGGGAAAACTATATTATTGAATATGAAATTAGGTAATCAGAAAAATAATAGGAAGGAAAAGCATCACGTCTTATTTGATAAGATAAACAAATTGAGTGGACACAATTTCCCAAAGGGGGAAGGATGTAATATCCCTGTTAATGATTGAATAAATTTTTTCATATTTATTGATATTTATGAAATAAATATACATTTTAACGTAAATGGGACACTATGTCTGATAGTATACTCAACACACAAAAATGAGTTTCTCTGAAATCTTATGTTGTACACAAGACTTAGTTAAACTATAAAATAATATATTCTCAATATTATTTTTTAAGAGGTAGTTACGACCTAATCATCATGTTATAGGGAATGAATAAGTATATCTATATTTTTATAAACATGTTTGTTAAATGTTTTCACATTCATTGAATTTTTTTGATTGGTTTAAAATAGTAATAAATCTAATTTTAATCATAAAAGGTCTATATTTTTTAAAATAATGTTTTACAACCTTTTAATAGAGAACAATTTTTATATATAATTATTACACGTTTATAATTTTTACCTGAAAAAATAAATATATATTTTTTGAAATCAGGATATAAAAAATTACTTTGGGTTTATTAATGGTTTTTTCTGGGAACATTCACTTTTTGATTAATAGTTAATAATACTAAATTTTAGTTCAATACTACATTTTCATGAAATTGATTTATAGTGTTAAATTATATTTGTGTTTAGTTTTAATATTTAATTAAACCCATTTATATAATTTAGAATAATTTTATTCATTAGAAAACATTTCATTATAAATATAGTTACAAAAACATAGTAAGCATTTGACCATTTTTACTTTACAGATTGTTTCATCATGTCATTGGGATTGAATTTTAATTACTTTTTCCACATATGTGATTTTAATTTGTAAAATTTGATTCCATATTTGTAATCATCATAATATATTATTTCTAATAAGGAAAATTAATTTTTTTAAAAAAATAATAGTAAAATCAATTAAAATTAATTATTGGGATTAAGAGTAAAATTATCTTATTAAAGGACTAAACAAAAATCATAAGAGCTAAAAAGACATTTAAAATTTTCTAAAATACATTTTATAATCATAATTAGACCATATATGTCCTATTATCATATTTTTATAATTATTAGAAGCACATTTCATTGAAAAAATGAGGGTCAAAATTCCATTTTAAAAAATTAACAAGAATGCCACCCCTCCTCCACTATAGAATAGCACTCACCCATTACATGTTTTTACTCCTATAAAGCCATTTTTGTAGAATAAAATTTTAAAATAATCTCCCAACATCCCACAATTCATCCTAGAATCATCCCTTTGCGAAGTAATCTATATAAGGAATAACATTAGTGCCAACGAAATGAAGTTACCCAAAAAACAGGTGATACCCTTCTTCTATTTCCATTGATTAATTTTCATTCTCCCCCACCTAAATTGTTCTTTTTTAATTATTATATATAAAAACTATTTACTAAATATACTCATTTTCTATTCTATGATTTATTTCAACACTTACACACAATTCCATCAAATGGGTAAGAAACATATTGTTCCTCTGTACAACAAACTATCACATCAAGAAAAATACTATTCATTTTTCATTTACCACATCTAATTGTTGTGACTTATTATGGAAAATATATTTTAGATATTTTAGATATATATATATTTTATTTCAATATTATTAGTTAATTATTTTATTCACATACATTCATTATTTCTATTTTTTCCTCAAAATAGTAATGTTGTTTTTGGACATGTGGGCTATTTACTCCTCAAAGCAATGTGATATATTCACACACTAAATAGAATGAATTATGTATGTGTTTAATAAAAAAAATTTACATACATAACATACATACGGTAATTAAGAAATAATTATGTTTCTATAAATATAATTTATAAATTTATGTAACACCGTTTCACAAATATAAAAAGTGATAACATCGTTCTTGGGCGTGTCGACTACCTCCTCTTAGATGTGAGAAAATTGGGTTATATAGTTTCTTTCCATAATAACAATTATATAATGGAAATTTTACTCATGTATACGTATGACCTACTATTTCATTGAATGAAACGTTGGTTAATTTTTCATAACCATAATACATGATTGGTTTTTAAAATAGTATTGATTTATAAATATGATAATTATTTAATGATTATTTTTGGGAAATTTTTATATGTAGAAACCTTTGACCATAAACGACCTACCAAAGTTGTTTTTGATACATAAACTGAATATGGTCAAAACCCCCAATGTAAACATTAATTTTTAAGTAGTTGTTTAATGAATTGTAATAAGTGAAACAAAATTAATGATAAACATAAAAATATTCTTAATAGATTAGTTAATTAATATTGTTTTTATTATTGAGGAAGACAAATACCCTCGCGGAAAATTAGAATCAAGTAAGGGTTTTATCTCAATATCCACTTACTAAGACATTTCTGAATTATATAGACCTTTATTCATTTATATGGTGTATATAAATCCCCTTGGACATTATATATCAATATTTTATCTGATATAATGTTATTATATGTTTTGTAAAATATTATTAATACACGGTGATTATGATTAAAATCTTCAATGTGGTAAAGGATGTATATAATTTTTGAATATTTAATCATTTCCCCTCAATATTCATGATATTATTTCAAATAATAGTTTATTTGGTTATATATGGTTTATATAAAGAAATTTTAGTTGTATTTATAATTTCATTAAAATGTTTTTAAAAAAAATTACTTGTTTTATATGAAATGTTTTGATACATACCAAAAGAAATGTACTATTATTGATGTTCATGGTGATAATGACTATTCTTCCGTCCTGGACATTATTTTTTTGTATTAAATTTTATTAACTCATGTTTTATTAAATGAAAACCCTTATTTACATTTTTTGGTATTTTGTATTTGAAAATGGTTTTCCAATATAAAGAGATATTTTTATTGAAAATTGGATTTTTGAAAGAAAATGGTATTTTAATATCTTAATGTTGTTTTCATAATAGTTTAAAATTGTTTTTTAAATGATCGAATGTTTTATTTAATGTTGTGTTTCATGAAAATTATAAATGATTTTTCCTCCAAGATAGAACTGGGTGAACCTAATAGAGATTAAATGAAGTGTATGCCAAAATTATTCTCAAAAGAAAGGAGTAATGATTATATTTCCTGGAGAATTATATTGGAAGTTGGACAAATGGTTCTTCCAATATTAATGGGGTATATAAGGGTACAATGTGATGATTACCAAGGCACCTAGATGAAATTTCTATGTTTTATATTTAATTTCCAATGAAATAATATTTTTTAAAATGGTAATGTTATCGATAATTATTAAAAAAGTAATACTTTCATTTCTGGTAAAATGATAGGTTTTCTTGAATAGTTTTTTCATTAGTTTTAATATTTTTCAATGTACTAATGGTGTATTTCTTCTTATAATCTTTACTAATCTCCTCATTCTCATCCTATGTGTATAAATTTTTCTAAAAGATATAAATATGATTTAGGTATTAGAATAAATGATTTTGATAGTCATTAAGAGTTTCAAAATGTAAACCCTTCCTTATTATAAATGTGTTAGATTATGAAAAAATGGATAATATTTGGAAGTGTACACTTTGTATTTCATGGTTTTGTTATGTATAAGTTAGGGAATAATTCTTAAATAATATAAACCTAAACAGATCTATAAATTAAAATAAATTTAAATTCTTAACCTAACTCAATAATATGTAATGTTTTATGGTTAGGATCTTATAACTATAAAATTTAGTTTATGATTATAATATGTTTGATAACTTTCCTAACACGCCCCAATGAGTTTTTAGTGAACTAAGATTTATTAGAATTTTTTATTTAAATGTGACATATCCATGGATTTATTATGTATTAAAATGAGAAATCACATTATAAAATATATTTATATTTGAATTAATCAATACATTTTTATTGAATAATTCTTATGAAATGAACATAACTTTTTTAGAGAAGTCATTTCATACCTCAGAAATTAATTTTCTCCAAAAATGATTTCAATTTCATGTTGTGTGTGGAAATTGTTAATATTTTTTTGCAAATTTAGAATAATTATTATAAAAAATGAAATTTATTTTGAAAATAATCCTGTGAATTTGTTTTTGTGAAAATGTATGAATTTTATAATGATATTGATTTTTTAATGATTCGTAAAAAATATCATTAATTTCTAAAATGACATATTATATTCATTTAAAAGTATAACTAAAAATATATTTTTACCATTAAGTAAAACAATTATACAATAATTTGATATAATATATTTAATTACATATTAGGAAACATTATAATTAATTTTTATGTATGATTAGTTTGTGCTTAAAATGCATATTTTTCTAAAAACAATATTTCATAGAATTGTATTAATTTATATTAAAATTGATATATTCCACTTATATAAATTAAATATTACATTATAGGTTCAATATTTGGAATTATGAGGTTATGATTTTAAAAATATTTCTTATCTATTGTTGGTCATTAATAATAATAACCATAGTAATTAGTGTTATCGTGATAAGGGTAAATCTTGTAATAAAGGTTAAAAATAATAAGATAAAGATTAAAAATTTCTATAAAGCTTTTATATAATCTATTAGACTTGTTTATATCAAATATCCATTACCATGTTTGATATTTATGTATTTTTGTCCATTTTTGTTTGAAATTGACATATATATTATTTTAAGTAAATATAATGTGAAAAATGTCACTCTCTTTCTTTTAACATCTATGAAATTTTATGATCATAGAAAAGACATATATTATTTTATAAATGTTTATATTAAATACTAAATTGGAAAATTTTATTGTGGTTAATTATTTAAAATTTTTATCTTTAAAATAATAAAATTAAATGATTATATGAAGAAGACACAATGCTTATACATACAATAGATAACATGAAAATTATTTTGATAACACAAAGAATAATTTTTTATGTGTGAGTTAAAATATAAAATGAATTATGAAGATACATATTCCATATTAGTGTTTTTTAGAAAAATTCTACTTGAATTCCAAATCTGTCATGTTATTTCAAAGTGAAACTATGTGATTTGTTCATAAAATAACAGTAATCATTTTTTATTGAAATATATTTTATTATAATATTTAAAAATAATAATAAAATAAACTAATAAATTAGTATTATAAATGGTATAATATTTCACACCTTATCAATTTATTATCCAGTTTTTAGCTGATAAGTAAAATTAAAACCCTTTAATATTGAACAAGACATGAGCACGATTAATTTTAAAAGTAGTTAATTAATAGGTTAATCCATTATATAATGGAAAAAATGATATCAATTCCATATAAAATTTTATTGGGTAATTATATTAATACCATATACTCTTTATATTTTCATTAAAATAATTTTGGAATGATTATACATGGGTTATAAACTTATTATATTATTATATTATTATTTATTTTTATACATGACATTAATGATATTTTATAGTAAACAATGTTTTATTAAATGATTTAAAATTTAATTTTAAATTATATAATCATCAATGAAAATTATATACGTTATAAAAACCAAATAAGGTCCATTTATGGATTAATTGAATTTTTATTTTATCATTATTGAACCTCAAATAGAAAAAACATTGATATTGTGGTAATTATCACAATGAGTAATTCGGGTAAAAACAAAGTGGTCCGGGTGAAAACATCACATAATGTTGACATGATTTTATTAAATGAAATGATTTTTACTCATACTCATCATATATTAAAATAAAATTGGACCATATTGATCTTGAAAATTAATTTATATTAATTTAATACATTATGTAATTCCAAGACTGCTCCTTTTCTCACTTATTAACAGGAACCTCTTATCCTATATGACATATTACATTTGATACTTCTAGTTCAAAAAATTATAAAAAATTATATTATTAACATAAATTTCTTTGAATTATTGGTGTTTTTTTCTTAAAATGGCATTCCAAGTGTTATCGAGAAGGGATCAAAAGGAAGTACACTGAAGAAGTGGTAATCAACTTTATTACCTCTTCCAAATTTATTTCTTCATCTACATCCTATAAATATATTACACCCATCATATAATATAATTTTAATTATATAAAATATATTAGGATATCATTATGATTATTATATAACCATTATATATATATTTTTCATCAATCTAATAGTAATTAATTTGATGGTGAATTCGTATAGATTATCGTCTCCACATAGCGATGGAATTATATTTTTGTAACATTATTATTTGGATTCATGAAAAGATTTAAATATTAAATATATAATATATTTATGACATAATTAATCATCACCAATTATAATATTATATATATCTTTTTAATTTTAAATCTATTGGAAAACTATAATGTTACTTGTGCATAAATTTGGACTATCACATCTAGAAGTGATGGGTATAATTTTAATTCTGGTTTAAAATTAATTTTAATCAGTATATATTTAATAAAAAATATGATATTATGAGATAATAATGAATCTTGAAATTTATATTATTTTTTACCTTTAATTACTTCAATTTAATAAAAAGTGAAAACTACATTCATGCATACCTATGACCAGTCATCCCCATGAATGGTGAAATTCATTTTTAATCTCTATCATTTATATATAAAGATAAATATATAAATAATGAATATATATGATATTTATATCATTATTTAAATTCATAATGTAATGGAACCCTGATAAAAGTATGAGGAATGAATGTAATGAACCAAAATTCTCATGAAAAATGAAATAATTAACACCTAGACACAATTATTATAATAAGGAAATATTTATAAATGGGTGTTGAAATTTTATATGAGGATAATATTTTACCTTATAGGTATTTAAATTATTTTGGTATAGAGTTATAAGAAATTTAAATTTATAATATAGGAGGTTATATAAATATTTAAACATTATGAACGTGAGGCCATGAAATTTTCATCCCACCTTTATTTCTGTGAGAAACATCACATACTAACGACCTGATTCAATAATGTTTTGTATATAATGATAATTTATTTTTTTTATTATGGTTAACATGAAAATTATGTGGATATTAATATTTTTATAAGGTTATATATTTTATGAGGTTTGTACTTGAAATTTACCTATGTGGCGAGGGTTTTATTAATAAATCTCATTATAATAAGGCTTGTTGATGATTGAAAATACATTGAAGAATATTATAAAATAACTTCATTATAAATAAATTTAATTGTATTATTACTTGATTATTAATGTGAATAAATGTTTTCCTAATATTTTTCTCTCTTTTGATAATCATGATATTGAGGTATTTGTTAATGGGAAATCTGTTTTACGTAACACTTCTTTTGATGATCCTTTTTTCTTAAAAATCCACGTTTTAATTTTTTTCGAATTTTTTATATTCATCAAATATTTTTAAGCTCGTTTTTAAAAATGTTCTAATTTTTATAAAATTATATATTATAATCATTATTTAATTTTTTGAATGAGGTTTATTTATTTTTTATAAAAAATTAAAATGGAAAAAAATCAATATATATGATATGAATGTAATTTCCCACAACCCTGATATCTAAATTATCTAAATATTATATTAAAAAAATAAATGGAAATTTTCAACACTATTGATTAACATAATAATTAGGTTATTTTTAGATTCTACTCTGAAAAGTATATTTTCTTGAGATATAATCAAGTAATATTTTAAATAAATGTTTCAAATATGATAGAATTGGTTTATATTTCTTATGATTTACAATATATATCAACCAATGATACTATATTTATTTTTTCATTAGCTGGTTTATGGTTATGATTATGAAATATTTATGAAACCCATTTTCTATTTCATGTGTCATGTTATGATGAATATACTATGACCTTGTGAAATATATATGAATGGATTTATGATCATGTGTTGGGTGGGCCAGAAATTATATATCAATCTAATGAATTGAGTAAAGATTAATTTTCTAAAAGATATAATGGAAACCATAAGTTTAACAAAACACAAAAAGTGGGTACATAAAATGCTACCCAAAACAAGAATGAGGTAACACACGGGGTTATACCAAGCCCCATATATTTATAGTATAGGTGAAGAAACCCATGATATTTATGAAACAATATTACATATTTTTGGTGAATATTGAATACATTTCACAAATAAATTCTTCTTGAACATAATTTATATGTTTATTTGGATACTAGGTGAATAATATTCAAATTTCCTGAAAAATTATCAAGGTATCACATAAATATATTCCCACATAGTTCACTTTATTGACATACACTAATAAATAACGTTCACTAGATACTCAATAAAGGAAAAACATGAAAGGTTGAGATTATATATTCAGTAAGGGTAAACATATAAGATATCCACATAAAATAATAATAAAGTTATAATAACATGATAATAACATTTAAAAACTACACATATATTATCATAGATCAAAAACCTGAATCATGAAATAAGTATTTTATGTTCATAAAACATGAATCTTAAGTTAGTAAATGGAAATTTGACATTATAATATAATATTTTAATTAGACATATACCTTTGTCACACAATGAATATTATTAAATTTTAAACATGTAAAAATTGAAATAGGTACACTTATTATGTTAAAAACATAAAATCAAGTCCTCATATAACATTGTGGACATGAAATCATGGTCCACAAAGAATCTCGGGAACATGAAACCAATTTTAAAACATAAGATATTTATCTCATTATGTATCAAACATTACTAAATGCAATTTATGGATATATGGGTCTCACCCATCCTTGGTTATAACATAACCAGAATCCATGATTATAATGTAACCAATGTCCAAGGTTATAACATAACCATGATACTTTTTTACAACATAAAATTATTCTCATAATTGAAACCATATATGTGTGTGTAAAAAAATAACAAAATATTCTTCATATTTAAATCTAGAAAAAATAAATGGATTTTATTAAAAATTCATCATATAATTATATATGGAAAATAATCAGGTTTCATAAACATTCATCATTACATTATAAAATAACCCATGGAAAAAAGAACGAGTTTCCTAATTTTTTTGTCACCATAAATATAAAACATAAAAATATTGAATTATTATGGTATCATTTTATTATATCCCTATAAAATCTTAAGAGATATCAAATGATGAAAAATTAGATGGAAAGTAATTTTGAAAGATCATAATAAACTGTTCTTGCAAAAAACAAGCATGTCACCTTGAAAATATCCTTTTAAAAACCATAATTTCCCATAAAACTATGAAAACCATTTTCTTAATAAAATAACAGTTGAAAATTAAACCATAATATTTAAAAAATTTATTTTTCTTGATGGGTAAAAATGTCTTTCAACCCATACATGTTAAAATAAACATTCATTTTACATATTCATCAAATCAAAAAAGTTCCTCAATCATAAAAAATTAAGATGATTCATTTTAAAAAAAAATTAAATGTAAAACATTGGTAAATATGATATTAGACAATAATTTTTATATTATTAAAAGCTTTATTAAAAATAGTTTTATATAAAATGGCCATGGAAGAAAATGGATTTTAAATTGAGGACGGGAAAAAATAGGTTTTCTTGAATTTTTTGGAATCATTCCTACTGAAATGAATAAAAGTGAATAAAACAAATGTATTTTCATTAAATAGATATATTTTAAGAAAATAAATTATTTTTTGGATAATTATATTGCATAATATTTCATCATTGGATTCATCCTCATAAACAATCCCAATAAGAAATGATATTGTATTATAAAACACTTACAATATAGGTAACTTTTGTATAAAAAACCATTATAAATAAAATAAAATCAAACATCAAATATCATTAAAATAATTATATTCATTACATAACCTATCAATTTGTAAATGTATACACCACACAAAAGAAACAGGTGGTGAATATGGTATTTGTTTCCCGAAAATAGAAGAGGCACTTAAAATCCATTACTGTAATTCTCAAATTTCATTTCATACCCTTATACCAATTTTATAATAAATATATGTTTATTAAACATATTATAAGTTTCCATAATCATATATATATATATATATATTAAAATATATGATTATTTATAACATTTTATCACCCGATTATTAAGAATTATTTTTTAAAATAACATTTTTAAAAATAATTCCATTGTTTTCATGTATGTTTTGGTTTGTTAGTTTTGGGACTCTTAAATTGAACAGTGTTCCATAATATAAATAATATTAAAGAAGATAATAAATATATATATATATATATATATATTCCTTATATAGGAATTTACATTTATAAATAAACTACAATGTGCGAAAATGATTTACACCATCTATTGAGATAGTATGCCAAACATAAACATAAACGATGTTTCCATTTTCTTAATAGATTTAATAAAGTAAAAGTAAATAATATATCACTTAATAAAATCAAATTAATGTAATATAATTAAATTTTATTCATTAAATCTTTCTATAATAAATTGTATTTCAAAATAAAATGGAAAAAGTATATTATATCACTTTGTGGATGTGGTATCCACACATACTCACAAGAAATATTATTGTTTTCCAATGGATGGAATTTTAATAACGTAGATGATATATTAATATTAAAATAGTATATTTACATCATAATAATCCTTTATAAATATTAAATCCGTCATTATATCCATTTATGAATGGTTCTGATGGAAAATGAATTAAATTGGGTTGCGAGATGGTAGTCAACTGTACACGTGATCAATGGTTTTATTTCATTTTTGATGGAAGTATTATGAGATATAGGTTATTAAATATACATAATAACATATATATATATAAGATATTTTTTTTATTTTATTAGAATTTTTAATACATGAATGAAGTTGTTAATAGAATTACTAAAAGGAAAGGGCATAATGAAGACAATTTTGTTTGTGTAGAACAACCTCTATTAGATAGCTTACTAATGACGAGAGGATTTTTATTTTAGGAATTCTAGATGATTTAGAAATATTGTATAGATGTGTTGAAATTTTAAGGGGTTTTTTATCTAAATAGATTAATAAGAGTGATGATCTGGGGGGTGGGATGTGGCCTTTTATAATTAAGGAGTGAAATTTTTGTAAATACCAAATAATATTCACTAATGTGACGTAAATATAAAACCAACATCCCCAAAAAATTAAATAATAGGTTGGAGGTATGTTATGTTCAGTAAAAACTTCATCCAACAAGAAACATGTTTAAAACATGTATTTCCTTTGCGTTTATATTTACATTTACTATTTTAGTTATAACTATAGTAACCTGTATTCCTACCTTGGTAATTTATCATTTAAATATAAAAATGTAATTGTCCTCATTAGATAATTTTTAACCAATATATTTAAAAAAATATATATTTTTTTGAAGAAAAAAATATGTTAGAGGAATATTAATTCTATAAAAAGTTCATGTAATATGCTAAACCCTTTTTTTCCATTCATAATAGTGACACCATTCTGACAGTTTTGTGGTGAATGTAAATATTATAAAATTGAAAATTATAAATTAATGGAATATAGTGGATATTTATAAACATGTACAAATCACATGAATGATGATAATATTTTTTGTAATTTTACAACTTTTTATAAATTAATATTTATTTTAAAATAACATTAATAAAAATTTTGAAACTATTCATTTATTTTAACTTCAAAAACCGTAAGAAAAGTTTGGAATTAGAATATATTATTTTCAATCCTAAATAAAATTTCATATTTTTCTAAAAAGTTATGAGATATAATAATTCATTCAATTTAAATTACTTTTATTATTTTTGGTATCATTTTAATGTTTATTATTTAAATAATTAATGTGTTGTCATTTTTTAATCATTTTATATAATTATAAAATTAATAAAATAAATAAATTACCCACATTAATGTAATTTAATTATTTTAAAAATATTATTCATATTATCTCTCATCATTATTTTCCCCTATGTGACATATAATTTTAATTTAAATCCAATATGGTATCATATTTTTTATTTTTACATAATTTATTATACCTCTCACTTTTATCAAAATGTGACCTATAAGAATGTATAAATTAATAAAAAGGTAATAAGGGTAAAAATGTTGCCATAATTTCTAATTTTTACATATATTTGGGTCATTTTAACCTATACCCTTCTTTAGTTGAAACCCTGGTAAACAAGATTTAACATTAATGTTGGTAATTATTTTTACATCATTTACTATTCATTATGACTAGGAATCAAGTTGAAATTATTATATAATATTAATTTTTATATAATATTAATTATTATATAATATTAATTATTATGATTGTAAATATGAAATATATTTTACCAAATATGGTGAAAAAATGTTGATGAAATTAATTAAATGTTAAACCCATTGACATGTTGGTGAGATGATTTTCCAATGAAAATTTTTCACATACATTAAATTTTATTTCAAAATTAAACAATATTTTAATTCCTATTATATAATACCTATTAATATAATTATAACTTAATTATTGTATATTTTAGAACTATTTTAAAATAAAATATATTTTTTATACTTAAATCAAAATGGTTGTTTTTTAAAAAAATTAGCATTTTCATTATTCATCAAAATTCTTACCTCTTCATAAAATTTTGAAACATTAAATCTAAGTTATTTTTGATATATTTATTATGAATTGTAATTTTATTTTATCAAAAAAATTCTAAAAGTGTCAAAAATAATATTAATATTAAATGTGATAAAAAAATAATAAAAATCAATTTCTTTTATACATGATATATTTTCAAAGAATATAATGACATTATGAGAATGAAGTACATAATTATAGATACATTTAAAATATACAGAATATTAATATCCATTCTTAAAAATGTTGTTGTTTCTAATCATACTACCACATTTAATGGTTCTATGAAAATTATCACATTAAATAATAGTATTTTTATATTATATCATGATTCATTTTAAATTAATGTAAAATGAAATGAAACATATCCAAAATTTTAAAATTATTCTAAAAAATCATAAAATATCAAGGTGTAATATTCTACCCACTTCAATAATATGCATACTCAACATCTGAACTTGATTTTGGTAATTAATGGGTTTCCATCTAACAATATCTTTGTTGAAATCCCGCATCGTATAAAGTGTTAATAAAAAATTATCCTCAAATAGTTATGGAATATGTATTATGATCATCTTGAATAACACATAAATAGGTTTCAAAATATGATAACATTATTAGGAAGTGAAAATATAGACATGGAAGAATATTAATTTCTATAGATCATAATAAAGTGAATGGTAATAAGAATATTAACAAACCCAAAACCATAAACCAAGAAGGTTAGAAAATACCAAAAATTCATCAGAAGTAGAGGTAATAAGTTTAAAATTTGGATTCTAAATCAGTTCATTAATGTTGAGTAATTTATAGGACATAATATCCGTAAATGTTTTCTTTCGATTTTATAATAATTACCTCATCAATTGGTTGTGCTTTGATCCATTCCAACTTTTTCACGTAATCAAAAAATGAATACAAATTTTGGACACCTAGAACACTAAATTTAACTTATAATGGATCATAACATCCATAATATAATGACATGTAATTACTTCTATCTATAGTTTTCCTCAAAAAAAATAAGCTAGCATAAATAATACAATATATATAAATCTTCATATGAAGAAATAGGCCATTAATATCTAAAACCAAAACCGATGTTTAAATGAAATAATTACAAAAATGGTTAACCATAATAACCTTGTAAATTTAAAAAAATATAAATAAGATAACAAAATTTATAAAACAAACCTACCATTAATCCCCAAAATATCATAGAAAATCCCAAATTTATCATATATCAAATTTGGGAATACATTGGGAATATATTATCCTAAAACATCATTATAAATATAATTACCCTGAATCCTCATAGAAAACATACATATTTTTTTTAATAAATTACCTATATATTATTTATTATTTTCCATAAATACAAAAATACTCTAAACTCCATCAATGAAAACATGAACCAATTTTCCATCAAATGATTTATCCATTACAAGACCATAAGAAATATCCAATTTAATTTATCTTTACTAATAATATATTTATCCCAACTATACACTATTATCCATATTAGAAACATATTAATGGTTATTCTTCCCTTAGTCTTGTTTTTTTCATAAAATATAACTTTTCCATTAAATAACTTTTCTAGGTCTTCGATATCATCAAATATATTCTTGAAAATATTTAATAGATAATTTTTATTGAAAAATAAATTTATTTTTCCTTATTAATATAACATAATTATAGATTTATAATACATAAAAAATTAATAATTACACATTATCTTAAACTAGTAAAAATTCTTTACTATCTTATTCCTTGATTCCGGCTTTCATTAATACATATTTTAATGTCTCTTCATGATGAACAAAATAAAATAAACCAAATAACCATTCTAATAATCATATTTCTATTTCACAAAAGGACATGAATTAATATAATGACCATGATTTTCACATTTAGAACATTCAACTATTGTTTATGCCTTAGTGAAACAATTATTATCCTATATTTTTATTACAAAAAATTTCATATTCAGATGAAAATTTCATATAAATTTACCTTCTTCCCCACACATAATACATCTTATAATTCCATTAACAGATTACCTTGAGTTATTATTAAAAAATTCTCATCATATAGAAAATTTAATTATCTTTCTACATGGTATCTACAACTCGAGATCAAATTGAACTATATTATTCTCATCTTTTGTGAGATCAATAGTTGGTTATGGTCTATATTGGTAATAATATATCTTGATAATTGATTTCTAATAATCAAAATATCCATTACTATTGCAAAAATTCAAACTCATTTCTCATCACCAATGTTACTACCATATTCGATGCTAACATAGTTCTTCTTGATTCCTAATAATAATTAAAAAAATAGTTTGATAAAAAAATATTCAATGTGGAAAACCACATAATCATTAAAATTTATTAAATGTATTTCTAAATCATAAAACCATCTTTTATATTTGTAAAAAAATTGGTTTATCCTATGACATTTATGGAAATCATCTATTCAAATCATTCATAATTATTCAAAAAGAAAACATGAATTAACATAATCTATACCTTGGTAATGTGAAACAATGTGTGTAACTAGGGACATTTTCATGAACGAGGTGAGGATCAAGTAAAAATTAATTACCCTTTTTAGGGGTAGTACCCCTAGGTACATATATAAAAGAGAAAAAATAATTTATATTTTCATCACATTGATGTAGTTTTTTATAACACCACACCTATTTCAATTCAATAAATTAGTACATTCTCCTATAATTATTATTACCCTAAGGGTTATCCCTATAACGATATCTTGTGAATTTCCAATGGATAAGTATAACATTTCTATAAAAACAACTACAATGACCTAAGATTTATATATATAATTATTGCATATTTTTAAATAAATATGTAAATAAATTCAAAAATAAATTCACGAGGAAAAAAGGTATAATATAATTGGATACTGGAAACATAATATTCTTATTTCTAGAATGATTATAAAATAATACCATAAATATCATCCTAAATCTTTAATGTGGTAAGGGATGCATTTAATTTTTGAATATTTAATCATTTCCTTTAAATATTCATGATATTATTTCAAATAATAATTTATTTGGTTATATATTGTTTATAAAAAGAAATTTTAGTTGTATTTTTAATTTCATTAAAATGATTTTAAAAAAAATACTTGTTTTATATGAAATGATTTGAATAATAACAAAAGGAATGTTCTATTATTGATGTTCATGGTGACAATGACTATTCTGCCGTTGTGGACATTATTTTTCTGTATTTAATTTCATTAACTCATGTTTTATTAAATGAAAAACATTATTTACATTTTTGGTTATTTTGTTTTTCAAAATGGTTTTCCAATATAAAGAGATATTTTTATTAAAAATGGGATTTTTGAAATAAAATGGTATTTTAATATCTTAATTTTATTTTTATAATAGTTAAATAGAGTTTTTTAAATGATCTAATGTTTTATTTAATGATGTGTTTCATGTAAATTATAAATGATGTTTCCTCCAAGATAGAACTGGGTGAACCCAATACAACTTAAATGATGTGTATGCCAAGATTGTGCTCTAATGAAATGGGTAATGATTATATTTCTTGGATAATTATATTGGAAGTTGGAAAAATGATTCTTCCAATATTAACGGGGTATATAAGGGTACAATGTGATGATTTACCAAGGAACCTACATGAAATTTCTATGTTTTCTATTTAATATCAAATGAAATAATATTTTTTTAAAATGGTGATGTTAATGATAATTATTATACAATGATATTTTCATTTGTGGTAAAACAATAGGTTTTAATGATTAGTTTTTTGATTAGTTTTAATATTTATCAATGGACTAATGGTGTATTTCTTCTTATAATCCTTACCGAGCTTCTCATTCCCATCCCATGTGTTTAAATTTTTTTAAAAGATATTAAGATGATTTAGGGATTGGAATAAATGATTTTGATAGTTATTAAGATTTTTAAAATGTAAACCATTCTTTATTATAGATGTGTTAGATTATGAAAAAATGGCTAATATTTGGAATTGTGCACTTTGTATTTTATAGTTTTGTTATGTATAAGTTATGGAATAATTATCAAAAAATATAAACCTAAACAGGTCTATAATTTGAAATAAATTAAAATGCTTAACTTAACTCAATAATATTTAATGTTTTATGGTCGGGATATTATAACTATAAAATTTAGTTTCAGATAATAATATGTTTGATAACATTCCTAACACTCCCCAATGAGTTGTTAGTGAACTAAGATTTGTTAGAATTTTTTATTTAAATGTGACATATCCATGGAATTAGTAGGTTTTAAAATAAGAAATCGCATTATAAAATATATTTATATTTGAATTACTCAATACAGTTGTATTGAATAATTCTTATGAAATGAACATAAATTTTTTAGAGAAGTCATTTCATACCTCACAAATGAATTTTCTCCAAAAATGATTTCAATTTCATGTTGTTTGTGGAAATTGTAAATAATTTTTTCCAAATTTAGATTAATTATTATAAAACATGAAATTTATTTTAAAAATAATCCTGTTATTTTTTTTGTGTGAAAATGTATGATTGTTCTAAAAATATTGATTTTTTAATGATTAGTAAAAAAATTCATTAATTTCTAAAACGAAATATTATATTCATTTAAAAGTATAACTAAAAATATATTTTGATCATTAAGTAAAATAATTATAAATTAATTTGATATAATATATTTAATTACATATTAGTAATCATTATAATTTATTTTTATATATGATTAGTTTGTGCTTAAAATGCATATTTTTCTAAAAACAATATTTCATGGAATTGTATTAATTTATATTAAAATTGATATATTAGACTTATATAAATTAAATATCACACTATAGGTTCAATATTTGGAATTATGAGGTTATGATTTTAAAAATATGTCCCATTTATTGTTGGTCATTAAGAACAATAACTATAGTAATTATTGATTTCGTGATAAGGATAAATCTTGTAATTAAGGTTAAAAATAATAAGATAAAGATTAAAAATTACTATAAAACATTTATATTATCTATTAGACTTGTTTATATAAAATAAACATAACCATGTCTGATATTTATGGATTTTTTTCCATTTTTGTTTGAAATTGACATATATATTATTTTATGTAAATATAATGTGAAAAATGTCACTCTCTTTCTTTTAATATCTATGAAATTTTATGATCACAGAAAAAAAATATATAATTTTATAAATTATTATATTAAATACTAATTTGGAAAATTTTATTGTGGTTAATTATTTTAAATTTTTATCTTTAAAACAATCAAATTAAATGCTTATACAATGAATGCACAATGCTTATCCATACAATATGAAAATGAAAATTATTTTGATAACACTAAGAATACTTTTTTATGGGTGAGTTAAAATATAAAATGAATTATTAAGATACATATTCCATATTAGTGTTTTTTAGAAAAATTATACTTGAATTCCAAATCTGTCAAGTTTTTTCAACGTCACACTATGTGAATTGTTCATAAAATGACATTAATCATTTTTTATTAAAATATATTTTATTAAAATATTTAAACATAAATGTAAAATAAACTAATAAATTAGGATTATAAATGGTATAATATTTCACACATTATCATTTTATTATCCAATTGTTAGCTGATTAGTAAAATTAAAACCCTTTAATATGGAACATGCCATGAGCACAATTAATTTTAAAATTAGTTAATGAACGGGTTAATCCATTATATAATGCCAAAAATGATATCAATTCCATATAAAATTTGATTGGTTAATTATATTAATACCAAATACTCCTTATATTTTCATTAATATCATTTTGGAATCAGTTTACATGGGTTATAAACTTATTATATTATAATATAATATTTATTTCTAAACCTGAAATTAATTATATTTTATAATAAATAATATTTTATTAAATTATTTATAATTTAATAATAAATTATATAATCATCCAAGTAAATTATATATGTTATAAAAACAATCTACGGTCCATTTATGGATCAATTGTATTTTAATTTTATCATTATTGACCCTCAAATAGAAAAAACATTGATATTGTGGTAATTATCAAAATGAGTAATAGGGGTAAAAAAACTGGTCTGGGTGAAACAATCACATAATTTTGAAATGATTTTATTAAATGAAATGATTTTTACTCATACTCATCATATATTAAAATAAAATTGGTCCATATTGATCTTGAAAATTAATTTATATTAATTTAATACATTATGTAATTCCAAGACTACTCCTTTTCTCACTTATTAATGAGAACCTTATACCCTATATTACATACTACATTTGATACTTCTAGTTCAAAAAATTATGAAAAATTATATTATTAAAATAAATTTTTTTAAATTATTGGTGTTTTGTTTCATAAAATGTAATTCCAAGGGTTACCGATAATGGATCAATAGAAATTACACTGAAGAAGTGGTAATCAACATTATCAAATCTTCCAAATTTATTTCTTCTTCTACATCCTATAAATTAATTACACCCATAATATAATATTATTTAATGTATATATAATATATTAGGTTATCATTATGATTATTATATAACCATTTTATATATATTTTTCATCAATCTAATAGTAACTAATGTGATGGTGGATACATATAGCTTATCGTATCCACATAGCTATGGAATTAGATTTTTGTAAAATTATTATTTGGATTCATGAAAAGATTTAAATATTAAATATATATTATATTTATGACATAATTAATCTTCATTAATTATAATATCATATATATCTTTTTAATTTTAAATCTATTGGAAAACTATAATGTTGCTTGTGCGTACATGCGAACTATCACATCTGAAAGCGATGGGTATAATTTTAATTTTGGTTTAAAATTAATTTTAATCAGCATATATTTAATGAAAAATATGATATTATGAGATAATAATGAATCTTGAAATTTATATTATTTTTTACCATTAATTACTTCAATTCAATAAAAATGGAAAACTACATTTATGTATACGTATGACCAATCTTCCCCATGAATGGTGAAATTCATTTTTAATCTCTATTATTTCTATATAAAGATAAAAATATAAATAATGAATATATATGATATTTATATCATTATTTAAATTCATAGAGTAATGGAACCCTGATAATAGTACAAGGAATAATGTACCGAACCAAAATTCCCATGAAAAATGAAACAATTAACACCTAGACACAGTTATTATAACAAGGAATTATTTATAAATGGGTGTTGAAATTTTATATGAGGATAATATTTTACCTTATAGGTATTTAAATTTATTTGGTATATAATTATATGAAATTTAAATTTATTATATAGGAGGTTATATAAATTTTTAAACAATATGAACTTGAGGCCATGGAATTTTCATCCCACTTTTATTTATGTGAGACACATCCCATACTAACGACTTGATTCAATAATGTTTTGTATATAATGATAATTAATTTATTTTATTATGATTCACATGAAAATTATGTGGATATTAATATTATTATAAGGTTATCTATTTTATGATGTATGTACTTGAAATTTACCAATGTGGTGAGGGTTTTATTATTAAATCTCATTTTAAAAAGGTTTTTTGATGATTGAAAATAAATTGAAGAATATTATAATATAATTTCCTTATAAAACAATTTAATTATATTTTTACATGATTATTAATGTGAATACATGTTTTCCTATTATTTTTCTCACTTTTTTTAATCATGATATTGAGGTATTTTTTATGGAAAATCTGTTTTACGTAACTCTTCTGTTGATGATCCTTTTTTCTTAAAAATCCATATTTTAAATTATTTTGAATTTTTATATTCTTCAAAAAAATTTAAGCTCGTTTTTAAAAAATATCTAATTTTTATAAAATTATATATTATAATCATTATTTAATATTCATAACGAGGTATTTTTTTATTTTTTATAAAAAATGAAAAAGGAAAAATTATTTCAATGAACACGACATGAATATAATTTCCCACTACCCTAATATCTATATTATCTATATATTATATTAAAAAATTAAATGGAAATT
This sequence comes from Viscum album, assembly GCA_963277665.1. Taxonomy (NCBI): domain Eukaryota; kingdom Viridiplantae; phylum Streptophyta; class Magnoliopsida; order Santalales; family Viscaceae; genus Viscum; species Viscum album. Next base: position 37,529,258 of record OY728143.1, read on the forward strand.
TTCCACACAATTGATTAAAATAATAATAGGTTATTTTTAGATTCTAATCTTAAAATTATATTTTCATGAGATATAATCAAGTAATATTTTAAATAAACTTTTCAAATATGATAAAATTTTTTATATTTCTTATGATTTACATCAGATATGAACCAATGATACTATATTTATTTTTTCATTAGCTGGTTTATGGTTATGATTATGAAATATTTATAAAACCCATTTTCTATTCCATGTGTCATGTTATGATGAATGTACTATGACCTTGAAAAATATATATGAATGGATTTATGATCATGTGTTGGGTGGGCCAGAAATTATATATCACTCTAATGAATTGAGTAAAGATTAATTATCTATAAGATATAATGGTGACCATGAGTTTAACAAAACACAAAATGTGGGTACATAAAAGGCTACCCAAAACAAGAATGAGGTAACACATGGGGTTATACCAAGCCCCAAATATATATATTAGAGGTGAAGAAACCCATGATTTTTATGAAACAATATTACATATTTTAGGTGAATATTTAATACATTTCACAAATAAATTCTTCTTGAACATAATTTATTAGTGTATTTGGACACTAGGTGAATAATATTCAAATTTACTAAAAATTATCAGGGTATCACATAAATATATTCCCACATAGTTCACTTTATAGAACTACACTAATTAATAACGTTCACTAGATAATTAGTAAAGGAAACACATGAAAGGGTGAGATCATATGTTCATTAAGGGTAAACATATATGATATCCACATAAAATAATAATAAAGGTATAATTACTTGATAATAACATTTATAAACAACACATTTCTTATCATAAATCAAAATCCTAAATCATGAAATAGGTATTGTATGTTCATAAAACATGAATCTTAATGTAATAAATGAAAATTAGACATTATAATATCATATTTTAATTATACATATTCCTTTGTCACACAATGTGTAACGTCCCGGTCCCGGGTGCCACGCAACGGGTGCACCGAACCCGGTTCGCCACGTGACCTCATGCTCATTTCCCCAAATGCCATAGGCTGCTGACTAGCAGCAAGGGCCCAGTCTGATAGGGGGGAAACTATTCCCTCATTTGTCAAAGTGTAGTGCAACGGAATACAACATAAAACATACAAAAAACAGCAGAAGCAGTAAACCATACACAACTGAAATAATCAATTGCAGTGGATATAACCAACAGTGTATAAATAATGATGCTACATGTCTCATGTTCTAAGAAAACATCTAGAATATGTTATACATTGATACAGTAGAAACAAAATACAGAGTACAACAAAACAAAGAAAAAAAGCTGGCAGTGGCATCACGAGCCTAGGCTCGGTCCCATGCCCTCCTACTCCTCCGCAACAGTCAAGTACCTGTATAAAGACACTTGACCCTATCTACACCTGCAATAATGTAATCTGTTTTGGCCGAAAAGCGTGACCCAAACATGGTGTGAGAAATATATCTCAGTAGGCCCCCACCAAAGGCCCATGCCCAACTACATGCTAACATGCAACAATAGTGTGCAGTGGTAAAATGCAATAAAGTAAGCAGTACTCAAAAGTAACAACTACCAGTTATATTTCAATTTTTAATATTCATTTAATCCATTTAATATAAAAAATCACCACATTACATTTCTAAGTAAACAACTAGTGTCCTCAGACACGTAAACTTCTACCCGCAGGTTACGAGTATCCCACACAAGAATTTGTCCTCAGCCATAACAGAGTTTTCCCTCCGGCATAGGTATTGTCGCCCACAGGCACAGAGTCAGCTTCCCACAGGCACGGAAGAAGTTTCCCCCATGCCAAAATAACTACATCCCACATGCTAAATAGTGCAGTGCCCACAGGCTAATCACAACAACGCCCTCAGGCTAAACAGGTAACCGGGCTATGCCCAACATGTCAAATGCAGTAAATAAGAAATTCCTCTCAAGGAAATTCTAAAATTACTACATTAAAGACATACCCTTGGGTATCCTGGAAAAATTGATAAACAGTGGAACACTCCCCCGGGGTGGTTCCGGATCCAACCAACGATCCCAACCAGCATTTTATTATCACCATTTAATCACCTATAAAATTCTATGAATTAAATATAGCATCGGCCTCAGCCTCACGACACCCCAACGTAGGTTCGTGGCCCAAAAACGCACAAAAACGAAAGATAGTTGAAAATTTACACACCAAGCCACCTAACTTATACGCCAACAAACATTATACCCGAATGCCAACTCCAAAAACGCGCAAGAACGATGTAGATCTGATGACGAACAAAACTCATTCAAACATAGACAACTCATGTTAGGAGAAGAATTGGTAAGAACCAGCAAAGTAGGTGGAAGCCCTTACCCATGCGGTTCCAACGAGATCGTCTAAGGTGGAAACCGATTCTAGACGAACACCCGATGGATCTTCAAAGGTCCGACCTCCTCCTCTGGCTCCAAATCGGATCAAGTGTCTCCTATGCCAAATAAGGAGGCTACTGCATGTTTTAAGCCAAAAAAAAGTACATGTTGTGTTCTTCTGAGTACACGGTGTGTACTTCTGAGTACACGGCTTGTACTTCTTTCATTTTACTGTTCATTTGGTGGCACTGCCACACTGTTCATCCATCGACATGAGTACACGGCATGTACTCCCTAGTACATGGCAAGTAATGTCGCCCAGCTGGCGGCTACTCCACTGCCTCACTATTTAAGCCTTCTGACTGACCACACGGCATGTATGTACCACTACACGGCGTGTAGTCAGTTACTACACCCCTCGTCGCTGACAAGGCTACACGCCCCGTGTACTCATCCCCACACGGCCAGAAGTACACAACGTGTGGAAAAAGTACACGACATGTAGTTTCAAAATATAGGAATTTTCCCCATTTTTCATATTATCTAAAAAACACTTAAGGAAAAGGAAAAAGAAAAACCCCGTACCTCAAAAATAAGAACAGAGTTCTTCCAAACATCCCCCATATATCAATTCGTCCACGAATTTCCCTTCCAAGGGTGGCAAAGAATACGCTTAGTAAAACTCTGGCCACTGAGCACGTACGTCGACCTCCCGCTCTTAGGTCTCGTCCTGCACTAGACCATGCTGCCATAGCACCCGTACAAGAGGAACTAACCGGCCTCGGAGAACCTTCATGCTCCTGTCAATGATATGAATCAGATGCTCCTTAAAGGACACATCTGCCTCCAGCTCAACCTCCTCTATCTGAAAGGTGTGAGACAGGTCTGAATGGTTGAGACACAACTGAGACATGTGGAAGACATTGTGCATGGCTCGGTACCATTGCGGTAACTACAACTGGTAGGCAACCAGCCCGACTCTCTCCAGAATCTCAAATGTCCCCACATACCTCGGTGAGATCTTACCCTGTCTCATGATCCATCTGTGTCCCAGCCTTGGCGAAACACGTAGAGAAACTTGACTCCCGACCATGAACTCCAATGGTCGTCTACGATGATCATCATAATATTTCTGACGAGACTGCGCGGTATCCATCCACTTCCGAATCAACAGGACCTTCTCATATTTCTCATGCATGAGCTGTGGCCCCAGTAATGCTGCCTCACCTACCTCTAACTAGCACAAAGGTGACCAGAATGGCCTACCATATAAAGCCTCGTATGGTGCCATCTCAATAGTCACCTGAAAACTGTAGGCAAACTCGACCAAGGGTATATTATTCTACCAAGATCCCCCAAAGACTAGGACACATGCACGCAGAATGTCCTCAAGCACCTGTATCGTACGCTCTGACTGGCCGTCGGTATGAGGGTGGTATGCTGTGCTCAGAAGCACCTGTGTACCCAGTGCCCTCTGAAAACTCTTCCATAAACGAGATGTAAAGTGGGCATCCCTATTAGAAATGATAGAATGAGGGACCCCATGAAGACGTATGATTTCTCAGATGTTCAGCCTTCTGAGCTCGTCAACACTGAAGGTCTCCTTGATCAACAAGAAGTGAGCTACCTTCGTGAGTCTGTCCACAATAACCCACACGATGTCATTACCTCTTGGTGACCTCGACAACCCCATCACGAAATACATCATGACATCATCCCATTTACACTCTCGAATGGGTAACTGTTGTAACAGACCAGCTGATCTCTGATGCTCTGCCTTCACCTGCTGACAAGTAGAACATCTCGTAACAATACCAGCTACACCTCTCTTCATACCCAGCCACTAGTATTGACGCCTCATGTCACTGTGCATCTTGGTAACCCCGGGATGAACTACCCAAGATGTAACATGAAACTCCCACATCAGCTCCTCGCGTATATCACATGGACCCATTCTCGTCCATGGAAACGCAAAACCTTATCATCGCATATCATCCAACTAGGAGGAGGGTCCTCACTTTCCACCGAATTCTGTAGAACTATGCTTTTGAATGTGATAGTTGTATCATCCTCACTCTGTCCAGGAGGGTAGATGTCATAGCTAAAGAAGAAAGATAAGTCTTCCCATGACTGTCATGCACCTCGAGATGCATCTCAGAGAACAAAGCCACGAGCTGCCACTCACCATTGGCTTTTTGCACTGCCTGTATCTGAGTCTTCCTGCTCAGTGCAACATCTACTGCATTTTCTTTACCAGGTGTGTAGGAAAGCTCAAAATCGATAGAATTTAGGTACTCAACCAACCTTCTCTGCCTCAGATTCAGGTCACGCTGAGTAAAGATATACCTGAGGCTATTATGGTCGGTGAAAACCACAAAATTCTCCCCTAATAAATAATGTCTCCAATAGCGCAACGCATGAACAACTACAGCCAAATCAAGGTCATGTGTCTGGTAATTCCGCTCATGTGGCCTCAACTGCCGAGACCTGTACGCAACAACTCGGTCTCCCTGCATCAAAACTGCTCCTAGCGCAATACCTAATGCATCATAGTAAACTATATAGCTCTTCCCCTGTTATGGGAGTATCAGGATTGGTGTTGATGTCAACCTTCCCTTCAGGTCCTCAAAAGCTACCTCGCAAGATTCTGATCAAATGAACTTCACACCCTTCTTAGTCAGACCTGTCATCGGTGCTGCTAAGTGGGATTAGTCTTGTATGAAGCACCTGTAGTAACCAGACATTCCTAAGAAACTCTGTATATCAAACACATTCTTAGGCTGCTCCCAGCAAAACTACTGCTCTCACCATCTCTGGGTCGACTGAAACTCCTACCTCTAAGATGATATGACCCTGGAAGTGAATCTGGTCCATCCAAAAGTGGCACTTCGAGAGCTTAGCATATAGCCGATGCTCTCTTAGTGTAATCAATACGATCTCAAGATGGGTGTCATGGTCGTGTCGAGTGTGTGATTACACTAGGATGTCGTCCACGAATACTACCACAAATGAATCAAGATACGGATAGAACACACGATTCATCAGAGCCATGAAAACTGATGGGGAATTTGTGAGTCCGAATGGCATAACCAAATTCTCATACAGACCATATCTGCTTCGAAAAGCTGTAAGCGATATATCGGATGGTCTCACATGCATCTGATGATATCCTGATCTCAAGTTAATCTTCGAGAACACTCGTGCTCCACGAAGCTGATCAAACAGATCATCTATTTTCGGCAATGGATATCAGTTCTTAACCGTCAACTGGTTCAGCTTCTGATAATCCACGCCAAGTCTTAGTGTACCATCCGCCTTCTTTGCAAAAAGGACCGGAGAACCCCAAAGAGAAGTACTGGGTCGGATAAATCCCTTCTCCTATAACTCTTCGAACTGCCTCTTGAGCTCCTACCACTCAGGCGTGGCCATCCTATAAGGAGGAATGGATACTGGTGCTTCTCTCGGCACTAGCTCAATATAGAAATCCACCTCATGCTCTGGATGTAACACCCCAGGTAAATAAAGAATATGAAATTTTCTTATTTATCCATATTTGTGAATAAAATATTAATATGACTTTAAAGGGGACTCTATGCTCGATGGCGTACCCAACAAGCAACAACGAGTTTCTTGGGAATCTTACGGTGCACTCTAACAATAAAATAATATTATTTTAAATGGTAGTTAACATGTAGCCTTTTTATTGGCGGGAATGGATAGAAATAACTAAAATATGATTATATATGTTTTTAAATGTTTTTACATTTATCCAATAAAAGATAAAGGCTTAAAATACTGAAAGAACTCAATTTTAGGCATATATGCCCTAGTTTTCACTAAAGGTTCACTTATCATCTTTTGATGGTGAACCGTCATTAAATATAGTTTTGCTCACTCTTATACATTATATTGGACCAAATAAAACTCTTCTTAAGAATTGGGACATCAAAATTTACTTTGTGTAAATTTTTTGTATCTTTCTGATAAAGTTCATTTTTTTAATGAATAGTGTAAAATGTTCTATTTTAAATTCAAAACCTCTTTTTAATCTAATTTATTTATATGATTAGATTATCTTTTGAATTGGTCTTAATTTGTAATCTGAATATATTTTTACCATTTAATCCAATGGTGGTCATTGGAATCAATTTCACTTTGAAATTAGATTTAAACTGGTGCCAATCTTTTGATACTTATTGTTTTATAAAAACACGCTATATGCTCTGACAGCTGGAATTAATTATTAAATTAATTAATGTGACTTATATGTTTTGAATTTTGTAAAATAGACTTCATTTTTGAATTCGGAATAACAAATATAGCTTAGGGTGATTTTTTGGTAATTTTCTGAAAAACTCCAATTTTTGATGAATAGTGAAACCACTAAGTGATAATCAAGCAAACTGATTTTTCAGTTAAATGAAAGTTTACCACTAATGTGTATTGAATTTTGAAAATTCGACATACATGTTTGTCATTAATATGTAAAATTTGGTTCAATGGGATGAAAATAATTTTTTAGTGAATAGTAACTTTTTTTCATTAATCACGATTAGAGGTAATTATTGTAAATTAAGGTAAAAATGATTTTATAAAAATATGAAAACACCATGACACTTGTCCAACCCCTATTGGATGAGTCATAGCCGACCAAGAAAACCCATGGGTCGATTTTGGGGACCCTATGGAGCCTCTTGGGTGAGATAATGACTTTAATGCCTTTTTTTAAATAAAGGTGAAAATGACACTAACATAAATTATTTTACTAAAACAATGTTTAGAAGGGGTTATACTAATAATATTTTTTTCTATAAATAATCTTTGGAAAGATAAAAGGATTTCCTACATCTGGATATTTTTTCTATAATTTTGAGACATTAAATAAATTAATTTAATTATTACATCATGATGATGCAACGATGACCTCATTAATGAACAGTTTAAATAAAATGAAAAGATAATATAAAATCTAAGACCTACACTTGTCCAAAAACTATTGGATGGGAATATTTCGAAGCCTTATCAACTTATCTTAGAAATATATCAATGTGGGACCTTAGAAATTCGAAACACTATTGAAAATAAAATAATAGTTTCATGATTTCCAAAAGTGCCCCTCCCCTCCTCTTGTAAAAGCCCCCCACCTCTACCTCATTTCACACACTCCTCAAGCCTTTTGCTCGGCCATACCCTACCCATTTACTCTCTCCACATCCCTATACTCATCCAATAGGATTCCCTTTGGGAAGAATCCTTTCAAAGGAAGTCTTTAGGCTCAAATCAAAAGGAGTTACACTTTTAAAGGTAATTCATTCTCTCATGTTCATTTGTTTTATTTTGCTTCTCCAACACCCTAAACTCTTTTTATTTACTTCTTTTGTAACAACAACAGTATCGTCAATATACTAGGATGTTGTTATACGATTTATTCAAGCTACACTCTCACAAAAATACATCAAATGGTTAAAGAACATACGGTTTCCGTGGATGGTGAAATTCCGCCTCCCGAAACGATGATTGTTCAATACTCATTTAACACCTTCAAAGGTGGCCATTATGATGTCACTATTTTTATATATGACATATAATATATTTATTATTTCCTTATTCTTCTGTAATTTTAATTTATGACATACCATTATTGTTTCCATTATGGGTAAACACGATATCTTCATTTTAGGAAGTGCGGACTACCGCCCCCGGAAAGTGATTTGATTCGTTAATACCATATGTGGGATGTGTAAAGGATAAAGATAATGATATTATATATGTTATTATACTGGAAATATAATATACTCTTATATCATTAATATTCCATTCCAGAAAATATGAAATAGAAATGGAAGTAGCGTTCATGCGTACGTACGGCTTACCGTCTCCATGAACGGTGCATTTCACTTCTTACCTCTAAATGTGAGGTAATATTAAAAATACATGCATATGGTGAATATATATGATATATATGTTATCCAAATCATTAATATCATTCTGGATATAACGAACCTTTGACCAAATTAACAACATGTAAGTGTAAGAAGTCTATTTTTGACTTAGAACCAAATACCGACAAAATGATCATTATTAACTTAAATGATTACATGATGTTCATAACATGGTATAAAAGCAATAATGAACTTGAATAAGGTTTTAATCAAGTAGAGATTATCTCAAGTTTATTATTCAGGAGATTAATGAACGGTCGGGTCAAGTCGGATACGAGGTAAGGGATCTTACTCCTCTCTTTCTTTTTAAGTATACTCTTTTATGTCATTCCCTCTAAAGCTCATCTTTCTTGTTATTGGGATGTTATTTTATATTACACTTACTGTAATTTTTATGTTCATGTGATGAGAGACCCTATTCTCTCTCATCAATCCATTTTGGATGTTTTGAGTGGCGCCGTTAGGCTACCGAATTTTCGTAAGAGATCTAACCTCTCTCTTTCTTTTTAAGTACTCTCATTTATGTCACTTCTTTTAAGCTCCTCTTTGTTATGTTGGGGGATGTTCTTTTATATTCCTCTTTATGTAAACTTTATGATGATTTGATGAGTGACCCTATTCCCTCTCATCAATCCAGTTTGGATGTTTTATGTGGCGTCGTTAGGCTGCCGAGTTTTCGTAAGATGTTTTTTATCTCACTTTTATTCCTGTGAGATTTATGCTACATTTTCCACAATTTCCTTTGAGTGGTGTATGTACTGCCCATTATTCTACTCTTTGTGTAATATAATTTCTTTTATGAGTATTTACATCAATGATTTATTGTCCTTCTATCATGGGGTTTGTGTTTTGAAAGATACCCAAGTTGGTAAGGGAACCTTTCACCCTCCTCTTTTTTTAAAAGACTTCTTTTGTTGGGTCTTTGAATTTACATATTGTTATGTTGGGATATGTTCTCATATATCCTTATTGATGTAAATTTTATGTCCAAGTGATGAGATACAATTTTTATCTCTCATCAACTCATTTTGATGTGACGTCGTTAGGCTGTCAAGGGAACTTCTTAACCCAATTTCGATTTCTTTGGGTTCAACATGTAGTTATTGAATATGTCATCCTTTGAATATGTGTGAATGACCTTTGATTATTTTACACCTAATATCCACTTATATTTGGTGTATTCTTTTGTCACACATAATTATGTAATTTATTTATCCTTAAACCAAGGATACCGTCTTTGTATGGGACTTCATCTCAATCTCCTATCATTGAGGCATATTTCATACACAACCTTCTTTTATACAGTGTATAAACCCCTTTGACTTTTATGTTTATTCAAAAGGAATGTTTTTTATAGGAAGTGTTTACAAAACTACAAAAGGGAATGTTTCTATCGTATTTATGCAGCGACAACGACTTCTCCGCCGCCCTCACCATTATTTGAATTTCGGCTTCCTCTACAAGCCATGCGTTTTTTTAAAATAAAAATAAATACTATGTTTTACTTTTCTTTTATTTTGGTATTGAAAATGGTTTTCATAATATTCTTATATCAATGTGTGGTATTGATATCTTGTGATTGAAAGGTGGAAATTTTAGGTTTCCTTTATGCAAGTTTTATGTGATACGATTATATTGAGGTTCTTGGGCATTATTAGGAAGACGGGTGGTTCCATGATAGACTAAGGGCGGGTGAGCCCGATATAGCTCTCCAATGCATTGGGTAACGCGAAGGAGTGAAACGTTAAGGATTCTCCGAAAAGATTTAGGGAATATACTGTGATGGGTATTCCAAACGTAACCAAGAGGGTTACTCCCTACGTAAGAATGTTATGAATGGCTCAAGTTACCTTTATGTCTTATGATTTCTATGATTTATTCATGACTTGATGAGGTATGTTAATGTGCTTATGTTTTATGGGTAAAGTATGATTTCATTCTTATGTATATATGTACCCATGTTTCCTTTCCATATTTTTATATCCCTTACTGAGCTTTTTATGCTCATCCCATGTTCTTGAAATGTTTTTCACAAGTCAAGGGAATGGTACATGATATGATGATAGTGTCAAGGAAGTGTCAAGAAAGAATCCATGTTTTATTTTAAAAATGTTTCCATTGATGGGAAAGAAGTGTAATATATTTATGTAACCACTTTGTTTATATGTGGAATGTAATGCATGTTTTATGATCTAATTCTCTAAAACTCTAACCCTGAAAAGATCCACAACGTGTAATCTTGTAATAACTCAAGATTAAGTAAGGTTTAAGGCTAGGGCCTTATAGTTGGTATTAGAGGTCGGTTTAGACAACTCCAGGGATTAGGAGTTCTTATGAGACACATGATTAGTCCCTATATCTATTATTTCTATTAAATCCTTGTTTTATAACTTTTTTTTTCAGGTCATGTAAAGTCGATTACAAATGGAAGGAGAAGGATCTCAAACGACATTCCTATCTCTTCTTGATGGCATGCTTGTAATAATTATTTCAAAGTCATCTTCGGATGATTGTGAAACTTTTTCTAGCATACATCTCACTTGCAAGCATTTGTTTGAGATATCAAACACCTCCACTATACCTCGTTATCATCGTGGATCATGGGTTGTTTTTAGACAAATACTATTTTCACAATATTCTCATATTTTTAAGAATGGTAAATATTATCAAGGTATTTTCAAATATTTTATCTTATAACAAGAATTTGAAGCATATTATGATTTTAAAAAAGGTGCTGAGGAAGGAGACCCTTGCGCAACCTATTTATATTTGCTTTTAAAATATAGTATCACATCACATACTTATGGTATTTTAAAAGGACCAATAATAGAAAGTTTCAACTCAATTTCGGTCCGACTATTTTATAGAAATCATGTTTTATCAGATGTTTTGGAATTATATGTCATACATGATTATTTTCAAAAACTGTTTTTCTGTGAACACCCATATGACCCATGTTGTACGAGGTGTATTTGGATGGAGGAAGCAAATGATTTTGAAGGATCTCTAAATCATTATTATAATGCATGGGACTTCTACCTACATGAGCAAGATGGCGATGACACTGAGTGAACGCAATGATCAAGGTATGATGTTATTCATTTAGGGAACCGTTTTATTTTATCTTATGGTGGTGAAATAAGACTTCAAGAATTATGATGTTGAGATCGTAATGAATTCGGATGAAAATTAAAGGTATAAGGAAATGATTGAGGTTAAAACATGTTAGGGTTATTTTTGGAGTTTTATAAAAAGGACAACACGCAGACCGTGTGACAACCCGTCGCGTCGGACAAAGCTGCGGGAATCGAACCCACAACCAAAGTGCAACTAGGTATTTATCGCCTACCACTAGACTACGTGAAGTCCCTGGTTAGTTTGATTGATTCTTTTTAGTTATATGATTTTATTAGTTAAGAGTAAGTTGATTTTGGGTTATTTATGAAAATTATTAATCTATCATGGAGGATATGTGATTAGGTTAATTACTTTTCAATACGAGACTTTAGGGGCAACTAATGTTGTTTGGAGATAAATGTTATGATTTAACTTGGAAGACTATGTGACTAAATCCTTCAAATATTTGGGTTTCAATCTTATATTGGTTTACTTTGAATAATTTTATGGGAAAATTGTTTATCGGATGGTCCTCGTTGAACTTTGGGTTTTGTTGGACAAATTTTGGAGATTAAGCATAGATTTTCTTTTTAAAGCGTTATCGTTTTCTGGATTATCTAACCTTGTACTAACCTTTTTGGTTTTGGTTTTGGTTAAGGTCTAATGATTTGGTAAGTATATAGTTCTCTTTTGTGGATAAGGTGATTCTCTAGATGTTGATTATAGTACTCTTAATGCGAACAAGTCTCTCTAAATACTTGTCTTTTGGAAAAAAATATGAGTTTGATTAAGGAATCTAGTAAAATTTGAAAGTCAACATGATAAGTGATTGTGTTTCCTTAGGAATAAATTCCTCAATAAAAAGTAACTTAAAACAAAAATGTTGTCTATTAACGTTTCCTACTGGGGAACCCAACACCGTTTAACCCATCACAAGTTTGTGATTTTCTTATTGTTAACTTTCTCCTAAACATGTTTTCTATCACTCTCCATCAGAACATGACCCTATGTTTTCTCCTCCATGTCCATATTTTTCTACATGGAATCCTAGTATGGGTTAACTCGGGTGACCTCTGTACTTATTTTCTTTATTTTAAAGTGGTTGTTTTACCGACTCTTGTTCCGATGTGGGACTTTCAAGGATGTTTCCAAAAGCAATTTTAAAATTGCGAGGACACAATTCCAAAAAGGGGGGAAGGATGTAACACCCCAGGTAAATAAAGAATATGAAATTTTCTTATTTATCCATATTTGTGAATAAAATATTAATATGACTTTAATGGGGACGCTATGCTCGATGGCGTACCCAACACGCAACAACGAGTTTCTTGGGAATCTTACGTTTCACTCTAATAATAAAATAATATTATTTTAAATGGTAGTTAACATGTAGCCGTTGTATTAGAGGGAATGGATAGAAATAACTAAAATATGATTATATATGTTTTTAAATGTTTTTACATTTATCCAATAAAAGATAAAGGCTTAAAATACGGATAGAATTCAATTTTAGGCATATATGCCCTAGTTTTCACTAAAGGTTCACTTATCACCTTTTGATGGCAAACCGTAATTAAATATAGATTTGTTCACTCTTATACATTCTATTGGACCAAATAAAACTTATCTTAGGAATTGGGACATCAAAATTTACTTTGTGTAAATTTTTGGTATCTTTCTGATAAAGTTCATTTTTTTAATAAATAGTGTAAAATGTTGTATTTTAAATTCAAAACCTCTTTTTAATATAATTTATTTATATGATTAGATTATCTTTTGAATTGGTATTAATGTGTAATCTGAATATATTTTTACCATTTAATCCAATGGTGGTCATTGGAATCAATTTCACTTTGAAATTATACTTAAACTGGTGCCAATCTTTTGATACTTATTGTTTTATAAAAACACGCTATTTTCTCTGACAGTGGGAATTAATTATTAAATTAATTAATGTGACTTATATGTTTTGAATTATGTAAAATAGACTTCATTTTTGAATTCAGAATATCAAATATAGCTTAGGGTGAATTTTTGGTAATTTTCTGAAAAACTCCAATTTTTGATGAATAGTGAAACCACTAAGTGGTAATCAAGCAAACTGATTTTTTAGTTAAATGAAAGTTTACCACTAATGTGTATTGAATTTTGAAAATCCGACATACAAGGTTGTCATTAGTATGTAAAATTTGGTTCAATGGGATGCAAATAATTTTTTGGTGAATAATAACTTTTTTTCATTAATCGCAAGTATAGGTAATTAGTGTAAATTAAGGTAAAAATGATATTATAAAAATATGAAAACACCATGAAACTTGTCCTACCCCTATTGGATGAGTCATAGCCGACCAAGACAACCCATGGGTCGATCTAGGGGACCCTATGGAGCCTCTTGGATGAGATAATGACTTTAATGCCTTTTTTAAAATAAAGGTGAAAATGACACTAACATAAATTGTTTTACTAAAACAATTTTTAGAAGGGGTTATACTAATTATATTTTTGTCTATAAATACTATTTGGAAATATAAAAATCTTTCCTACATCAGGCTATTTTTTCTATAATTTTTAGACATTAAATAATATAATTTAATTATGACATCATGATGATGCAACGATGACCTTATTAATGAACAGTTTAAATAAAATGAAAAGATAATATAAAATCAAAGACCTACAGTTGTCCAAAAACTATTGGATGGGAATATTTCGAAGACTTATCATATTATCTTCTATGTATATCAATGTGGGACCTTTTAAATTCGAAACACTTTTGAAAATAAAATAATAGTGTCAGGATTTCCAAAAGTGCCCCTCCTCTCCTCTTATAAAAGGCCCCCACCTATACCTCATTTCACACACTCCTCAAGCCTTTGAATCGGCCATACCCTACCCATTTACTCTCTATAAATACCTCTCCTCATCCTATAGGATTCCCTATGGGAATCTTCCTTTCAAAGGAAGACTTTAGGCTCAAATCAAAAGGAGTTACACTTTTAAAGATAATTCATTCTCTCATGTTCATTTGTTTTATTTTGCTTCTCCAACCCCCTAAACTCTTTTTATTTACTTATTTTGTAACAAACCCAGAATCTTAAATATACTAGGATGTTGTTATATGATTTATTCAAGCTAAACTCTCACAAAAATACATCAAATGGTTAAAGAACATACGGTTTCCGTGGATGGTGAAATTCTGCCTCCCGAAACGATGATTGTTCAATACTCATTTAACACCTTAAAAGGTAGCCATTATGATGTCAATATTTTTATATATGATATATAATATGTTTAATATTTCCTTAAGATTCTATATTTTTCATTTATGACATACCAGTATTGTTTCCATTATGGGTAAACACGATATCTTCATTTTAGAAAGTGCGGACTACCGCCCCCTGAAAGTGATTTGATTCGTTAATACCATATGTGAGATGTGTAAAGGATAAAGTTAATGATATTATATATGTTATTATACTGGAATTATAATATACTATTATATCATTATGATTCCATTCCAGAAAATACGAAATAGAAATGAAGTAGCGTTCACGTGTACGTACGGCTTACCGTCTCCATGAACGGTGCATTTCATTTCTTACCTCTAAATGTGAGGTAATATTATAAATACATGTATATGGTGAATATATATGATATATATGTTATCCAAATCATTAATATCATTCTGGATATAACGAACCTTTGACCAAATTAACAACATGTAAGTGTAAGAAGTCTATTTTTGACTTAAGAACCAAATACCGACAAAATGAACATTATTAACTTAAATGATTAAATGATGTTCATAACATGGTATAAAAGGAATAATGAACTTGAAAAAGGTTCTTAAGCAAGTAGAGATTAACTCATGTTTATTATTCCGGAGATTAAAGAACGGTCGGGTCAAGTCGGATACGAGGTATGGGATCTAACTCCTCTCATTCTTTTTAAGTACACTCTTTTATGTCATTCCCTCTAAAGCTCATCTTTCTTGTTATTGGGATGTTATTATATATTACACTTACTGTAATTTTTATGTTCATGTGATGAGAGACCCTATTCTTTCTCATCAATCCATTTTGGATTTTTTGACTGGCGCCGTTAGGCTGCCGAATTTTCGTAAGAGATCTAACCTCTCTCTTTCTTTTTAAGTACTCTCTTTTATGTCACTTCTTTTAAGCTCCTCTTTGTTATGTTGGGGGATGTTATTTTATATTCCTATTTTTGTAAACTTTATGTTGATTTGATGAGAGACCCTATTCCCTCTCATAAATCCATTTTGGATGTTTTAAGTGGCACTGTTAGGCTGCCGAGTTTTCGTAAGAGGATTTTCATCTCACTTTTATTCCCGTGGGATTTATGATACATTTGCCACAATTTCCTTTGAGTGGTGTATGTGTTTCCCATTATTCTTCTCTTTGTGTAATATACTTTCGTTTATGAGTATTTACATCAATGATTTATTGTCCTCCTTTCATGGGGTGTATGTTTTGAAAGATACCCAAGTCGGTAAGGGAACCTTTAACCCTCCTCTTTTTTAAAAGACTTAATTTGTTGGGTCTTTTAATTTACATATTTTTATGTTGGAATATGTTCTAATATATCCTTATTGATGTAAATTTTATGTCCAAGTGATGAGATACACTTTTTATCTCTCATCAACTCATTTTGATGTGACACCGTTAGGCTGTCAAGGGAACTTCGTAACCCAATTTCAATTTCTTTGGGTTCAACATGTAGTTTTTGAATATCTCATCCTTTGAATATGTGTGAATGACCATTGATTATTTTACACCTAATATCCACATATATTTGGTTTATTCTTTTGTCACACATAATTATGTAGTTGATTTATCCTTAAACCAAGGATACCGTCTTTGTATGGGACTTCGTCTCAATCTCCTATCATCGAGGAATATTTTATACACAACCTTCTTTTATATAGTGTATAAACCCCTTTGACTTTTACGTTTATTCAAAAGGAATATTTTTTATACGAAGCGTTTACTAAACTACAAAAGGGAATGTTTCTGTTGTACGTATGCGGTGACAACAACTTCTCCGCCGCCCTCACCATTATTTAAATTTCGGCTTCCTCTACAAGCCATGTATTTTTTTAAAAGAAAAATAAATACTATGTTTTAATTTTCTTTTATTTTGGTATTGAAAATGGTTTTCATAATATTCTTATATCAATGTGTGGTATTGATATCTTATGATTGAAAGATGGAAATTCTAGGTTTCCTTTATGCACGTTTTATGTGATACGATTATGTTGAGGATCATGGGCATTATTATGAAGACGGGTGGTTCCGTGATAGACTAAGGGCAGGTGAGCCCGATATAGCTCTCCAATGCATTGGGTAATGCGAAGGAGTGAAACGTTAAGGTTTATCCGAAGAGATTTAGGGAATATATTGTGATGGGTATTCCAAACGTAACCAAGAGGGTTACTCCCTACGTAAGAATGTTATGAATGACTCAAGTTAACTTTATGTCTTATGATTTCTATGATTTATTCATGACATGATGAGGTATGTTAAAGTGATTATGTTTTATGGTTAAAGCATGATTTCATTCTTATGTATATATGTACCCATGTTTCCTTTCCATATTTTTATATCCCTTACTGAGCTTTTTATGCTCAACCCATGTTTTTGAAATGTTTTTCACAGGACAAGGAAAAGGTACATGATATGATGATAGTGTCAAGGAAATGTCAAGAAAGAATCCATGTTTTATTTTAAATATGTTTCCATTGATGGGAAAGAAGAGTAATATCTTTATGTAACCACTTTGTCTATATGTGGAATGTAATGAATTTTTTATGATCTAATTATCTAAAACACTAAACATGAAAAGATCCTCAACGTGTAATCTTGTAATAACTCAAGATTAAGTAAGGTTTAAGGCTGGGGCCTTATACCGGAGGTAGACCTAAAAATGACGCCTGGGAAGACATCCCTGAAACGATCAACAATTGGATGGAAATCTGTCTGACAAGTCCCCTGGTCATCCAGATAAAAACTCGCAATCTGGGCTATGACTCCACCTTGCCCATGATGCTCTGGTCCAACTCGAACCAACTTAACATCCCATTCACCCTTGTATAGAAACTCTCCACCCTCTGGTGACGTGAAACGCACCTTGTGATGATAGCAGTCTACAAAGGCTCGAAAGGGAACCAACTAGTCCATCCCGAGAATGACATCATAAGCTATCATCTCTAAGATATAAAGGTCCCAAAGGAAGTGACACCCTCCAACCTCAAGGGGGAACTCCTTACACTGATGCACACCTGCCGTCCTAGTCCCCTACAGAGTGTCTAAGGTCATGATATCCGAAGAAGTAGAAACACAGAGCCCACAGCTCTCCACAATGGGTTCAGATATGAATCTATGCGTAGCACTCGTATAAAAAAGTACTGAAGACAAGAAAAAAGCTACTAGAATAGTACCTCTGACTGTAGATGGTCCGGGATCCAGCTTCTGCTGGGTCTGCTGCACTGCATATGCCTATCCAGTGCCGCGGCCCTGTGACCCAGCCTGGCTACCCTGAGCTGTCCTGCCCTGTTGCCTCTGAGATCTTGGCATCTAGCTTCCGTGGACACGACTACCATCTCTAACTGCACGCCCTGACGTGTTACATTTCCCTGACTGGTAAGAATCCACTGGTCCCGCTCTCGCACACGGAGTCTGCACAGAACTCCTCTCACTAGCCACTGGTGGAAACACCCTACAAAAGCGCTGCAGATGACCCATCTTGCCGCAAGCTCAGAACTCCACTGGGTCTCTTGGAAACTGCGGTCTCTTGTGGCCCTATCTACCACACAGGTAGAACATAACCTGGCCACCTGAAGCATTCTTCTGAATGGTACTGCCACCCTAAGAGAAGTCCATCTGTCTCTTCCTCTTGCTGGTAGAAATATTACCTCTAACTGGGGATGAACCGCCCTTGCCCACACCACTCCATTCCCGTAGGTTCCTCTTTGTAATCAATTCCTGGTACACAATCGTGTGTACAGTAGGAAACCTGAAAACATTTACCAACGCTCAGATGTCATACAGAATACCATCCTGAAAACGTCTGGCTCTCAACGTCTCATCACCCACCAGCACGAGTGCAAAGTGCTGATGCTCCGTAAAACAAACAGAATAGTCCATCGCCGACACAACGCCATGCTACTGGTTCATGAACTCTCGATCTATATATGAACCTAGCGTCTCTGGGAAGAAGAAGTCAAAGAAGACTGCCTGAAAATCCTACCATGCCATGTCTTTTTGATTCTCTGACTGGGTGGTAACATCCCACCACCTCTTTTCCGAATCACGCAACATGTTAGTCGTGAGCTTGACCCTCCGCCATGGAGGCGTCTCATGATGCTCAAAAATAGTCTGCATCGACCCCAACCAAGATTCCGTAGCTTGAGGTCCACCATCCCCTGAAAACATAGGCAGATGCTGCTGCTGGAAGATACGAGTTAGCTCAGTCATAGATGTAGCAGCCTGATTTGCTCCCAGAATGGTGTGAATGAACCGCATAAAGCCTTCACGGAACTGCGCCCCCATTCTTATGTCATGTATAACAGCTAGTGCTGCATCTGGCTCTGCTGGTTGATCAACTGGTAGCCCATGGCCCACCATTTCTGGAGTATAACCATCGCCACTCTCCTGGTGAACAAATCGCGGTCGTCTAGGAGGCATGACACTACATGGTCAAAATCACGCCTTAGATTCACAATTATTATGATTGAAAAGAGAATGAACCACAAAGTAAACAAGAGGAATAAGGAATGAAAAACTGGCAAAACAAGACTACATGGCGTGTACAATGACTACACAGAATGTACTTGACTTTCCTTCCTCTGCCTGGGTCCTTCTACTTGGCTAAGCCACATGGCTTCCATCGAACAAAACTACACGGCGTGTATAATATCTACACGACATGTACGGTGTTATTTTCCAACTACCAGTGTCGTCTGTGAAACGACTGACTACTCAGCTTAACACTACACGGCGTGTTACACCTGCACACGACGTGTACACCACCATGTTTCCCTACCACACGGCTAACTCCACTTGGTCAGTCCTTAGACAAGACTACACGGCGTGTCCCAACGGTACACGACGTGTTCAGGTGGAGGTGACACTGGCCCGTGTTGTTAGTTACACGGCCGAGTCCCCAGGTCACACTACACGGCATGTTCATAATTGACACATAGTGTTCTATAAAGGAGTTCACCGACCCGTGTTTTTAGTTAAATGGTCGGACTCTGGGTCAATACTACACAGCGTGTATTAAAGTACACGGTGTGTTTTACCCAAGAACTTACCCACCCCGTGTCGCCGCCCTCACGGTTTGTGACCCGGGAAGAGACTACAAGGCGTGTAAAGAATCTACACGGTGTGTTCTCCCTATGATCTTTCATCCCTGTGTCGCCGCCAACACGATTTGTGAGACAGGAAGAGACTACACGGCGTGTACTCAGAGTACACGGTGTGTACTTAAAAAGTTCAATTTTCTTCCCGAATAGGAAGCCATACACGACGTGTGTAAGGATACTACACGGAGTGTATACTGGGTTTCCAGACAGTATGCCTTAGAAACTTCCCCGGAACGCAGAAAACACTGAAAAACAACACCTATGTGTCAAATTCCTACCCGTGAGGGCCCACACTCCCCACGAATCAAAGTATTACATCTTATCTGTGTCATAACTAATAAAAAGTCAATGATACACCAAATTTCGGTCAATGGGGGCCCATACTCCCCAAAAACAAAAGTTTGGCCTCCATTCTATAAACAAGATCACATAAAATTACCCTATCAAATAGCATGTATTTTATCAGAGCAGCTATCACAACATCATGATTTTCTAGCACAACAACTATCACAACAACATGAATTTTCTAATGCACCTACATGGCATGCAAACTATGCATGACATGTGATATCTAGCACGTGCCTATTTGATGCATTAGATGGCATACCCTCATCTCATCGGGTTGCAACTAAATAGAACCCATGGATAAAATATAAACGGCACAATCACAAGTGCGTCACCCAATGGTGAAATCAAATCAACTGTAAAATTTGAAAAATCAAAATAATTGAAAAACCCGGGGTAGACTGGGTTTTCCCGGTACCTGAGTTAGCTACGCCCGGGCACATCTTATTACCAACTACCGTTTCCGTCCAATCCCTGACTAATGCTCCAAATAGTAGGTCAATGAAATGAACTCCTTTGATACCAATTTATAACCGTCCCGGACCTGTGTGCCACACAATGGGTGCCCCGAACCCGGTTCGCCACGTGACCTCAAGTGCATTTCCCCAAACGCCAGAGGCTGCCGACTAGCAGCGAGGGCCCAGGTCTGATAGTGGGGAAACTGTGCCCTCATTTGTCAACAAATAGTGGAAACAGTAAACCATACACAACTGAAATAATAAAAAGCATCGCATATAACCAGTAGTGTATAAATAATGATGCTACATGTCTCAAGTTCTATGAAAACAGTCAGAACATGTTATACATCGATACAATACAAACAAAATACAGAGTATAGAAAAACAAAGAAAAACAGCTGGCAGCGACATCACGTGCCTAGGATCGGTCCAATGCCCTCCTACTCCTCTACAATAGTCAAGTACCTGTATAAGGACTCTTTCCCTTCTCTACACCTGCAACAATGTAATCTGTTTGGGCTGAAAAGCGTGACCCAAACAGGGTGTGAGAAATATATCTCAGTAGGCACCCACCAAAGGCCCGTTCCCAACTGCCTGCTAACATGTAACAATAGTGTGTAGTGGTAAAATGCAATAAAGTAAGTAGTACTCAAAAGTAACAACTACCAGTTATATTTCAATTTTTAATATTAATTTAATCCATTTAATATAAGAAATCACCACAGTGCATTTCTATGTAAAAAACTAGTGTCCTCAGACACAGAAACTCCTAACCACGGGTAACGAGTATCCAACACAAGAATCTCCTCTCAGGCATAACAGAGTTTTCCCTCAAGCGTAGGTAGTGTCGCCCACAGGCACAGAGTCAGCTGCCCACAGGTACGGAAGAAGTTCCCTCAGGACGAAATAACTACAGACCATGGGATAAATAGTGTCGTGCCCACAGGCTAATCACAACAACGCCCTCAGGAGAAAAAGGTAACCGGGCCATGCCCAACATGTCAAATTAAGTAAATAAGCAATTTCTCTCAAGGAAATTCTACAATTACTACATTAAAGTCATACAATCAGGTATCCTGGCCAAAGGACTAAACAGTGGAACACAGCCCCGGGGTGGTTCTAGATCCAAGAAACGATCCCAACCAGCATTTTATTATCACCATTTAATCACCTATGCAATTCTAGGCATTAAATATAGCAACGACCTCAGCCTCATGACACCCCAATGTGTGTTCATGGCACGAAAAGACACAAAAATGCATGACAGTTGGAAATTTAAACACCAAGCCACCTACCTTATACGCCAACGAACATTATACCCGAACACCGAATCCAGAAACTCCCAAGAACGGTGTAGATCTGATAAAGAACAAAACCCATTAAAATGTAGATAACTCCTGTAGAAGAAGAATTTGTAAGAACAAGCCATGGAGGTGGAAGCCCTTACCCGTGCGGTTCCAGCAGGATCGTCCGAGGCGGAGACCGATTCCAGACGAACACCCGGTGGATCATCAATGGTACGGCCTCCTCCTTTGGCTCCAAATCGGCTCAAGTGTCTCCTATGCCAAATGAGGAGGCTACTGCTTGTTTTAAGGCAAAAAATCAAAGTACACAGCGTGTACTTTTGATTACACGGCGTGAACTTCTTTCATTTAACTGTTCATTTGGTGGCACCACAACACTGTTCATCTGTCGACATGAGTACACAGTATGTACAACCAAGTACATGGCGTGTACTGTCACCCAACTGGCGGCTTCTCCACCGCCTTACTGTTTAAGTCTGACGACTGACTACACGACGTGTAAGTACCACTACACGGTGTGTAGTCAGTTCCTACACCCCTCGTCGCCGACAAGTCTACACGCCCCGTGTACTCATCCCCACACAGCCAGAAGTACATGGCTAGTGGAAAACGTACACAGCGTGTAGTTTCAAAATTTAGGATTTTCCCCATTTTTATTATTTTCTAAAAAACACTTAAGGAAAAGGAAAAATATGAAGCCCACACCTCAAAAATAAGAACCGGGTTCTTACACAATGAATATTATTAAATTTTAAACATGTAAAAATTGAAATCGGTTCACTTATTAAGTTAAAAACATAAAATCAAGTCGTCATATAAAATTATGGACATGAAATCAAGGTCCACACAAAAACATGGGAACATGAAACCATGTTTAAAAATTAATATATTTATCTCATCATGTATCAAACATTACCAAATACAATGTATTGATATATGGGTCTCACCCATCCTTGGTTATAACCTAACCACAATCCTTGATTATAATGTAACCACTATCCATGGTTATAACATAAACACGATAATTTTATACGACATAAACATATTCTAATAGTTGAATCCATATATATGTGTAGAAAAGTAATAAAATATTCTTCATATTTAAATCCAGATAAAATAAATGGATTTTATTAACAATTCATCTTATAATTACATATGGAAAATAATCAAGATTCATAAACATTCGTCATTAAATCATAAAATAACCCATGGAAAAAGGAACGAGTTTCCTAATTTTTTTGTCACCATAAATATAAACCATAAAAATAATGAATTAGAATTCTATCATTTTATTATATTGCTTGAAAATATTAAGAGATGTCAAATGATGAAAAATTAGATGGAAAATAATTTTGAAAGATCAGAATAAACTGTTCTTACAGAAAATAAGCATTCCACTTTGAAAATATCATTCTAAAAACCATAATTTCACATAAAACTATGAAAAACATTTTCATCATAAATACCTGAGGAAAATTAAAATGGAATATTTAAAAAAATCATTTTTCTTGATGGACAAAAATGTCTTTCAACCCATACATGTTAAAAAATACATTCATTTCACATATTCACCAAATCAAAATAGTTCCTCAATCAAAAAAAATAAGATGATTCATTTTAAACAATAATTTTAAAAGTAAAACATGGGTAAATATGATATTAGACAAAAAAATTTATATTATTATAAGCTTTCTTAAAAATATTATTATAATAAATGGCCATGGATGAAAATGGGTTTTCAATCAAAGAGGGGAATAAAATAGGTTTTCTTGAATTTTTTGGAATCATTCCTATATAAAGGCATAAAAGTGAATAAAAAAGTATTCTCATTAAATAGATATATTATAAGAAAATAATTTATTTAATTGATAATTAAATTGCATAATATTTCATCATTGGATTCTTCCTCATAAACAATCCCAATAAGAAATGTTATTATATTATAAAACCCTTACAATATAGGTAACATTTGAATAACAAACACCATTAAAAATAAAATAAAATAAATCATTAAATATCATTAAAGTAATTATATTCATTACATAACCTATCAATTTGTAAATGTATACAACACACAAAAGAAACAGGTGGTGAATATGGTATTTGTGTGCCGAAAATAGAAGAAGCACTGAAAATCCTTTAACGTAAGTCTCAAATTTCATTTCATACATTTATACCAATTTTATAAAAAATATATGTTTATTATACATATTATAAATTTCCATAATCATATATAAATATATATATTAAATTATATGATTATTTATTACTTTTTATCACCTGATTATTAAGAATTATTTTTTAAATTAACATTTTTAAAAATAATTCCATTGTTTTCATGTATGTTTTGGTTTGTTAGTTTTGGGTCTCTTACATTGAACCTAGTTCCATAATATAAAAAATTTCAAATAAGATAATAATTATATATATATTAATTATATATGAATTTATATTTATCAATAAACTACAATGTGAGAAAATGATTTACACCATCTATTGAGATAGTATGACAAATATACACATAAAAGATGTTTCCATTTTCTTAATAGATTTAACAAAGGAAAGGTAAATAATATATCACTTAATAAAATCACTTTTATGTAGTATAAATAAAATTTATTCA
Source organism: Viscum album (assembly GCA_963277665.1). Classification (NCBI taxonomy): domain Eukaryota; kingdom Viridiplantae; phylum Streptophyta; class Magnoliopsida; order Santalales; family Viscaceae; genus Viscum; species Viscum album. The sequence continues at coordinate 37,553,798 of OY728143.1, forward strand.
TTAAATCTAACCATAATAAATTGTATTTCAAAATAAAACAGAAAAAATGACTTATATCACTTTGTGGATGTGGTATCCACACATACTCACAAGCGACATTATTATTTTCCAAAGGATGGGATTTTAAGAACGTATATGATATATTATTATTAAAATAGTATAATTACATCATAATAATCCTTTAAAAATGTTAAATCTGTCATTATATCCATTTATCAAAGGTTCTTATGGAAAATGAATTAAATAGGGTTGTGAGATGGTAGTCAAATGTACACGTGATCAATGGTTTCATTTCATGTTTGATGGAAGTATAAAGAGATATAGGTTATTGAATATACATAATAACATATATATAAAAGTTATTTTTGTTATTTTATTGGTATTAACAAGACATGAATGATGTTGTTAATTGAAGTACTAAAAGGAAAGGGATTAATGAAGACAATTTTTTTCGTGTAGAACAACCTCTATTAAATTGTTTACTAATGATGAGAGGATTGTTATTTTAGGAATTCTAGATGATTTATAAATCTTGTATAGATATATTGAAATTTTATGGGTTTTTTTATCCAACAAGATTAATAAGAGTGAAGATGTTGGGGGGGGATGTGTCCTTTTATAATGAAGGAGTGAAATTTTAGTAAATACGAAAGAATATTAACTAATGTAATGTAAATATAATACCAAGATCCCAAAAAAATAGGGTGGAGGTAAGGTATGTTAAGCAAAATCCTCATCCAATAAGAAACATGTTTAAAACATGTTTTTCCATTTCCTCTATATTTACATTTACCATTTTTGTTATCACTATAGTAACATGTATTCCTACCTTGGTAATTTATCATTTAAATATAAAAATGGAATTATCCTCATTAGATAATTTTTAACCAATATATCTAAATATAAAATACATTTTCTAAAATAAAAAACATATGTTCGAGGAATATTAATTCTATAAAAAGTGAATTTAATGTGATAAACCCTTTTTTCCGTTCATAATGGTGACACCATTATAACAATTTTGTGGTGAATGTAAATATTATAAAATTTAAAATTATAAATTAATGGAATATAGTGGATATCTATAAACATGTAGAAATCATGTGGATGATGATAATATTTTTAGCAATTTTAAATCTTTTGATAAATTAATATTTATTTTAAAATATAATTAATATAAATTTTGACACTATTCATTTAGTTTAACTTCAAAAACCTTAAGAAAAGTTTGGAATTAGAATATATTATTTTCACACCTATATAAAATTTTATATTTATCTAAAAAGTTATGAGATATAATAATTCATTCAATTTAAAATAAATTTATTATTGTTGGTTTCATTTTAATGTTTATTATTTAAATAATTAATGTGTTGTCATTTTGTAATCATTTTATATAAATATAAAATTAATAAAATAAATAAATTACCCACATTAAAGTAATTTAATTGTTTTAAAAATATTATTCATATTAGCTCCCATCGTTATTTTTCCCCTATGTGACATATAATTTAAATTTAAATCCAAGATGGTATCATATTTTTCATTTTTTCTTAATTTATTATACCGATCACTTTTATCAAAATGTGTCCTATAAAAATGTATAAAGGAAGAAAAATGTCATAAGGGTAAAAATGTTGCACTAATTTATAATTTTTAAATATATTTGGGTCATTTTAACATATACCCTTTTCTAGTTGAACCCCTGGTAAACAAGTTTTAACATTATTGGTGGTAATTATTCTTTAAATATTTTACTATTCATTATGATTAGGAATCATGTTGAAATTACTATATAATATTAATTATTATATAATATTAATTATTATATAATATTAATTATTATGATTTTAAATACGAAATATAACTTACCAAATATGGTTAAAAAATGTTGATGAATTTAAATAAATGTTAAACACATAGACATGGTGGTGAAATGATTTTCCAAAGAATTTTTTTCACATATATTAAATTTTATTTCAAAATTAAACAGTATTTTAATTCCTGTTACATAATATCTTTTATTATAATTATAATTTAAATAATTTATCTTTTAGAAATATTTTGAAATAAAATTTATTTTTTAATACTTAAGTCAAAATGGTTGTTTTTTTATAAAAATTAGCATTTTTAAAATTCATAAAAAAATTAACTCTTTATAAAATTTTGAAACATTAACTCTCTGTTATTTTTGATATATTGATTATGAATTTTAATTTAATTTTATAAAAAAAATTCTAAATGTTTCAAAAATAATATTTATATTAAATGTGATAAAAAAATAATAAAAATTAATTTCTTTTAGAAATGATATATTTTCACAGAATATAATGACTTTACTAAAATTAAGTACTTAATTATAGATACATTTAAAATATACAAAATATTAATATCTTTTCTTAAAAATGTTGTTGTTTCTAATCATACTACCACATTTAATATCTCTGTGAAAATTATCACATTATATAACAGTATTTTTATATTATATCATGATTCATTTTAACTTAATGGAACATGAAATGAAACATATACATTATATTAAAATTATTCTAAAAATTCATAAAATATCAAGGTGTTAAATTCTACCCCCTTTAATAATATGCATACTCAACATGTGAACTTGATTTTCATAATTAATGGGTTTCAATCTAACAATATCTTTGTTGAAATCCCACATCTTATAAAGTGTCAATAAAAAATTATCCTATTATGGAATATGTATTATGCCCATATTTAATAACACATAACTAGGTTTCAAAATATTATAACATTATTAGGAATTGAAAATATGGACATGTAAGAAGATCAATTTCTATAGATCATAATAAAGTGAATGGTCATAAAAATTTTAACGTCCATAAATCCATAAACCAAGAATGTGAGAAAATACTATAAATTAATTAAAAGTGAAGGTAATAAGTTTAAATTTTTTATTCTAAATCAGTTCCTTAATGTTGAGTAATTTATAGGACATAATACCTTAAATATTTTCTTTCGATTTTATAATAATTACCTCACCATTTAGTTTTTCTTTGATCCATTCCAACTGTATCACCTAATCAAAAAATGAATACAAATTTTTGACTCCTACAACACTAAAATTAACTTATAATGGATCATAACACCCTTAAAATAATAACATGTAATTCATTCTATCTATAATTTTTATCAAACAAAATAAGCTAGCATAAATAATCCAATATATATATATCATCATATGAGGAAATAGATCATTAATATATAAAACCACAACCAATGTTAAAATGAAATAATTACATAAGTGGTTAACCATAATAACCTTTTAAATTTAAAAAAATATAAATAAGATATTTTTTTTATAAAACTAACATATCATTAATCCCCAAAATTTCATAGAAAATCCCAAAATTATCATATATCAAATTTGGGAATACATTGAGAATATATTATCCTAAAACATCATTATAAATATAATTACCATGAATCCTCATAGAAAACATACATAATTAGTTTTTTATTAAATTACCTATATATTATTGATTATTTTACATAAATAAGAAAATAAACAAAACTCCATCAATGAAAACATGAACCAATTTTCCATCAAATGATTTATCCATTCAAAGACCATAAGTAATATCTAATTTAATTTATCTATACTAATAATATCTTTTTCCCAACTATACACTATTATACATATTAGAAACATATTAATGGTTATTCTTCCCTTAGTCTTGTTTTTTCATAAAATGTCACTTCTCCATTAAATAACTTTTATAGGTCATCGATATCATACAATATATTAATGAAAATATTTAATATAGAATTTTTATTGAACAATACTTTTATATTTCATGATTTATATAAAATAAATATAGATTTATAACACATAAAAAAAATTAATAATTAGACATTATCTTAAACCAGTAACTATTCTTCGCTATCTTATTCCTTGATACCGCCTTTCATTAATACATCTTTTATAGTCTATTCATGATGAAAAGAAAAAAATAACCCAAATAACCATTCTAATACTCAATTTTCTATTTCACCAAAGGACATCAATTAATATAATGACCATGATTTTTACATTTAAAACATTCAACTATTGTTTATGCCTTAGTAAAACAATTATTATCCTATATTTTTATTACACAACATTTCATATTCACATGAAAATTTCTTATCTATTTTCCATCTCTGCCACACATAAAACATCTTATCATTCCATTAACACATTACCTTAATTTATTATTACAAAATTCTCATCATATAGAAAATTGAATCATCTTTCCTACATGGTCTCTACAACTCGAGATCTAATTGAACTATTTTATTTTCATCTTTTGTGAGTTTCATTGTTGGTTATAGTCCATATTGGTAACCATATATCTTGATAATGGATTTCTAATAATCAAAATATCCATTACTATTTCTAAAATTCCAACTCATTTCTCATTAATAATGTTACTACCATATTCTATGCTAACATAGTTCCTTTTGATTCCTAATAATGAATAAATAAATACTTTGATAAAAATATATTCAATGTGGAAAACCAAATAATCATTAAAATTTATTAATTGAATTTCTAAATCATAAAAAGATCTTTTTTCTTTTTAAAAAATTTGGTATATCCTATGACATGTATGGAAATCATCTATTCAAATAATTCAAAATTATTCAAAAAGTAAACATTATTTATCATAATCGTATACCTTGGTAATATGAAACAAAGTGTGTAACTAGGCACCTTTTCATGAACGAGGTGAGGATTAAGTAAAAATTAATTAACCTTTTTAGGGGTAGTACCACTAGGAATGTATATACACGAGCAAAATTAATTTATATTTTCATCACATTGATGTAATTTATTATAACACCACACCCATTTCATTTCAATAAATTAGTACATTCTCTTATAATTAGTATTTCCCTAAGGGTTATCCCTATAACTATATCTTCTAAATTTCCAATGGATAAGTATAACATTTCTATAAAAACAACTGTAATGACCTTGGATGTATATTTATAATTATTACATCTTTTTAAATAAAAATTCAAATAAATTCACAAATAAATTCACGAGGGAAAAAAGGTATAATATCATTGGATACTAGAAACATAATATTCTTATTTCTTTAATGATTATAAACTACTACCATAAATATCATTATATACATTATGTTTCATATTCATACCCTAATTAATATATTTAATCATAAATACTGAAAGGAATCATAAGAGAGTGTGATATAAGATGATCAGTAAGGATAAAAATGGGATATATTCATATAACCCGAGAACATGGGTATGCGGACATGAAAATAATATTTGAAAATAATACACTCCATATCAATGATCAAAAAATTGATTCACTAAAAAAAATTATGATTGTTTATAATACATAAATCATAATGTGATCAATGACGATGGACAATTAGAACATAACAATGGAATAAGACCAATATTTTTCATATAAAAATAATATTATAACATTGTGAAGTGGTATAAATAAAAATAGGCTTACTTATTATGGTGGGGGCATGAAATATGTTCTTGTATAACCTTATAGACATGAAAGCATGGACCATTCATAATCTTGAGAACCTAAAATAATGTTCATACATAAAAAATCTATCTAATTATTTAACTACCATTACACAAATCAATGGAGGAATATATTGGTTGTACCTGTAATTTTTTTAATGTGACCACCATACATAGTGATAAAGTAACCACAATATTTAGTTATAATGTAACCACCATTATTGGGTTGAATGTAACTATTATCACATAATGGAAAATATACACATTTTATATACAATATAATAAAAACCTAATCATATCAGAACACATGAATAGAAATATGTTTTATAAAAATTTGAGTCTAGTATATCCCATTTAAAATAAATGGGTTTCATAAATCTTTCATCTCTTTAACATATCATAACACACAGAAAAAAGAAATAAATTCATAAACATATTATCATTATAAAAGTAAAAAATCCAAAAAAATAACAAAAATAGTATGATTTTATTATGTACCCATTAAAAACTAAGTAACATCATTCAATTCTATCATAGATTGCAAATTATTGTGAAAGATCACATAGAAAATTTATTAAGGAAAATAACCTTCCCACGTTGAAAATAACTATTTAAAAACATTATTATCAAATTAAATTATGGGAATCCTTTTCTTTGTGAAATTTAAGGATGCATATAATGTAATATTTTAATAATTGAGTGGTCGTGATGGTTGAAAATACATTCCATGCCATTTATATTTGAAAATCAATTTCTATTAAATTTTAAATAAATGTAAAAATTATATCTTTAGGAAATGGATATAAATATTCCATTAAAACCATTTTTTATGAAATCAGACATGGGTAAATATAGATTTTAAAAATATTTATATAATATTAAAAATAATAATTTTTAGAAAACATTAACATGGAATAAATTGTATTTTTGACCAAAGAGAGAACCAAAATCAGTTTTCTATTAAAAAAATTATGCCATGAGTCAATAGTGCTTAGAGGGAGGAAATTTAATTAAAACAAGTATTTTCATGAAATATCCAAAATATAAGAGTATAATTTATTTTATTGATAAATATATCACATTTTTTTATTATAATCAAAATCGTAAACAATCCTGATAAATAATGAGATCGTATCATTAAACACTTACCACTTGGGTAACATTTGAATAGTAGTCCCCATTAATGAAAAAAACACAAGAAACCAAATGGTAATTATTAAATGAAATTTCTAAGGGATTTATATTATCCACACAAAATAAAAGAGTGGTGAATACTTCATATGTCTCCCATAATTAAAATAGAGATATTAATTCCATTACCTAATGTCTTGACATTCACTTGACAGATTCAAAACAAATTTATAATAAATATATGATTATTATAAAAGTTGAAGAAATATGTAAACATATAGAAAATATACCAAATGATTTATTATACTATTTTATCGCCATTTTAATAAATTTTGTTTTGTTAAAATCATATTTTTGTGTAATAATTGCATCGTTTTCCATGTATTTCTTGGTTTGGCAGTTTCAGTCTACTTTATTGATATTAGTTAGATAATATAAATAATTTTAAATATAAAATATGTTTAATATATATTATTTATATACTTATTTATAATATTATATAAAATCTATATTTAAAAAAATTAATTACATCATTTATTGAGATAGTAATCCGTACACATTCTTTAATGTTGTCTCCTTTTTTCGACAAATGAAACAAATGAAAGGTAGATAATATATACCACTAATTTTTTATCAATATCATATAAATTAACAAAATATTTACCTATTAACATACATATCAAAATAAAATTAAAAAACAAAATACATCACTACTTAGAGGTGGTAGTCCACATGTATATATGAGAGACGTTATTATTTTCCAATGGATTTCTATATAATATGGTAGATGTGATATCATAGTTTCAGGAGTATAATTTGGTAATTAATATAAATAAATTTTTTTAGATATATCATTATATCAATCTATGATACGTGGTGTTGGAAAACATATTACATCGGTTTGTGATGCGATAGTCCACCAAACACGCGTGACAAATTTTGTTTCTGTTTTGATGAAAATGGAGATGGATATAGGTTATTAAATCAACCTAATAACGTCATATTATATGTTAGATAATAGTTTTACAATCTTTTAATTATTAAGACATGAATTAATTTGTTAAGATGTGGAGACATAATAATGATCTAAGATAAGGGAATTACATTTTCTTAGAAAAAACCATATTTGGGTATCTTATTAAGTACCCTATGGATGGTCATTTGATTAAGAAAATATAGAAAATATATATGGATATATTATTATATATTGTTTTAGGCATTAGACATTCCCAAAGGATTAAGGGGCCAGAATAAGTGAGGGGAGGAGGGGCCTTTTATAATTGAGTAGTGACATTTTTTAAAATTCATAAACTATTCAAGAATGAGGAGTAACTATCAACCAAAATGACTCGAAATTTGATAAATAGTCATTTTTAGGGATTATATAGTATTTCAACCACCCCAAATTATAATCAAATTCAAAAAAAAATTATCCTATAATTCTACATACTCTTTCAATTTTATTATTCAATACCACAACCAATCTTTATACATAAGCACTTTATCATTTAATACTAAAAATAAAATGTGCCAGAAAATAACATATACAAATTGGTCAATATAATTATGGAAAAAGAAAAATATCTATACTAATGTAATATTGTTTCTGTTTTAAACATATTAAATATAATTGATTGAGGATAGTATATTATCGAATTTTAAATTATTTATTAAATTGGGGTTTATTGTAAAATAACATTAAGGATAATTTAGAATGAATTCATTAAATGTTTCTTAATAAATATTATTAATGTCAGGGAATTAGAATATATTATCAAAAAAAATTTAAAATTTTATATTTATTTAAAATATTCATATAATAAAAAAATTAACTGAATTTATAATTGTTATATTTGTTTGTATCTTTTATTATATATTACTATTTATTAAATAATTATCGTGTTGGTGTTGCATATAAAATTTAGGAAATTATATAATTATTTAAAATTAAAAATAAATAACCCTCAACAAATTAGTTTAATTACACTTAAAATTAACTTTAATATTCAACCAGAAATTTTATTTTTTGACTATGTGGAAACATATTTCATATATCAATTTAAGTGAGTACTAATATTCCATTTTCTTTACATAAATAAATATTTGGGACAATTTCACTGTAACGTGACCTAAACGCACAAAAAATAGATCCTAATTTATAGAGGTTCTAAAAATGGCCATAATATAGTATTTGGAAAGGAATATGGGTATTGTTAAGCCTTATGTGTTTATTTTAACCCCTTGGTAATCCTATATTAACCATAACAATGTAAATTAATTTTTACTATTTTTATTGTTCATTATGGAAAAAAATAAGTTGAACATATTATATAATATTATATATTACAATTTAAAAAATGAAATTCATTTTAACAAATTAAATCTATAGAAGTCGCATAATTTTATTTCAATTATACATGTGGAACTGTAGAAAAAACTTATTTTTGAGTAATTTTTTTCATAAATATAAAGTTCTTATTTAAAAATTCAGTATGAAGTTGAATATAGTGACCTGCATTTAATTATTAATAATATTTCTGAACTATTTGTAAATTTTAAACAATTTTCAAATATAATTTCACATTCATAATACAATAATCGAATGAAAAGTTTCCAAAAATTTCATTTGGATTAAATATTCATCAAAAAAGTAACCTCATTAGAAAATTAATAGAGATTAATTCTATTTTAATTATGAAATTTTTTTTCCAAAAAATAAGATCATTTTTTCAAACAATTTTTCAAAAGGTTGGGATAGTTTTTTTTACAAAAATCAATAAAAATAAATCATTTGAGAAAATTTTTACTTTATATATGTATAATGATGCTACTAAATATTAAGTAATCATTTATAAATATATATAAATTATCTTAAAATTTTATAAATAATTTAAAAAAATGTGTTTATTACTATTAATAATTTCTAATTTAATGTCGAGGTCAACATTTTCATATTAATTCAAAATATTTTAAATTTATATTAATATTTGAATAATCTCAGGTTTGTGTGAAATACAAGTTATTAGTGATATTTTATTTAGGATATGATATATATTTCATAAATAATTATTTCGGTGCAGGAGGTTAACATAATATGAATATACTAATAATGTCTTGGTGGGTATCCATGATTTAATATCTCTACGACTTTGACTATAACAGACTTTATTTGACTATTTTATAACATAATAATATGAAAATGTTATTTTATCATGTATAGTGTTTTTTATAACTTTATTATTATTATAAAAATATCTACCCTAATGTATTTTATGACACAATTTTGTGGTATAAGATTTCAGGGATATTAATTTAAAAGGTTATGATCATATTTTTAAACCCATTGTAATCATTTAATGATTCAATGATCCTTCCTATCTACCATGTTTACCATTATTATGCATATGACCCAAACCATTAATATTTTTTCTGTATCTTGAATGTAAAGAAATGTTTGACATAAGATGTGACATTTAATTATGCATGTTATTAAGAACTAACTGGGAGAATATATAGATCATTTATGAACCAGGTGTTTAAATTTATAGGTTTCCAATGACACTAAACCTTTATAGTTTTGTCATGGATTATAATGTTATGCAATGAATATTATTATAATACATTGATGTATTTATCTATAAAATATAGGGGTCTATATAGTTGGTCTCATATACAATTCCAGTCATTAATTAGAGATTATGATTAAATAACATCATTGAATACCATTAAGAGAAGACTATGGATTGGATAATATCCTAGTGTTTTGGTAAGGATAATTTTTTTTCAATTAATATATCATTGTATGAATACTGAAATATAATGTAGTTTTTAAATAGATTCATCTAGGGGAAAGAAACCTAAATAGATTTGGGCATGTATATCTCTACCATCATTATGGTGTATGGTCTGTTATACCTTTCTATGGACACAGTTTGACACTCTCTGAGGATATGCATAGGTTAATTAAAATTATATTTTTGAGTGATTTAGAATAATTATATTAGATGGTGATCATGGATATCCATGTATAGACCTATGATATCATTTAATATAAAATAGGGTATCATGATTTAGAATTCTAATAATATATTTTTAGTGATTATGATTAATTTTTCTTATATAATAATTTTTGTTTTTATTAAAGGAATTGAACAAGGATAAATAATTTTCACTCTAAATAAGATTGAAAATAGTTTTATTTTTAATAACCAAATGGAATGGTTACTGATGTGAAAGATATTGATATTTTGACTAATCAGTTATCGTGATATCGGATTACTTACTAGTAAATTAATAAAACACTGAACTAAAAAACGATCAGAATAAGGGAGTTTGTTGAGACCCCATGTAATGGGGAATAAGGTGGAATGAAGTACAAATATTCATCATGTTATAAATGAAGAAGATATACCAAGAAGAATGTATTAAATAAATAAGAAAAAATTTGATGTTTAAAAAAGATTTGAATATACTAATGAATTTATGATGACATTTTTTTGTTTTATGAGGGAAAAATAATTTAATCATAGGTATCCATTTATATTTTTTTTTCATAAATCTAGTGATCTTGGGAATTATCAAAATCAACACCCACTTATGAAGGATACAACCGAGACAAATAATGGACCCATGTTATTCTAAGAATTATAGAGAAATTTTTAATGTTATATGTATTAGGATTAAATAATTATATTATAGATGTATTTTAAAATATGAATATTTGGTTATATGAACAATAAAAAATAAATGGGTTATTATACATTAGTTTTTCATTCTAGATTTTAATGAATATGATCAATAGTTATAATGAACCAAAAAACTTACCTAGTGGTGAAGATAAATTAAACAACACATGATTGAGAGAAATATAACAGTTAATATGATTCAAATTTGGATATAATATTGTTTATTTGGGATAAAAACATATTTGAAATATATAATGTAAATTTTATAATATTAATGACCTTGAAATTGGATAGAGAGTTGATTACAGTGTGATTTATTTTCAATTTTAATGATGTTTATATTGTTTTTGGAATTAAGGAATTAGTGATGCTAATATTTTCATAAATTTTACACTGTAATAATATGTTCTTAAACCACCATATTATTATTTTATGTGAAATAATCCCATATCTATGTTATTGAAGTAATTTATTCTAAAGTTCAAAAATGGAATGATTTTGGTATATAACAGTTTTATAAATATTCCATATTTCGTCTATAAAATTTAAAACACTTAAAAATGGGAATATAATTTTTTAGGATTCTTTAAATATTGGGGTTCATTTGATAATTCTCTACAAAAAGCTAAATCCATCAATTAGGGGCCCAAAACTTGATCAAATATTGGAACTAGAAAACTGTCATAAATAGTGACATTTTAATATTGAGGTTATATCTAGATGTTTGGTGGTCTAATGAAGATGAAATTAGATATGGATATTGATAAAGAATTAATGATAATATTTTATAAAGGTGGATAAACTATAATTTTTGAGATAATAGGTGATAATGTCATTTGATATTGAAGCATGGGAATATGAACTATCATCTTGGCAAAAAATGCTTATAGTAAATTGGACATATATCTCTCAAATAATTTCAATTAAAGATGAAATTTTATTTGTAGAAAAAATTTATATATTATAAATATTACGGAGAAGTAATTATTCCCAAATTATGTCATTTAATTGGTCTAACACACAGATACATTGTGTGGAAGGATTTAGAGACAAAAATTTAACCCCACTCCCTATAAAAGTGTGTCTCCTCTCATTTTTAATGGGTTAGAATCTAGGGTGAATCCATTATTTCCAATAAAAATATCTTAGTAGTTTCTTAAATTTTTAAATATTAGGTATCTTCTATTATATTAGTTTTCTTCTCCATACCTCTTCCTTCCATTTCATTTATTTTATTTGTTCCCTGACCATTTTCCCTTATTAACTCCAATAAAAATGGAGAACTGTCCTTAATAAAAGAGTGATGGAGGAAATGATGATATTATTGATTTTTTATTCTTTTATTTCATTATATTTATTCTATTATGAATGTTTTGATTATTTTTAAATTGATTTTGTGGGCAGTCACCCCATTGAATCTGGTTTCTAAATTCATATTCTCGTTTATCAATCATCATTACCTTCATTATCTATGTTGTGAATAAAGTGGAGTGTGGATTATGTAGCGATTGTTAGTGAAGGGGTCCCATATAAAACATTTGATATAAAATTTCTCTGTATGAAATGTTATTATTAAGGTGTAATCATAATTAAAATGATAAGGTGTGGTGTGACAGGTCTAGATCACCTCATTGAGTTGAATAATGAGATTTTTTTGGGGAAATGATTTCAATCACCCCGAACACCATAAACATTATCCTTACTTATTTATTATAAAATGAATCTATATTTCATTATTATTTATATATTTTAAATATTTATATTTAATTCATTTCAAATTCTTCCCATTGATATTAGTAATTTTGTTTTTATATTGGTTAAATAATAAATATTGTAAATAGAAAAATATGTATGGTGTGAATGACCTTATTTTGATCAACCCTAAGGTGTTCCACTACATTGAAATATTAGGTAATAATAATTTATTTGAATAATGATTCTCAATTAACCACTATCATCAATTTGGCACCATTTTTTGTAGTCAATGTGCTTTTAGACACTTTTTAGACGAAAAAAATATTAAAATTTTTAAAAACATAAAAACTATATTCATTGAATTCATTACATTTTCATCTCTCTATTGATCTAGATAGAATAAAATTCATTGATTATTCATGGGAATTTCAATGTTACTGAAAAAGCAAGCAAGATGTCTATATTGCTTTCCACTGAAGTAGAAAGTGTTAATGTCCAATGGATTAAACCAAAAAAATGAAAGATAATCAGAATGAATTTTTTTCACCTAACTTGAAATAAAAAATTAGTGTGGTTGAATGAAAAATTTAAGATCCAATTTAGTCAGCAACAATTGATTCTCTAGCTTCCCTACAACGGAAAAAGTGTTAAAAGCTGAAACTTTTGAGGGAGAAATAATTTTCTGCATTACTTTATTTAAAATACCATTAAATTTGTGATGAAAAATAATATCCCTTATTATAATTTGGAATAATCAACACCACCACAGATGAATATAGAAGGGGAATATAATGATGTTGTATGTATTGAGAAGAAAATATAGGAGGGAGTCGAGCTATGCATTGGTTCATATGAGGATGATGGTACAACACCAAAAATCATTGCAAAATCATTCTATAAAACCAAATAATAATATAATCAACATCCCATTATTCTATCTCCACCACAAGTGTACACAACTCCTCCAAATGAGCTAAACAGGGAGTACCCATTTATTATTTTCCCTCCCCCTCTTGTTTTAAAATTTTCTATTTATACATTTCATGGTGTTGGGAATATTTTTTATATTTGAGTGTTCCCACTCATGTAATCAAATTATAGATTTGGAGAAAAATATAATGTTTTTTTATAAAAATTTAACCCTATCTATCATAATATTGGGGTTAAACCATTGTAATCTATGGACCAGGGGAAGTAAAATCATATCACCATCTTAGGGTTCAAAAAATAATTTATCCTCTCTTCCCTTTCTCTTTATTTTTATTTATTCTTCCTATTCATTGATTTACATAATTATTTTTTGATTTTGCAATGGTATTTAGGAGATTAACTCAATGCTAACACTCAAATATAATGTCATGTTGTATCATCCCTTCCCTTTTTTCCTACCCTTATATTTATTTTTTGTTGAGATGAAACGATGGGTAGTAAAATTTAATTATTTATCGAGTGTCAACATACATAGATATTTATGAGTGAATGAATTTTTTTATTACTTTAGGATCCATGATCATCAACGGATATTATGATCCTTTTTCACACTTCTATTTTTTATAAAAAATTTGAAAATATTAATGAAAAAATGGATTTTAACTAATATTTAATGCAAAAAAATAATTTATGAATTGGATTCTCAAACATTTTTATGATTTTTACGGATTTTTAATTCCATTACCATGAACAAAAAGACTCAAAATATATTTCTAATAGTAAGAGTTTTTCTAAACCATTTTTAGTTATTCATTCTAATACCCACTCTTTCTTGAGAGAAACCTGAATTTTTTCTGAGAACTAGAACTTATGGGTTTTATCTATAAAATATTTGGAGTTCATGGAATGTTTTTGTGAATATTAAGGAATCTAATTAGATATATACATTTTATATTGAGACTCATTGTAAAATATATCCTACATTAGACATTATATTCCATGAATTTTATTATAGGATTAAGCTAAATTACAATCTAATTTTTGATTACCTACCAAAACTCATAGTATTTTTGCATGGATGTTTTTAGTTTGAATGTGGGGGATGGGTATGTCAAGTGTGTTCCTTAGATTGTGTTCATTATTTGATAGTTCGTGAAATGCTTCGACATTTTCTATTGTGGATAATGGGAAAATTCGTATTGATTCATCATTTACCTGTGCTTTATTTTCTTCACCCATTTTTCATTAAAAAAGAAAAAAATTGAAAAAGAAAAAGAAAAAATGTGATAAGATTAATTTTTATTGAAATTTTTTTATGACTCCTGTCCCTAAAAATCATCAAGGGTATGGTTGCTATTATTTCATTGTATTCAATTATTATATCATTCTCTATAAAAAAAATTAAAAAAAGAAATAAGTTATGTATTTCAGAGATTTAGAAAAAAAGGAAAAATGGGAGAATATTGATGATATCATTTATTAAAATCATTTTAAGGATCATGTACCATTTTAAAAATGGGGAAGGGTGGGGGTGGTTTTCTATTCCTATTTTTAGGGGTTATTAAATAAAGAGTTTCATATTCATTCACTTTATTATTCTTGCATTGTACTAAAGAGTACAACCTCCTTTATCTAGACATAAAATTATCAATCATTTTTCCACCAACCATATGATATAGAATTACTAGGAATATATTCTTCATGATTGAATTCATATTCATGTTTTTTATGTGTATATATGGGAATTATCTAAAGCCTATGGAAATAAAACATGTTTTTGGTGTTGAGAAAAACAACATAAATATCCTTGAGAGAAGAGAGAAATATTTTTCTTTAAAGGTAGGTAGGACATGAATTTTAGAACTAAGAATTGATTGAATATATTATTTTAATTTTTTTAGGATTTAGGTAATTTTTATCCATGTTTGGGGTATGATATATTACCTGATATGATAATTGAGATGTGTTGTCATTTATCATTTGGGATGTTTTTTTGACCTTGGTATTAGATGATTTCCATGGAGTGAAATGGTTAAGATTATGAGAGTGATGAATCAGATATTTTCGTACATTATTTACTGAAATAAAAAATTATTAAATCCAAAATACTAATATTATATGTGAATTTTTCACATTTTTATGTTTTTGATGTAATTTGTGCTTAATTTCAAAAGTGCTCAAATTTTTTGAACACTTTCTATTCTATAATTTATCCATAAACATGACTACACTAAAAAAAATTGTGAAATTACATTTCTTAATATTTCTGAAATATTTAGATTCATTTATTCATGATGTACAGAAACCTAAATCCAAGAATTAGAGGCCAAAAACATGCTCACAATTCAGGGCTGAAAAACAATGAACAGATTTGGACAGTTTTAATATTGAGCTTATATCTATTAGTGGGAAGGACCAATGAAGCATCAAGTAGACATGGAACTAGATAAATAATTAAATAACATCTTTAATTATGGTTTCCATTCTATATTATGCTAGATAAAAGGTCCTAATGGATTGTGCCTTTGGAGATTTAGAATATGGAAAACATCCTAGGAAGAATAAATTCTCATAATTCATTAGAAATACCACTCTCCAAACATGCCCATTGAATATGAAATTGTGTGGCTCAATAAAGGAGATATATTCGAACAAATTATAAGAACTAACTATAACATAGTTATGTAATTTAATGGGTCTACCTTGTTGATTCGTTAGGTGGAAGTATTTAAACCCA
The DNA here is from genome assembly GCA_963277665.1 of Viscum album. Lineage (NCBI taxonomy): Eukaryota > Viridiplantae > Streptophyta > Magnoliopsida > Santalales > Viscaceae > Viscum > Viscum album. The sequence continues at coordinate 37,570,505 of OY728143.1, forward strand.
CAAATTTCACCCCCTCTCCCTATAAAAAAATGTCTCCTCTCATTCTCATGGGGTTAGAAACTAGGGGTAGCCTATGTTATCCATTTATAGAATATTTTTAGTTTCTATAATTTCGTAATATTATTTATATTTCAATAAATTAAAGTCCTCATGCATACCATTTTCTTCCATTCATGTTATTTTATGTCTTCTCACCCGTATTTTCCCTTCTCAACTCTAACAAACATGGAGAACTAAACTCATATCTTGTTTAAGGGATGGAATGCTTCATTTATTGAGTAATTTTTTTATTTAATTTCATTATTTTTATTCTATTATGATAGTTTTTTAGATTTTTAAATTCATTTTGGTGATAGGTCACCTCATTTTCCCTATCATCTAAATTTTCCATCTTAGTCATAATTCTATATTCCATGTACTATCTAAGAAATGTATAAAGTGGAGTATGGGTTGGGTAGTGATGGTTAGTGAAGAGGTATCCTAGTGGAATTTAGGAAGATTATTTCCTTATATGAATATTTCTATGCATGTGTTAATCATTACAACAATGAGAAGGTGAGGTGTGAGAGGTCTTGATAAAAAAATTAAATTAAAAAAGAAGATTATATTATAACAATGACTTCAACCACACCATTGAATCCCAATAAAAATTTCCTTCCTTCATTATTATAACATAATTTTTACTTCATTTGATTTATATATTTTTAATATTTATATTTCATTATTTTATAAACCCCACATTTTTGTTAGTTAAGTTAGTTTTAATTAGTTATAATATAAATATTAATAATGTAAAAATATGTGTTTTGTGAGTGGAATCCTTGTGATCGACCCTAGTGTGTGTTGCTATAGAAAATTAATAGGTATATTATAATTTAATCAAATGTTGGTTCATGAAAAACAACTACAATCTAGAGTATACTCAATTGTAAGTAATTTTATTTTAGTAATAATTACTATGTTAGTTTTTGGATTAATATATATATATTCATTTTAAATTTTATATGATTCAGGTTATTTATATGTTTTAAGTGAATATATGATAAATGTATTTAATTATTTGGTAGACACCATCATGGGTTAAATTATATGGTATTGGGATAAATTTCTAATATTATATTGGAATTTTATTTATCTGTATTGGTTTTTTGGGTTTTGAATTTTGTCATAGATATTTTTTGAGGGGTCTTAATGTTAATTATTTATGTAATGTATTAGGTTCATCAATGGTGTTTATTTTCATAGGTTTTAGAGATTAATTGATTATATTTTATAACTTCTCCGAATATCGTTGTGTTAATTAAATATTAAATAAATAATAATTGATTTATCAATATTTTATGGATATTATGATATTTTAAATGTTATTTTTAGTACTTTAGTAATGAAAAACTCGTATTATAATATGATATAATCGGAAATTTATCGAAACCAAACCCCAATAATCAAATTGTGAATATAAAATTGAATGTAATAAATTAATTATATTTCATTGTGTTTATTATATTTAATGTAAATGATTAATAAAACATTACGAAAATGATCATGAAATGAAAATTTCACCAGTTTACATTCATTTCCAATGAATTAATGGTCTTTTCACCCAAATGATTTATTATTATTTTTTCATTAACTTTATAATGACCATTTTCTCTATCACACTACATAATTATTTGTAAATTATTTTTTCCTCAGTGTCTACATTATCACTACCCACTAATTTTCGTCAATTTAGACACCCATATATAATATATTCTCTAAAAACATTCTATTTATTATTCCATAATTATAATATATGGTTTGGTTAAACCTTTTTGAGATGTGTGTTTTTAAAATTAATTTTCAAATGAAAATATATTGAATAATAATATCAATTTAAAAAAAATAGATTTAATTTAATTAAGGGGGATAAAGTGAAAACCCAAAAATATATTTAAAAAGAATAATAATTTGGATAGATTTCATAACAATTTCCACCCAGCCTCACACGAACTATGATATATTAAAAAAATATTATAATTTAAATGAGAAATTGTCCTGAATTTTAGGGTATTAATTTGATTAACTAAATTATAAAATATATTTATAGTAGTCTCACTAAAAAAAATTGAATAACAGTTAGTAAATAAGCACTCAATATTTTTTGAAGTCATTTTATTATTCAAAAATGATTTTAATTAAATATTTTAATAAAAATTAAAATTTATTTATTCAACTTTTATAGAATTTATTTTTAAAAATAAATTTAATTTTTATTATTAGCAAATAAAAATTATATTAGGTGTGAGTGTTTAGTAGTTTTATGAAAAGAATGATTTTTTTATTGAATAGTGAATAATTATTTTAAAACAATCACTTATTTTCATTTAGAGGTCTCATTATTCATTTATTTGGATATTATTGCAATAAAAACATTCTTATAGTACCTGTAATATAATTAATAACATATGAATTTTCATTATTCATGATTTTGATATATGCTCATTTCAGTAATCATTTTTTTCTAAACTATTGTTCATTGAGATATTTGCATTTATATTAAAATTGATTTCTACTATAAAATTCAATTGAATCATGAAAAATGGGTCCGGTATTTTGAATTATGAGGTTCAAATTTTCTAAATATTTCAATTTTATTCTCATTATTAATAGTAATCAGAGTAAATATTGTCACCTAAATATCGGTAAATAGGGTAAATAATGTTAAAATTATTATGATATATACATAAAATAACAATAAAACGTTCCTTTAATCAACTGAATGACATGTAAATTTTTTGAATTTTTTAAATTTTCATACATTTTCTTTTAAAATGAAATATGTATAATTTAAGTAAATATAATGTAAATAATATCACTCTATTACTTTTAATATCTTTAATGTATTGTGATGGTTATAAAAAATATATGGTCAGTTATAAATGGTAATATATAAAATGTAATAGATTTTATCAGGGTAATCTATTTTTAATTCATAGATAGGAACAAAATACGTCAAACGATTAGTCAATGACAAAACAGTTCTTGTGCAAGAAGGTGAAGAATGAAGAATAATATTTTAAAAACATTAAAAATAATATTTTCTGAGTGATTTAAAGATTATAATAAATTTTAAGATAAATATAAAATATTATTTATTTATAAAATTTTTTATATTTTAAATCTATTTTTGTTAGTTTATTTTAGTGTCAAATTATGTGAATTGTTCTTTAATTGAAATTAATTGTATTTTATTCTAGATAATAATTTATACAATTATGGAAAAATAATAAATTTATTATCAAAAAAGTATTAACAATTATAATGGACATAAAATTTCATCACTTGAATATTTATGAGATAATTTTCACTATATAATAAAAAATCCTTTAATATTGAAAAATTCATTAATGGGGTCAAGGAAAAATAGGTAAAATAATAGATTAATCCAATTGTGAAGGTCTAAAATTATATCAAAATGTATTAATTTTTTTGTGGGAATTTATTTTAACACCATATAATCTGTATCTTTAAATAAATGTTATCTTGGGTCTATTTTTCATTAAATACAACCATTTAACAATATAACCTCTAATACATTTAAATAAATGACATTAATGATATTTTTAAAAAATAAATTAATTGTATATTTAAAAAATGAAAATATATTATAATAATCCAAATGAACTAGATAATGTATAAAATATCAACCATGTTCAATTTATTAGTTACATTCCTTTTTATGGAAAAATTTATCAAACTAAATGAGTACAAAACCCTGATATTGTGGTCGTTGTTAAATGGGTAATAGTGAAGTTAAAACAAAGAGAAGATGTCAAACATATCACTTAAACATGTAAAAATTATATTTTATGAGTGTATTTGGAATCATACTCACCATATAATATAACTATATAAATTTTCCACTATATGAGCATAAAAATTAATTTCTATTAATTTAATACTTTTCATAATTCCAATAGAACCCCTCTCCTCACATATAAATTGGAAGCTATTTTTCTATCTCCCTCACACCAATTGATCAATCTAGATTGAAAAAATCATAGAGAATTATCTAATAGTATTCTCTATTAATTAATATGTGGTGTTGGAAGTTTTAAAATAATATTTTAAGGGTTCTTAATAAGGGATCAAAATGAAGTCTACAAAAGAAGTGGTTATCATCTTTACCGACTCTTTCAAATTTATTTCCTCTTTTAAATCCACTATATATATTGTACCGATAATAAAGTATTTTTATTAAATATCATAAATATACATATATATTATTATAATTATTATTATGGTACAAACATTTGAAATTTATTTGTAACCATAATAAATTGGAAGACTTTCCTCATCCGTATATAGAGCTTTCACCCTCCACGTAACTGTGAAAATTATGTTTTAATCACCATTTTTTAATCATTATAAATATTGAAATAATTAATATATATGATAATTTTGAATTAAATATTATTATATATTTATTAAATAGTATCTATAATCATAACATCTAATCTGTTGGAAAAGGATAACAACAATCGTGCACACATATGTAATACCACCTACATAACAGGACGTGATATGTTATTTTTTTATCATTAAATTGATATTAATGTAGAAATATTTACTGATATATATATATGTGTGATATATATTAAATTATAATGGGTCTTAAGGTGATTTATTATTTACATTTCTTTCATTCTATTCATCAAAATGAAAAAAACAACATTCATTCACACATACAACCGACCGTCTCATTGAAAGGTGTAATTAATTTTTCTATCTAAAATTTTATTGATGAATTTAAATATATACATAATGAATATACAATATATTTATATCATGATTCACATTGTTGAAAATTTTTCACAATGATCAATGTACAAGGACCATAACTACAGAAATGATATTCTAAAGAAAAATGTAAGCGTTTGCACCATAAAATAATGAATTTAAAGAAATTACTAATTAATTAGAGAGATAAAATGTTAAATATTGATTATATAATATATTTTGAGTATTAAAGTAATATTTATGGAGTTATAATTAATTGTCATTTATTATAAAATAGGTTTGAAGTCTTTTAAATTAAGTCAACATGAGGTAAGGTATTTCTTATCTCACATTTATTTATGCAAAACACTTTCCATTATCCCCAATTATTTGTTTTGTGTTATTTAAATACATCCCATGAATGTAATTTATTATTACCCACCTATAAATTATCTGTATATTAATATCCATCTACGTTTATCTCCTTTATTATTTTTTTATTCAAAAGAGTCTAATGTGATAAAGGATTTGTGTTTCATTCACTATTAAAATGAGACTTTTTATGGTTTATTTTCAATTGTTGAAAATTGTAAAAGTGATTCATGATAAATCCCATTCACCTTCTTCATCTTTGTTATTTTATGATAATAAATTTTTTCATTTCATATTACTCACATTAAGTCCTCAAGACACTGGATAAATGATATTATGTATAACCAACCTAATGAGACTCCTCCATTAAAAATATGTTTTCTTCCATATCAAGGCCTTATAAAAAATTAAAAAAATCTATTTATATTATTATATGATTGTTAATATTCATTTTTACCCATTATTACTTTTTTATGAAATTGTTTAGAAGTAATACTCTTTTCATTTTCTGAATGAGATAATTTTGATTTCATTCTCGAAAATATGAAAGGAATATTTTTCATAACATCCAAGAAAAAAAGAATTCCCACCATCAGGACCAAAAAATTATTTGACTCTTGGTTTTTTGTTTCCATGTTTCTATTAGAAACCATAATTATTTAGAAAATTGTATATATTAATTTTTGTTGGTCGGATTGAGTATTTCATGAGAAGGTAATTTAAGTACCCAATAAATATTTTTGATAGAAATGAGTTTAAATGGAAATTGTCTAATTAATTTCGAAAACTCCAAGTTAGAAAAAATAGTAGATTGATATAAATCATGGTTTGTTAAAATAATTATCAATGATTCATTTGGTCTTATTTAAAATAATATATAATATTAAATTAACCATTGAAACCAATTTAATTAATAAAAATATTATATAAATAATAATTAAGGTTAAGTATAATGTTTATAGTTTTTATTTTAGTTTAATAAATATCTATTTTCAAAATGTTGAAATAAATTTATAAAAAAAGAATGTGGAAAATGAATACAAGAGGTTTAGTCTCATGTTGAAACATAGATCTCTTGACATTAAATAATATAATGCTATTTAGTTTATATAAATATAATCATTAACAAAAAACATAGATCATATATATAATAGTATGAAAACTATACATGACACATAGGGACCTCATCCATATTAGTTTTTGGAGACATGAGTAAAATGTATTTTAGAATATACCTATGTATCTTCCAATTTAAACAGAAAAACTATGTGTGGGTATGTGTGGATATAAAAAGAATTTACTCAACAATCATTGTGCATTGATAAATGAACAAGTATTTAAAATAAATAAATAAATATATATATAATATTTTTGCATTGTATTATAATCTATGCATCTCATAACTCCATGAGTGTAATTTGAAACGTGGCTTGAGTCAGTTTTATGAATTTTTTTTGTATAAAAAATCTTGGTAAATTATATCTAAAATGACTATACGATATGGATTTAAATTATGATTTAATATCACATTAGTGTTCATGAAAGATGAATCATGTAGGCTCTGTTTAGGTTCTTTCAATATAACTCATCTTACATTGCATGTCTGTATATCATTCCTATTCAGAACATATTTTACATCACAGGAAGGAGTCTGCTTCAACATTCATCAAAAGGAATGAAATAGAATTAGCCAATTTCAAATCTACTAGTACTACAAGTCTTATAATAACATTAATTCATATCTGTATAACATTTGATGAAAAGTCATTAAAATAATATTTGGAATTAAATTCAATAAAATATCCACCATAATATTTAATTCAAAATAAATAGAATAATTTCATTAAGTCATAAGAAGCGTTTCATAGGTCGGGTAATTTCATGATCTGGTGGTGAGACACAAAATAAATGTTTTTGAGTCTAGAAGTGATAGATCTGGGGATGATTCTATTTAGTGGTGACTCATTTTGTTGTTGAGTCAGAGTAGTGGTAAGACATTATTGGTGGTGATACATAAGTGATGTCGAGACAATGGTGAATGTGAGTCCTTCTCGAACATGACCTTTTATTAAAATGTATACTATATTATAAAATTCTATCCTTAAATATAAATCTCATTAATATCAAAATTTATATGATTTTTTGATCATTAAAACATGGAGGGAAACAATATCCCCTTTTATGATGATAAAAAATCGTTGAATTTTATATACATGGTATCAAATATAAATTATGACATCATTCATAAATAATATAAAAAGGGTATCATGTAATTTAAGTATGTGTTATCAAACATAAATAAGGGACACACTATATTAATGGAATTGAAATAGAATAGTATCAAAGAAAAATTATACACATATTGTATTTCTGATATATCAATGTAATATCATAATGGCATCAATAGAATAAAAATATATTATACATTATATTTACCCCCTTTTTGGATAACCAAAATGATTACAATAAATCAGGAAACGAATAAATAAATATTATATGAATAATTTATTTTCCATTAGGTAAATAATACATGTTTAGAAACAAAAAATATGATACAATAAGAAATTTTCCCCAAAAAAAATTAAAAAAACCCCATCAAATAGAACAAATCTTATCATAAACCATCGTTGGGTATAAATGAATGTTCATGTGTTTATTTTCTATTGTCCTTGTTTATGGAATTATTATTAACAATGTATACTGAAGGAACTGTGTGAAAACTATTGTAATATTAGTAATAATATGAGTTTCCCTGATGATAATGGGATTGAGGTGTTATACTAATTCTCTAGGAGATAAATAGAATAGTTCGAAATTAGCTAGCAATGGTACATGAAGATTTATGGTAACATCACGATTCATGTACCCTGGATCTGTTATAGGAGATGTTAATTGAGAAGTAACATGAATTGTTTCTTGAGCCACTACTGTAGTTCTATACACATTCATAAATGTATTCATAAGATTTACTAAATCCATGATTATGTTTACACCTCTCTCTAGTGAACTAAATAAATATTTCTTCTCTTCTATAAAACACTAAATCAATAATTTCATTAGCTTTAATTGGTTTACTGGAGGAATGCACATATTCTCAACAAGATAATTAATATGATCATTTTCCTTATGCTTGGTAAAAATTCTGCACCGATAGTACTTGATAGATTTTGTGATAGTATTTCTATTAAGATTCATGTACTTAACTTACTATTTATCTAATATGAATTCATGATCACTTTTAAATAAGATGTTTATTAATATCTTCAGAGGGTGGTCAAGAACAACACTCTAAGAACCTCTATGATCGTACCCCAAAATAGTTATAAGTTTTCTAATATATAAAACACAAGGTGGATAATTGGAACCTGAATCCATACAAGTAATTTAGTACCACGGTTTTAGGTACTTGTCATTTGGTTATAATTTTTTTATTTGTTTAATGTGAATGGGATGAGTTGGGAAGAGATTGGGAGAGTTTGGAATCGTTTCGAATGAGTTTGGAGGCTTTGCATAGGGAGCACAGTTTGAGCTCAGTTAGGGGAAATCCAGCACATGCTCCTGGAAACCGTGCATGGGGAGACACTAGGCTTCGAACTGCCTGGGCATGGTTTTCCAAACCCTACTAGGCAGCAGTGCGGAACATTTCTCTTGAGGCAGTAGTGTCAGCACGGTTAGGACACAACATTCCAAACCATGCGGGATAAACGTGCAACCACTGAAAATAAAATTTCAAAACCTGACATCACTCAGGATTTCCACATTCCTCTCCAAATCCCCTCCCAATCAATCCTCACTTGGGATTTTGGGTCCTTAGGGGTTGAAGGTGATCTTCTACTGCTTCTTGAAGCGATTCAATGTGGTTTCATGGTGGATTGAAGGTGGGTTCTCCCACATATGTCTCTCATCATGATTTTTCATGTGGGTTCCTCTAGATCCATAACTCCCTCTTTATTATTTTTCTAGATCTACACTTGTTGTGTGTAGATCAAGGGTTTTGGTTTTCTTGTATTATGATTTTAATGCTTGTGATGGTTAGGGAAGGGGGTCTTGAGAGGTTTCGGTGATGCATTTGCTAGATTTGATGTGCAGGTGATTGTGGGTAGATTTCTTGGGAACCATAAAGGTAGGTGGATTCTCTCTCGACCCCACTTGGTTAGATCTAGTGGTGTTTTATTACTATTAATTTTTTGTTCTTGATAGTATATGTGATTGTTGTGAAAAAATGGTTGGAAATCCCTTTGGGGATGTTTTGGGGATTTTTCAGGAAAGAAGGGGTTTTATGTTGAAATTCTATTGTTGTGTATATTAAAATAGAGATTTAAAATGGGTTGTTGAGATTGATTTAGGAAAATGGATGATGTAAAATGGTTTTCAATAACGATTTTTTTACTGAAATATGGTTTGGCATGGAAAATGGGTTTCAATAATTGGACGATTTATTGAAGTGGATTGGTATGCGATGGATTTGGTTAATTGAATGTTTTTGTGACTTTGGGGGGTCATATGCTTGTTTATGGCTTGATGGATATGTTGTGTGGATGTGGAGATAAGTAACACTACAAAAAGGGGATGGATAGAGGATGGAAGGGCCACCATAAAAGGATAAGTGGACTGGAAGAGCCACTAGTTTTGAAGTGGTGAATGGGTTAGACAGAAGCTCCACCATATGGTTGTGGTCGGGAAGTGCCACTAGGTGTGAAAGGGTGAACGGGTTGGACAGAAGCTCTACCATTTTGTTGATTTGGTAGTTTTTTATGCATTTCTTTGTAAGTTATAATTTTTTTGTGCTTGCGTGTGAATGATGAAATGGCTTGGGTCATGTTTGTTTGGATTTCCCTAGGTTTCTTGGGTCAGATGTGATGGCTTGGTAAAGGAATGTTTTACTTATGGAAATTTTTATACTTGTTATTATTATTTATAAATTGTTTTATATAAATTTTCTATCATTTTTATCCCAGTGGCGTGTGTATGGAAGTCATTTGGGGAAAACCCACTACGTTTTAGTACTCACCCCCTAATTTGGCACGTCGGTGTCTTTGCAGATGTTGTGTACCTAGACATGGGAAAAGGTAAGGAATCACCATCCTTTAGTGGAGCATCGTGGTCTATGGATGGAGCTTGGATCATGGTGTGTGGATCTTGGTGTAGATCTATGGTGGTATCATGGCATGTGGTGCTTTGTTGTTTGTCTTCTACATAGTACTCCGATAATGTGTTGTATGTTTTAGTTTTGGGATGTATTGTGGAACATTTGGTTGTATTTTGGGAATTCATGTTGGAATGTTTTATGGAAACACATCGTAGAGTTGTGGTTGATGGATGGTTTGCTTGGTTTTGTCTTAAGGGAAAATTGTTCCCCAATTTGATTTTGAAACCCTCGAAATTTATTGCCAGCATTGGGAATCTTGGGAACGTCACTTAAGGACAAGTATCCCTTACCGCTTCCTAAAGCCAATGAGGTAGGGGCAGGGTGTTACAAGTGGTATCAGTATGTTCAGCCCTCATATTTCAAGTGTGAGCAGTTGTTCGGTCGCCTTGGCTCATTGGATTTGGAGTTGACATTCTTTATGGTATATTCCATGATTTGGGAAGGTAGTAAGGCATAAGAATGTCAGAAATTGGTATATATAGCATTAAAGGACGTATCTAGCACTATTAAGTTGAAATTCATGTTACCATGAAGTTGGGTACATAAGTGTTTTGGAGACACTTGTAGGCATTGGAAATCTCATTTTCGTGGGTATAGACAATGAGATGTGCATGGAATATAAGGTAGAAATGACTTCCCTCTAGGATTCATATTTCATTGGGGTATAATGATTTATGGTGTGATATGAATTTGGGAAATTGTAATGTGAATAAATTGTTATTTTGAAAATGGTTCGGTTTTCAAAATGGTGATACATGGAAATTGTGAACATAGGGAAAGCCTTGCGTGACAGTGTTGTGTAATGTGACGAGAAATGGGAATTCATAATGTCTATGGAAGTGAGACTCATGGTTGTTTGTTTTCTGTTGATAGAAATGGAACCGGGTTGGTCTTGTATAGACCAACCAGAGGAGGCTCCTGAGAATACGGTAGCACTTGAGCCTCAAGTGAACCAGGAGCTAGTGCAGAGCATAGTGCAGGCTTTCCATGATGTAGAAAGTGGAAATAAAATCGATTAACCAAGGAATATGGATCATGCGGTCAGTTTCAAAATATGAATCCACCCATCATTAGGGGTGATTCAAAGCCTGGTAGGGAATAAGCATAGTTGAATAGAATGAAAAATATTTTTGACTTCATGGGAACACCGGTAGAGTTAAAAGTATAGTTGTCCACATATATGTAGGAATATCATACCCTTCAGTGGGGGGAGTTAGTAGTCCATGCGGGGAGGCACCAGGGTGTGACGTGGGAAGGCTTTTAGGAATTGTTTAATAAAAAATTCTACCCACATACGTTCAAAATTCAGCGTACGACTGATTTCTTTAGTTTGAAGAAATAGATTATGTCTGTAACAAAGTATGCTGCTATGTTAATGAACTTAGTGAAGTTTGCGACCGAGGTTTTGGGTAGCACGTCATTGAAGAAAATGATATTTGAAGTGTGGTTAAGGGATGAAATCTGTTCAAAGATAGTAGTACTGTGTATAGATGATTACAAAGTGATGGTGAATAAAGCCTTAGTGGCTGAGCGGGATCTATTTAGTGCTCCGAGTGGAGGAAGCTTAGTGGTACCCATAAGGAATAGTGGAAACTCTAACACTGGGTTCAAGAGGAGGAGGGACACTTATTCCCAGGGTGGGAGTATGGCACATAATCTGACGGTAGGATCAGCGAATCTTCATACGAAGCCCTAGAGAAAACGAGGATGTTTTCAGTGTGGTTAGATGAGCCACATAAAGCGAGATTGTACGACACAACCTCAACCATGTCGTAATTGTAAGAAGATAGTGCATTTGTAGCATTATTGTTAGAATGCTCCGAGGTCGGGTGCGCGTGATACTACTCAAGGATCGCAGACATCATATGATTCGATGGGCCAGGGATATCAGCACACCCCTCGTCAGCAGACTAAAGTGGGTCATGGTGATTCTCGGAATACCATGACGCCTCAACATGTCAATAAAGAGTAGTGCGTGAAAAAAAAACATGTGTTTTGAGCTGAGAAGGATGTTGTGGATGATCAGTTGGGACCATCCACAGTGTGAGGTACTATTAATTTAAATTCTACCCTGATGAAAGTGTTGTTTGATACATGTGCTTCAAACTCTTTTATTACTACACGTGTGGTTGATTTCCTTGGATTAAGGGTAGAAATTAAGTCCTCAGTTTTAAAACATCAAACTCCTCTGGGTAGAAGAGAGTGTCGAGACTTCTTTTGTAGAGCATGTTGTATCATTGTGGGTGAGGTTGAGATAATGAGGAATTTCTCAATGCTTTGATGGATGGGTATGGTGTAATGCTGGGAATGGATTTTCTGGTGGCTTTTAAGGCCCACATCAACTTTGATGAGTCAACAATGGATTTTACGACACACGATGGTGTTAGACATGTCCTTACAGAAGAGAGGCATTAAAGGAAAGGTGAAATGGATTTTTGGCACCAGTAGTAGGCAAGTTATCATATCAATTGGCATTTTTGTCATTGGAATCAGTAAAGGTTGATGAGAAGAGTGTTGTTTCAGGAGTGGTGGATCAGTTTATGGATATTTTTTCAGAATAATTCTCTGGGTTACCTCCCATAAGAGAAGTGTAGTTTATGATTGATCTATTTCTAGGGACCAGTCTGATCTCCCTTCTATCATATCAGATGGCCCCTAGTGAATTTCAGGAATTTGAAGTACAGTTGGAAGAGTTAGAAAACAAAGGGTTTATCCGGACTAGAAAATCCCCATGGGTAGTGCCAGTGTTGTTTGTGAATAAGGTGGATGGAAATATGGGGCTCTGTATTGATTATCATAAGACTTAACCGAGTTACGATAAATAATAGATATCCACTTCCACGAATTGATGATTTGTTCATCCAGTTGAGGGGATCCCGCTGGTTCTCCAAGATCAAACTAAGGTTGATATATCATCCATTGTGGGTGATGAAGGACTCTATTATTAAAATAGCTTTCAGAAGTAGACATGGAGATTTTGAATATATGGATGTGCCCTTTGGTCTAACAAACTCGCCAGCAGTGTTTATGGAATTGATGAATCAGATCAGAGATATCTGTATTCATTTATGGTGGTGTTTGAAAATGTTATTCTGGTGTATTCAAATACAAGGGAAGAGCATGATTAACACTTCGAGACAGTTCTAGGGATATTGAGGGATCATCGGTTGTATGCCAAATTGGTTAAGTGTGACTTTTGTATAAAGGAAGTTTGTTTTATTGGTCATTTGATTTCTAAAAGGGGTGTTTCCATGGATCTAGAAAATATTGATGTTTTTATCTCGTGTCAACCGCCAAAGAATGTGTTTGAGATATGGAGTTTCCTTGGTCCAGTTGGGTATTATCGGCATTTTATTTGTGATTTTTCACGTTTGGCTTCGCCGATGATAAATTTGACAAGAATGAATGTTCCATTCTAGTGGAATGAACAATATTAGTAGCATTACAAAGAGTTAAAGAGTCTCCTTTCATCAGCACCAATCTTGGTTTTTCTAGAACTATGAAAAAGGGTGTGTGGTGTATTGTGATGCATCAGGATCAGGGTTGGGGTGCATTCCCAGGATAGGGAATCATGTGGTTACATATGGATCACAGAAGTTGAGAATCCATGAGAAGAACTACCCAACCCATGATTTGGAATTGGCAGTAGGGGTTCATGCTTTGAAAGTGTGGTGTCATTATCTCTTCGGTGAGAAATTCACGGTATAAATAGATCATAAGAGATTGAAGCACATTTTCTCACAATGGGATTTAAACAAGAGGCAATGGAGAAGGGTGGAATATCTCCAGATGTTTGATTTTGACTTAATTTTCATACCATGTAAGGGAAATTTTGTGGCTGATGCATTATGTAGGAAATCATATGCTCAGATGGTGAAACATACATCAGACCAGTGGTAGTTGATGTCGGTTATAGTCGATATGCGGTTGGAATGTGAGTATCATGGTGATAGAGTGGTCTTCTTTCTGGTTTTGTTGATTCTTGACATTGATGTCTTGGTTAAAGAGGCACATATATCTGATACTGAGTGAGTGACCATGGGGTCAAGACTCAATGGTGGGGAGACCATTGAGGGTTGACAAATGAATGGAGATTCAGTTTTGTTTTTTTAGAATTGGATTGTTTTACCATTTTCTTTTCAGGATGATCTTTTATGGGTGTATCATCATTCTAGGTGGATTTTTCATCATGGAATTCTGAAATTGTATAATGTGTTGAAATCGTAGTTCTGGTGGGTTGGTATGAAAGGTAGAGTGGTAGAGTTTGTTCTGAGACTCTTGACTTGTCAGTAGGTCAAGGCAGAGCATTAGAGGCCAGCAGGAATGTTGCAGTCTTTACCAATCCATGTTTGGATGTGGGAGCAAATAGTGATGGATTTTGTCACAGTTCTCCCATGAATGTTCAGAAATCATAAGCCATTTGTGTGATAGTGTATCAGCTAACGAAGTAGACCCATTTCAATCTAATTTGTGATTCTCATAAAGTGGAGGATTTGTCAAAAATCTATATTCTGGAGGTGTTAAAGAGGAATGGTGTTCCAGTTTCAATTGTATCCGATAGAGATCTGAGGTTTACGTCTCGTTTCTAGAAATCCTTACTGCAATCCATTGGAACGAATTTGACCATGAGTACAACGTATCACCCTCATACAAATGGTCAATCCGAGAGGACGATACAAGCTATGGAGGATATATTTCGGGCTTGTGTTATGATTTTTGGTGGCTCGTGGGAGGATAACTTGTCGTTGGTTGAGTTCTCAGACATTAACAATTATCAGGAATCCATACATATGGCTCCGTTTGAAGTGATGCATGGGTAGCCGTGTCATTCTCCACTATGTTGGGATGAAACAAGTGAGTCCTCGATGGTTGGACCATGTAACACCCCAAGATTTTATAAGATATATTCTTCTTAATTTCTTTCATATCTTCTATTGTACGCTACAACAAGATTATCTTGTTCTATACGCAACACCGTATTAACTTGCAGTATACGCAACACTAATCTTGGATCGTGTTAAAAACAATTTCAAGATTGTTTGATAGTAATTATTCAATGAAATGTTGAGTGTATATATACATATATATTCAATGTATAAATGAAATATGGTTGGATTTTATTACACTCAACAACAAAGGAATCTTTCACTAAACACAACCCTGACTTGGCTTGTGTTACACGAAATCACGACCTTCCTCGATAGCGTGTGTTGCACGCAATACCGGGTTTCAGTAAACAACTATATATTATTATAATATTATTATTATCTAGCAGTTATGAATAATATTAAATAAATTTGGAATTTTATAACATTATTATTAATCTTACACATTTTCTATAACATGTTATAAGAACAAAATAATTTTTTCCGATAAAAAATTTATTTTTAAGAAAATGCAGTTTTACCGCCTTTTGATGGCGCACCCACATTAAATCTAGTTTTTGAAATTTTTATAAGTTCAATTTGACAAAATTTAATTATTCTTTTGAATCAGGATATTAAAATTTACTTTGGATAAATTTTTTGTATTATTCTGATAACATTCTATTTTAATGAATAGTAAAAAACGCTATATTTTAATTAAAAACAACTTTTTTCATCGTAATAATTTATATGGTTAAATTATAATATTGAATGGTTTTAATGTATAAATAGAATATTTTTTTACCATTTAATATAATGTATTTAATTATCATTTATTTTACATTGAATTCATAGGGAAAATCATTTCAATCTTTTGCAATGTTTTAACTTTTAAAACTCATTTTCTTAATAGCGGGATTAATTTTAAATTAATCACTGAAAATTATTTGTTTTGAATTAGGAAAAATGGATTCCATATTTGGAATTAGTAGGTCTAAATTATGTTAATATGCTACTTTTTATTTTTGGGAACTATGAATAGTAAATAAGGTAAATTTATTTTTACCGTAGTTAAAGGTAAATCGGTTAATTGAGGGAAAATATAATATTATAAAATTACCCTAACACATGTATTAATATAATTTTATGATTAAGTTTGGTCCTATGACATATTTTAGTCGAAATGGAATCCATTGTAACCCACTTGTATTTGATTATGACATTTAGTTTACTTTATTTAAAAGAAAGTGAAATAGGTCTCACTCAAACATTAATAATTAAAGTATTTTTAATATAAGGTTATAAAGAATATAAATTCGGTTATAAATACTCATTGGAAAGATAAAATATTTCTCTTTATAATGGTAATTTATTTGTAATTTTTAAGCGTTATTTAATTACCTTATTATCTTATACATTAATGATGCAGAAATTATTTATTTAGTGAGAAATCAATAATATAGTTTTTATTGAAATAATAATGCATATCAAAAGGCCCAAAAATCTGACCAAAACTTAATGGTAGTATATATATAAACCCTAATCATCCACTGGTAGAATTTCTGACCATTTCGATCCTTATAAATTCGATTATGACACATTATATTATTTTATTTTAAATGTTTCCAAAGATGATACCTTCATAATTTAATAAATATATACAATTTACATGTTGTGATTTTAAGATTATAAATTCGATTATATGTATTATTATTAATTCTATGAGGTTTATCATTATCATAGGATTTTATTTTTAATTTTTTTGCAACAAATAAGTATATTAAATAATTATACAAAAATAATGTACAAATGATATAATTAAGAGATAAACCAAATAAATGGTTTTAAAAATATTAAAATAAATATTATATAAACTATTTAATGTGATATACGAATTTTATAGACAAATATGACATGTTATAAATCTATTAAATATTTTGGATAGAACATATCATCTGTTTAGATTTTATTAAAATTAAAATAAATGAGTAGTGTAAAAATTGACACTATTGTTATTTTATAAAAATAACATATTAAAAACTGTTTAAAAGACACAAAAATATTTAAAAATTCTAAAGTGAAATTTATATTGTCCAAAATGTCATAAAGTATCCAATTATGGACAATTCACAACACATAAGTAATTGTTTATAACAATTTAAAAATTATAATCTTATTATCACAAATAAAATTAAATAGATTAAATAAGGATAAATCATGTTGATAATGTTTAACATAAATTCACAACTTTTCTAAATTTTATTGGTTGTTGAGATTACAACCCTATATCATCTAAGATTCGTATTTGAGTCATTTTGGAGGTTTTTAAGTGGGGTTAGAATATATTATAAATTAATATTTCTTATAATTCCAAAGGTTCCCCTCTCCTCCCTTATAAAAGGGAACCATAACCCCTATAATCTATACACAACATTGAGCCTTCAAGATAGGCCAAACCCTACTCATTTCCATTATAATCATCCCTAGATATATTCTAGAGGTCCTTCTCTTCTTCAATGATCAATCATAGTTCCCTAAGAGGAGGTTTCACTCGAAGAAGAGGTAATACCAGTTACCGATTCTTACAAATTTATTTCTTCTTCTTCTTCTACTTTAGTTGTTTCATTATGAAGTAATAACATCAGTATCACTAATATAATGATATGTTATTATATATATAAAACACCACTATTTCACCTTCTATCCATCCTACAGAAAACGAAATCACCGCGTGTGCGTACGTATGGAATACCATCTCCACGTCGTGGTGTAATCTGTTTTCCACCACCACCTTACTAGGATGGGTAAAATGGTGTAAATAAATAACTATATATGATTATTGTAAAGTGATAATGATTATGAAATATTATACAAACACTTAAATATAATTCCATGATCATGGGAATGATATCATCGTTCGTGCCTACGTACGGACTACCATCTCCACGAACGCGATGAGATTCATTTTCCATGATTAACCATTAAAGTATGATTATAAAGTATATTATAATAAATAATAATGAATGATATTACATAATAATGATACTTTATTTATGAACATATATTTTTCATTTACTTAATTCCATTTAATTCAATAAGTAAATGAAAACTCCATTCATGCGTACTTACAGCCTACCGTCTCCATGAACGGTGTATTTCATTCCCTTTATCGATCTATTATGTATATTCGGAATATATATTATATATAAATCATGTTTTATATTATGGAATTATCTAAACATGATCTACGTAATCATATTAATAATTACAAGTCAAAACATGGACGATAAATGAAATGATTTTACCCAAAACACTACTTTAACATGAATTTACAAAAGAACGGGTAATATAAAGTCATAAGTGAACCATATATGATATCATAATAATGAATATTATTCTGTAATAATTCAATGAAATTATTTAAAAAATTATAAAGGAGGTTCAGATACATACAAAGCATATCGGACCTAAGGTGATGGATAATGTTGCAATCTCAATTGTTTTCTATCCGAGTTTGGTTATACGTAAGTATTTACTGGGGTTATATTTATCATCCATGTCCAAGATTTATAAAAATGTTTTCATGTATGTTTAAAGTACTTTTTACCCATTTTTGAATTTTACAACATGGTATGTAAGGAATATTTCTTTTGTTTACCATACGAGGTACTTTTTGACTTTTCCGGAAAAAGTACGGGATGAATGTCTTTTTAACTTATACGGCATGAACAGATATTTACGGTTTTACAACACCTTATTTTCATGAAGCTTACTATACAGGATTTCATGTCTATTAAAAAAACTTTTCTTTTAAAATATTCATGGAATTATGTGAAAAGAAAATTATTTTTTAGAAGAAAGGATATTTTCCTCAAGAATTCTTTTCAAGTGTTTTATCAAAACCATTTTCAATCTAAGATGAAATTATTTCATATGTGTATGTTTATAGTATAATGTCTCTATTTCTTACATTGTTTCACCTTTCTTATGATGAAATGATATCCATTTTTTTGTATGAATTATGTTATGATGGGATGATGTTTTTGAAACCCATTTTATACTTTGGGTAATGATGAATGATTAATGTTTATGTTGTAGAACAAGTAAGAATGATTTAATTATGAGATTAGTGGGACCTATATCTCCCTCCAATGCATTGGGTAAATATTTATATCTCATGAGAAAGACATGGTTGGAATGGTAAGTTAATCCAGTTTAGTGATACAACACTAGAATGAGGAGTGAACTCGATTCAGAAATGGTCTTTTTCCACTAAGATGGTCTTGGAAGCAATGTCTTGGATAATATAGAAATCATAACATTTGCATAATGGTTTCCACAATTACATATTTTATTCACATCTTATTCTATCATTATTGATGTTCCTTTATGATATATTCCTTAATTACTTCCATGATTTATGTCTTTGCTCAAGATTTTGATGTTTAGATTTTATGTTCATGTTTTTGACTTCAAATGTTTATGGATTGATTTATGTTCTCTATGTTTAGCCTTACTAAGAATTTGAGCTCACCCTTTTTATGTTTTCTTTTCCCTAGATTAAAAGGAATGGTTTTAGGTAAGAAAACGAAAAAGGGAAGTACTTTATGGGAGATTTTGAAGATCTTTCACCATGATAAGAAGATTACGTTTCGTGTTTCTAAATACACTAAACTAATACGGTCTTTGGGCGTCTATTTTTGTCATGTGTTAAGTATTCCGAAAAAATAATGTAATTTCCATTTATGTCAAGATTTGGGTCTCTACAGTTGGTATCAAAGCGAAGGTTTAGTTAACCTTTGGAAACTATGATGCGAAAACTTTAGTGAAATCTCTAGAGACATTTCTAAGGTATGTCTAGGGATGTACCTAAGGATAAGAATACATATAGGTTATACTCCTAGAATTATGGAAACAATCTTAGAATTTAACCTAAGATGATATATATTGATGGTACTAGCCATTGATTATGATTTTTTCCTCTCACACTATTCTTTTTGGATTTTAGAAAATGTTTGGAAATAAGAAGATTCACGATAATAGAGGATATGATGGTCAATAGAATGATATTTTCCATGAGCAACCAAATGAAACGGTATTTGGTAGTCTAAACATCGTTATTATGAATAATTAAAAATCTCATAATATGACCAATAATCTCAACTTTGGTAAGTTTCCCGACTCACCTAATAAGATAAATATGGAGTTCCATGATGATTATAGAGGACAGAAAGTTCAAATTCTCTCATGTAAATCATGTGGGAAGAGGAATCAAGGAGAATGTTTCAAAGGAATTGGAAGATTCTTTGGGTGTGAAAAAGAAGGGAAAAAATTCAGTAAGTGCAAATGAAAAGGTTTTGTTAACACCATGGATAAGGATAATGGTATTACTATGACATCAAAAATGATTAACTGTTTTAAATGTGGAATGTATGGCCATTATTCAAACCAATTCCCTAGGGGAAAATCTAATTAATAGAATCAACATGGTCATATGGGTAGTATTTATGTGGATGATGATGATGAGACTACAAATGATATATGAGATAAAAGAAGTGTTGAAGCATGGTCAATGGTTTAAGAAGGTAGTAGAATGATTGTATGTTTTTGAAGAGTTATTTTCTATAGGTAATTTAATGGTCCTATGGTATAAATAAACATCTAAGGATTGTTACAATATTTTTTTTATAAAGTATTTGACTGTATATCTTCAATGGTACTGGTAACCATGAAAGGTTATTCAGATATTTTGGGAAATATGATGATATGCGCATAATGAAAGGATAAAGAGAAAATGAAATTTTGATAGTATTCATGAGCTCATGACTGATATAAAGACAAATTGATATCATGGTTTGAGTATATAGAGATTTTGGGATTTTGGTATGTGGAATGAGTTAACTTTTTAAAGCGTTCATGTTATCGCTAATGTTCTATGGTAATTCATGTTTCAAAAGAATACATGATTAAGGTATTAACATGTTTGGAATATGACCAACAAGATATATCTTATGATATATGGGAGATAAATGATGGTATTCACATGTTTGGTATATGACATCTCTAGTAATGATTTTATTTATACTATGAGATTGGACAGATGTATTTTGGATAAGAATAATGATTGTAATGGATTATGTTGGACATAAGAGAGTATTATTTAAGGATAGAACTTGTTTTTCAATATTATTTCTGGAATAGTTTTAGAAAAAGGACAACCCATAGGATGAGTGAAAAATCATCGTCTCGGAAAAGGCTGTGGGAATCAAACCCACAGTTGATGTGCGGAATGCCTTTATCGCCTACCACTGGCCTAAATGATGTCCCTGGTTAGTAAACACAAGTGTTATTTTATTAATTGCAATAATAGATGAAGTATAAGTCCATTTTTTGAAGGATATACGATTAATCTCACCATAGATGGACTTATGTATATAACTATTGCTAACCTTTTGTTTGAGATAGATGGAATGACCCATCATTCTATCACATGATCTGCTAGCACTTCACGAAAGGCCAATTCAACTTCATTTCATTAAGAGAGTATGTGTAAACTGGTCATGGTACGAAAAATGGTGATATTATATCGAAATAATGTAAGTATTGATTCTAATTAAAAATCATCAACTTTAGGGAAAAGATCTTGAAAACAAAAAATGTTGTCCTAGTGCCCTTATATATTATGAATCAGATTCTACCTTAGATCATCACAAATTTATTACTTTGCGATTGTTGGCTCTTTAATAACCATGTTCTCTACCACAATCCATTGGAACTTGATGGTTAGATTTCTCTTCCATATCAATATTTTCAGCTATGTTGTCCAATGTTGAAACCCAGTGCTGAGTTACTTTGGGTGACCATTATGATTCTAACATCCCTTTTTAAAATGAAGTTTTAGTATTTTTTTCGATGTGGGGTTCTATTAAAACATTCGAGTAGTAAACCATTTATAAATCCGACGAATTTCGTGGGAGAAATTCATTTTAAGGGGGGTAGAATGTAAAACCCCAAGATTTTATAAGATATATTCTTTTTAATTTCTTTCATATCTTTAACATTAAGCTACACCAAGTTTATCTTACTCTATATGCAACACTGTATTATCTTGCAGTATACGCAACACTAATCTTGGATCATGTTAAAAACATTTTCAAGATTATTTGTTAGTAATTATTCAATGAAAAATTGAGTGTATACATACATATATATTCAATGTATAAATGAAATATGGTTGGATTTTTTTATACTCAACAAAAAATGAGTCTTTCACTAAACGCAACCTTGACTTGACTTTCATTACACGAAATCACGACCTTCCTCAATAGCGTGTGTTATACGCAATACTGCGTTTCACTAAAGAAAGATATATTATTATAATTTTATTATAAACTTGCCGTTATGAATAGTATTCACTAAATTTTTAATTTTATAACATTATAATTCATCTTACATATTTTCTAGAACATGGTATAAGGACAAAATAATTTTTTTGGGTAAAATAAGTATTTTTAAAAAAATGCAGTTTTGCCGCCTTTTGAGGGCACACCCACATTAAATCTAGTTTGTGACATTTTTATAAGTTAATTTTGACAAAATAAAATTCTTCTTTGGAATCAGGATATTAAAATTTACTTTGGATAAAATTTTCATACTATTCTGATAACTTCCATATTTTAATGAATAGTAAAAACATGCTATATTTTAATTAAAAACATCTTTTTTCATCATAATAATTTATATGGTTAAATTATAATATTGAATAGTTTTAAAGAATAAATAGAATATATTTTTATCATTTAATATAATGTATGTCATTAGAATTTATTTTACATTGAATTCATAGGAAAAATCATTTCAATCTTTTGCAATGTTTTAACTTTTAAAACTCGATTTCTTAATAGTGGGATTAATTTTAAATTAATTAATGAAAAATATGTGATATTAATTATCAAAAATGGATTACATATTTAGAATCTGTAGGTCCAAATTATGTTAATAGGATATTTTTTATTTTTGGGCACTATGAATAGTAACTATGGTAAATTTTATTTACCACAGTTAAAGGTAAATTGGGTAATTGAGGGTAAATATAATATTATAAAATTAACCTAACACTTGTCTTAATATAAATTGATGATTATATTTTTTCCTATGACATATTTTGGTCGAAATGGAATCCATTAAAACCCACTTTTATTTGATTATGACATTTAGTTAATTTTATTTAATGGAAAGTGAAATATGTCTCACTCAAACATTAATAATTAAAGTAATTTTAATATAAGGGTATATAGAATATAAATTCGGTTATTAATACTAATTTTAATGATAAAATATTTTTATTTATCATGGTAATTTATTTTTAATTTTTATGTTTTATTTAATTACCTTGTTATCTTATACATTAATGATCCAGAAATTATTTTTTTAGTGAAAAATCAGTAATATAGTTTTTATTGAAATATTAATGCATATAAAAAGGCACAAAAATCTGAAAAAATCTTAATGGTAGTATATATATAAACCCTAATCATCCACTGGACTTATTTGGGACCATTTGGATCCTTATAAAGGCGATTATGATAGTTATATTATTTTATTTTACATTATTCCAATGTTGTCACCTTCATAATATAATAAATATAACAATTTACATGTTGTTATTTTAAGATGATAAATTCTAGAAAAAGTTTTATTATGAAAGATATAAGTTTTATCTCCATTATAGGATTTTATTTTTAATTTTTATACATCAAATAAGTATATTGAATAATTATGCAAAAATGATGTACTAATGATTTTATTAAGAGATATACCAAATAAATGGTTTTAAAAATAGTAAAAAAATATTTTATGAACTATTTAATGTGCGACACGAATTTTCTAGACGAATTTGACTTTTTAGGAGTCTATTAAATATTTTGGATAGAATACATCCTCTGTTTTTATTTTATTAAAAATAAAATAAATGAATAGTGTCAAAATTGACAATATTGTTATTTTATAAAAATAACATAGTATAAAATTGTTTAAAAATCAAAAAAATATTTAAAAATTATAAATTTATATTTATATGGTCTCAAATGTCATATATTATCCAATTATGTCCAATTCACAATATATAAGTATTTATTTATAACATTTAAAAAATAGAATCTTATTACCACAAATAAAATTAAATAGATTAAGCAAGGAAAAATCATGTTAATAATGTTTAATATAAATTCTCAACTTGTCTAAATTTTATTTGTTGTTGATATTACAACCATATATAATCTAATATTCGTATTTGAGTCATTTTGGAGGTTTTTAGGTGGGGTTGGGATTTATTATAAATTAATATTTCTTATAAATCCAAATGTGCCCCTCTCCTCCATATAAAAGGGCACCTTCCCCTATCTCATCTTTACACAACATTGAGCCTTAATGCTCGGCCAACCCCAGCCAATTTCCCTTCTCAACTCCCCTAGAAATATTCTAGAGGTCCTGGTCTTCTTCAAAGACCAATAATAGTGCCCTAAGAGGAGGTTTCAAAGAGGCATGTCGAAGAAGAGGTAATACCACTTACCGATTATTTCAAATTTATGTCATCTTCTTCTTCTTTAGTTGTTTCATTGTGAAGTAATAACTTCAGTATCACTCATATACTGATATGTTATTATATATATGTAACAACCCTATTTCACCTTCTATCCATCCTACAGAAAACGAAATCATCGCGCATGCGTACGTACGGAAAACTGTCTCCACGCCATGGTGTAATCTGTTTTCCACCACCACCATACTTGTATGGGTATAATGGTGTAAATAAATAACTATATATGATTATGGTAAAGTGATAATGATTCACAAATATTATAAAAACACTTCAATACAATTCCACGATCATGGGAATGATATCATCGTTCGTGCGTACGTACGAACTACCGTCTCCACGAACGCGATGAGATTCATTTTACATGATTAACCATTCAAGTATGATTATAATGTATATATAATAAAAAATAATGAAATAAATTACATAATAATGATACTTTATTTATGAAAATATATGTTTCATTTACTTAATTCCATTTAATTCAATAAGGAAACAAAAACAGTGTTCATGTGTACGTATGACTTACTGTCTCTATGAATGGTGTATTTCATTCCCTTTATAGATCTATTATGTATATTCTAAATATATTTTATATATAAATCATGTTTTATATTCTGAAATTAAACAATAATGATTTAAGTAATCATATTAATAATTTGAAGTCAAAACACGGACGATAAATTAAAAGATTTTACACAAAACGCAAATTTATCATGAATTTACAAAAGAACGGGTAATATAAAGTCATAAGTGAACCATATATGATATCATAACAATGAATATGATTTTTTAATAATTCAATGACATTATTTAAATCATTATATAGGAGGTTCTGATACATACGAAGCATATCAGACCTATGGTAAGGGATAATGTTACAATCTCAATTGTTTTCTATCCGAGTTTTCTTATACGTAAGTATTTACTGGGGTTATATTTATCATCCATGTCATAGTTTTATAAAAAAAATTTCATGTATGTTTAACGTCATTTTACGCATTTTGGACTTTTACTACATGGTATGTAAGGAATCGTTCTTTTGTTTACAAAACGAGGTACGTTTTGACTATTCCGGCAAAAGTACGAGAAGAATGTTTTTTTAACTTATACAACATGAAAGGATTTTATGATTTTATAACTCCTTATTTTCATAGAGCATACTATAAATGATATCATGACTATTTTCAAAAAAATCCTTTTCTTAAAAAATATTCATGGCATTTTTTTAAAAGAAAATGATTTTGAAGAAGAATCGATTTTTTCCTCAAGAATTCATTTCAAGTGTTTTAACAAAACCATTTTCTTTATAAGATGACATTATTTCATATGTGTCTGTTTCTAGTATAATGTTTCTATGATTTAGATTGTTTCACATTTCTTATGATGAAATGATATCCATTTTTTATGGATTATGTTTTGATGGGATGATGTTTGTGAAACCCATTTTATACTTTGGGTAATGATGAATGATTTATGTTCATATTGTGGCACAAGTCAGAATAATTTCATTATGAGATGGGTGGGACCAATATCTCCCTCCAATTCATTGGGTAAAGATTTATATCTCATGAGATATACATGGATTGAACGGTATGTTAATCTGGTTCAATGATACAGGACTGGAACGAGGAGTCAACTTGATTCATAAATGGACTTTGTCCACTAAGATGGTATTGGCAGCAATGCCTTGGCTTCTATGGAAATCATAACATGTTCATAATGGTTTCCACAATAACATGTTTTATTCCCATTCTATTCTATCATGATTGATATTCCTTTATGATATATTCCTTACGTACTTCCATGATTTGTGTCTTTGCTCAAGATTTTGATGTTTATATATTATGTTCAAGTTTTTGCATGCAAATGTTTATGGATTGTTTTATGATCTCTATGTTTACCCTTACAGAGCATTTGAGATCACCCTTTTTATGTTTTATTTTCCCCAGGATATAATGAATGGTTTTAGATAGGAAAACTAAAAGGGGAAGATCTTTATGGGAGATGTTTAAGATCTTTCACCATGATTAGAAGATTACGTTCCGGGTTTCCAAGGACACTAAACTAATACGGTCTTTTGGAGTCTATTTTTGTCATGTATTAAATATTACGCAATAGTAATGTAATGAACATGTATGTAATGCTTTGGGTCTCTACCGACTGAGCCTTTTCCATGAGACTATGGTGAATATCACGTTGATCAGGAAGAGAATGGAGATGGCTTAGAGTTGTCAAAAATCATATGTAGATCATCGTCGATGACCGTTGTTGTTCAAGGTGAGTGATCATGTTTCCTTGAGGATCTCTCCAAGGTTAGGAAATCGTTGGATTGGGAACCATGGAAAGTTTTTTCCGGGGTATGTCGGACCGTTTGAGATTATTGAGCGGGTTGGTGAGGTGGATTATCATTTGGATTTTCCACCTAGGTTTAGTGTGGTGGACAATGTGTTTCATGTGTCGTAGTTGAAAAAGTATTTTTCAGATCATGACCATGTGATTCGATGGGATAATGTTGAAATAGAACTGGATTCTTTGTTTGTGCACATGCCAGTGCTGGTTGTGGATAAGAAATAGAAAGTCTTGCATGGTAAAATAATCGGTTTAGTTTTTTTATGGAAGAATGGACATATTCAAGAGGAGACATGGGAGCGGGAGAATGAGATAGTCGAGCAGTGGCCCGAGCACTTTTGGAAAAGGGAGGGTTCACTAATTTCTGAGGACGTAATGTCAAATGGTGGGGAGAATGTAGTACCTCTTAATTGCAGTATGTGGCCATTTGTTATGCATTTTTTATTTGTTTAAAGTGCATTGGTTGAGTTCGAAATAGTTTGGGAGAGTTTCGAATGAGATTGAATGAGTTTGGAGGCTTTGCATTGGGAGCATGGTTTGAGCACTATTAGGAGAAACTATGCGGATGCTCCAGAAAACCATGCAGGGGGTGACAGTAGGCTTCGCATGGCCTGCACATAGTTCTCCAAACCATCTGAGGCTACCCTGCAGACCCCTGCTCTCGAGGCAGTAGCGTGCGCATGGTAGGCGCACAGTTTGCCAAACCGTGAGGGCTAACCATGCGACCACATTAAATAGTGTTTTAAAACCGGAGTTCACTTGGGATTGCCTCATTCCTCTCCAAATCCTCTCCCACTCGAGCCTCACCTGGGATTCTGGGACCTCAGTGGTTGAAGGTGATCTTCCACTGATTCTTGAAGTGATTCAAAGGGGTTTCGTGGTGGTTTGAAGGTGGTTTCTCTCAGGTAAGTCTCTCCTCTTGGTTTTCATGTGGGTTCCTCTAGATCCAAATCTCCCTATTTCTTGGTTTTCTAGATCTACACTTGTTGTGTTCAGATCTAGGGTTTTTGATTCCTTTTATGAGGATTATAATGCTTGTGGTGGTTTGGCAAGAGTATTTAAAGAGGTTTCGGTGGTGTGTTCGTTGGATTTGTGGTGTAGGAGCTTGTGGGTCGATTTCTTGGTAACCCTAAAGGTAGGTGGCTTCTCTCTCGACTCCACTTGGTTAGAACTAGTGGTGTTTGATTACTATTAATTTTATGTGCTTTAAATTAAGTGCGATTTTTGTGAAAAATTGGTTGGAAATCCCTTTGGTGATGTTTTGGGGATTTTTGGGGAAAGGGGGGTTTTATGGTGAAATGCTATTGTTGTTGATTTTAAAACATAGATTTTAAAATGGGTTGCCGAGATAGATTTTGGGAAATGGTTGATGGAAAATGGATTTCGATAAATATGTTGTTTTTATTGAAATGTGGATTGGCATGGAAAATGGTTTTCAATAAATAGATGATTTATTGTAGTGGTTTGGTATGCAATGGAATATGTTGATTGCATGTTGTTATGACCTTAGTGGGCCATATACTTGTTTTTGGATTGATGGGAATGTTGTGTGGAAGTGGCGAGAAGTACCACTATAAAGAAGGGATGAATAGTGGATAGAAGGACCACCATCAAAGGATAAGTGGACGGGACGAGCCAGTAGTTGTGAATGGGTGAACGGCTTGGATGGAAGCTCCACCATTTGGTTATGGTCGGGAGGTACCACTAGGTGTGAATGGGTGAGCGAGTTGGACGGATGCTCCACCATGTGGTTGTTTTGGTTTTTATATGCATTTCTTTGCAAGTTGGAAATTGTTGTGCTGGAGTGTGAATGGTGAAATGGATTATGGCATGTTTGGTTGGCTTTCCATTGGTTGCTTGGTTTCGGTGTGATGGCTTGGTATGGTCATGTTTGGATTATGGAAATGGTTTTACTTGGGATTATTCTATATAAATTGTTTTATATTAATGTGCTAACAGTTTTATCCTAGTGGCATGTGTTGGGATGTCATTTGGGGAAAATTTACTGACTTTTAGTACTCACCCCTTACATTGGCATATCAGTGTCTTTGTAGATGTTTTGTACCATGATGTGGGAAATGGTGAGGAATCACCCTCATTTAGTGGTGCATCATGATGTCTGGGTGGAGTATGGAGCTTGGAGCTTGGAGCATGGATCATGGTTTAGAGCGGTGGTGTTATCATTGAACTTGGTGCATTGTTGTCTGGTCTTCCGTGTAGTACTCTGATATTGTGTTGTTTGTTTTGGTTTTGGGATGTATTGTGGATCATTTATAGTCTTTGGTGAATTCTTGTTGGAATTTTTTAATGACACACATCATATAGTGGTGTTTAATGGATGGATTGGTTGGTTTTGTCTTAAGGGAAAATTGTTCCCTAATTTGATCTTGATGCTCTAGACATTTATTTACAGCCTTTGGCATCTTGGAAATGTTGCATAAGGCCAAGTATCCCTCACCTTCTCCTCAAGCCAATGAGGTAGGGGCGACGTGTTACAAGTAAAATTTTCAATCCATTCCTAAAAGGAATACAATGAATCAATAAATGTAGATTGGATCTTCCCCATATAGTATTTTAAGGATTCTAATTCATTACTAACTTTATATTTTCTATTTAAACTTCTTGGATATGATGCATCATATCCGGTTGAACATATTGAATAACCAGCTAAAAAAATATGAAAAATAATTTTAACGTAAAATAATAACAATGGAAAGGTTATTGACCAATTTAACATAAAATTTAGATAAAATTTCTCCAATAAATGAATATATTTCATTGTCGGTGAAAAACTACACTAGAACATGTGGGACAATAGGAGTCAGTGAAGGAGTAGCATGCCCATACTTAGTAGTCACATAAGATTCAGAAACGTTCAACACACCAATATCATAAATTAAATATCATAATGATCCCTCTAGACCCATTACATCACTATGATTAGATCCATCATTCCACGATTGAATACCATGATACATATTAAATTCATCATACATAGGGTCTATCCAACTACCAAATTTATTATAAATCGAAGACTCGACAACTATAGATACAATTAAAAAAAGTAAAACCACTAATTTTATTATAGATATCTATAGAACTATAGAGTTCTCAATTTTAGAAGGATAATATTACATATGATAATCCACTCTCTGAGTATCAACTTACTATTCAATAGCTGAAACAACCTTTATCTGCACATCTAGATAATGTTCAACAATCGTGTGCTCAATATTATCTATATTCACAGAATTCTCAAAACCAACACCATGGGCAACTGGATGACTATCCGGATGAGAGGATTTATCCCCCTTAACGGATTCTTCTATTTACTCCCTATCATCCTAGTCTACATCCTTACTAATTTTAGATATCTCTTCTTATAAAGAGTCTTATACTATGGGAGAGGGTACAACATCATGAGTAATTCCCACATCCTTAGATATAATTCTTCCACCAGTACAATTATGTTAATAATCATCATCACCATCACTTCCGTCCCTATAAAAATCACTTTTTAAATTACCATTTTAATATTTTTTTTTCTTTAGAACAATTCCCATTCCCTTCATAGGATTTGGAATTTTATTTAAATTGCTCATTACCTAAAACATCAATCTCATCCACACATTCCTCCTTCATGAGCGTATCTCTGATAGG
The DNA here is from genome assembly GCA_963277665.1 of Viscum album. Lineage (NCBI taxonomy): Eukaryota > Viridiplantae > Streptophyta > Magnoliopsida > Santalales > Viscaceae > Viscum > Viscum album. The sequence goes on from OY728143.1 coordinate 37,601,262, forward strand.
ATGTCTCATATGATTAATAGGGGAGCCAGGTAAAATAAATAGAGAGATATTAATATGGTTATGGTAATATCATTAATCCATAGGAACTTCATTCTCCTCTTCATCTCTAGAAGTTGAAGACTCTACTTTCTCATAAATATCAAAATACTTAACAATATCATCATGTTCTAAACTAGGTTCCACAAGATATCTCAGTCTCTATGGGTGGTCAACTAAATTAAAATAATCATAATTATTTTCGCTATCAACTATCCATTGCTTCTACTATGGGATTTATATAATTTTTATACTTATAATAGTTTTCCATTTGGTTAATAAACCACCACAATCCACAACAGAATCTTCATATTTATAAATATTTCCTTTTCATTTAAGAATTGTTGGAATGAATTTTTAGGGGATTTCATAATTGGACCTTTATATTGACATACAAATTTCAATTATGTGAATAAAAATATATCTGAAAAAATTGATATTTTCCCTTATTTTTATAAGACATAAATAATAATGATATTCATATATAAATATATAAAAATATATTTTCTATGTACAAAACATGTTCTACATAAACATAAAATGAAATTTTTATTAAAGATCATATTTAGAAGCAATAAGTCATCTTCTAAAACCATCTCCTATCAAATCAGCAGGGAAACATTAAAAAAAATGTCATAGTCATCCATAATAGTTCCTTTACAATCATTATTAATCCCATCATGTGGAACCTTTAAACATTAAACCCACTGGTATGAATGAAAGTAAATTCTATGGGGAGTAATTATATTTCATACCTAGTTTTCCTTATATTAGATGTTAAACGCAATGAACTAATAAAATTTATGTACCATCGTAGGATAAATAGGTCTCTTCTTAGAAGAGAACCATTCCATTATTCCATGGTCCTGTAGGGATTTTAACATCAACACCTCACTCGAATCTAACCACTCTACATGAAATATTTTTTAAAGAGAAACTATACGATTGATAAGATCTATAATTACTGGTTCTAAAATTCAAGGATGACTTTTCACCCCTTTAAAATTCATAGTAGGATGAGACATCTACAATGATGATTCATAAGAAATTTTCACTCTAGAAATAGAGGTTGGATCGTTTGGTTCTAGTGTTGGAAAAAATAAGGTCAATGGTCAAGAGAGAAAGGTTCATAACATGGCATGAGGAAAATGAATAAGTAAATATTTTGATGAATGTATATAAGTGTATCATTTGATATCTTTTTGGATTAGGGATTCGAAAAACAAAAATTGAAATAACATTTTAAAATTGAAAAGTGAAATAAAATTATAATTGGATTAAAAATTATACAAACCATACATAAAAGAAAACATGTGGTTTAAAAACATAACAACATGAAAAAAATGAAATGGGAATTAAAGTATTTATAATGGTGAGTAGAAAAATAATGTCGTGATGTTTTTAGTGGTGATAAATCATCAATAGTGGAAAATATTTAGTGGTGATAAATATAAAATGGTGATAAATTTATGATGGTGAGAAATCTAAAATGGTGGCAAGTCATTATGTTGAGAATCATTCACAATGGTTAGAAAATCTCAATAGTGATTGCCATAAAAAAAGATCAATCGAAATTAATCTTAAGTAACTCATTTTTGGCATAACATAGTCTCTCAAATTCAATGTCTTAGTGAATATATTATCTAGAAGATGTTTTATAACAATGTATTTTAGAATGATATCAAAATTTTAAAAAAGATATCTCAAAATAAAATGTCTTAAATCAATAAGTTTTATTGTAGAATGTGATATAGGGTTCTTAGAAATATTTATAAAACTTCTATTTTCAACATTTATAGGGACATGTCAAAATTTATATCCATAATCCAGTAATGCATGTTTCATCCACAATATTTGTGCACAAAATCTACCTAAAGTTATGTTATCAGCTTCTATATTAAGCAATGAAATATATTTTTCAATCTTACTTCACTAATAAATTAGAAACTTCACTAAATAGTGAATTATTCAATATGTACATGTTCTAATATACTTGCATCCCCAAAATCGGGTTAAGAATTACTAAATAAATAAAATTGATGTCATCTTGAGTAAAAATACCCTAACCTAGAAGTATAATTTTGGAATTTGAAAATTATTTTAATATCAATTAAGTGGGAATAATTTGGGTTTTCTTTAAAATGAGCACACATACACACACTAAACATAATATCTGAATGGATATAAGTTAGGTGGAGAAAAATTCCTGCCATAACTTTGTAAATGGATTGATACAATGGTATCATAAATTCATCAAGATCAAATTTATAGGTGGTATGCATAGGAGTATCATTACTCTCAGTTTTATCCATGTTAATAATTTTGATGTATCCATATTATATATATACTAGTTAAAAATATTTCTTTCTCTATTTTGAATTATCTAAAAACAAAGAAATAATTTTATTTATCCCCTCAAACCAATCTTGAATTCAGTTTGTTTAATTTTTGAAAAATCATAACAGAAAAAAAATTTATGAACAAAATGTATTATCATCTAAAAAAATTTACATGTAAGAGAAATTGAGAAATTTGTTTTTTAAAATTGGTAGGATAAAAAGTTAATTTTAAAATACACTTTTGAGTTAAGAAAATAGGTAAACCTATAAAACCAGGCTATAGGGGATTGTTTTAAACCATATAATGATTTTGTTAAATTATAAACATGATTTAGAAAATATGGATTTCGATATTCAGTGGGTTGTTCATATAAAAAATTCTAAATGATATAACCTTATAATAATTCAATATTGAGATCTATTTGTCAATTTTAATAAACTAGATTTGTTGTATAAGGATTAAGTATTATGATGTATTCATTTCTAGAAATAGGTTAAATTTATTTTCCTATTCTATTCCATCTTCATGACTATAAGATCGTCCAACTGGTCCAGACATATTAAATATTTTGGTACAAAATTTAACAAGCATGTTCCAAAACACAAATTTAAATTGTATAGATAATGTCTCATTGGGTATTTATGAAAGATCCCACGCATTATTTCAAATAAATTTACTGGATTATTCATTCAATTTCATAACCCATATTTCATCATCAATTGAATCATTGATTTTCTTTTGTTAATGTTGTGAAAAAAATTAATGTTGTTCAGCCAAATCTCATAGAGAATATCTTGTTTGTGTACCTCTATCTAGGTCATCAATAAAAGAATCTAAAGGATTGTACTTAAGATTCCAAACATCTCAAAAAAAGGTTCGGTCACATCATGGTTTTCTATAGTATCAAGTTTTGTTTTTAGATGTTCATCAAAATTAGATGATTTCTCGGATTTCTTCATAGTAGGATCATAAGGTCTATAATTTATGCCTAAAGAAGATAAATCATCCTAAAGGTGTTATAATGAGGTATCAGGATCATGTGGAGTTGTCTTATAAAAATGTATATGACTAGATTCTTATACATTCATGGTCCTCTAATAAAAAATTCTATTGGATTTATGAGAAACTGAATGACCAAGGAAAATTCCTTCATCAGTTTTGGAGGAAACATTTTCAGGATTATTATTAGTGTTAATAAAAAAGACATTCCAACTACTATACATTGATAAACCATATGAATTGTATTATTCCAAATATCATAGTGGGTATTTTTTTATGATATGTCTAATTAATACTCAATTTATTATATAGAGGATATGTTTAATTCCTCTTCAAAAAATTAGACTGTTAATTCATTTTCATTAAGTATAGTATGTGTTGTTGATTGAATTTATATATTAATATTCTCTAAAACTCTATTCTAATGAGGGTTCCTAAGCGCATTTAATTTATGTCTATTGTGATTTTATCATAAAATGTATGCAATGTTTTTTTTCAAAGTCATGGACATGGACACTTCTCATGATCTTAATTATAATTAAACTTAAGTATTATATAGATCTATAATTCCTGGTAAAATAAGAAATAGATTAAAAGTTTTCAGATAAAAATTATTCTGATGTATAAATATAAATTTTATCTTCATATACCAAGGCATATTCCATTCTATATAGAATAGAAAATCTATATAGTCCAAATAAATCCAAATAAACTAACTCAACTAGTTTATAAGTTAAAACTTATCACATTGATTTTCAATAAATATTGTGATGTTTTCATTTTTGAAAGGTGTTATATACTTTTCTATTTTGGAAATCGTGTTTCGATTGATCCTTGACCGACACTTTCCTAGTAAGCTTCCAACGTGAGTGAACAATATATTGGCCTAGTCACCTTTGAAACATCCATGATTATTTATGAAATCCACTCCTGAAAGAAATAATTCATGATATTAATGAATTAAGATAATAGAATAAACATTTTCATTCATTAATGCAGCAAAAACTAATACATATTTTTAATTAAAAATATTACATTTATTATTTTCAAATTTAACCTGAAAACCAACTTTACATAATTGTGAGGTGATAAGAAAATTATACTTCATACCATAAAAAATAGTACCTTTAAAATTAAAATATAATAAGTGTTATTAATTTTCTCATTGTCAATGATTTTCCCATCAAAATTTTCACCAAAGGTAAAATAACCACCATAAACCATTATTGTGATCAAGAAACTTTTTTCACTTTTCATCTTCCTTGAACATCCATAATAAAGGTACAATATGCTTTTATAGGAGGCCATTGAGCATCATTCTTACAAGAAAATATTTATACAAGTAATGATTTTGTTACCCATATTATCTTGGGTCCAGATGTGTTATTATTAAGAGAAATAGAAGCCCAAATTTGTTTCAAATGCCTCTAATAAATAGATTGTAATAAATTTTGAATAAAAAATTTGATTGGTATGTTATAAAAATACCTATAAGTTGGTCTTTTATAATTAGATTTAGGTAAATATGTGCACTTAACTAATATAATCTAACTAGTTTGGTATATTAGACCCATAACATTATTTGGAGATATATATTTTCCATGAATATGTATAAGTGTTTCTCTTCCATTGGTAAACATTTCTAAATATTTTTCAATTTTTATATTGAAAATTTAGGTTTATTATTTTCCTCTATCAACTGATCATTATTCTCTTCCTATATCGGAAGGCTACAATTAGTATTAGCTAATAAATAATAGTATGTATTCATAGAATTATATTTATCCTTAGGTTCATTGAATGTGTCCTAAATCATATTAAAATACTAAAAAATTATTCATTAGTCATATATTAATCAATTTGATTACTTTTAGGTTTACTATAATTTAGAATAGACAACTATGTAGATTAATTGAGTACCTCAGTGATTTTTTTATGGAGAACATGTTTACTGAGGAATAATTTTATTCCAGAGTAGAGTCCGAGTCATTGGAGATATCCTCAAAGGCAATCCTTGTTTCTCTGATGGATTTAATTAATTTTCTATACGTAACTTCATATATTTTATTCTATTTTAATTTAGGATTGTCTTTAAAATATAATTTTCCCTTTCATTCATATATAGTTATATCATTTTATCGTCATCCTTTATGCAACACTTCTTCATGTTTCCTTTGGTATTAAAATTTCCATTGTTACTAGGTTTTTAGAAAAAACAATTCTTCATATATAAACTTTTGAATATAATTTTTAGATGGTCTGTTTCATCATGATTTTTAGGTGGTGACTCATTTTCACTAGAACTTTAAATTATATATTTTATTTTCCTTATGTCTAGAAGAGCTAGTATTGAAAGATATATTTTTTTTGTGGAAAATAATATTCTTCTCTATAAACTTTTAGATCTTCTTCCTACATCATATGTTTTCTAATTTATTTTTATCTATCATTTGTATAATATTGCATAATATCTAAATTACACTAATTTTTGTTACTATATTTTAGGAAGGCATCTATGAATTATCATAATATAATCCTTGTCAAAAACTAGATTTCCTAGGGAGGTCAACATATTCACTATTTATTCATCCTATGATACATATCATAAATTAATTCATCAGGATTAATCATAATAATATCATGCATGATATTAAATGTATTCATTCTTATTTCATTAACACTAGTTTTTTCTTCAAGGTAATTGGATTATGTCAGTGGAAGTTTTATTATTAGAAATTCAATTAAATTCCAATTATCTGAAGGCATAATACATGGATTTCGATTTTATTCAATTTTTATAATATGAAAGCATTATATCATCAACCAAATATATTATAAGAGTCTAAGGTAAGTAATAAATATCTTAAATAGTAAACCTAATATCAAAACCCACACGTTCAATATGTATTTTAATTTTGATCTTCTACTGAGAATAATAATTTATTTTAAAAAAAGTGGCATGGTAGTGGCATACACTTCCGGTCTATTATCCATATAAAGATTTAAATTTACAAATAAGATAAATTTAATATCATTAAATGAACACTAATATAATAGTAGGATTTTTTTTTTTAAAACATTGATACCAATGATTAACACCTTTGATTACAAATGTTTTTCTAAGTGAGTTTCTCATGAAGGGGTGAATTGAGTACCCTTTTTTTAAAATAAGTGGTTTAAATTGAATCCTTTAGTTAATTAAAGACATACTTATTAATCAAAATTGAATATCTATATAATTATAAACCTTTTTAAAAAATTATCAATAATTGATTCTGTATTGATTAAAACAATATATATAATTAAATTAACATTGGAAAACAATTAAATCCATGAAAATATTGTATAATCACTAATTAATTGTAATTATCATTATATTAATTTTTATTATAATTTAAAACAGGTTTAAGATTCTTGATTATCAATAAAATAACAAAAAAAACAATGAAAAATGAAAACAAGAGGTTCAGTCTCAATATGTGACATAGTTCTCTCAACATGGAAATACCTTTTTCCAAAAAGCTCATATAAATATAAACTTTTATCCAAAAAATGGATGATGTATAAAATAGTATGACAACATTATAGGCCACACAAGGAAAACTTCCAATGTGGTCGTGGGACACAGGAGTATAATGTATTTGAGAATTTAGCTATGTTTCTTCCCGTTTAAAGAAAGAGACCATGTTTCTATAGAAATATTGATCATACACTCTTTTCATAATGTAATAATAAATGAACAAAAAGAGAAACTAAGGATTTACTTCTAATATTGTTGCTATATCTAATAATCTCTATAGCTCGTTACTCATTTACTATAGTTTCAAATGAATATTCAGTTGAGTTTTAGAATTTTTTGTATAACAACATATCATAATCTATTTCTCTAACTATAAAATCTGAATGTTCATTATTCTCCACACTCATAGTCAAATGAAATATTGATGCATCACATAGTCACTATTCATGTTCATTCAATATGGTTCATCTCACTTCATGTGTATGTGAATATTTTTTGTTTAGAACATACCATACCCCATATGATGGAGTTTACCTCAACCATTATTAGCAGAAAGAAAAAAGAATCAACCAGATCCTCCTCTCCTCATACAACGTCTCTAGAAAAAATATTAATAAATCACTATACACATTTTAATGAAAAATAAATAAAATAATATTTATAGTAAAATTTTATAAGATATTATTTACTCATATTAAACAAAAATCCATATAATATTGGAAGTTATTGTTTAAAATAGTGAGACAGGTCTGGTGGTGTTTTGATCTATTGGTGAGACACACTGTGGTTGTGTTTGAGACAGGTAGTTACAGATCTATTGGAGAGGCATTTAAATGGTGGATCATGATGGAGGTTACTCAGGTTAATGGTGAGTCATAATGAAGATGAGACATTGGTGATAAAGATTCATAGTTGATGGTTTATTTTTCCAACAATTATCCAAATCTCCATACTGGTGGTGACTAATATTTAATGGTGAGTAATCCTTTGTGGTGTGAAATTAAATGTGGTGACTCATCCTGAATGAAAAGTCTTTCCAATACATAACCATAATTTTACAATCTTCATTTTATTGTAAAATGATATTATAAAATATAAATATCATTATTTTTATAATAATCATGATTTTATGATCATTAATACATGGAGGCCAATAATAAGTTATTTAAAAATTTGTGGGTGTATTTTATACAGGAAATATTCCAGAGATATTTAGGTCGAATTATTTGTCTATGATAATATAAATGATTATAACTATAGATTTACAAGGGTAGTGATCCAATGACACCATATTTATTCTTCATCAAGATGGAACATAGTAAATATGATGAAAACATAACAAATATATTTTCATTTATATGTATTAGGTTACGATGAATGTTTTATGATTTTTTTAATATATTTGAATGGATTTATGATTATGTTATGGTTGGGGATAGAGTTATATACCACCATAATGAATTTGGAAAATATTAATGTTTTATGAGTTTAAAGTGTACATGGGAGGTTAACCCATGCCAAAATGAGTGTAGACGTGAGGTTATACAGAAACCAAAAGAGGGTAAATCTGATGTTATCCCAAAAATAAAGATGGAACATAAGAGGATATCCCAAGACAAAAATTTTAGGAATTTCATGTTCGTTATCCTTGAAATATTATTTATTTCATTACGATTATTTTATACTTTATTCCACTATTTTTTTACATTATTTTTTGACAAAGATAATTTCTCACGCCTTATGTTTTTTTACTCCATTATGATTCATGTCTTTTGAAAAACCAAGATTTATTCCATGATTCATGTTAATTATATTTAAATTATTTTGTATTATTTCAAGTGATATGACCATGTTATAAGACATATTATACACTAGTATGTTTAAATTGTCGTAGACACCTCCCTTGATTACGATCTCCAAGCATCTCCAATCACCCTTTATTATATTTTCTATTCCCATAAATATGATAAAATATTTTATGTATGATATTTCTAAGAATGGTCATATATATGAAGAAATATGTGTGGGATGATTTATATATTCATTGAACCGGTTTCTTATGTTCCCAAATTCCATAGATAATAAAGTCTCATAGTCATAGCGGAGATCACAATTCTATGTAAAGAATATTTATCCAATACAACATAATATTTTTTGTATTACTAGTATGGGTTGAATTAAATATGAGTTTTTCCACAATAATATTATCAATTATTTATATAAAGGTTAGTAGTGTTTTTATATGTCTATGATTATAGAACATTTGATGGTGATTGAATAATTAATGAAATGAAAAGATTAGGTTAAGTGAAAAACATATTGTTCTGGAAATCACATTTCTCTTACAAGTTAATCCATATAGGTTGGTGTTTAGATTAGATAAGTGCCTCAATATAATGTATTTGAAGGTTAGTAAGTTACCTGGAGAGGGATATAAATATATATATCTATAGGTTTTATTAGGTTATTTGTAATCTCAGATAAGTGGTTCCCATTTATAGGGGATGGAAAGGACACACATTGAATTAATTAGAATATTTTAATAATAAAAAGGAATTTCCTTGTAAAAGTAACTCCATGTTGTAATGAAATTGATGTTTAAAATGGTAATTTAATTTTAAATCTCTTTGATGATGTTTAATAAATTTTTCAATGTTATTTTTAATCCATACCAATATATTTTTAAACCTAATAACCCATTAAACACTCATTGAAGAGAAAAATATTTACCAGTAATTGCTATTACTTATGAATAAAACATGTTGAAGTAATTAAAATTATTAATACTTTTGATTAAAAAATTTTAATAATTTTTACAAGATTATTTTTTTATGTGGAATATATTAATTTTAAAATATGTGTTCATAATGCAATAAAATATGTTATTTGAAATAAGATTATTATAATAATAGAAAATATTTTAGAGAAGTATTTAGTATAATGTATATTCCAAGGGATTTAATTTTTTTATGATAAATAAAATATGAAAATTTTTAATTCCACATGAAAAAAATTACAAAAAGAACATCCCGTATTCATGATTGAGAGAGAATAATGAAAAATAAACTTGATTTGAAAATGAATCATTACCTAGTTTTCTAAAATATTATGAATATATTTCCAGATTAATAATTAAATATTAATATTAATTAAGATATTTCTAAAATAATTTTTTTAATAAAATGGTTTCCTATGCATTTATGTTATTCTTATATCATTATAATATCATGAATTTTAATACAATTTAGTAAAAACAGTATTTTTTACGGTTCACTTAAAAATTAACTATAATTAAAATATTTACAATACATAATCCTAAGACAATATATACATTTCAAATTCCAAAAATATAATCATTTAATTAAATTAAATTTATTAAATTCATGATTTTCCATTTAAATACAAATAAAAAATATAACATTGTGCATTGTGTAATTATTTCCCTTGAAAGAAAGAATCGATATAATTAAAGCTCGGGTTTGAATGTACCACATGTATAATTAAGATAATTCATTATATTTAACCATGAAGTTGCAAATGATAAAAGCATTGGGTAATCCTAAATTTTGGGTAGACCGTTGGTTAATGGCTACATTCCCCTAATTTAATCCCTGTTTTAAAAATTGATATATAGTCCCTAATTCCATGAGACTGACAGTGGTGTTTGATAAAAATTATAGGCAATTAGTGCTGAACCTAGGTTCCCTGAAACATTATTATTACATAAAATATCATTTTATGATACTAATTATAGAGAATTATATTTCATACTATCTATTTAGATTCTTTACTTGTAGGTAGATAAAATCAAAGTAGTAGAAGTGATATGAAACTCTTAGAATATACCAATCCCTATTAGGAGGTGGGATTAGATATCAATTGAATTCATTATTTTATTAAATTGAACCCTTCATGGTAAAACCATTATGTTTATAAACAAATATTTATTAACTAAATAATCCAATTTTATAGCGATCATTTAAAAAATGAAGATATAGTAGCTGAGAAAAATATATGTGTTTGAGATAGTAAAGTTGTATAAGGTACATTTTATGACTATTTTTCATTGTGTTCCCTAATTCAAAAATTAATTAATTAATGTAATCCAAGGTGATATTGGATCATGGGTGAAGTAGTGTGTAATCTTCTATCCACTGTTGGATAAAAAACATAGAGAGCTATCCAAATATTAAAATAGAGGATATGTTTTTATGTGACAGATTTTTTAGGGTCATGTGATACCCATTTAGCATTTATTTAACATTCATCGAACAATAACTAAAAATAATTTTTCATGATGGCTCACATCAATGACTTATGTCCTTATCTATTACAAACTCCAAACTATTGGGATTGGGTCAATGGGAATTTTCAATACAGACAAATAACTATGAAAAATATGATATAAATTCTTTATCTTATTTCAGAAAGATGAGTGATAGCTTAGAGTGTCCATAAGTCTTATATAGATTAATGTTGTAAAAATAAATAAATAATTATTTTTTACCAAACAATCATGAATGTTTCACATAATTTGGGTCACCGATATCTAGGAATATAAGGATGAAAAATTAATATGTATGTGGGATTGCTAGTGAAAATTTAAAGGGTTGATGACACTATATATTGTTTACTATTACCTCTTCAGGTGACTTATAAACCTGAAATAATCCACCTATATTAATAAATTTTGGAACACATTGATAATTTCTATATTATGAATTTTGATGTATTGGAATTGTATTTGGTTAATTCAGGGACGGAAAAATAAATTTGAATTAATGATTCTCAAAATATGGTTCTATATAGATTAAAACTAACTTATTCGAGGTTATAAATTAAATAAGATATATTCTAATGATACATTAGGGAAATTCCCATACATAAGAGGGTGATGACGCCACTAATTTTTAGTTAAATTTAGACCAAGTTAAATTTGTAGGTGTGGAATGAAGAATTTAGGGGAGAAATGTTACACCCTCAATTCAATTTTTAAGAATATAATTTACTATTTCTTGAATTTTATTTAAATTTTATGTTTTTCGTTTTGTTATTCAAATTTATTGTTAATTTATGTATTTCACAGTTATGTTGAAAAATTAACTTCTAATGAACAAGACCGGCAATCCAACAATACTATTTACAAATGATTCCATATATTTGATATATGGTTGTTATAAATATGTGAATTAACAAGGTATAAAACAACTGATTCAAATTCCAAATACATGGTTGGAATATGGTTGGTCTAATAGTTCATTAAAACCCAAAATCAAATTAAAATATTAATTTTAACTAATTTTTATAATATTAAATTATGTATGTGGCTTTCTCCTTTTCTATTTTTTGGACCAAGAATCCTTTGGAAAATTCAACCATCACCCCATACCTCCTAATTCATTTATAGTTTTTCCTATTGGATTGTTTTTAAAGAATATTGGATATATTAAATTATGTCAATCTAATTATTGTTCCCTTACTTCTCATTACATATTATTTATTTAATCTTATACTAATTGGAATCATGTCATATGGTTCATGTCAACCAAATAGTAATTTAGAGGTTTCCAAAATAAGATATTGAAATCTCCAAACAATGTCTACCTTTCCTCTCTTATAGTTGTGAACCATCATTATCCAATGGATTTATTCATTAACGGTTGGTGGATTAATATTATATTCTTTTTCATTATACCATGGGTGCTTAATAATTTTAATGGTATTTTCCTTAGATTATAGTATATTAATTATTAGTTTATGTGAAGAAAGAATGTTGATTGTATTATTATACTTGTTTTATTCCATATATTATGTTATTGAGATTAGCTAATCTGCACACACCATATTTAGAACTTATGATTCAATAAGAGGATATAAAAATTGGAAAAATCTATTTCTATTTAACTGAATAGAAATATCGTTTAAAGTGAATTATTATACATCATAATGATTAACAATAATTATTTATTGAGAATTCCTAACGATGGGGTGAAACATAACTAACTTTAATTTTTTTATTATTGGGGTACCCCCTTTGAAATAAATAAACATTATATAGGTGAAGTGGAATTACATCACATTTTGTTAATTTTTTTAATGTTATTGGAAAGGTGTAAAGTCATATGCTTATTTTGCTCACATAGAATGTTTAATTTGAGTATGTTTTTTGGAAATACATTTAGGTTCTTCTGATTAATAATAAAATTTGATTTTATTTTTGAGGATGACTACCCTCACACATGGAACACTCTATGAACTATTTACACATTTATTGGAACTACCAGAAATTACTTTCCATGTGGACATGGATTATACATGGGAGGATAACTCATGAAGATGATGCATTTAATAGGGAATCTTATTATTTAATAATATGTACCATTAGAATACTCTAATGATGTATGAAATAGGTTTTATATTAAAATGGTCTCCCATTTTTTCATCTCATATACTAGTGTAACAAAATTTAATCACTTATATTTCATTACATGAATATGTTGTGACATTATTTTATGAAAAATATTATTTCTTTTTGTTATATTAACTTTTTCAAAAAGGGAATAAAAATAAAATTATTTCAATTTCAAACTAGCATTGATTTATTTAATTTATTGATAATTTTCATAAATTATTGGTGGAATCATATTTTTATTTTTATGATAAATCATAAATACAGAATTTGGGAATATATAGAATTTTTTATTTCTTATATGCGTAATGATAAGACACTACAATCAATTTAAGTATTGTATTAATTTTAATTTCCTTATGGATGAATGTGGTTGTATGTGATGGAAAATCACATGTCATAAAGAGATGATTATATTGGGCCAACAATAGTCTTATATATTATTCATTATGTATATATTTTTCACTGTTATATATAACGTAATGTGATTCCTAACCCTTTCTTTCCAATTTTTTTTGAATCATATATTCGATTTTTACTTGTATATTTTTAACTTAGATTGTGATGGTTATATCTAATCGTTGTTCTATTTTATCATTTTGATATAAGAATTAAATAAAAAAAATTAGTAGAGATATTTTATTTATAAAATACTTCATAGGATTCAGGGAAAACCAAACAATGGAATGATTATATACTTTTTTCATGATTGACATATTTCTGGAAATAATTGACTCTAATGAGAACTATTACCAATAGAGTAATATTGAAGAGACCAGGGTGATTGTGATTGTAACTAAATCCTTGATATTAGAAAATTTGGGTATTGGGATGAGGTATACCATGTTGGTTCGTTTTAAAAGTTATTTCAAAATTTTGGATTCAAAAATCCGTTGGTATTTTGTGAATTTATCAAACATTAGATAAAGATTTATATTTATTAAAAAATTCATAAAAGATGAGTTTTTAGAATAAAATTAGATAATCATTAATGGAATATTTATTAAACACATAAATGTATTCAATTAATGTCAATGATTTCAAAAATCAACAAAAACTTGACAATGACAGAAAAAAATTGTAAAATAATTTTAAATTTTCCTAGAATAATAGGAATATCATATCCTCTATACATATTTCATGATATTTCCTTAGTTTATTGTAAATAGTGACCAATCATTTCATATGATTTTATATTAGTAAAACAATCAACAAAGTAATGTAAAGGTATAATATGGGGGATCATTTATAGAAATCCTATAATAGTGTAATCCTATGAAATTATTCCTATAAAATATGTTTATTGAATTTTTTTAGGAATTTTCCATCAAAAGTGAATGGAAACGTCTCATGTAATTCAGTTATTTCTAATAAACCAAATATAAAATCATTAGTAAACCTAGTTAACCATTTCCATCTTGAATTATGTTTTCCAAAAATAAATCCCAAACTAGAATTACAACGAATCATATTCACTATTGGGTGAAATTTTCGTTACTGTATTATGTTTCATTAACCCCATATGTTCTATGTTTAAAATTCCTAAAATTTTAAATTAATTCCATTTTAATGTGATCTAGATATGGTATCAAAAATATCTTTTGGGATTCATCTTCCTCCGATATTATATTCATCTTCATAACTACCCCATAGACTTTGTGTTCAAATTCTATAGGGATATGAAAACCATTACCATATATTTACCAATATGGTATCATTCCGATTGGATTTTGTAAGATCCAATGGGGGATCATAATGTTTTCGAGAATATTTTGATTTAATCCTTCATGTTTTCTATAACACCCTTCTCTAAAATTCATTTTATCTATCTCTTATGAACATCACATTGCTCAATTGTCTATATACGATAAGGTGGTGAAACATTTGTGTTCACTCTATATTTACTCATTAATAATTCAATGTTTTTAATGGAGAAGTGATTTTTCATGACCCCCTCCCACCAAATTTACCGCAAGGAGGGGAGAAATATAATGAACCCCAGTGCCTCTTCCTATGGGCCCCAGGTTTGCGACTACCACCATGGGTGTACAAATCCCACAATATCAGAGGCATTAACATTTAGAAAAAACAAGATCGAGAGATTGAAATAATCATCCACAATATTCCAAAGGCATAATATATAATAGAAACTCAAAAAGAATCCTCCATGCGTGAAAAAAGTAAAATTGATACAAATACAAAAAAGTATGAAAAGTAAATACCCAAAAGAAATGATAAGGATGTGATCGAACACTTTTCCAAAGTTCTGAGCTAGTAACACCCAACATGGTCCACGAAATCATCCTAGAAACCTAAATGCATTTTGACATACATTGGTTGAGCATACACATATACTCTATAAGAAAAACAAATACCATCATGCACATGTGAAAGAAACATACTAATTCTCCTCCTGTAAAACTACAAAACCAAACAACACCTTAATAGGAATACTAACCATCCGAACATCACCAAGGCACAATAACCATGTAATGAAAGTGATGAAATATAATATACAGTAATGGATGTCAATGATAGGTTACCCCAACAAAATTTCCCACTGGTATGCCGTTATTTCCCAAAATTGTACGTCCTCGAACTCCCATCCCTTTAATATATGACATCAAATTCCACTCGCACACACCTGGGCCACACATCACATCGCACCCACACTCACCCGAGACACACAACACATTCCTCCTGCACACACAAAGGCCTGAAAAATCCCCCTGCACAAACCTACATCTTAAAACACATCACTCCCACACAGACATGGGCCACACAACATGTCATGTCATATATCATACTGAAGACACATGTGAGGAACATCATATCTCATCTCGAATAAACTTGTGGTAGTATAAAAAACCACTCCCTCAAACATATAGGCTATTAAATCATGTCTGATGACCCCTAGGGCATCCAAACCACCATCTAAATCACCAATGGACCACTGGCCATGACAACCAAAGCCATAAATACCTCTCCTAGAAGAACGATCTGTAACGAGTGGGTACCTATGTGTCTGTACTCATAAACAGATGTTGGAAAACACACCCCCAATTTACTATTAAGGTGTTCAAAATATAGTGCACAAAATTGTTAGGGTGAACATTGAAATGAAAAGACGATATAAATATATGTATGGTATTAAAAAGTCCATCCCAACCAATGATTTCACAAAAATAACCAACTCAAAACATCCTCACTATTACTGCCATCTCTAAGTGAATTTATTAATATTTGGAAAGGTCATTAATAATTTCAAGTGACTTGAAAAATTAATTCATATTCATATTCTATCTTTGTTCAACATCCATTTATTTCATTATTTAGCATCAACCACAATTAATCACCCAATCCATCATTTAATATTTTGTTGACCACATCAATCACACTAACCATACCAACCCAACAATATTAAACTATTATTTATTTATTACATCACTATGAGGGAATATAGCACAACATAACCAAATATAACAAGAATCCTATAATCCCCATCATCCAGACCTAACTTCTCCAAAATCACATCCCACAAACTATCACCTCGATACTTAAATGCACACCCCGATAACAATGTGTCACCCCCCAAAACATAGAAATCACCCATCATCATACCATTGTAAAACAACATTCCATCCAGTTAAAAAAAATCAATCAACAAAATAATCACAAATAACATCACAATAATTCATTCTACAGTTTCATAAGAACATTTATCACATTCCACTACTTTTCTTTGGGGAGTTATCACACAGACAAAATCCGGTGGAAACTAATTGATTATGAAAGTATATGTAATTAACCAATTTCCATTTAAACTGATACCACTAAAATCACAACATTCACAATACTTATATCTACTGCAAACAATGTACCAATGAACACAATTTTTATTTTTGCATTTAACTCCTGTAATCACAGTATCTCAAACAATATTTATGTTAAACAGACATGGGGATAAAAACCCATTTCCCCATACAATTCAATAAACTGATTATTTATCTTTAACTTATGTCGACAGAACCATAATTGATAGATAAAAATATATAAATCCACTCTCGAATGATGCACAATAATGTTAAAGGAACGAATCCTAACTCAAGGAATCATTCCAATTATTGCGCACCATAGGGTGAAGAATTATAGTCAAAAACCAAAACCACCCCACGAAATATATGGATCAACCTATACTACACAAAGGATCCATCAACATAAGATGCACAAAATACCCCAAACCAAAGAAAACCCAACATAGTGGATCACCAGGAGAAGAATGCATGAAAATCATCCTAAAAACGGGAATAACATACCATTGTCCCACCATGAATTATCGACGAACAACAGTGTTGTCAACGAATCTATGTTGGAAGAATAAGGGTTCGAAGGACACCATTTGGTGCATAAAGTACACACAAAATGATACGAAAATAAAGAATGACTCAATGTATGGATTTTTGGCTATAAAATGTTTTCTTTAACTTCACATTATTGTGGTATTACCTGATTTGTAATCCCCTTTCACATCATGTAATACCTAGGCATAATTTTCCTCTAAAAAAACATTTCATGTTCAATTTTATTTTACTTTTCAAACCTGAAATATTTTACAGCATGAAAATCTCCTTTTCACCATGTAAAATATTTACACATCTTGGAACTTCCTAGACAAGTCATGAACCTGAATTTTACATCATGTAGTCAAGTTACATAATGTGAAATCTCCCTTCCCAGAGCCTTTAGTAATAGATATTCTCTAGAATACCGCATATTATCTTCTGAACCCATCTATAAACCAAAACCAGAAAAGTAATTGACATTGATCTATTACATCAAAGACATATCACATGATTCCCGCTATAACGAATATGAAAACAAAACGAGAAGGAAAAGGAGTCTGAATAAAAACCTCATGAGATACCTCTCAAGGATACCTCCATACCTAAAAAATTGCCACCATTCAAACAAAAAAAACCAAATTATCCAAAACATATCACCCAACCACATTATATAAAATCCAAAATTACTCATATTTTCTTCTCACATAACCATTTCACTAGACAACCACTACACAACCATCTTTACCAACACATATAAAAATCCAACAAACACTACAACCAACGAACCACACCACCACACAAGAAAAAAACTACAGCCTCCCAAACATAATAATTAGAGAATTAAAACTTCCATGTCAAGATACTATCTGATCTATGTGGCACTGACTCACCCACATGGCCTTAATCAAATCCTCATTAATATGTCTCAATTAGGAATCATGTCCTCACATTTTCAAATGTTAAAAATTTATCACACATCATAACACATACATAATTATCTATGGAAAAAATATAATTTAAAATACATAGTAAAAATAATAAATGATAAAGAAAAATGGTGCTACGAAAAACTCAAAAATAATTCTGGAGAAGGGTGCACATCTACGTCTCGTTCTCATAGTTACTCTTCTCCTGGAAATCATACCTCCACAACATAGAAACTAATGGAATGGTTTATCCACATTGTTCCTTCCATTTAAGATCCTGGATATGTACAGGCTGATCCACAAAACTCGTGTCCTCCAAGATATCCAAATCTACAGAGTTATTGACATGAGATTAATCGTGAAGATAAAAAATAATATGAGTGACATGAATGATGCCATGGATCCTCTCCAACCATGGTGGAAAATTCAATTGGTATGACACCTCGAATACTCAGACCAACACCATAAAGTGTCTAACAATCCTAGAATAATGTGTTCTTTTACTTCCAAACCACCATGGAACACTTTGAAGGGAATCCTTCAACAAAACAGGGTCTCCAACCTCAAACCCCAAGGGCCTACACCTAAAATCATCTAAAGACATATGATGGTACTAACCTTCATTCATCATCTAATGAAAAATTAGAACATTATCTATTGTGATATGCACCATATCATGACTAGGAACATCCATCACCACAACCTCTATCCATCACAATAGAGAATGACATAGTCTTCCAAAAAAATTCACAAATGGATTAATGAAAATGTATGAATGATAGATATTATTAAATGAAAAAACTACAAAGGAATTGTGGCATTACCATGATCCACCAAACACCATGACACCTGCCCACAACAAATCCTCTAATGTCTATATAGATGGTTCAATTTTCCTATCTATATGAGGACGAACAATAGTACAAAGGCATAAATGATTTCCAAAAGCATATTGTATTCCCCTCCAGAATCATGAGGTAAAATGTGTATCCACATATGAAAAAATGGACCTCAAAAATCCATGAAACTACACCACTTTTTACACATACCTCTTAACCAAATGAATAATTACACCCGACTCCATGATTAATAAGAAGTGGACTAATTTCGTCAACTAATCCACTATAACCAACATAACATCACAACCTCGCAGATCTCTAGGTAACCCTGTGATGAGATCCATCAATATATCATCCCATTTTTACTCTAGAACACCCATGGTCTACAATAAACTACAATGAACATGATTTATGGACATAAACATTGATCAAACCAATAACTGAGCAACAAACTCTACAACATCCCATTTCATAATAAGGCACTAAAACATCATCATTAAACTACAATACGTCTTGGTAACACTAGGATCCACTGGAAAAGGTGATCTATAAAACTCACAAAGAACTCCCTTATAGATCCTATAGTGACCCAACAACAGAAAGATCAGAGTTGTTGTATTCTATAAATTACATTGGCATTATTAAAAGAAATAAAATTTCATAGGGATAAAAGCATAGTAGTCTTGGAAAAATATATACATACAAAAACATTTTATTAAAAAATAATAGAATAATTAAGACATAATTTTTCAATTTATTTTTATGTCAATAAATTTGAGTATTACTCTAATACATCTACTATATCACATCATATATATCATTCTATGAGACATGTATTCATGGGGAAAGTAAAATAATAAGGGTTATATCATATTTTCATTAATGGAATAATATAGCAGAATAAATAATGAATAAATGAGAGTAATAATTATGGAATGTTAAATAAATAAACACACATAATATGAAATAAAAAATTAAAAAGGATGTTAAAAACAACATGGAATGTTAATAACTGTAAACATATTCCATTCAAATAACTAGATACGGAAAAATAAATATTGGAATGTAAGACACTCAAAAAAAATATCATTTAATCAATAAAATAAAAATAAAATTTATTCATAGATATTTCAACACAAAATATCATTGATTAATAATAATAATAAAATGAGGGAAGTTCTTTTTTATTAGATACCATGTTTCCAATGTATATGAAACTAGTATCATCAAGGAATTTGACAAGATATATTAGTAATCGTATAAAACACATCTAATTTGGTTATCCAACTATTTTGTCCCATTAGACTACTGATGCATCAATTGGATTTCATTAACCAGTCCCTAACCCAAATGTAATACCTTAAATGATCCCTAACCCATGTATTAACTATCAAAATCATTCCTGATATCAAATAATTAATACGCCTCATCTTATATCCATACTGAATAAAGTATAAAATTCTACTATATTTTTTCACATAATAAAAAAATAGAATATAAAAACCATATGAAAAGTGTCATATGGTTTATGTAATGGACTTATCTATATTAAATGATTTGGATAATTAGGATAAATTAGCTCTTCAATTGTGAAAGGAAATTGAATATTTCAAGGGGTTTAAAATGAATCAATAAAGTAAATGTGAATACTATTCGTGGCTAAATCAATCATAAAACATCCCTATTAATATTAAATACTGTATCAATACAATATACCCAAAGTGGATTAATATAATTTCATTTTCTCACTGATGAATGAAAATGTTATAAAAATAAATTTTAAAAAAATTACTGAGGAAAATATCCATTTTTCCAAAAATCTGTTTTAAAAATATCTTGTTTGAAAATAAATTTTAAAAAAATTCTTTTAAAAAATTAACCTTTTAATCATGGAAATTTTTCTCTAAAATAATGAATAAGAGTAAATATGTACAAGACATACACATTTCAAAGAACATTAATTTTTCCTAGAAAATTGGTTGGAATGATTCCTCGTTTAAAAAGAGATAAGGAGATTCCATTGAAAAAATTGGTAAATTAAAAAAGTGTAAAAATGACATCCCAAAATAAATTTGAAAACAATTTTGAAAACATTTAAGTAAAACATGATTTTTAAAGAAATCAGAATCTTTGACTAAGAGATGAATAAACTCGGGTTTTCTGAAAAATATTTTCTAAAAGATGTTATGTAACAGATAGAAGAAATTTGTACTTATACATGAAAAAGGTCTTAAATAAGTAGATGAGAGGAAAATAAATGGATTTATTATACAATTTTAAAATAATTCCCTTGAATGGAAATACTATTGAATGATAATTAATTTTATTATTATGGAAAATAACTTTAAACATTCCAATGTGTCTTATACGACATTGAAACATTTTAAATCATAAACCTAATAAAGGAATAATATTAAATAAAAGATTAAAAAAATGGTGGTAAAAGGTATAATGATATAATATATCTATTGTGGTAGTAGATAAACCCTAGAAAACATGTATTTTTTGAAAATTCAATTTATCTAGTGTTTGTAAGAAGTGAGGTGAAAACAACTTACCTTGAGTATCATTTCTAGTAAAAATCAGTTAACTTACTATATAATAAACTTTTGTTACATATTTAATTGATTTAGAACGTTTTTTATGTTTATCATTTATTTTAATCCAAATATTTCTATTTTGTATACAACTATATAAATAATCAGGTTTATGTTAGGTGTTTTAAAAAAATTGAATTTCTATTTCGAAATGACTATAGTTGGTAAACTATGGACAAACGGGTCATTATATAACATTTAATGTATAATAATGATGAAATAATTATTATATTTATACATAAATTTAACTTTTAAAAACAATAATTACATATGGTTATGAAAAATAAATTAATGTTACAATCACGGAGATGGTATGCCTTACAAACACATGAGTAACATTCTTATTTTCCAGTGATCCTTATGGAAAGAAGGAAAGTAACAAAATTTCATTCAATAATGATAATTATATTATAATTACCAAATTATTTATACACATTTAATTAAAAGTATAATTATTGTGATGAAATATGAATCAAATCTTGTCGAGGAGGCAGCAGTCCACACATCCACGAATAACATTATCACTTTTTAAGTGTGTGAAAGGGTAACAATGATATATATATATATAGAATATTTATAAAAAGTTAATTATGTAATGAATTTCAGAATGTTATAACTTATATGAAATATTTTTTAATTAAACCATATTTTATACGTTCAATTTATTGTTTAAACGAATCACATTAGTTTGAGGGGCGGTAATCCGCACTTCCTCAAACAATGTTAATGTATAAATGTAAAATAGATAATACTAATGGTATGTGTAATAAATGTTTTAAATTAGTATTAGTAACTAATAAATAACATTAATATAATATATTAATAAATTTCCCATCATAATGGGAACCATGAGAGGTGGTAGGGGAAAAATAAACAATGTTTTTTTTTGTGAGGCAGTAGTTCATTGTACCTAGAAACTATATGTTTGTTTCCCATTAGAATATATTGTGTGAAATTTTAGGTATAAAACATAAA
Source organism: Viscum album (assembly GCA_963277665.1). NCBI lineage: Eukaryota > Viridiplantae > Streptophyta > Magnoliopsida > Santalales > Viscaceae > Viscum > Viscum album. The sequence continues at coordinate 37,624,246 of OY728143.1, forward strand.
AAAAATCCTATTATATATAGTAGAATATTATTTATATATAGCTTTATAATATCAATGGATGAGGGGATTGTTAATGGGAATAAAAATGGAGAGCTTGAGAGAATATATTACCTCTTAATCGGGTAACTTCTTGTGCATGGTACCAAAATGATTAATAGGATTGATTTATTCACAAATAAATGCATAAAATCCGAGGATAATGATATTTATAATCTATTTGGAATGATACTGTATGATCATTAGTGGTTTTATAGCTGTGAGTAATTGGGGAGAGGTGGTGGCCTTTTAGGGGGGAGGAAAAGGACTCACATTGTATTTTTGAAAAGAAGTTAAGAGTACACACATTTTAAAATAAAAAAGTATTAAAAACAATTAAAATAGAAATATTATTGTTATTAGACTATTTTTTTCAATAAAATGGGTTTTAGAAAAGTGGATAGGTCTTTTAGACCCCTTTGTTAATGGTATTGTCTGTTATTAAGCTTAATTTTAACTTCATAATTGTAATTAATTGTAATTACTTTTAATAATATTATTGGAAAACACCAGGTATTATTAAATAGTATAAATTATTATGATTCCAAATATGATTCCATTATTCCAAATTCTAATCTTATAAATTTCTATGATTAATTTAAATTTAGTCATGTAGACAGTATGACAATGGAGGGTTTTAATGTAAAAACATCCACATGTTTGATATTTATTTATAATAAATTTAAAGTGAAATTGATTAAAATGAAATAAATTGTATTAATTTATAAATATATTATCTTCTAAAGTATAAAACCAATTATAAATGTCATTGAAACTATTAAATTAATAATATTAAAAAGTTATTTTGAACAAAAACTCTGTATTTTAAATTACTAGTACTCGCACGTTCTATTGCACGTCGTATTCAATTAATGGGTTTTATTCTATTATGAGATTAATATTTATAAAAATTAATAAGAAAATATATGTTGAATAAATTATAATTAGAAATTAATGTTGTCTGATAATGGAATAAGAGGGCATAGAATATGAATAAATCATTGAAGAAGATGAAAAACAGATCATAGACAAAAAGAACCTTATTCAGACTAATACCCAGAAGCATCATTAACCTCCAGTTGTTGGAGTATATGAGGTTTTGGTATGCTTCCATACTAATTATTGGTGGTTGTCTCCTGCGACCGCCCACTCATGACCATCAAGACACCACACCCCATCTTCCATCTTCATGTGAACCTTATTCAGAATAAAATAATTTAAATAAATGGTAAAACCACACATCGTCAATTAGAAATACTGAAAATAATATTGTATGGGAGGACTTATTATAAATGTCAAGTGCAATAATATTTTTTTGATTAGTTTTATAAATTGGAACAATAACAGTAGTGAACTGCACCAAGCAGGGATATTTTTACCTGAATAGTCTCACAATTGTCCATTACAAAGAGGAATAAATTATATCTTTGATAATAGTGACCTGAAGCTTGCACATTAAGTGTCTACTAGAGAAATATACACATTAAAGGGGAAATTTATCTCATACACTATAATGAGGAAGGTTGAAAACCTCAAAATCAGTGAATACAGTTTATAAACACAAACTGGGATATTTGGTTATGCTTCCCACAACAATATGATTCGATCTTCAAGAGGTGGGTGGATCACTCTCCAGTTTTTTCCTACCCAGAAAACAGAAAGAAAATGTTATTAACTACTAAAATAACTATAGGAAAAGAAATAAATTAAATGTGACAAGATTTTTTGGCATTAAAACATCAAAAAAGTATAGGAGGATACCCACTGACACATGATGAAAATGAAATTCTACCAAACCTTTTTCATGAATGAAATAAAAAACAATACTATTAACTGAAATGAAGATGTTTTAGGGGACAAAAGCAAACCCATTACTTGATTCATGTTTTTAACACCCAATTTCAAAAATTCTGTGAAATAGAGGGATTAAATGAAACAATGTTCAGCTATCATGTTTTAGACACTTGAACCATGATTCACAAAAATTAAGAAGAAGATAATTTCAAATAATTTCTAGGGGCATAGTTTAAATAGAAAAAAAACAAACCTCTTGGAGGTTTAATGGTATTCTCATAATAATTTTGTTCACCACCTGGCAACGATTTTGATTTCTCATATCGACTGTCAGTACAGTAATTATGCATGGACTGAGTTGAACCTTTAGATTCTGAAAAAATATAACAGAAACATGAGGAGAATTGATACAAGAATAAGGTAGTCCTTCATTGTGATGGAAATGGAATTAAATAAAACCATCCCCCATATGAATAGCTCTAGATAGTGGCACATTATAAGGCCAACAAGGTAATGCAGCACTTCAGTTCCCCATAATTGTCATTGATTATGGTCTCAGAACATTTCTAGGTTCTAGTGCAGTGGATGGTGAAGGAAAAAGTATCCAACATATGAGATGCTTGATGTAGGTTATCAGAACACATCCTGGTTCCAAGAAAATATATAGGTTCCAGGTTCTCAGAACAAATCCAAGTTCCCTAGCACTAAAGATGATTCTGGTCTCACATATGAGATGCTTCTTGCAGTAATCCACCCCGATGATCATAAATAAAGATGCATGTAGCATAAAAAGTAACAAACATAACCTTCAAATTTAAAAAATCAACTGAACCCATAGAAGAAGATTCATTTTTTTCATTCAGAAAAAAAACAATAATTGTCTATGTATTTTGGGGGTAGATTAGATGTTGTGTTACCTAAAAATTTGAAGTACATTAATTCAATATCAATTTCCATGGAAACCAAAAAAGAGATAATTACATACTAAGTGTCTCAATGTTCTTTTTCTGATAGGAGTTCATGACTTCTTGGAAATATGTGACATGAAACCTGCACATTTACTATATTGTAGAGATATGTGCAGATTAAATCAAAAATGTATTTCTTATACTTTTGAGAGGAAGTTGGAAACTATCAATTAAATCGAAATGATTAATATACTATTAATGAAAGTGAACATATATCTTGCTTCTCAGATAACCGATATACCTATATCTATAGTAGCATCACCAGCATCACCAATTCCCATAGTCAGATATATATTGATGCTTAGATATATGTAGCTTCTAAACAGAAGAAGATGAAAATATATCTCGTTGCAGATATAGGTGTGTGGAATTTACTTATCTCAATGTACTCCATACTATATTCAGCAGTTTCCTTTGTTTAGATTACTTGTAAGTGCATATATATATTTCTTCTCATTCTATCCCTAGGATACCTGTTTACAGAATAATCCTCTTTCAGAGGATGCAAGTTTACCGAGTCATATAAAATTATGAAAATGCATATATCATACCTCAAATAATATGAACCATTACCTGAATATTTAATTTCTTTATGTCCATCATCATATGGTCCCAGAATATAGCACCATGTGTTTGGAATACACCACATAGACCTGTTTGTGGTGTCTCTCCTTCACTGTTGGTTCCCCCCCCAACCTGAGCTTTTTATGTTTTCTCTATAGAGAGGTGCATGATTCATTAGATATTTTGATCTATTTAAGCTATGAAATAATAATGAAATAAGATTCATTGTGTGAAAAATGGGATAGAATATTGAAATTATATGTAGATTGAATGAACACAAAGAAACATACCTTAAAAACTGATTCCTTGAAGATCTTGTAGTGATTTCAAGGGGAAAAATGTTTAGTGTTAGTAAAATAAAAGCACTCTATGATATGTTAAGAATATTAGATGTGCAGTGATTGATGAAAATATGATAAATAAGGAGGAGTTTCAACTAGAATTATTTAAGATGAAAAAATGGAATGCTTGTTTTCTGATCAGCATGGTTTCATTTAGAGGTATGGGTAAAATGAATGGTCGTTGCTACACATTCTATATTTGGTGTGATTCTTTCAGATTTTCTTAAAGAAAGCATCTTCATTAAGATATGTGATGAAGCTGATAAAAAACATGGTGAAAAGATTTATAATGTATTTAGAAACTCTTGTATGAAATAAAATTAATGATAAAAATAGTCGTTTTTCATTCTCTCTTAGAGTCATGTATATTATTGATCAATAGTTGCAAGCATTTAGTAACTCCAATAGGAAATTAACGGGTGGATAAAAAATATTCATGGTTTCAACATCAATATACTATAATAGTAAACAGTGAAAATCGTTATAGTTTCATACCATTAATAAACCAATTATACTACAATAATAGAAAATAAATACAGTTATGTTTTATACATTAATATAGTAGTTAATAAAAATCTTTAATCCAACTGTACATCAATTAAAATCCATTCTAAAATTCTATTGAGAGCTTCATCCTTTCAATCCAGCATCCATCTCAGAAGTTTCAACCCACATCAAGCGCCATGTAAGAATATATAGGTTTTCTTGATATTTTTGAATTGAGTTGATTAGTTTAATTATATGTTGAATTATGTAGCTTCTACAATTTAATTTATTTGGATCCATATTAAAACCCTAGTGATAATGCAAGATATCTTGGGAGATCATATGGGTAAATTATAGGACACCAGGGGGGTAGTTTTAAATCTGGGTGTAGGAATAAATGATTCATTGAATAACACAGTGGACTATATCGATGATCTGTAAGGTGGAAAATTAAAGGAAATCATGAATTTATCTCAATATGTTATGGGGATGTTATTATGATATCTATTTATAGTATCTAAAAATCATCAATGCATCATAACATTACTGTGTAATGTTTATAAGGAAGTTGTAGTATATACATCGAAATCTCTATAAAACGAATCATGTTCAAAATCTCAATATGTTACATGTGTTCCACTTTCTTCTATAGGTATGTATTTGGTTTTCTATAGCCCTATAAGGCCCATTCCTTTTATGGCTCCAATTACACCTACCACTGTTGTAACTATCTAAATTACACCTAATCCTATTGCTATTTTTTTCTACTGGTCCTATGTCTCTTCATCACTAGGTAGAAATACATGTTGAGTTATGAAATTCAATCCACATAATAAAAAACAATTGATAATCTATAAAAAATCCATTTAGAAAATATTGTTATGTTTTTGGGTCATTAGCAGTGAAAACCATAGTTGTTTTTCATGATCTCTTAAGTGTCTTTGATATTAATGATCAACACTTTCAAGCATTTCTTAACTTCTATAGGAAATAAAATTATTGATAAAAAAGAGTCAATGTTTTAACATCAATATACTACAATAATATACAGTGAAAACCATTGTAGATTCTTATCATTAATAACCCAATTATAATACAATAATAGAATGTAAAGATAGTCATGGTTTCAACATCAATATAGTAATCAATAAAAAAATTTAAACCAACTACACTGCTATGTAAATCCCTTTCCAAATTCACTTGAGAGCTTCGTCCTTATAGTCCACCTGAGGGCTCCATCGTACACCATCAACATGTATCTTTAATTAGGTGAACAATAAATTTTAGGAAAACTGCCATCTATTTAATTTTTCTTTTCATCTTGAATTGATATATATTGAATTTCTTTTTCATCTCATGTGATTAAAAAGTGTCTTTAGTGAAATCAGTGTGGTGGATAGTGGCATCGAGACTGTATTAGTGGAGAAAGAGATGTAGGGGTGGGGGAGACTGAAAACAACAGACAAAGATGAAAATAAATATAACGATAAAAATGTAGGTGATTACAGTAACATACACTTTCATAGAACATGAGGGTATTTATAGTTTAATGTATGCCAAACATAGAATGAACTGGATGACTTATCTAGTTCCTCAATATCCTTCCATCTAACCCAAAAATAAACCATACATTGTGATCTGATAACAACAAATCATGTTAAATATTACCTGGGTACCCTCTGCATAACAATAAAATGTTTCAGTACTAGTTAAATGGATAATATACACACAAAACATCATAGGATCCAATAAATTTGTATTATCATAGAATTATATTGCTAGATGAAAGAAATAGTCAAGAACTAAAAGGTGTAACAGTGGATTTAATACATAAAAGGTGGAATAAAAATAACCTTCATTTGGTAGAACACTTCAACAATTTTCATCGCATTTTGGTTTAATGAAGCTCTCATAGAAATAGTTGTAATTCTGGTTAATATATATCAAATATATTGTGAAATAGTATGTGTAATTTAGTAATTAATTGTATAATATGGGGAAATAATTTTACTAAATTATTATCATCAACTACGTACTCTGTATAATGGATCTCCCACCGAAACAGATGTATTGTTGGTCACTAAAGCTCAGCAAGAAAGAGTAATATATCCTCCCTAAAAATGTAGACACCTATAACCACCAATGGATTATACAAAATCATTATAATAATAGGGGTAAATATTCATGGCTCTCATCAATGCAGGGATTACCTCATCACCTCATCATCCGGGACTCTAATCGTTGCATGATTTATCTCAATGAGGTATTTGATTAATGCAGTTTTATAGAAATCATTAAGTAGTACCATCATTCTTCATCAACTACATTGATGATTTTTTATCAATAAATAAACCAATGGTCATATAACATTATGAATTTGAAATAAAACATTATAGAGTCATCATTCCATAAGATAGTAGTTAAAACAAATATAAACTCTGTGAAAAAAATTACAAAATTAAAGTCAAAATCTGGGATGAAGGAAATATACCGAAGGGTGAACTCAAAATGAAGTCACCTAAAATCATCAATAACGGAATCAGACCATGCTATGAGAAATATAAAGTGGAAGGAGAGATAGATATCTAGAGGTGTTACCATAGTAAAAAATGGATATGGTGATAAAGAATCATGAATCAAAGAAGATGTTAAAGATCATTAGGCACTATCATAAAGTTCATGTAATATAGAATCAATGTATAGATCATGAATAAAAATTCATTTAGTGGGACATACATAAAATAATGAAATAATAGTGATAAATCCAGAATGAGGGGTGTAAAGCTAACACATTACATTTTGGAAATAATTAACTCTTGAAGTAAAATTTAGTAACATAATTAAATTTCCTAAATCATTTGATATATATATATATATATAATTAAGGTCATGGAATGATATTATATACAATTAGGGAATGATGAGAATCCATATATATATATATATCATGATTTGAAATATTACGATTATTAATTTGTTAAAATGATATAACCTAGAAAAAAAATGAAATTGTATTCAATGGAATTGAAAATGAAATAAAAAAACACTGATAACATGAGAAAACAATGTTAAAAAAACAATAATAGTGATAACAAAAAACAACAATTGAAATAAATAATCATAAAAAAAGTACTTGATACCTAGTGTTGAAGCAATGTATTACAACCCGGAAATTTGTTGAGAAGATTTCAGCCTGAAAATTTTAGTTTAATAAACAGACTGGATTTGAAATAAAAGTATATGTAGTAATTGGTGAATCAAAATATGAGATTTAGTGTCATTATTTATGAAAAAATCATATGAAATTGGATATAAAATATCATGGAGAGAACTAAAAAATCTAGAAAATTATGAGTATTCATATGTTTTGAAGCACTGTATTCCATTACAGCCTATGAATTTCATATGAATTGAGTGAAATTAAAATACTAAAATGAGAGAAAAATGCTTCAAGAAGGTTAAATAGAAGATAATACCATGATGAATATGAGGTTTGGGAAAATGATGATCAGTTGATAAGATTTTTTTAAGGTAGAAAAAGGAATATGGAGAAAAAGTCAGAGTTGTTGTGGGTGTTAGAGATCAAAGGATTAATACCAAGAACCCTAAGATGTAGAGCTCGAGGAGCCAGAGGCAGACTACGTAGAGCCGAAGTAGCCAGAGGTGGATGAGGCCTAGGAGGATCTGGTTGCGGACCAACTAGTGGTGGAAAAACTAGAGTATATGGATCTGGAGTCGGAGTAGTTATTCCGGGAGGTTTTCAGAGGTGAAGGCAGAGGGGGGAGTAGGTGAATATGTAGCTATAGATTGAAGTTGAGGATTGGAGGGGAGAGGAGGAGCCGATGGTAGAGGAGTCAGAGTCAATCACACTAAGATGGATCATGTGGAGTCTTCGGAAGAGCCGGTGCAATGGAGGGAGCTAAGAGGGAACCCTAGAAGTAGAGAGAAAAAAATCGAGTGAGAGTCGAGTGGTAACAATAGGATTGGACTGAATATTCGTGAGTGGGAGAGGTAGAGGTAGGTGGGATGCAGATAAATTCTGTGTAACCGAGATAAGGGGAGAGGTCGAGTACTGGAGGAAGGGCATGTAGAGGAGAAGATGATATAGATGAACGATAGATTGACATGTGGCATTAAAGAATATAGGACTAGACTATATAGTAGATTCCTTAAAAAATGAAATGATTTAGAAAAATACAAAGAATTTATCCTAACCTAATTATTATCTTTTTTTTCAAAAATATGAAGTTTATTTTGACCTATTAAATTTATAAATGTCTTAGGAATTAGTTTTAAAATGAGTTCTCTATTAAATGGCAGTAAAGATTCCTTAATGAAAAAAATATTGTCCTCAATGTGTGAAATAGAGTTTGTTCTTATCTTTATGTCTATAAAACCAAATGGATGAATATAAAAAAACCAATATTGAATATATTGCTTATATATTTCATTAAAATCAATAACTAATTGTAATTAATAATGTCTGTTAATACAAATATCCATTACAGGAAAACAAATAATAATATTTATTTTTAAATTTAATTGGTTTGTATTTTTATTTCTCATCAATTCGTATCCCATGAATTAATTTTATATGTATATAAACCATAATTTTTTATATGTTTGTTAATACTATTCAAAACTACTTATAATAAGTTTATAATATATCATATTATATTAAATAAAAATATTTAAAAAAAACAATGTTACTTGGTGAAAATTGGTCATGTGTGTAATATAAGCTATCATAAAAGGTCTCTCTTTTGTGTAACAAAAGCTATCGAAGAAGTTCTCTAATGTGTGTAATGAATGATAACATAGTGATGCATTATTTACAAGGTATGGAATATGATATATTTATTTAATATAGTATATATATATTATAAATTCCCCAAAAATTATATTCCCTTACGTTTTTCATGTCGTGTTTCAGACACGCTATTGAATATAAATATGTTATTTAAAATTTAGGGGACTCTAATTTTCCCCACCTTAGTTAAATTTAATTATATCAATTAAAACTCAATAATGGTAATATATTGTAATATATTTCCTATGTTGAAATCCTAAATTGTGAGAAGGTTTCATAAAACTTACCCTTGGAGAGATAGAATGGGAAGTGTAATGTTCTCATGGACTAACATATAACTAGGTATCTAAGTACGAGAAAATTTATTAATATTAACGATACATACATAGAGGAAAATTATAAATTTTTATAGGTAGTTAATGAGGTCGTCAATAAGAAATAAGTGAATGATAAATAAAAATTTAAGGGCCTCAAATCCATAAATCTGAGATGATTTGGAATATTATAGCTTCAATAGAAATTATGGTATTAGGATAACATTATATTTCTCTTTTATTTTTCAAACATTGGGTAATTATTTTATTGATCAATAATATAAGGAAATATACTTAATTGATAGGTTTATATTTCATATTATATATCCTATTTTTTTTGTTATTTGATCAATCTACAATTCATTCAATTATACCAAAAAATTAATTACCTTTAATGAAATTTTTTATTCTTGAAGCAATAAAAGAAAATGTTCTTGGATCATAAGGCCTATAAATGAGTGGAATGTCTAACTATTTTTCTATAACCATCTTCCAAAACCTATATGGTTAATAGATTGACATCTAATCATCAATATTTAAATTAATGGTTCATTATTATAATTTATCAATTAATTTTTTTAACTACAAAAAATAAAAAAATTAATCAAGATAGACCGTAGGTAAGTGGTTGGTGTGAAGCCCCAATCATCATTAAGTCATGGGTTCAAGACCCACAAACATGCTAAAATTTATTGGTTATCACCCATCATACAAGTTTTACTTTTATAAAATAAAATTGATATAGTTTTTAAAATAAATAAGATGGAAATACTTAAATATTTCTAATCACTAAATTGATATTTAACAAAGGTTTTTAATATAATCTCAATACATAAATACATCATCTATTTATTTCTACGTAGTTCCTCATTTGTATTATGGTTTATCTGCAATATGATTTCTAGGATTTCTAAATCATGATGCCTTATCATAAATCTAAAACACTTTATGTTTGACCTTTGTTACTTTTTATGTATCCAAATCATTCATAATGGTCTGTAGAGAAATATTTAATTATCCTAAGCATTTCCATTGGAAGTGTCAAACTAGCTGCACTATAAAGCATGTTGTCTTATACCAGGATACCTTAAGTCGGGCTCAAAACTCCTTATAGGATTTAGTAGTCCTAGCTACATATATACCAGAACCATTTCCACTTGTAGTATCAAAACATTGATTTATTCTTAGGAATACCCACATAATCTAAAACTTAACAGGATTTTATGATTTTATCCTAAACATATCATCAAATTGTACAATAGGGTTATGTTATCTGACCCATGTTTTCCCTAAATCTAGTTCTAATGGTTTCTACTAAACTTCCTATGACACCAGCTATAGTGACCTGACCCCAAATATCATGCATCTAGTGTCTATTTTCAATTACATTATCCTGATTATAGGGAATCAAATATCGAAGTAATGGGAATTTTTTAGTCTTGATAAACTATATATATATATATGAGACATTTGTTACAATATAATACACTAATTATAAAATATTTTTTATTATTTTTTATTAAATAATATAATTAATTAATCTAATCCATCTAGTCTATCCCTAAATATATTTCATAGTATACTTTAAGAATTCCTCGGGAATGAAACATAATATATGTGAGATCAAATTTTAAGTAAGGGAAAAATATATTGGAAGAAATAAAGAATCAATGAGAGTAATAATTATGGAATGGTATTTAACTAAACATGCATATCATGTAATCATGAAAATGTAAAAGAAGTGCGTAAAAAATATAGAATGTTAATAAATTGAAACCAATGCAATTAAAGTAACTTGATAAGGAAATATTAATATTGCACTCTAAGAAAGTAAAAAATGATACATTTAATCAATGAACTAAAATTGAAATGTATCTATAGATATGTCAACATAAAATTTCAAAAATTAATAATAACTAAATCTAAATTAAGGAAGAGATTTATTATTAGATGCGATGTTTCTGAGGTACATGGAAATAGTACCGCCAATACCCATCACAAGACAATTTAACTACCTTGTAAAAACCCATATAATATAGCTAGCCAACTATTTCATCAAATTATGTTATTCATGCATTAAGGGGATTTTATTAACCAATCTACAACTATTAGTGATTACCTTAATTATTCCCAAAACTGTGTCTTACATGTCCTCAACATTCCTCATATCGATTAAATAATATGCCTCCTCAAATATCAATACATAATTATGTATACAGATCTATGAATATTTCTAAAAATAATAAAATAAATTTCAAAGTAAAAAATGAATAAAAAATGATATTCTGTTTCGGTAATGAATGTATCCATGATAAATGACATGGATAATTAAGGGAAAATCAATGTTCAATTATTAAAAAATTTTAAATATTTTAAGGGGACTAAAAGTAATCATGGAAGTGAATGTGAGTGATATTTTTGGAAAAATCAATGAAAAACATATGATAAGATGATTAATAAAAATATTAATACAATATAGTCTTTGTGCAGTAAAATAAAGGTATGTTGTTATTGATGAATGGAAACATTATTAATATATATTTTAAAAAAATAATGAAAAAATTACCCATTTTTTTTGATCTTTTTTCTGAATTTCCTCTTCTATTAAAATAATAATTAATACATTTCCCTTATAAAATTATATTTTTAATCATTCAATGAAATCATAAAATGAATTAATAAGGGTAAATCCATACATTTATTACAAGGTTAAAAAGAACATTCCTCTTGCATTATACAAAGTTTAGAAAGAAGTGTTTTCTATAAAGAAACAAAAATATTCAATTTAAAAAAAATGTTAAAAGTGTCTTTTCAAAACCATTTTAATATAAATTTTGATATAATTTTAATAAAAAATTTATTTTTGAAGAAAACTGGTTCTCCGACTAAGATAGGAATAAAGTCGAGTTCTCAAAAAAAATAGTTACTAAGAAAATATTTTCTGAAACATGTAGAGTACCAAATAGAGTAATTACAGAAAATAATACATGGAAAAGGTGACAAAAATATAGAGTATAATAAAATTAAATGTTTTATTAAATAATAGCTATATAACTTTATCTAATGTAAATACCATTAAAATACCATTAATTTTTTTGCTACAGAAAATAACATTTAATCATTCCAAAGTGTCTCATACCACATTGAAACATATTTAATCATAATCCTTATGAATTAATATTATAATATTAATTTTAATGTTTACATAAAGAAAAAATTATTAATGATGTAATCTAAAAAAAGGAATAATAGATACCCTACACTAATGATTATTGTAGTTAACATAACATATATATCACGGATGTAAATATTGAGATGGGAATCCCTTAACTTTTGTTTTCGGTCAAATGAACATATATTAAAATCTAATATAATAAACTTATGTTAATTTTATAATTTATTTAGAACCTTTTTCATGTTTATATTTAATTTTATATCACTTTTTAATATATTGAATACAACTAATAAAATAATCATGTATACATCAGGTGTTTTATACAAATTCAGTTTATGTGTCAAAACGTCTTTGGTACAACAACTATGATAAAATGGGTAATTATATTACAACTAAAGAATAATAATCTAATCTAATTATCATTTTTATACATAAATTTTAATTTTAGAAAGAATAATTACAATAATTTAAGAAAAATTAATAAACGTTATAATCATAGAGATGATAGGACGTGTGTATGCATGAGTACAAATCTTATTTTTCAATGATCATTATGGAATTATGTTAAGAAACACCATATTATTCTAGAAAGATAATTATATCATAAATTGTCATAGAGGCTGTAATCCAGAAGTCCATGAATAATGTATTACATTATATGTTTGTGAAAGGGTAATAATGAAGATGATATATATATAGTATATTTAATTAATGATAATTATTTAATGAATATGCTATTTTTATTTTTTATGTCCAATATTTTTAAATGAAACCACCCTTTACATGTTCCATGTATAGTGTGAACTAATGACATCTTGTTGAGTTGAATATAGTCAAAGAATCCTCAAATGATGTTATTGTATTAACATAAACTGGAATGTATTAAAGGTATATATAATAAGAGGATTAAAGAACTATAAATAAATAATAAATATCATATATATCATGTATAAATGGAGTGTCCGTCCAAATTTCCACCATGATAGTTTGAAAGGGAATAATTAACAATCATCATTTTTATGAGGCAGTAGGTCATCGTACAAGGAAATAATATGTTCATTTCCCATTAGATGGAATTTTTTGTATGTTTAGGTAGAACCATAACATAAAAAAAACCATTTTTTTTATGGATACTAGTTTATTATACAAGAATATAAGAATAATGGTAGATTGGTTGGAGAATGGGAATAAAACTAGAGATATTGAGAGAATACACTACCCCATAATCAGGTAACGTATTTTGGTTTATACCAAAATTATTCTTTTTTTTTCCTACCAAAATGATTGTTTTGATTTATATATTACAAACATGTTTACCCAAGGTCTATGAGAGGTATTTTGGGAAGATATTTTTTAGATATGGTCTGAATTTATGTGTTTTGAGAAGAGTGGGAAATGGGGATAGGTGGTGGAATTTTATAGAGGAGGAAGAGGGCTCAATTGGTATTTTTGAAGTGATTTTTTATGTACCGAAATTATAGAAAAAAGTGTCTAAAAAACTCAAGAATGGATGGTTCATAAATTATTTGAGGCAAGATAATGGGTATTGGGAATTTGGATATTTCATATGGGCCTCTATGATAATATATTAATACTTTATTAATTATGATTTTACCTTAATAATTATAATAATATTTAGTTACTTTCATTAATCATTTAGGTAAAAAAAATTAGTATTATTAGAGTATATAAAAAAATATTATTTCAAATATCGAATTCATTTTTCGAAATTATGATTTAAGAAGTGGAAATAAATATTTTGAATTTATTCCGACATAGTGGTCAACAATAGAGGTTGTTAAAGTAAAAATGTCTGAAAGTTTTCACTGTTTTTATTGAATATTTCAAATTAAAATTGATTACAATGAAATAATATTTATTAATTTATAAAAAAATTATATTATAAAACATTATGTAAACATAAAAGTATATTTCAACATTTTAAATAAATTTGATGAAAATTTATTTTTTAACTAAAATCTACTATTTTTAGTTATTCATTAAAAATGAATTGTTTCAGAATAATATGAAAAATGCATCCTAACCTAATTATTCTATTTATATTTCAAAGATTATGTTTATTTAGATATATGATATTTATAAAATGGTAAAAAAAATTATTTAATATGGGTTCTCAAATAAAAGGCTGTAAAAATGCGTTAATAAAAAATATTGGGTTTTATGTGTAAATTTTTTGGTCCTTATCTTATGTCAATAAAACCTGATGGATGAATATCAAAAATATTTCATTGAATATTTAACATCCATATTTAATTAAAATAATTAACTAACTTTAATTAATTGTTTTTATTAAGAAAAAACATCATTACAATCATAAACATAAAAATATATTGTTATATCCAATTTGTTATTTTTTATCATTAATTAGTAACCCATGAATTAATTTTATATTTATATAAAACATAAATATTCATAATTTATTCATTAATATTCATAACCACATACATAATGGATAATCTATGTCCTATTATTTTAAAAAGTAATATTTAAATATTACAATGTTATTTTGTAAAACTCGGTCTCGCGTGTAACACAAGTTATCATAGTAGTTAACTATTGCATCTAATAAAATATATAATGGATGGTCGCTATTAAATGTAATAAAAGCTAACATAGTGTTTCATGAATTAAAATCTATGTTATATAATATATTTATTTAATATAGTAAATATTTTTTTATAAATTCTCTTTATATTATATTGCCTTACGCGCTTGGTGTCGCATGTTATACACGCTATTGAATATAAATATATACTTTATAATGTTGTGGTGATACAGTTCACCCCCAGAATATAAATCTTTTATGAAACAATTGTTGGTTCAGACCATCCCTCTAAAGCATCTCCATGACCACGAAGACGTTGTATAACCTCTTCCTCTGAGTCTCTCTATTGGGACTCCTCCACCTAATGGATCAGAGAATATTGAAACATAATCCGAAACAAAAAATCGTCTCCAACATCCACTATTGAATTTATGTGAAATGGATTCAACTAATACTCCCTCAAATCATCTATATATTCTTGAAAAACCTCCTTTTGTTAATTTATGCTCAAATAATTGACCACATCAATTCAATTTCCAAAGGTATAGGAGATATCAAAATAATTATCAAAAAGAGACTCCATCCACCTCTACTATATTTGATTTAGGTCTGGATTCTAATAGATGAAACTAAAAATATTCTAATCTCTGAATAATTCAATGTTATCCCCAATTATATAATACAACCACAACTTCGGTCGAAACACAACGGATGCTAACTGTTGATTGTGGGATGCATAGCTATCTTCATGGGTTTAAGACGACCTGAATACAAAAGAGATCACCGCCTTGTATTACATCAAGAAACGCCTTAATAACATAAGGTAAGCCTAACAAAAAAACCCCAAACATCAACCCTTTCTCAGGAAACCAGTGATTTGGAACACGAACTAGCATCCCTTTCATGTTACCAAACATATCCTAAAAATGATCACTCCACACATAAATCATGTTCTTTCCTAGTAAAAGCTAACAATGGGGATGAACTCAAGAAAATTAGGTAAAACCTATAATAATATCCTATAAGACCAAGGATGCTAAAATCCTTTTCCATTTTATTTGGTTATATCCCTGAAACAACTAATTTAACCATCGATAGGTCTAATACCACTCCCTTCTTGGAAACCACATTCCTGAGGAAAAGAACCTAACATGTACAAAAATTAATCTCAGAGAATCTTTCATAGAGATGGTGGTGTTAAATAACATGAATGAAAATTTATATATTCTCTAGATTCTCCTCCTATTATTCCATATGAATAAGATATCAATGATGAATACGATGATTTACTGGTTAAAGAACTCAGGGATCAGGGAGTTAATGATCCCCATAAATATATTTGGTGTGTTTGCAACACCGAATGTCCTTCATTAAAACATAAAGTGCCCATACATGCATTTGAAGTCTTATATTGGGAAATATCATTCCTTCACCCTCCACTAGAAATATAAATGACATAGATTGATCTTAGAAATCAAAATATCCCCTCTCAGTTAGACCAAAAGATCATATATCCCTATAAGAGGGTAATAGTTTTTTACCGTCAGTTGAATCAACCCTTGTTAGACAATAAACAAACCTTAGAAAACCATTATTCCTTTTGGAGAACAACATTAGAGCACCCCACAGTGATAGAATGAGCAGGATAAAACCCTTCTACATGGTAACATCTATCTGAATCCTAAAATCATGAAACTTATAAGGTTTTATCCGATAAGGATCCAACGAAATCATAGAAGCACTAGGCTAGAAGTCTTCCCAAAATCAACATCATGTAGAGGGGGTACCTTTATGACCTCTTTGGGGAAAACATCCTAGAAAATTACAATGACCCTGGGAACCTCTACCATCTCACCGCCCACATATTCCATTGAAATCTCTACCCACAAGGAAATAAGGGGCTCTAGACATCGACATCCCACCTGAAAAGACCACTCACCTATGAAAACCACACGTTGGACATCAAAATCCAAAAAAGAACTCTATTCTGCATGATATTGATAAAATA
This sequence comes from Viscum album, assembly GCA_963277665.1. Classification (NCBI taxonomy): domain Eukaryota; kingdom Viridiplantae; phylum Streptophyta; class Magnoliopsida; order Santalales; family Viscaceae; genus Viscum; species Viscum album. The sequence continues at coordinate 37,641,308 of OY728143.1, forward strand.
ATGTATAGAAGAAAACCATTCATTACTGAGAACGAAATTGTTTGGATGCATCTATAGAAAGAATATATTCGAAAGGGATTTATGTGGTCTTATATTTAGTCTACACCCTAGGTACACATCAAACTAGTTAGTCTTTCCTTTGACTAGTAAACGATTGATTAGGGGCATGGAAAGCCTCTCTACATATATAACCGTAGCATGGGATAGAGCGGGTGAAATCCTCTCTACATATATAACCGTAGAATGGGATAGAGCGGGTGAAAAAAGGTGTCTTAATCCCTTGATTCAGATAAGGCATAAACAAGGGTGATATATAAATTGATCAGTACTATAATGATCTATATCCCCACTAATGATTAGGGGCATAGAAATCCTCTCTACATATATAACCATAGCATGGGATAGAGTGGGTAAAAAAGGTGTCTTAATCCCTTGAATCAGATAAGGCACAAAGAAGGGTGCTATATAAATTGATCGGTACTATAATGATCTCTATCCCCACTAAAAATAAATCTTCCACTATGGGAAACTAAACATTAAAAGATAATTTTCCATTCTACTGATGAGCACCTCCATTTCCTTTCAAAAGTCATGGTCTCTGAAGAAGGGTAACATCTATAGGTTAGCCTTTCACCACTCCATCTCCCCATGTTGTAGAAAAATACTACTTCCCCTACTACTGAAACTATCTTAATGAAAATTTCTAATAAGGATGGTGCTGAACCTATCTACCTCCACAAAATTGAGCTCAAGGAACTATGGGGAACTGACTCTAGTGATGACCTAGAATCCCATAACCAAATCACACACACCCAGATCCCCTAGGAAAAGATAATAAATCACTAGTACAGAAGGCCATAATGGAAGTTGTTGTGGTTGACTCCCAAGCGGTCTAAACCATGAGGGTCCTGATACCTGAGATCATCTACTAAAAACTCTACATCTAAAAGAAATCTTCTAGATAACCTCTTATAGTAGTCATAATCAATAGAAAATAAACATGATCACCTCTTCTTTATTCCATACATCGAGATAGGATGATATCGTAAATGTAATAACTGGATAATGGATTGAAGGATGAAGTGACTCCTCGAGATGTTTTGCATGATAATCATATTCAGGAAAAAGTTCTCCAAAAATAATGAAGATCCATGAACATGATTCTTTGATCCCTCAGCGATAAGATCCCTTTATGATGATAAATAATCCCTAACCTATTTATGACATTTAAGGTTGAAAAAATTGAACTCCTAGAATAATGTATTCTAAAACATAACCCATAAAACATCTACCTACTTCTACTCTCCCAGATACAAAGTCCACCACTGATGCACAACTCCCCACTTCTGACTTACTACCAAAGAAACCTAGTACTCTATCAGAGCCTAGATCAATATAAAAGTGATCTCGAGGTCCTCCATCTAGCTATTTGTCTCCACATCATAAATTTTTCCATCGTTATTTCCAACATACTTCTAATGGAACTAGTAAAACTACTTCTTCCACATAAAATCCTCCTCACATAGATCAAATATATGATTATCAAATAGATTATCCTACCAGAATTCCACCTCCTAAGTGACATGCTAATGATGACTAGGAATCTTAGCTGGAAGATAATAAATGATTTCCTAATTACGATAGTATTAATTTTTATTATGATTAATTTCAATAATTATTACATATTTTTTCAACTTTAAACCTTCCAAAAAACCATATTCAAATAATTATTGAAGTCATTATGATTCATGTACCTTTCTTATGTTTCTACCCTATAATAAGGTCTACCTCACTTGGTCATTCAATAAGATGATAACACATGCACTAGATCATAGGTTCCCTAAAATCCTATATCCCAGTCAGTCTCCCTGGACTATGTCACAAAAAAATTACAACATGATCTAGTTACATACCATTATATAAAAACCTCACTATTACTAACTCCAACCTCCTTACTATATCTCAACTATAACCTTTGATTCCATACTATCACAACCCTCAAACTCCAAACATACTGAAATGAGTGGAGAGAGATAATGACCCCTAATTCTGAAATCCAGTAGGCCATAAGATGGAGACCAGCACTAAGGGTGTTCAATTAATACAATAAGGGAGGCAATAACCATTATAAGAAGAATGAACTATGGATATAATGAATCATACACAACAACACCATGTCATAATATAATATAAAAATCCAAAAACCACTCACATGAATGTGAAAAGTAGAACTAATAAATATAATATAATGTATACAAATTAAATATCCAAAAGAAAAGGTAAGGACGAGACACAATTACTATCCAATGGTCCAAGATAGTAATTCCCAACAAGATCAATGAATTAATTCAAGAAAACTAAAAGAGGTTTTATATACATAGGGTGAGAATATAGTTATACTAAATAAGAATTCAAATTTCTCTCAAGAATGTGGGAAAGAATAATACTAATGCTTCTGTGAGAAAACAACAGAACCAAATGACACATTAACCTGTATATTAACCATCCGAATCTCAGTAAGGCATGATCACTATGTAACATACGACAAGTAATATAATATAATGAAAATATCATCGATGATGGGATACCCCACACCACTTTCAAACTGGTGTGTCTCACTATCCCAGTTTCTTACATTCTAGGGATCCCACCCATTCTATTTACCACATCACATACCGCTCGTACACACTTGTTACTCACAAAAAAACCCACCTATACACACTTGGGACTCACAATGTATTTTTCTTGTACACATAATTACATCACTACACATCCTTCCCACACACATCTGGTCCTCACAACACATCCATCATGACCACACCTAGGCCTCACTACACATTCTACCCAACCACACATGGGCCTCACAACATGTTGAATCATATCTCATCCAGAATACACCTCTGAAAGAACATTACATCTCATAATTAAGACACCTGGGAAACCATGAACCACCTTAATCACAAATAAATTTGTTATTACATCTCTCCCTAATAAAACTGGTCCATAAAAACCACTAACTAAAGCACTAACAGACTTATATCCATAAAAATATTTTTCATACGTTACTCGCTTGTAAAAGAGAGATGAACGGAGAATGTACCATCTATCTATACTCCCCAAAGAATGTTAGGGAAAAACCCCATATGAGACAATGCACATGTTCGTCACATAGTCCTCATCATGGGTGGTGGAATATAGAAATCAATATAATATAAAAATGTTTGTATACTATCAAACTCTCCATCCCAACCTATGAGTTCTAAAAAAAACAAACCAACTTGAAACGTTGTCACATGTTCTGCAACAACTGAATGAATTTTCTAATATTTCTAACAGTAATTTTAGAAGGTGAAGAGCCCTAGTAAATTAATGTTACTTTATATTCCCTATTTATTCAACACCCATTTGTTTCATTATTTAGTATCAAATAAATGTAATAAAGAAACCTATCATTTAAAAATACATTAAAAACATCATGTTTTTAACGAATCAAAACAAAGACATCCCCATAATTATTAAAACATTATTTATTAATTACATTACTACTCAGAAATATTTTATAACATAACCACAAATCATTGGGCACCTGTCATCCCCAACAACCTCACCCCACCTCCGGAAAAGTACGACCCAAAAACACATATCACTGCACACCACATTTCAAACACCCATCACTGTCCAACTATAAAACCACATGACATCCACTTCCCCCATGTGTAAAAACCAAAAAAATGACACATCACATGCCAAAAAAACATTATTATGGTTCAAAAGAACATTTATCACATTCTATTACTTTTCCTTGTCTCTTTATCACACAATCCTAATCCAGTGGAAACCAATTCATTAGAGAAGTATAAGTAAATAACCAATTTTTATTTAAAGGTATACCACAACAGTCACAATAGTCATAATACATATATCTAATGAAACAAAATCAACAAATGAGCATAATTTTTTGCAGGGTGTTTACCCATTTAATGAAAATATCACAAAATATAATGAATCTATAAAAATATGCAGATCAAATCCCATCTACGCATAAAATTAAATTAAACTATTATTTATCATTAATTCAATCCGGCCCAACCATAATTCAAAAATAAACAAAAGTAAATCCCCTATATCATGACACACAATAAAGAGAACCCAATGGAATTCGACCTCAAAGAAGCATTCAAATTTTTGTGCACCGAAGGGCACAAAAGAACACTTATGAACCATAACCACAACATGAAAACTACAAATAAACATATACCACACCAAGGATCCATTAAAATGAAAACCAATGCATAACCCAACCTAAAGAAACACCACCGTAGTGGATCTTTAGGAGAAGAATAGAATAAAATAAACCAATAAAGGGGAATAACATTCTATGGTCCATCAATGGATCACCAATGAACAACCACTATGGTCAATGGATTGAAGAGGGCCAAATAAAGGCATAAAGGACACCTCAAGGTTCCTAGGGTTCACTCAAATTGAGAAGAAAATGGGGGAAAGAATAAATTATTGGATGTTTAGACAAAAATATTTTTTTGAATTATATATGATCAGGTTGTAACTTGATGTGTATCCCTTATCAAATCATGTAATCCTTGAGGATTATATTCCATAAAAATATGCATCACTTCCTTAATTTTATTTTATTTTTCACCCTAAAAGTTTGAAAAACTGTGAAACTCTCCTTCCTCACATGTAAAAAATTAACACACAATGAAACTTCCTAAATAAGCTGTGAATCCAAATTTTACATCATGTAATCTAATTACATGACGTGTAATCTCTATTCCTCCAGACATTATCAAAAAAACTTTCCTAAACTCCCTCCGAGACTACTATGAACACCTCCAACTACCAAAACCAGTAATGTAATAGTTTAGGAAGGCATAAACAATTACATGATATCATTTATCTAATATATTTTTCATTGGATTACTATAAATAGAGATGATGTTAGTCATAAAAATTCATATACCATATATGAGTCATTAGACATGATTTCCATAAAACATACCCATATAGATATATAATCAATATTTCGACTAATATATGAATATCAAAATGATATATGAAAGGTTTCCATAAAACTAATAACAACAATTAAAATATTTGGTAACTTTTCAAGGGTATCTGATGTATTTCCACTCATTTAGAAATGATTATAGTTATTTGGTGTTTCATGAATTTCATATAAAATTATGTTGACTCTTTGAATATAGTAAGAAAATAAATATTAGTTTCAAAAATTGTATTGATAATTTTCCATGGGAAAATGTGTTTTATAGAAGTTAATATATAAAATATTTTAATAAATAGATGAATTGACTTCTAGTAAAGAACACTCTAATCACCATTGATTATCACTATATATAGATCTTACCACACAGAATATTTGGATTCAGAATTAGTAATTAAAATATGATGTTTTTAAGATATGAAGGATCTTGATAAATTATAATTTAATTTTGAATTTCAATATATCAAGGTTACGATCCTTTAATAAAAATGTGTTATTAACATTATCTAGATTAATTTCATGGTTACTTATTTAAATTTATTCACATAAAAATATGACGTAATCATTTCATGTGGGTTGAAACTAAATACTCTATTCTCTTCAAACCATTGATTTTTCACATAAAAATTTTATAGTAGAAAAATAAATATTACGATTATTTTTTATTATGATTTAATTATGAGATATCTAATTTTTTCAAGGTATGAGAAAATAGTGACTTTAATTACATGAAAGTATGATTTGAATTTAATAAAACAAAAATTATTGATAAAATCTATTTCTCATTGGTAGTGTAACTAATATTACAAGATTCTACAATTATTGATAAACAATAAATTTCATGGTTATTTCATTAAATTGTGTATTTGAACACTATCCATATTAATCCAATATAGGAATCATATATCATGTCAAAGGGGTGGTTCCAACATGATGATTGAATCAATGAAGGTATCGCTAACTTTCTATTTAGATTTTATAAATGAATCCTATAAGATTAATCAAAATTAAACTTAGTGTCTTTTTAAAAGAAATTTAGAAATTGGTATGAAATTAACACTAAAATAAATGATTAATCTCATGTAAAATCATGCATTTATTAATAATTAGTTTACATTTCCACACATAATCAATATTGTATTACAATGATTATTTATATTTTTACCAATGAACTATAATTGCATTACATAACATCAGTTAACTGGGAACAATTCCACATTTTAATATGATATATTTTTTAAAAAATTCTTTTCAAGATGTATTTCATTATATGTTTTTAAAAAATATCTATGGTTGTAAATGAAATTTTTGAATGTATATATCTTATAATTCTAGGAGTTATTTTATGTTCTCATGGCTTATTTTTCATGATTATTTTATTATTCATGTATTATGAATATCAATGATTTATTCCATGTATTAGGATTATGATCTTGGATATACATGGTACAAATTTCAAATGTTAGGTTCATGTTCTTTACCCTTATGCTTAATTGATTCTTGGGTAATCATTGATATCTAACTTATTTACCCTTATTGATCAATTCATCCCACCCTTATGTTTTATTTTACCCAGGTTTTGAGGAATGATGTTATATAATTTATGCATAGAATAATTCCATATATATGATGATCACTACCTATTTCTAAATAAGAAAATTTGGGTTTTTTGGGATATAATTTTTTTTCTTTAGGAATTAATTATTGTATGTATTTTCTTAATTCTCTAAAAATATAATCTTAAAAGGCCATACAATATTTAACTGATCAAATATTTCATTCTTATGTTGTACATGTTAATTGTGAAATCAGGTAACATTTAGTATTATCAAATATTGAAATTTAATGTTTATATTTTTATCAGTAAATAAAAATGTTAGTGTTTTAGGATGTTACATTTTTTATGAGAATTTGGTTTAGAAAAATTTGAATATTTAGATGTATTCCTAAGAATGTATCTTATAAGTTACAAATATCATCATGGGAATATAAAATTTTATTGGTAATTATATTATAGTCCAAGAAACCCATTTTTGAGGTTTAATGTGATTTAATTATAAGGTGAATAATGATTGTTTTTAAGAAATTTAATTTTGAGGTAAATATGGGTTACTACATTTTGGCATGAAAAATGGATGGTATGTGATATCCATTAAGGTTAGAAAATTTATTTACTACAGAATATATGATGGTAATTTTTGATGTTTTTTCTCACATTCCTATTATTTTATAAGGAAAAATATTAATATAGTTTTCGAAAATCCCACCTTTCATGATGAGTGACAACCCATCACATCTTAAAGGGAAGTAAGGATTGAACCCACAACAAACATGTGATAAGTGTGCATCTCATCCAACTAGCCTACGTAATGTATGGGTTAGTATGAAATATTATTTTGTGTCAAATGATTTTATGTATCAATAATTAGTATATTTTTTGGGAAAAATTCATTAATTATATAGAAAACCATGGGTTTGGATATTGATTTAGTGGTTAAGTGATAAATGTTATTTTATAGAATAAAACTATTTTTGGGAACCATGTAAGATATTAATTGGCATTATTTTAGGAGTTGTGATTAAATTTTATTTTGGAAGAACATGTGATTTTATATTTTATTTATAGTGGATCAGATTGTTTATATAAATTATATGAATATCATGGAATTTATGTTACTATGGAAATTATTGTATTGGAATGAAATGTTAATAGTTATTGGTGTTACATGGAGATAAATATTTAAATTATCTTGGGAGATTGTGAGATAAAATCCTTTTTATTTTTGGTTTTAAATATTAATCTAGAATATTTTTGATAAATTTTAAGGATAATTATTTATTGAATGATGTATCTTGAATTTTGGGTACTATTAAATAATTTTTTAGATTAAAGTATCTTTCCTCATATGATGGAAGATTAATTTCGGGAAATATTTTTTTATGTGATATCAATTTTAATTTTTTTTATCCATAATATAAGAAAAATATATTATTAACAGTATTTTTTATAATTAGACCTATTGGAATTATATTTTTTTCATCAGGAATAAAAAAACATCTTAAATACTCAAATTTTTAGGAAAAGAATGAGATTTTTGCAGAAATTAGTTAAAGGATGAAACAATAATTATGAAGTAATATTATTTAGTACTATTATTAATGTATAAATTAATGTAATTCCTTATCTCTTGGAACAATATCATTATATAAAAACTTTATTTGTCTAATTTTCTTATAGAGATATCTATGAAAATATAACCCACCATAGATTTATAGTTTTATGAGGGTAATGTTTTTCATATACATGTTCTCTACCTCACTCTATTTTTACTTTGTAGTTATATTTTATCTTCAATTCCAATTTTTTTATTACAAGGTACCCTATTATGTGTTTTTTATATGAATTTCATTCATCTCTTCCTTTCTATTTATGTAATGTTTTATTAATACTTTTTATGATGTAGGTTTCCTTACATGAATTTTCAAAAGTAAATAAAATCCTTTGATTACTGAGATTAAATATGAGGATGAAAATTATTAAAGGGTGGATAAAGTGACACCCATATATTTTAGGAAATATTTCTCTTTAAATAATTTTATTTCATTAATACGTTACATTTCATGTTGCAATGTCTTCCAAGGGATCGAATAACATTATTAAAATATTATTTGAATGTTATAAAATAAAAGAGAAATTGAACGGTATGAAAAAAATTAAAAGAATTATAACATATAAATATATATATAAATGATATTTTTAGTAAAAATTTATTGATTAATTATTTTTAAATAATTACTCAAATATTAGTAATGTTATTTTATTCTTCCGAAATATGTTCTCTTCAAAAATAATTTTAATTGAGAAAATATTTGTATTAAAATATTTAATTTTTATAAATTTTACTTTATAAAAGTGATATTATTTTTAAAATCATCATATCAAAATATCAATAGGGATAACAAATTTATATTTTTCTGAAATGAGTTATTTTCCAAAGAATAATGAAAAATTATCGATTTTAATTGAAAATAGTATTATTGATTCAATTATTTGAAAAATTATATTTTATTTTATAATGGTTTGAAAAGAAAATTAGTTTTATTAAAACCCAACTATGTTCATTGGAGTCAATTTCATTGTTCAATTTGGATTAAAAACTTTTTTATACTTAAAAATGTCATTAAAAAAACAATTTTCTTTATTAAATTTTACTAGATGAATTATAAATTAAATAAATAATCCTATGTTTTTTAAAAATTTTAAATTATTAATATCATAATTTAAAATATCAAGTATAAATTTACAACATTTTTTACTTTTATTTTAGGGCAATATAAAAATTAAACATTGTAGTTTTTATCAACTTGTAAAAAGAAAAGCATGTTAAACATGTTTAAATGAATGTGAGAGGGGAATAATTATTCATTATAATTCATATTTCATGAATTATATTTAATTATTAATAAAAAGCTTTTAAATTTTGTCATTTGATGGACATTTTTCCATGAAATTGACAGATATATTATTTAAACTAAATGAAGTGACAAATGTAACTATCACAGTTTTTAATTTCATTTATGTATTCACACAAAGAAATAAATTAGAATTGAAATAAATATAAAGGATTATCCAAATCCTAATTATTTTATTTTGTTGATATTTTCTATTTTTACCTTTTTTATATCATATAATTTACTTAAATGCTTACACAACACTAACATTATTCTTACTTAAGGTGAAGAAAAATCAATAAAATGATTACAAAAACACAAAAAAAGATATAAAATATTAAATAAAAATAAATACTTGAATAAATATAATTTAATGAGTATATATCAACAATAACAATCTTAGGTTATATTTTATGAAATTATGGGGCCACATGGATGATATTATGACCTTTAAAGTATTTAATCTAATGAAAATTCAAATATGTCATACTCCTAATTTTAAAATGTTTTATATTTCTATTTTATCTTGTCGAGAATATATTTTAGATTATAAATTGAATTTGAAAATATAATATATATATATATATAAATCATGGTAATTTATTTTTAAATTTTAGAGTTGAAATAATTACCTAAAATTTGTATACAATGCTAATGGAGTAATTTTTAATGTAATGTGAAAATCAAATAAATGATATTAAATATGTTAGATTAAAAATAATATGATATAATTATTGTGTTACATTAATTTTATTAAATAATATGATATATTTTATTATATTGAAATATTTTATTAATTTAGTTCCTTTCCTTAATATTATTAATTTCTATGTAATGAATATTGTCAAAATTAAATATAATGATATTTTATGAAAATAATTTTTTTTAAATTGCATAAAAATTTATAAAACCTTAAAGAGGGAAAAGGGGACAATTTATCATCCAAAATATCAATAATTGGTCATTTGTGGTGACATTTACAACTTATAAATAATAATTACAATATTTTAATATTTAAAATTTTATTACCATAGTTAATAATAATATTAACCTATATGAACAAGTTCATTATGAACCCATGTTATTAATAATTGTTTCTAATTATATAAAATGCTAAACCAAATAGGGAATTTATAATTTGGGCAATCCAATATTTTCTTTTAATGTGTTTTTTATAGAAAAAATGTGTTAAATTTATAAATATCAAAGATATAAATGTAATGTTAATGTTGTTACCACTACATCAAAAAGTAAGGTTTTTAGACTTTTAGATTTCTTGATCCACTTGAAATCAAATCAAATGAATTTATATTACATTTAAATATATTATAATATTATAAAAATTTAGTTTATGTGATATTATTTCTAAATATTATAATCCAAGAAATATATATAATCCATTTATGGATCCTCACATTTTTTGAAATCCATTATACACTATTAACCACAAATAATAATACAAGATTAATATCCATGTTATTAATCACTATTAATATTTTATTAGAAGTTCATTATAATAATAAAATAACTCTTTTTTTATTCTTTAAAATCCACCACATCAACTATCACATGTATTCTATTATCTACTAAAATACATTACCTTATAATACCAAAAACATGTAAATTCTACCCTATCAGATGTACTGGATGATCATAAACTCAATATTTCTGAGAACATCACAGAATAAAAACATTGAATCCTTATTATTTAAAATTATTAAAAATAGTAGAAACTAAATTATATCCCTTTCCAAACATATGTATGATTCTTCAATAAGAAATTTTGGGATGGTTTAGCGTATATGATTTATTTAATAGATTCTTTTACAAGAGAATCTTTATCACTAATGGGGGTTACCATCTTCCTTTTTAATTGGGATATTTATTTTCTCCTCATATCACCAATTATTTAACATTCTTCCAATTTATATATTTAATAAAATCATCGAAACAATCAATTTATGATCTTCCAAAATATAAATTGGACATGAAAATTCATCCTATGCCAATGGATATTTATCTGTTGTTAAAATGATATTTTCTTTTATGGAGTATCATATATTTTAATTTCCCTAATCTTACAAAATTATCATTTAAAATGTTTTCATAATGAAAATAATTTTACATACATTCAAATGAATTGATTATTATATTTATTTTTAATGATTCATATTCTTGTTAAAAGATGTTATTTGTAAATGTTCTAATTCTTTAAAGTGGTATTTAATATATTTTACCTCTTTAAATTCCCTTGAGGAAGTACTAATGGTTCTAAATTTATGACTAATCTATAAATTATTATCAATGAGACCTTTACACACCACTTGTGATTTTTTAATAAAATACTATCTAGATAATTCATGTAGAAGATTCTTATCACTTTTCAGTTGTCCTTGGTATTGTAATACATGAAATAGTGTTCCTTAATCTCTTAATGTGGGTATGATGAAAATATCAACATGAACTATTACTAGTTATGAAATATAATTCTCCATATATTTTTATAATTTGATAGATCTCCTTATATAGGTAAGTAAATTTTTAAGTTTCAACAAAAATATAGATAATTTTTTTTGAGATTCAAACCAACTAGTGTCTTTTCATGGTTTTAAGTTATATACCAGCCCCTTGTATACTTTATCTAGAGTGAATTGATATTTTTTCTAATTAAGTTGTTCATTATCTACTCCTTTTCAATCAAAATTTCACAATCCTTGTGGAATTCATTTATGTTGCTTTTGGGATCCTATCTTGAATGACAATAAATATTTGAAAACAATTTAATAAGTACTATTTTAGTTCAAATTATGCTTAAATGGAACAATAAGAAATGTTAATTTTTTATTATTGATTATATGATGATTAAAATTATCTCTCAAGGATTGATTAGGTTTTTTAACCATGATTGAATATAATATCATATGTTTATATTGTGATTTTTTCATGAATAATTTTAAGAGATATTATTAAATTCATATTGAATATTCCCAATATTTAATAAATATATTTTTAACACACCAAGAATCCATGGAATGTTTTTATTTGAATAATGCAATGGCTTGCGTTGTACGCAACATGGAGTTTTAACAAACCATGACCAATCAAACTACACGTTATGAATGGTAATACCCACTTTTCAAAATTCTATAAATTTTATATTTCAAAATCGACTACATTTTTTGATTCAGAATATCAAAATTATCATCGGGTGATTTTTTGGTATTTTTCTGAAAACATACAATTTTTTATGAATTGTGAAAACACGGTGTTATTTCATGAAACCTAAATTTTATTTAAATAAATAGAAATTTTATTAAAATTTATATAAGTTACAAATAGATACATAAAAACTATATTATTTCAATTCAATTCATTCGAGTCAATTTTTAATAATATTATATATATATAATTCTATTGAATTTTTATCAACTTTTACCAACAATTTAGGCATTTTAGGAAATTTTTATAAAATGTAATTTTACATATTCTGTGAATTGAATTTCAAATATCAAAGAGACATGGTTGATATCATTAAGTAAAATGTGGTTTAATAAGATGAAAATAATTTTTCGTGAATATTATCTTTTGAAATTTATTTACCACAGTTAAAAGTAAATAGTGTAATTAAAGGTATAGATGATATTATTATTAACCAAAAACATGTCCTAACTATAATGGATAAGTTTACATAGACCAAAATAAACCATAGTAATAGAAGTTGACTTTTTTCGCCCACTCATATTAGATTAGGAAATTTATTAGTATTTAATTTCAAGAAGAGTTAAAAGTGTTAAATTAAATGTTTAATAAAAAATCCATTTTTAATATAGGGTTATGAATAAGATACATTCTATTATAAATATTCATTAGAATGATAAAACACTTTCCTATATAATTGTATTTTATTTATAATTTTTATACCTTAAATAATTAAATTTATTCCGGACGCAATGATTATGCAGTAATTACCTTATTATAGAAATATTAAAAAATTGATATTATAAATATTCAAGAAAATGTAAATTGAGAGTTTTGATGATATCATAGAATATTATAGGTTAATATGACATGTTATGGTTGGTTAAATGAATTATTTTAATGTAATCATTTTTTTAGGACTTAAAGAAACAAATACTAAATAGTGTAAAAATGGACATAAAAGAGTTTTTAAAAAAATACTATATTATTACCTGATATAATATTCTAAAAAAAATTGGGTTTGGACAAAGGAATTTTATAAGGTTACATATATTAATAGTTAACCACTTGGGGTTCTCTTGTAATTTTATGGTAATATAATTAACCATATAATATAATTATACAATAATACATCGTAAAAGTTAAACTATTTAACTAAGTGTTAAATCTAAAAGATATGGTTAATATGGTGACATAAACCTTTCTAAAACATATTTTATGAGAGGTTATTGGCCAATATCCACCATATCGCTTAAATAAATCCTTTTTTGGCCATTATAAACAAAATATTATTGTATAATAATATAATATTTATAGGATTTCCTAAAGTAACCCTCATCTCTCTTATAAAATTGTACATACCCTTATCTTTATTTCACATATGCGAAGACATTTTGATTGCCCAAACTATACTCAAATATACTCCCAACTAACCACACTTTGATCTAGAGGCCTTAAATTGATCATAAATCCAACCTAAGGAGTATTTTGATCAACTCAAAAGGAATCACCTGTAGAAGAGGATATAATTTCACCACCTCTTTCAATGTTCTTTTCTTATTCCACTTCCTATTTATTTGATGCTTCTATTCCAAAATAATAAATCATGTACCTTATACATAATGTGATATTATTATAAATATGGTACAACCAAATTAATTATTCTATCTATCCTATGAATGACAAATCACCATATGTGTTTACGTAAGGCTTACCATCTCTACATCATGGTGTAGTTCGTTCTTTAAACACATAATTATATAGATGGGTATAATAATGAGTATAATTGATTTAAATAATAAATCAAACATGTTAATTATTCAGTATATATTATATACCATCCTATAACATACGATTCCACCATCAATAGAATGATATTTTCACTCGTGTGTACGTATTGATTACCATCTCCATGAACGCATTGAGATTCATTCCCCATCATGATCATTCAAGAATTATTTTTATTATATGAATAAAAATTATGTTCAATAACTAAATATAATTCGATATATGAATCAAACACATTTTATCCATAACAAACATGTATTACATAACCAATCATATAATGGAAAATGAAAGAGTTAACACCTGAAACGATGATGCTACTGAAATATTATTTACTAACAAATATTATAAATTATATATAATATTATTGTTATGTATGCGGTTCTTTTATAATTTAATAAAAATGATTGAACTATTATAAAATAGGTCATCATACCCTCTATCAGGGTATATTAAAAATTAAGGGTTAATTTTATAATCTCTTTATTATCTGAGGTTCTTTATACATGAGTATCTACTAGGACCTCTTTATCATCCACATCTGTGTTTCTTAAAAATGTATTAATTTTTTTTACTATTTCCTAAACTATGGGTTAAATTCATTTAAAATCTTGTTTGAGTTTTTATAAATTTTTTAAAAGGCATCTTTCCCCCATTATCCAAACATTGTACTGTAAGACCTTTTTGGAAAATTAAGATAATAATGTCTTTTCAAACTTATACAATAGGTGCAACTATATTCTGTCATTATAAAATATTTGAAGCTTCCCTTACAAAATTATAAAAATATTCTCAAAATAAATGTTTTCTTTTATAATTATGTGTCTTTTAAAAGATTTCAAAATAGAAAGAGATATTTTACTCAAAAGGTTTTGATTTCATCTATGTCAACATCCATTGAAATATTTTACACTAGTTTTAAGGGGATTCATTATGATACAAATCTTCAACATTATATTGAATGTTTTGTGATATGTTTGATTTTGGATTTTTTATTTCTATATCATTCATTTTTATGGTTAATGTATTAATATTTCATATTCAAGTTTTAATATTAATGATTATGTTATGTTTAATCATTTTCTTATGATGAATTAATTGGATTTAGTATGTGATTGGTGGAGCCTTCTATAGCTCCTCGATGCATCGATAGGTCTCATCAAGCAAACTAGTTTTTTGGCAAAGGGCTTGACTAAATCTTATGTGTATTCTTGACATGACGCATTGACAATGTGGTTATGATGTTAAAAATTGTGAATTCCATCATTATGAAATGTGATATTTATGTTTCATTTGATATTCTACTAGTATAATATATATGTGAACAAGTAAATGGAATTATATGATTTTCTTTTGACATATTATAGTGATTTTTATGTTTAAAAGGCTTGTGTTTTAGTCTAATACATTACCTTAAATGTTTATTATTATTTATGAAAGTTTCCCTTATATTTTTATCCTTACTCAGCATCGGATCTCACTCTTTTCTATGTATTATTTTTCATAGGATTCGAAAAAGTATATTACGATTAATCGGCAGGAATAAGCTAAGGGATATAAGAGTGTTCAAAAGGGGTCACATTGTTGTTATTTTTATTACATTATGAAATGTAAAAATTATGTATGTATCTATTACATTCAAGGATACTAAATAGATCATTCTTTCGGTACATGATCCCTTTTGATCATGCCAATGTAATGTAAAAATTTCCCGACTCTGGGAAACTGCGGTCGCTGAATTACAGTTGGTGTCATAGAATGTTTAGAACAATCATTGGAAGTTATATTTAGAAAAAAAATATGATTTGAAAACATTACGCTCAGATATATTTGGAGGAATAATATAGAATTACATCCTAGAATTTTGGTAATGTATTTATTTTGGGTATTTTTCGAGAAATATATCCCAGTCATAATACAAGCAGGTAGAAGAGGCTTCGGCATAGATTTACATTCGGTTGAAAATGCCGACAAGGAGTTTCGGGCATGACCTGAAGTATGTTGGTACATGTCAAGGGGAATTGTTGCACTCTTGGTTACGACACTCCCATGTGATATGTTTAGTATAATTCACATTTTCTTTACAAACCATTATAAATGATTTATGAGTATATACCTCCTTAAAGAAAATGTTTTTATGATTATGGATTCTATCCAAAAACTATTCAATTTATTTTAAGTAATTTACAGGTTTGGAGTTATTTATTTCAATTCATAAAACAATATAGTGTATGCCATTATTAAGAAATGGCACCTAGTGGAAGGAATGGAAACTGTATCAGTACACGTAATCAATGTAGGGATTTACGTCCAACTCAAAATTATTATAGTGGAGCTGGGGATGCAACTAGTGCTAGTCAACTTATCAAAATACTAGGATAACTCACTCAGGTTACGAATAATAACCTTACCAGTATGGAGCACCCTGATCCACAACACGAAGGATCATTGATAAGATAATTCATGAGAAAATAATGACCAACATTCATTGGGACAAAAAATCCATTTGTTGCTGAGCAATGGATAAGTTCTTTAGAGAAAATATTTCATTCTTTGGGGAGTAGCGAAAGGGAAAACGTTTTCATGACATTTTATCACCTCATAGGAGATGCAAATCTGTGGAGGTCATTAATTATAAACCCAAAGTAGGATGAAGAAGTATAAAATAAGTAATTGAGGGAGTTTAAATATATTTTCTTAGAAAAATGCTTTCCGCGCAACCATCGAGTGGATATGGAAAAACAATTTCTGAGTCTAAGGAAAAAGGTGCACGAGAATGTCGCAAAGTATGAGGCTAACATTACATGGATAACAATGTATGTAAAAGATTATATATATATATATCTCGATGAGTAAGATTGATTAATTATTTGAAGGTTTAAAACCATTTCTCTATCAAGAATTAGTCTTACAATCTTTCTCATTATAGGATGATATTGTCTCATGTGCTATCACGATAGAAATGTACTTCCATAAGTCATAAAACTTTAAAGAAAAGAAATATAATAATACATCTATTGAAAAATATAAAAATAGAAATAAGGGGAATAATGGAAAAATTTAATATCTATCATGTTGTAAATGTGGGAAGAAAAACGCAAGTACTTTCTTGAAGGGAATGGGAGTTTGTTATTAGTGCGGTGAAAAAGGCCTCCAAACTCGTGATTGCATGGGAAAGAAATAGAATGTCAATGTTGAATGCTAAAATTATAGAGAAATGGGTAATTATGAATAATAATGTCCTAAGAACCAAAGAAACATACCTTAGAAATGTCCATGGGAGCAAGGCCATGTTTATGTTTTCACTACTGCTGAGGTTAAAGCTCCAAAAGATATGGTGGAATGTAATTTAATAGTTTCCTAAAGTTTAGACAATGATTTACTGGATTCTGGATCATCGCAATGTTTTATATCATCCCAATTTTCTATGAAAATTAGATATTTCCCATTTTATTTCACATGGGAGTTTTCAGTCATAACACTTATAAGAATTATCATTGCAACAATGTTTTGTGAATCATTTCCCATTAGGGTATATAAATGTTCATTATCTACTGATATCCTTGTCATACCCATGATTGAAATTGATATAATGCTCAGAAGGGATTTTATTTTGGACCAAAATGAGAAGAAATAATGTAAGAAGAAGTGGTTAAAATTTTCAATGAGGAAAAAGAGTACCTTATTTTTAGAGAAGAAATGTCACTACCTGATTCTTATCTTGATCCACCCCTAGTAGCTCTACTAAATTCATGTATTAGGGATGAAGCGAATGAAATATATATGGGTGAGGAAATGAATTTTCAAATATAGGACATACCTATTGTATAAAAAATGGTTGATGTGTTTCAATTGGATTTAACTAGACAACATCCAGAATGAGAAATTGGGTTTTCCATTAATTTAGTTCCTAGTTAAAAGCCCATATCAAACACCCATTATAGAATGGAGACCATGGATTTTGTGGAACAAAATAAACTACAAGTTTAAATGAGTAATAAATGAATTATTGGCCCTAGTGGTTCCCTATGGGGATCCCCAATTCTTTTTGTTTAGTTGAAATATAGATCTATGTGGTTGTGCATTGACTATAGGGATATCAATGCTATAACAATAATGAAAAAGTATCTCCTAACTCACATTGATTATTTATTCAACCAACATCTTGGAGCTCAATATTTTTCAAATATTTACCTTTGATATGAAAATCATATGTTGTGTTTGAAAAAGGAAGAAATTCTGAAAATAATATTTCAAACTATGTATGGGCATTACGAGTTTACAGTAATGCCTTTTGGACTGACTAGTACACCCTATGATTTCATGGATCTAATGAATGGAGTTTTAAAGGAATATCCTGATGAATTTTTAGTGGTATATATTGATGATATATTGGCTTACTCAAAAATCTATATGGATCATCAAAAATCACTTGCACACCATTCTGAAAACCCATAGAAGAAATTAATTATATGAGAAGTTTAGAATGTGTGAATTCTAGCTTCAAGAGATTTCCATTCATGTCCATATTGTTTCTATGGATCGAATCTTTATTGACCCTTCAATGACCATGGAAATCCAAGAATTTCCAACATTGACAAGTATAACTGAGGAACACAGTTTTATTGGTTTAGTGGGTTTTTATCGGCACTTCGTCCAAAATTTTCCTCAATTGGCTAAACCATTATCCAAGATCACACATAAAGGGTTTAAATTTGTTTGGGAAAATGATTGTGAAGAATGTATTGAAGAACTAAAGATATTAATAGTCAATGCTCCTATATTGACTATACCATTTGGGAATGATGGGTTTGTTATTTATAGTGATGCATTAATGAAATGACTTCGATGTGTCCTTATGTATAATGATAGATTTATATCCTATGCATCACGATAGCTAAAAATTCATGAAAAAAATGATCCCAGTCATTATCTTGACATAACAACTATAATAATTACTTTGAGGATTTGGAAACACTATCTCTATGGTGAATATTTTGATATATATACCGATCACAAGAGCTTGAAGTATATTTTCTTACAAAAAGATCTCAATATGAGGAAAAATAGATAGAGATAACTACAGAAGGAATATGATTTCACTATACACTTCCACCTGAAGAAGTAAAATAATGTTATAGATGCTTTGAGTAGAAATTATCATGGAGTTTTGAACAAGATGAGTGATGAAATAGATCCTTAGTTCATGGATTTAGTAAGAAAGTACATGGGAATAATCATGGAAGGTGAAACATCAATAATTTTTCAAATGGTTTCCAAACCATCCTCAATAGAAAGGATAAAATGTACTTAGACTTATGATTAAGAGTTTCAACATAAAATTAAATATGTTAATGATGGGAGATTGATTGACTTCATATGTGGAGATGTAATTTGGAAATATGAGAAGAGGCTTTGTGTTCTTAATATACCTAATCAAAAAAGGGAATTGTTGGATGATGCTCATAGCTCCAATATCTCTAAACACACTGGTAGTAGTAAGTTGTATAGATACATAAAGAATCATTTTTGGTGGGACAAAATGAATAGGGATATTGGTGATTAAGTGACAAGATGCATGTTTTTTCAGTAGGTGAAGGTTGGAAGACAACATCCTAAAAGATTCATGCAACCTCTTCCTATACTAGAGTGAAAATGGGATTGTATTACAATTTAATTTCTTATCAGGCTACCAAAGACTCCTAGAATGAATAATGCAATATGGGTCACTGTTGATCATATTATCAAGACAATACATTTTTTTGAAATAAGAGAATATTTACCACTTTAATGTTTATCAAGACTATATACTAATGAAGTTGTAAGACATCATGGAGTACCCCAATCGATTGTTTCTGTTCATGAACCCCAATCTAAATCACGATTCAAGAAAATTATTCTGAAGGACATGTATACTGAACTGCGTTTGATCTTTTCCTACCACCCATAAACTGATAGAAAATAAGAACGGACTATTCAAACCTTATAATACATGTTGAGATCTTGATCACTTGAATTTCTTTGTACGAGGGATCAATAATTACCTAACTTAGAATTCTCCTAAAACAATAGCTTCTAGTCATGTATTCAGATGGTTCTATATGAAGCGTTATACAAAAAGATATTTCTCACACCTACCTTTTAAGATGATGTTGGTGAATGAAAAGACGTAGGCTCCGAACTTTTTGAGGTAACAATGGAATAGGTGATGATTATCTGAACCCCCATCAAAGAAGTTCAATGTAGGAAAAAGGGATATGTCGATAACCTAAGTAATAACATGGAATTTCATGTATCTAATTATGTTTTCTAGATGGTAACTCCATGGAAGGAAGTTATACATTTCTATAAGAAGGGTAAATTATGTCCCAAGTATATCAGACCTTTCGAAATTCTAGAACAAATGAGAGTTATAGCTTATCATTTGGAAATACCGCCAAGTGTTTCAAAATTTCATGGTGTGTTCCACTATCATTATTGAGAAAATAGATGGATGACCGAATGGATGTACTCACCTATGAAAAAAATAGAACTAGAACATGATTTTCCTTATTTTTAAGAGCCTATAATGACTTTTAATATCTAAGAATAAGTGCTGAGAAAACAGATGACTCATTTGGAGAAAGTTCTATAGAGAAACCATAAGATGGAAGAAACAACATGGGAACATGAGGAACATATGATATAGAAACACCTGAATCATTTTATGCCATAATATTCTAGACATTTCAAGGACTGAATTATTTGAAGGAGGGAAGAATGTAAGACCCCAAACTTCCATAGTACGTTTCCTTTTAAATAATGAAATAGCTTTTGTTGTACACAACTTGGAGTTTTAACACACCACGACCAATGAAACAAGCCGTTATGAATAGTAATACCAAATTTTTTATATTTTTTATATTTTATTATTTAAAATCGTTTTCATTTTTGGATTTAGAATATCAAAATTAGCATAGGGTAATTTTTTTTATTTTTCTGAAAACATTCAATTTTTGATGAATAGTGAAAAACACTACGTTATTGATTAAAACTGACATTTTATTTTAATTATTAGTTATTTTATTTAAATATATATAAGGTATAAATAGATACATAATACCTATATTAGTTCAATGTTATTCTTTGGAGTCATTTTTTAATAAGATTAGATATATAACATTATATCGAGCTTTTTTACTCTCTTTTACCCACCATCTAGGCACGTTAGCAAATTTAAATAAAATACAATTTTACCACTTCTGTGAATTTAATTTAAAAAATCCGAGAGACATTGTTGATATCATTTAGAAAAATGTGGTTCAATAAGATGAAAACAATTTTTTTGAATAGTAACTTTTGACTTTTATTTACAATGGTTAAAAAAATAGGTAATTAAAGGAAATATGATATTAATATTACCCTACCACATGTACTAAATCCATTGAATAATTTATATCGACAAAAATAATCCTTTGGAATAAAATATGATGCTTTTGGTCCACATGGAATAGATTTTTACATTTATTATCATTTTATTTAATGATGAATTAAAAGTGTAAAATTCAATGTTTAATAACTAAATCATTTTTAATATAGGGTTATTCATAAGATAAATTATGTTATAAATATAAATTTGAAATATAAAAAGTTTTCCTACAAAATGATATTTTATTTTTAAATTTTTTACATTAAATAATTAAATTTATTTATGAAACAATGATGAGTAGTAATTATCTTACAATTGATAGATTTTGAAATTTTATATTATAAATAGTAAAATAAATGTAAATTAGGAATTTTGATGAATTACATAAATTTTATAAGATAATATGACATGTAATGGTTTATTAAATTATTTTTTGGAAGTAATAAATTTTTTAAGACTTTATCCAAAATAAAATACTTAATAGTGTCAAAATTGACATAAATATGTTTTTAAAACAAATACTATATTATTAATTGATTTAATATTCAAAATATTAAAGAATTGGACAAAGGACATTTATAAAGATTTAAAAATTAATAATGAACCATTTGGGGTTCTCATTTCATTTTATTATAAGATTATTAACCATGTAATATAATAACACAAGAATACATGGTAAAAGTTACACTATTTAACTAAGAGTTAAATCTATATGATAAGGTTAATATGGTGACCAAAACCTATCTAAAACCTATTTTTTGAAATTTTTTCGACCCATAATATCCTTATCCTTGAAATAAATTCTTTTGGAGCCATTATAACTTGAATATGATTGTATAATAAAAAAACTAATTCATGGTTTTTCTAAAATGGTCCACCCCTCTCTTATAGAAGGGTACATCCCCTTATCTTAAATTTACTCCATCAAAGCCATTTGGCTTGGCCAAACCCTGATCAAATATCCTCCCAACTATCATTTCTTCAACCTAGAGGCCTAACATTGATCTGAATTCCAACCTAGGGATCCATTTTGATCTACTCAAAAGGAAACACATGAAGAAGAGGTAATAATTTCACCACCTCTTTCAATGTTCTTTTCTTCATCCACTTACTATTTTTTTGTTGTTTCTATACCAAAATAATTACTTCAGTACCTTATACATAATTTTATGTTGTTAAAAATATGGTACAACCATATTGATTGTTCTATCCATCCTATAAATTACAAGTCACCATATGTGTGTACGTACAACTAATCGTCTCCACGTCTTGGTGTAGTTTGTTATTCAGTCACTTGATTATTTGGATGGGTATAATAATGAGTATAATTGATGCAAATAATAAATATAACATGTTAATGATTCTGTTTATATGATATTCCATCCAATTACCTATGATTTTACTATCAATATAATGACATTGTCGCTCGTGTGTACATACGGATTATCGTCTCCATGAATGGGATGAGATTCATTCCCCATCATGATCATTCAAGAAATATTTTCATTATATGATTAAAAATAATGATTAATAACTTAATATAATTCTGTATATGAATGAAATACATTTTATCGATAACAAACATGGATTACGTAACCAATATTATAATGTAAAATAAATCAGTTCACTCTCGAAATGATGATACTACTGAAATATTATTAACAAATATATATTATAAGATCATATGTGATATAATATTATTGTATGTTGTTCTTTTATAATTTAATAACAATTATTAAAAAATTATACCTGTGGTTAACATACCCCCGATCAGGGAAATGTATATGGTAATTGTTAATTTTACAATCACTTTATTCTCCGAGGGTTTTTATACGTCAGTATGTACTAGGGCCTCTATATAAACCACATCATTGTTTCTTAAAAATATATTCCAAAACTTTTTTATTATTCCTTAGACTAGGGGTTAAATTAATTTATAACCTTGTTTGAATTTTTATATAAAAATTATAAAGGAATATTTCCATCAATTTCCAAACAAGGTACATTATGAAATTTTTGACAAATTAAGGTAAGAATGTCTTATAACTTATATAGAGGGTGAAACTATTTTCCACTGTTATAAAATCATTGAATCTTCCCTTACAAGATTATAAGAATATTTTCAAAATAAATTTTTTCTTTTATAATTATGTGACTTTTAAATGATTTCATAATATAAAGAGATATTTCTAGAAAATCGTTTTTATTTCACCTATGCCAACATTCTTTGATTGATTTTACACTTTTTTGATGTTGATTTATTAACATACAAATTTTCCATTTTGTATTGAAGGTCTTGTGATATATTTTACTGTGGATGTGTAATTTTTATACCATTCATGGTTTATGGATAATGTATTAACATTTCAAATGATAGTTTTAATATGAATGTTTATGTTTTATTTCATTCTTTTTATATTAGGAATTCGTTGGACTTTGTATGTGATGGGTGGAGCTCTCTATAGCTCCTCGATGCATCGGTAGGTCTCATTAGACAAACTAGTGTCATGGATCATGGCCTTGAAAAAATAATATTTTTAGTCTTGGAACGAGGCCTTGACTACGTGGTTATGATGTTCAAAATTATGCATTCCATCATTATGAAATTTACTATTGATGTTGTGTGTGATTAATCGACATGTAGAATATCCATGCGAATAATTAAGTGGAATTATTTGATTTATTTTTGCCATATTATGCTTATGTCTAGGTTTAAAAGGAATTTTTTAATCTTATACATTGCCTTAATTGTTTATGCTTATTTATGAATGTTTTCATTATATTGTTATCCTTACTGGGCATCTGAGATCACCCATATCTATGTTTTATTTTTCCCAGGATGTGAAGAAGAATATTACGATTAACCTAGAAGAATATGCTATGGGATATGAGAGTGTTCAAAAGGATACACAATGTTGTTTTGTATTTCATTATGTAATGTAAAACTTATGTATGTATCTAGTACTTACAAGGCTATGAAACTTACCAGAATTTTAGGATTTTATCCCTTGTGATCATGCCAATGTTGTGTAATAATGCATCGAATCAGGGTAAATGGGGTCGGGGAAGTACAATATTTGTCTATGAAGAAGGGTTATCTCATGTTTATGAACAATGGATAATAAAATTTCACAATGAGATCTATTTATTAACTAATTGGTAAATAGTTATATTTTTAATATGAATCCATCTCCTATACCATGACAGGAAATTTATAACATAATATTTTAATGGGGTGTGGAAAAAAATTATTAATACATGGTTAAAATATTGTATTGTAGTACATCATATCATATCAAAAGATGGTAGACTATTCATTAGTTTTAATATGTTAAAAAATTAACTATATAGGGGTGTTAATAAGAGGTTAGGAGGGGGTGGTGTAATGAAAAAAGGGTAAATGTCAAAGATAATGATTATTGATGGATCAAAGAGTATAGCCACCAAATATTATACTTTTTAAGTATTAAAATGATTAATTATTCATCTAGATAAAGGTTAATGAGATAACCCAATGTAATATACCTCTTAAATATTGGTTTTATGAAATATGAGTTTCAATATACAATAATCACTATAATCTAATATACCCTCCATTGTACATCAAAAGACTTTGGACTGTGATGAAAAAACCTCAATAATAAAATCTAATTAAATTTCTTCAAAAACACATAATTAGTGGAATGTGATATGATGTAAATAATGTTATGTTTACTAACTACAACATTATATTCTATAGTCACCAACCACATCACTACCGAACAAAAACCACACAATCATACATAATGATGACTGAGTGGAGGTATAAATTGATTTTCAAACACATGTATTAAATAAAACATCATCTAAAAATGAAAACAATAACATATCAATAAGGAATTCAAAATGGAAATTTTTTTGAATAAATGTTTATAATTATATTTAATATATCTAGAATCACAAAAAATAAAATTTCTCCATTATCACTAAATCAATCATCATTTAGGGTTCATTAATACAATTTATATATTTTAGGAATGTGAATAAATAACTACATATGGAGTATAAAACAATGAAAAAAGGATTTCCTATTAATTTTTCTCTCTCTACTAAATAGTTTATTCCTTGATTTCCCTAATGTGTACATTAATATCGTTGATTCATTCCATGTGGAGTAAAATCCTTCCATTTTATATTTCAATGATTGTCATACATGAATTTAAATTCTCATATCCTCACATATGTAGTAATTGAAAAATATGATTTTTCATTACCATTTTAGTTATTCATCATTATAGATGATCCACCATAACCATGAATAATATATACATAGCATTGAGACTATCATAAAAACTATAATTCCTTAAAATAAAATTTTTTTAAATTTTTATCTTTCTCGGTCAGTTAACATTTTTATTTTCATATTTATGTATTTCCGTGAAAACTATTCTTACATAAATTATTGGAATATTACATTTCTATTATCTGGATAGAATAAAACCACACATACCCTTATTTTATAAATAATGGATTGCTACATAAACTATTATAATGTATTTTTTTATTACATGATATTAAATTAACTCTGATTAAATTACTTATTTACCATATATTTCTATTTTAATTATCACATGAACATTATCTTACTAAAAAATCATTCCTTTATATTATATTGGCCTTGTAATATACTAGATATGGTTGTTAGTTTGCAATAATAAATCATATGAAACAACTACTTTTTTTCAATAAATTATATTTAGCTAGTCCATCTATTCAATTCCATATTATGTAAGAAATACTCACATATCATATCAATATAATTTCATAATAATCAACATGAATACAAAAAACGTATTCTTATATATATTTTTCTTGTACTCATATACCTGGAATAATTATCTGTTTAATATTATATAAAAGAATAAATTTTTTATCTTTAAATATGCACATGAATTTATAATCCTTTTTTAAACATTCCAAAAACATGTTCACATAAAAAAATGAAATAATGATAAAAAAGATCATATCCATTTCAAAAAATTATCATAATTTTAAATTACATTAAAATTTTCTAAGTAAATTAAAATTTAAAATATATAATTAAATAAACCTATTATTTAAAAAAAATTATATAATACATTTTATTAAAAACATTTATGTCATAAAATTAATAAATTATTAGTAAAATATAATTATTATTTTCTTCACATATGAGGTGACTATAAATGACATAAAAATGGGTTATAATTGATTAGTTAACCGGAAAAAAATGTAATATTATGATTTAAATTTGGAAAATCTAGAAGATTAATTAGAAAATGTTTTTTTCAATTAAATATCCAAAATATTTATATGAAAAAACTGAATTAGTGGTGGACATAGAATGATATATGAAGATATCTATACTGAATTATACTGAAATAATATTTTATTATAGATCTTTATTCACTACTTCATAAAATATAAATTATATAAATTCAATTATTGAATATTTTAAAAAATGACATTGAAATGAATATTTTTTTTATAGATTAAATTTCAATGTACACATCCTCAAACATAATATTAAGATCAATTTGCGAAAATTAAAAGCTATATTATAGTAGCATTATATAATGGTATTATATTTTGAGAATAGTACTCAAGAATGAGAAGAAGATTTTCAAAATTTAAATTCCCTTGAAGGCATGAACCAATACATATAATCTATTGAAATATGATTATAATAATATAAAAAGTATTATATTTATATTTTGGTACAAATTTATATGGAAACATATATCATGTTACTTAAGTTAGAAGAAAATATTGATTCTTATAGTATAATAGAAAAACTAAAAATAATGAATCAAAAACCTATAGGAATGAATGGATTTAAGAATATAAAAAAACATTCTTATAATATATTAAGGATTATTTAATTATATACTTGCACTTAATTTTATTGGATATATTAATGACTATGAAAAAATTGGGTAACTCCTATGAGAAAATGCTTTAATGAATTTTAATCTGAAATAATTTGAATATATATTTCTATAAATCATTATTAAATACAAAATAAACATGTACAAAAAGTATTATTTGTATTGACATAACATATTGATGGAAATAGAGAATAAATTAGGTGGTCTACGATCATATACCATAATGGTTCTCAATATTATTAAATGTATACTTATTTTTCTAAAATTCCAAAAAGATTGGTCATGAAGGGCCTATAAATTAATAATTGATGATTAATTCTCTAGAATGTAATAATGGTTAATCTTTCTATTGTTCTGATCTTCATATTGACCACGTATATTACTATAACACCTAAGGAACATTTAGAAACATCATAGAGTGAACAATTCATGTATTTATGTTATTGAAACCATTTATTCAATTACATAAATGGATATAACACCAAGTCAACAAAATAAATTTATTGTGAATGTGGGAAAGTGTCCATAAATAAGGGAATGTTAATAATAGAAAATAGTTATCTTATCTTGACAAAGAACATTGGGGTCCAAAATTTAGACGAAGAGATTATTAAATTATTGATATTTAAAGTACATATGAATTTTTATAATTATTATTAATTTTTGAAATTCATTATTTTTACTTTTATTTTGATTGTTTCTGATTAATCATTCATTATTATTAATTTGGTTATAATATAGGGAAATAGTTGGGAAATAGAATTAGTAAAATAGGATATATTTATGATTGGAACAAATTAAAAAGAAAAATTTTATTGATGAAATCCCTAAATTATTAATAGAGATTATGGATTAATTTATAGGATTATTTCAAAAAATTTAGGAATTATATGTTATATACGTCAACATAGTCAATTAATTATTATATCACTTAAAATATTTAATTACATGTCGTTGGTAATAATTAAAAAAATAATAACTCTATTAAATTTATATGGTCTAGGAAACCTAGTGAGACCAAGATTCATTATGTTTTATTTTAAACAAAAAAAGTATAACTTAGTTTAGGTATTATTATTAAATTATCTCCATTTATAGTGGAATGCATCTACTAATTTTCATCACTCTATCTAAGGGATCAAGAGGCACAATTTTAATAGTCTCAATGTGATATTAATCTAACACAAATAACTTAAAATAAAATTTAATCAATAATGATAATGAATAAATGTCATAATTATATCTCCCATCTACTAAAATATAATTCACTCGTGATGGAATGATTAATAATCAGTAATGGAATAGTTACATTGAGGGACAGAAAAACAACAGCCATGAATGAAAATTAATGAAAGCATTGAGTGAAATCAATTTATATTAACTAAAATCCATATTACAATGTCAACTACATTATTATGAAATCAATACATAAATGTTCTCAATGTAAATGTTCATGTCAGTCCATATAATTTGTCTCTTTATATACCTTTTTCAATTGGTCAATTTTTCCCAAAATTCCTTCCAAAAAAGATAGACCCTATATTGTTTGTTATATTTTATACCAAATTGTCCATAACAAAACCCAATAACTAAAATAGTGATTGATGTTTTGTTTAAAAATAATTCATGGTTTATACTGAGTGGTGAGCAACGTCATGTTGAAATTGAGTCACTATAGTGTGATAGAAAAATATACCTTTTTTTAAATTATGATCAACCTGAAGATCATGATTTTATCCAAAATAAATCATATTTGTGGTCTGACTAGATATTAATAAACATTTAAATGGATATTAAATGAGAGATGTGTACCAGTGTGAATGTTATAGAGATAAAATTCAAATGTTCTTCCATTTTACTACTCTAAATGTCATGGTGGATCATCATGGATTCAGAATGCACTCCTCCCCATCATATTAATATGATGATTATTTATTATGTTATAGTTATTTAGAATTGGAATGAATCATATCCATAGATACACTTATGATTAATCCTACAAATAACCAGATATGATTTTGGGATTCAGGTTATTGAGTCAATTATTTAACCAAATCATTCATTAAACATATCATGTTATACCATTAATCTAACAGAAGCATGAGGAATGTTTTGGTAATTCTAATTTGATATTAAATTTATTCTTCCATAGGTATAGTTGTTGTGTATGATAACATATTATGAAATAAATTATTTATTCTCTTTCCATGTTCCTCTAATGAATCATTACATTAATATTCCCAATATACATCACAACATAATGAATTTCATCATAATAAACCATTTCCAAATGTTTTCAAAATTTCTCTATAATTTCAAAACTTCCATCATATATGATGAGTAACTAAGGTTTGGTTCCTTCAAATTAACATTGGATCGTTATCTAACTATTCTTATAAAAAGCACCCTAAATTCAATCATATATTTATTCAAGGTATATTTTGTGATTATGTTTTTTTATCGGTGATAAATATCCAATTTTCCCAAATATATATTCAATCTATAATTTTTCAAAAATAATTTTAAATAAAAGAATATTAGAATATTTCTCTAATAAAGAATCTTAAATTGTATCTGAATGGTATAAATTTTCTTGAATCCATATACTACCCCAAAATTAAATGTTCTATTTTTCAAAAGTAAAAAACACAAAATTAAAATAATGTGGAATAAAATATAAAAAATGGAAAGGATTAACATATGAAATTAATGAAAAAATATCATAAATCAATTTCCCAAAAGTAGAAAACCCAATTAAAATAAATCAAAATCATGGCCCATCAATCACTCGGTTTTAGAAACAAAACCCTCACATTCTGATGTTATTGTCAAACATTTCATAAGAACATATTCAATATAAGATTTAATTCTCTTAAAAATAAATTCATTGATTAGTGAATATGAATTTTTTATGTTATAAATAATATATAGTTAAGGAATTATATCTATAGGCTCTCCAATCATCTCATTCTACACCAAATAGTAAATATACTATAATAAAGGTGAATTTTTATTCAATTGATAAGTCTTCTATGGTTTTTGGTTGGTAGGTCATGATATAGAAAAAAAGATTCTTTACAATTGGGTTATACATGAATGTGCAGTTCATGTACTCAATTTATCTCTATAAATAATATTTCTTTTCTTATTAACCATAATTCATCCAAAAATAATTTTTACACCCTCTTTCGCATTGGGTAAAAAATTTAACTTTCAATATAAATAAATTTCATCATTAAAAATGTTTAGCATTATTTATTTTCTGACAAAATAAATTATGTAAGTGTAATTATAACTCATTAGAATGTGTAATTGAACCAATACCTCCATCCCACCATCAATATCCACCTGATACAATTTTTTATAGTTAGTATTCAGTGGAAGAAATTTTTTATGTAATGGTTCAATCCAATGTATACCCTTTTAAAATATATTTTGTGATATATTAATTGAATAGTGGAATGAATGTTATCAAGGAAAAAAGTAATAGTTTGTACACTTTTCTATTTAGTATTGAGAAAAAAATCCCCATTATCATTATCAATATGAAATTTTTTTCATTTCAAGGAATTAAAATAAAACTTTTTAGATCTATTAAATATCCTCATATCATTATAATGATTTTAGGTTGGAATGAAAATCGTGCTCATAATGTGGCTTAAAAAAGCAATCCATTGTCTCTATATCTTTTCCAAAGGTCAAATATATTGGTCAATCTCATGATTATTTGGGATCCAATATTCTAATATATGGCCATAATAATTTTAATACTCTTCCAAATTATCATGTTTCCATGTAAAAAAATAAATTTTTAGTAGTGATTCAAATAAGAATAAATTTTCAAGAAAGTGGGTCCAAGGAAGAATAAGAGAAAAGGTGTCGAGTGCTTCTCATGAGTTTAATTTTGTCATCAAATTGTGAAATATTGTAACAGAATGGACAAATCCATCATTATAATAATTGAAAATTTTATGAAATAAAAA
Organism: Viscum album; assembly: GCA_963277665.1. NCBI lineage: Eukaryota > Viridiplantae > Streptophyta > Magnoliopsida > Santalales > Viscaceae > Viscum > Viscum album. The sequence goes on from OY728143.1 coordinate 37,673,063, forward strand.
TAAACAATCAATGTAAAATATGTTTTAATTTTTTTTTACAATTAAAAAATTAATGTGGGCTTATAATGATTTGGATTCATACACCAAGATAACGTGTTAAATACATTATCATTATATACATGATTTGATACATAATAAAGTTACATAATTTTACCTTTCCTTAATTAGAGAGTCCTAGAAAAATATTAGATATATTGTATACCCATGTAATTTCTAGAATTATATATTTATAGAATTAGTAATAAAATATACCGAATAAGACTCCTCTATTTCACATTTAGTGTAAATTTTACCCATTATAAATTTATTTTCTTATTACATAATAAGTGTCCAAAATATACCATATGGATATTAACACATTATACTCTTCTATCCATATCTTACATAATATCACCATACATTAATAATTGAAATTGAAACCTAATTAGGGTGAAATATGATTCTTAGTAAGTGAAATGATACCTCAACATCTATCATATAATAAAAAACGAATAAGATCAAAAGAAGAAATTATAACCAATTAACTATATATAAATAATCTCTTATAATTGAAATATATCCCAGGATTAAATAATAGAAAAATTAATCTCATGTGTAATAATAAAAGATTTTATTCTGATACAATTCATAATTTTTGGTATCATAAACATGTCAACAAGGACTCATGCATAGATATCATGATAAATAGAGAATGCAGAAAATAAATACAATAGAATGTTTTCCTCATGAAACCAATAGATTTATAGGGGAATAGGTAATATCAATCCCCACATGTTAAAAACTCATTCAAATGCATTAATCATATAAAATAAATTAATAACAAAGAATTACATACCAATATTCATTAGTAACAAACTTTCATATTGGAAAAATAATAATAATGTCAATATTTCATTGTTATGTATTCAAACTACATTAACATTCAGTAATAATCTAAATGGAATTAAATGGTTTAAATATTTTCAATGATTCCATAGTAAATAAATGAGTTTTCTTTCTTGTTGAACAGAAATAATATTATTTATATAAAACAAGCGGTTTATACCATATTGGTAATTGGTATATGAATATGGAAATATTTGAATTAATAATGACTAAATTCATTATATTAAAGAAAATATTCATGACTAAGACCATAAAATAATGAAAAAGGAATGTTTCTTATTAAATTCATGTCCTTTTTGAAATAGAGTGGAAAATGGAAGTTATAATTTTAAAAATAGTTTTTATTAATGAATTTGTAGAATTTTTTTAAAAAATAAATTTATTAATAACTTCCAAAATTATTTTTCATAAGGTGTCCATGAGCCTTTTAAGAATTTATTTTAATACAAAATATAGTAATTTAATCTTCAAAATAATCAGTACTTAAATTACAAAATGTTGAATAGATGATAATAATATTCAAAAGAAGTGAGAAATATGTTTTTCAAAATTACATGAAAATAATAACCTTTTACATAAAAATATATATATAATAATTAAAATACATATTAACTTTAGGGAAAAAGAAAACATTTTTAAAAAATATATATCATCTATAACGGTCATTATAGTATGAATGACCATTAATTTGGAAAATATTTGAAAAGAAATACTTTTTAACCATAGTAATGTAATTCAAAAGAGATTTTTTCTAAAAATTTGGAAAATATTCCATATAAAAATTTTTATTTATGATTAATGATAAAAAAAATATGTTCATTAGGAACAATTTATGTATAAAAAATATTTTTATATTATAAAAAATGGAATATGGTTATGGAAGACCAAGGTTCCCCACCCAAAATGAGAAATACTATCATACATTCATAAAAACGTATTCTTAGGCAATAATAGATTAAAAAAGATGAAAAATAGAATGAATAATTGAAATCCCCAAAAATAACCATAGGAGAATAAAATAGCTGAGTTTTAAGGTGGAATGATCATATAATTGTCCAAAATAATAATCAAGCATAAATAATCCTAATTAAAAGTAAAGTTATAAAATAGAATATTTAGAAATTGGTGACAATGAAATCCAGAGACAGGAATTGTTATGACATGAAATAGTTAAAAAAATACCATGAAATAAATAAAATATTATTTAAAAATATATTCTTTGAGATGTAATTTATAATATAAAATAAATTATGTTAAAGAATATCAATCACGTATGAGGGAATGAAAATTGTGACAAAAATCATTATAGATTATATAAACCATGGATTAAAACATCTTGCAAGAGACACCGGGAAATGGAACATTAATTAATATAAATAAATAGTGAATCATGGTAAAATATTTGAAATATGATTCATATATAACGTGTATTTGAAATATTTTTTTAATAAAAAACATTACTCAATGAAGGAACATTGTGATGGAAAATTATTACTAAGATCACAACATTTAAGATAGAATTAATTAAATAGTTAATTATGTTTTTCAAATTTAAATAAATATTAAACAAGTGGTAGTGAACCGTAAAATAAGAAATGGTAATTACACATATAATACTGTCACTACATAGTCAAGGAAGAATTGATATAACCTAAAAAATTAAAAATGGGCTAGTAAAAAAAATTCAATGATTCTTTCCTAGATTTATGAAATATATACTCATAAATAATTAATTTTAATGTATTAAATACGTTCTTAAGAAACTTTTTCATCTTAATTCCCATTTTTTAGGTCTTTTAATAAACATTTTTCATCTATTTGTTGAATATTGAAAATAGTTAAAGGTTTTATGAAATGGTTTTCTGATATATATAATTTAAAGAATTTTAAGGATATAAATTTTACTCATTTTATTAAATTTTAGGATTATTCATGTAATTTGGTAATAAAAAATAAATATGTCATTCCTGTTGGCAATTATCCTCAGATATGAATGATGGAATTAACATTTTTCTAATATTTGGAAAATAAATAATTTACATTTTATTTTATTTTAAAGATAATTTTTTTATAATTTTCATATATATTAATATGTTAAATCTTTTTGAGTGTCCGTGTGATGCGATAATTAAAACGAATCACTTCATTTCATAGAGGTAGTAGTCCAACGTCTGAAATGAGTGACGTTATAATTATCGAACATAATGAATGATAAGATGGAATAAAAAAATTACCATGGAAAAAATTAATAATTTCATAAATATTATATACATATATACATAAATAAATTATAATAACCATAAATGAAAGGCTCTGATAGAAAATAAAAAATATCACTTCCTAAACATGGTAGTCTATTTCTATGTATGAGTGATGCTTTCATTTACCAATGGATGGAAATGGTGTTGTTAAATGGTTATTCCATAAAAAATAAAATTATATGGTTGTAAATATAATGATAGCATTATATTAGTATAGTTATCAAATATTTTAAAGAGGTAAAATAATAAATGAATATAAATTAAATCGCTTATGACTTATATCTCATCTTTTGATATCCTCCAATCCTTTTAGATTAAGGAATTTTAAAGAGGGGTTTATGGTAACTAAAGGGGATTTTTGAAAAGGTAATGTATGCTCATAGAGGATATTAGGAATATTCATGAGTGAAATTGAACACATATATTCCTTTATAAAGAATAAATTTATTTCCTTTTATCAGCAAAAAATCAATGAAATTTTCACAATTTTTATTATTTGTTGGCCATGAATTTAATTATAACAAATAAAAGTGTTATATAAATTTAAAATGGATGATAAGTTATATTATTAACTGTAAAAATGATTTATGTATGGGTCATTTTTATAATGGTTATAGAATAGGTTTTAAACCTTAAATACCATTTCACGTGATTTTGAAGGAACTTAAAAAAACATAATTTAGACGCATCAATATATTTACAGAATGAATGTATAAATAATTTCCCCCATAATAATAATTTATAATTAATCATTATTATCACAGAAAACCATAATTAATTCAAATAATATTTCTTTTTATATTTTAAACATATTTAATTTATTTTTCTAATGCTTATAAAAACACCATGTCAGTGTTACAAAAGCATTCTAGGAAATTATAATGTCACTAAAAATTAAAAATAAATTTATATAATTGAAATTAATTATTTGTATTTAAAATAACTATTTGAACCCATTAATCAAATATTTTTATTCTTATCAAAAATATATTATTTATATTAAAATAATGACATTAATTTTTTTAATTTAATCTTTACTTAATATTATATAAATGTAATTATCAAAGGGAAAAAGAAAAAATTTCCATTATTTGAAATATAGTATTTTTTTCAAATTAAAATAATTCAATGAAATCAATGAAAAAATTTAGATATTTTGAGAAACATTACATAGTTTAAACCCATTTATCATATTTTAATTATAATCTTATAGATTGTTTTCCATGGTTACAACTTACTATTATGAAAAAATAAAAATAAAATTATTACTAATTTAAAACATCATTTTTGTTATTATGTAATATTTTTTAATATTTAATCTACGAAATTCATACAAATTAATTTTAATATAAGTTCACATAATACAATGGAAACCCGTTTTTAGAAAAAAAAATTGTTTTAATTCCTAAACTATATTTTAAAACAACATAAAATTTATTTAGATTCCCAAATAATTAATTGAAATATGTTAAATAAAATGGGAGTTATTTTAGTTGAAAAAAATAAATTCGACCTTATAATTACATATGTAAAAGAAATAACCAAATATAGTTTGTATTAAAACATTTCATGTATTTCAAAGACATCAAACATGGATTTATAAGTTCATTCTTTTATTTTCAAATGAATTTTAGTTCTTCATAAACATAATAAAAATGGTTTAATAAAATTTCATAAGATTTTTTAACTAGGATAAAGTCATATAAGTGATTTTTTTAAATTGATATTTTTCACTATTCTCTATGAAATCATCCCTTCTAGAAAAAGTGTCAAAAAATAATCCAAATATAAAATCCTCCTAATGAATTATGAAATTAATTTAATTTCAAAAAATTAAAATTCATAAATTTAATAATTTATCTTTAAAAATAAAATAAAAAATATTTATGAACACAACATGTACTAAAAATTAATTTTTAAAACTCTATGTTTTCTTAATATTAATTAATATGAATTAAATTGTTAATATATTAGTTTATGTAGTCAATTATTAAATAATATTTGTTACATAATATAATAAAAGGTCATTCTAGTAATACCCTAAACTTAGTTTTCCACAAGTCCTCTTGTGTTGCTCCCTAAACGCCAGCATCCAACAACTAGCATCAGGGTAAAGTGTGGTACTATTGGTACACAATACCCTCTATTAAGAGTTCCTAGTAACTTGTAAGATAAAAAATATCATATATTAATAATATAAATCCGATAATGCATGATAATTAATTTTTAAAAATTAGTAATAATGTGCAATGTAGAAGAGATATTGTTATAAAATAAATATTTCCCACATGGTCGATCAAATATAAATATACAAATAGAATATAAAATTAAAAGAAAAGTTTTAGTGGTTTAAAAAAATCCATCATTCTCTCCCCATAAAAAATATCCATCCCTTATTGATTATCCTCACTTAATAATCTACATCATACATGGCCATTTCTGAACGTTTTCTTTCCATAAATGAGATGTCAATTAAGGTGACCATGTGTTATCACTACATGGGTAGGGTGTGAGTACATAAATATGTATGTAACCACCATTGTTTATTATAAATTACCAATAACTGTAATGAAGACATATATTTCCAATTCAAAATAAATAAATATCTTCTAAATTATAAATGAATAATAAAAAATTATTACTACATATAAGGAAATTATATTCACAAAAATAATAATTTTTCAAAATAAAAAAACAGCAAGAAATCCGAGTGTGATTAAAATCACTTTGATTTAACATATTAGTATTTAAGAACTATTAATAATCCCCCTTTTTAATTTGTTTTAATTAACACTACTAATGTCACAGATTATTAGCACTAAAAATAGTGACCGTAAATGTATTCATTTATCTAGATTAGTTTAGAACTAATAAAGGACCCATTTACCAACCCTTTTAGTATCCCCAATAAATATTCCTTTTACTAGCCGTTCTTATTGATCTAATAAATGAAAAATCTCACAGGTTGTTTAGTTAAAAATATTTCACAATAGAGCCAAAAAAACATTTAATATAGGAGAAAGTATAAGATCAAATAATAGATAAAATATATTATTTAATTGAAATATAATTTATGACACAAATTGAAGAAAAAATCTATATATTCTAAAAGTTGCAAACATTTGATTGTATAATTACATGAGTAAGTATAAATTATCATAGGAATGGAAAAACATCATTTTTTTTCTTTGGTTCTTAACCCCTAGTCATAGTATTTGTTGTCCATAAAACCGCTGCATCCTGACCAAAATACTTGACCTATATAATAAAAATTCAGAACATAGTAATAATATGATGAAATTAATTAAACAGAAAATATAAATTTTAAAATAAAAAAAATAAACGTGGAGTCTTACCAGAAATAACACGTATCATATTGATTTATAGTTCATTCATAGACGTCAAACAATTTCATGTTGTTATAAAAATAGGTTCATATTGAATTGGATATCAATTTTTTTTATTACCCCAGTTTTAAGTATGTAACACATTATTTGTGATTAGTATGTATGTAATGTTCTTGGGTGGTGTTTGGGAGGGTTTGGAATAAATCTTAATTGTTTTTTGGGACTATTCTAAAGGTTCGTGGTTAGTTGAAACTGTGAAACTCATATAGGAAATCATGCTCAATGAGATAGGGGATAAGGGGAAGAAACATAGTTAAGTTGACAGTATTTCCAATAGTGTGGGAACCTAATAGTAACCATGGAAAGTAATATATAGAGATTTTTGATTTCTAGTGCATTATCTATAAAACCATGTCGGCTATCCATGATTGAGTTATCTATTAGGCAATGACATGTTCATGTTTAGCACATAGTTTTCTGAACCATGTGACTAAAGGTGGATGGATTAAAAACAAGATCCCAAATAATATGTAATATGTTTATATTAATTTTTAACATCTCATTTTTATCAAATTTATCCCCAAATAAAATTTTATTCCTCTTAAAGGCTTTAGAGCCTTTCCCCATCAAATAATAAGTGATCTGAAATTCTTTCTTGTTTTGTTGAATCCCGATTACCATGGTAAGTCCTTGTTTTTGATAGTTATCATGCATTTTTTCATAGATCTACTTTCTTCCCTCTATTTTTTTATGTTGTCCACTATGGGTATAACTGTGGTTATTAATGAAAATAATGGAAGTTTTTGGCATTTCTGTGGTCAGGGGAAGAGATATATGGTGTGTTTTTGCAGATTTAACCCAATTTGTGGGTGGTTTGATGCCATTATTTTCATTCTCAATTATTCTATAGGTAGGCATCTTCACTATCAAATTTTATTATTAGATCATGAATGATTAGTTTGAAATTTATTAAATTTTATGATTCTTTTATGAAATTGGTTTCAATGAATGGTATACACAATCATTAGTGATTGTTTGACTATTTTTTGGATTTGTCGATGGGTGGGATTTTTTTTCCAAAGGGAATAGATTTATTGATTTTTAAATTTTAATTGTAAAAATGATTCTTTTTTATATGTAAAAATGTTTTGGTTGAATGGTTTTAAATAAAATAATGGATTTAATGAAATGGTTTGGAATGGTTGATTTGAAATGGTGTTGGATTACATGATTATTTTTTAGTTCATTCTTTTAACATGACCCTAAATAAAGGGCACATACCATTAGGTTACAAAGGTATGTGACCTAAGATAAGAGAAATTTTCCATTGGTACACAAGAAGATTATGCACTTAGTGATGACATGGTGGATGGATGAATAAACCCGTCATGAGTTTGGAACTGACACTTAAGAATTCATGTGTGGGTGTGTTTGGGAACCTTGCGCTGGGTATGAAAAAAAGAAATGTGAAATGGTTTTATTATTATTATTATTTATTTTTTTGGAAGCAGTTAATGTTTCAAAAATTGCTTTGATGTGAAGCTTATTGTATTTTATGTAAATTATTTTCAATTGATTTCATTAATATTTTTATATTAAAATGATAAAATGATAAATCATAGTTGAATGTGTGAGGAATTCATTTGGTAAAATCATACTAAGATTCAATACTCAACCATACTTTTGAAATTTGGGGCTTCTTCAGATATCGTCAATCGAGAAAAAGAAAAATATAATGTATCAAAATTCTATAGTATTTTTTCATGATACATGGTCTATATTCTGAATTTTTATCGTGGAGAATGTTTTGAGATTTTGAGTTATGCATTATGAGTGATTGAGTTTTTTTGGCCTCATCATCTTCTTTGTACATTGATGTTAGTTGTCTTCCACTATGGTACTCTCTGTATTTTTATTTTGCTATCAATAGATTTATATTGAGTTGTCTTAAAAAAATTTCATTCATGATGTAGTGTATTTTTTTATGGTATGTTTGGTTCTTATTTGTTTATTTCTAGAGAGAAAATCATCCCCCAAATGTATTGAATCCAATTTCCTTTATTTCAAGCCTTTGTTGCCTTGGGGATTTCCCTTAAATCCCTGTTGAAATTCCTCCCCTAATCAAGACAATTGGGAGGGGAGGTATGTTACATGTGGTATTAGATTGTACTTTCCTTATCATACAAGTGAAATCATTGTTATTCGGTATTTTACATGGTCATCATATTCTCAGTCTTCGAGTTGAATAGTATTCTGATCTATTCATTGTTTCAAGATGGAAAAAAGGAAAAGGATTACTGGGACATGAAATGTAGAGCAAAAAAATAGAATGATAACATTTTTATTTGAGCATAATGTTTCTAGGGAGATGAGTACATAATATATATAGATAAAATTATAGGAATTGGAATCTATTTATTACGGTTTTAGCTAATGAGACGGTCATGACATGCATTAAAGGAATGACCTCTTAATAGGAGTCTATAATTAATTTTTAGTACATATAATATATTTTTATATACAAGTAATATTTAAAAAATATTAATGTTTTTTAATGTGAAGTTTATAATGGAATGAGAAGGTTATTTCGATAATTGATTGTTTTTCAAAAGTGTGGTGAATATTTTAAAATGGGTTTCCACTGAAATGATATGTTTTTTTAGGAAATGTTGTGATATGTGTGATTTGGTAAATATTTTAATTATTATTAAATTAGTCAATGGAGCATGATACTTATGTTTTTTGTTGTATTTATAGAAAATTGAACCTGGTGGTAGTCGTATAAGCCAACCAGAAGAAGCTACTAAGATCATGGTGGCAGCTGAGCCACAGGTGTACCAAAAACTGGTTCGGAGTATAGCTTAATCCTTTTAGGAGGTGGATAGTGGGAACTGGAGGGGTGAACCAAGGCAAGTGGATTGTTCTATTATATTCGACAAGTAGAACCCACCCATATTTTGGGGTGAACTATAACCCGAAAAGTAAGAGGTGTTGATAAATAGGATGAATCAAATCATCAATTTCCATGGAACATTGTTATAGTTGAAAGTTCGGATAGTGATGTATATTCTAGAGGATATTTCATTCTGGTGTTTATATTTAGTGGTTCAACAGAAATTAGACAAATTCCATGAATGGGATGATTTTGAAGGTTTTTTTTCACCAAAATATCCTATCATCATATGTTCAAGACTTTAGGAAAGATCGTATTCTTCATCAATAAATAGTAGTGCCTCACAATGACATATTACATGACTAAATTTATGAAATTAGTTTCCATTTCAGACAAATTTTATTCTACTATATCCTTGAAAGAACACATTCATGAATCGGGGATAGTGTCGGGGATTTACATGAATATTTTTGTGATCTATTTAATGGATAATACAGAGATGGTCAAAAGAGATATTATGTATGAAAGGATTATATTAGTAGATACAAGTGGCCGGTGAAAATTAATACCAACGAGAAATTGTGGGAACTGAAATTACGGGAGAATGCGAAGAGGAACACATATTTCTATGGTACTAAGATGTCTCAGAATCCCGGAGTTGGATCAGTGAATATTTTTCCATGGGCCAAGAGTAATTATGGATGTTTCCAATGTGGTTTTTCAGACCACATGAAATTAGAGTGTAAAATAAAACCTAGATCATGCCACAATTGCAACCATATGGGGTATCTATATTGATATCGTTGATGTGTTCTGTGTTTGGGTTTTTGGGGAACTTCTCATTTGTCATAGATATCGTGTGCTTCAACGACATGAGGGAAAAATAACAATTATCATCAGTAGAGTAGAGATATCCATGGTGATTCTTGGAATACCATGACTCCTCAACAAAGAAAATGTAAATCAGAAAATAAAGAAAAAAGTATCATGAGAAAGAAATTATATAAATAAAAACATTTTACTATGGATGATCAATTTAGATCATCGATGGTGATAGGTATGATTCTATGGAATTCTACCATTATAGAATATGTTTTTTGATATGGGTCCATCAAATTCCTTTATTACATAAATGGTTTCGATTAGCAAGGATTTTATGTTACAATTATTTCTTCTATGTTGAAACCGAAAAATATTCTTTTTCGAAGATAATATCGATCATTTATGGGTGGAAATTTTTTAATAATGTTTCATATAGATCACCAGATATGGGACTTATTTATGCTTTAGATGGATTTCTATGATATAACAGAGGTCTTGGATTGTTTGAAAATTTTTAAGGATCACATAAGCTATTATACATGAAGGGTTTGTTTTATGAATGAAAATGGAATCAAGCATCTCTTTAGAGGAGACTATAATGAAAATGAATGTGAAACTAGATTTTTGTCACCAGGATTTAGAATGAAATCACATGAGTAGGTAGTCTTGACTTTGGAATTGATGGAAGAGGTAATGAATAGAAGTTTTCTAGTGGTTTTTGATGAGTTTATAGTTGTTTTTATGAAACATTCTCTGGGTGTCCACCAAAAGTAGAAGTGTAGTTTTCCATTAATCTCTTTAAGAGGACCATTCATATTTTTATTCCATCTTACCAACTGGATAAAAAATTATTATCATAACTATAAGAGAATTTGTATGATATGAAAACAAAAGGGATTATTCACCTAATATCATATCCATAAGAAGCACTTATCTTTTTCATCAAAAAAATGGATATAATGCTTCATCAACATGTGGATTATTGTATGCTTATCAAAGATATGAAAAAGAATTGATATCTATGTCCACTCAATGATGATCTGTTCAATCAATTGAAGGGAGCCCAGTGGTTCTAATATATTGACATCAAATCAGGATTTCACGAGTTTTATGTTTGGAATGAATAGATACAAACAAAAACTTGTAAGAGTAGATATGGCCATTATGAATATATGGTAATTCCTTTTGGTCCTATGAACACACAATATGTTATTATGGAATTGTGGAATTTGATATTTCATAAATATATGTATTCTTTTTTGGTGGTTTTTTTGAATGGCATATCAGTGTATTGTGGGACAATGGATGATTATAAGAAACTCATGGAGATAATGATTACAATCTTGTGGGATCATTGAATGTATTATAAACTATCAAGGAGTTATTTTTTGATAAAAAAGTGCATTTTCTTGGCCATTTAGTGTCTGGAAAAATTATTTTTGTGAATCAAAAAATCCTTGGTATAACAGTTTATTACCAATAGTTTTTTCATGATTTTTCATGATTGGAATCACATATGATATATTTTACAAGGAATACTGTTCCATTTCAGTATAAATATAAATTTGACAAGTATTTTAAAGAAAATAATGTTCACCATAAATCATCACCAATAATTATTTTTCTAGAATCATGAAAAGGGTGTTTGGTGTTTTGTTATACTTATGTATCTAATTTGGGATTTTTTTTCTCATGCAGCGAGACCATTTTGTTTCTTATGGATCAAGGTAGATATGGTTTTATGATATGAACTACCCAACACAAGATTTTGAGTTAGCTACTATAGTCCATGATTTGAATAAATTTCATAATTACCACTTTGGGTAGAAATTTACATAGTTTATAAATATTAAAAGAATAAAACTTATTTTCTCAAAATGGGTTATGAATCTGGGATAATGGATATAGATGAAGTATCTAAAAATTTTCTTGGGTTGTCTGGTGCCTCCATTCAATTGAGTGGGTTGGATTCCTAGTTGTCCAGCATGACCAGGGATTTCATCCAGTGCATTTCTGGTGTGTATTAGGGCCAGATCAACTATGCTTTAGTGGGAGAAGTTTATCGATATCAGATGCAATGAGTCTTAAAATATTCTAATTTGGTGACATTGTAATTTTTTTATCTTCCTAGATCAGGTTATGGTTGTACTTTTATAACATCGACGATCATTCTAATTATATTTAGAGAGAGGATTATGTCAAGACCTATTAAGGGTGAATCCATAGTTTTGATAGAAGAAGATCCATACCCGGAGAGGCATTTTTTTTAAAGACCCCAATGCCCTCATTTGTGGTGGTCTCTCGTTACGGGGATTGGCCATCCATTTGTAGGTCATGATGGTTTGAACTCATGGTCTTTGGATTACCCTTTGGGATTATGGGGCTGTAGTGGAAGGGTGGAGGAAAATAGGGTTAGTCTAGGATGATCATTTGTTATAGGATAATTGTTTTTTTATCATCTGAATTGTGAAAGGGTTTATGAGGTCAATTTGTATGGTGTTGAACCTAGACTCGACCACATGGATCAGGCACTAGAGAAGGTTCCAACATTATATTTTCCTCATTATAGAGCATTATAGATTTAGATGGTTGAGAGGGTATGTTTTTATCCATTGGATCAGGAATGTTCTTAGAAACCGGACACATTCTTGTCATTCAGCCTTGCACCAGTGGAGATATTTTTCCTAATCAGTTGGTATGGAGGGGTAGCTCCTTGTTGTTAGTTTGGTTTGTATTGTTAGACATCTGAGTGAAAATTTTTATTAAGTCATTGATGTCTATTAGGGTTTCCACCATTATTACCTTAAAATTGGGGTATTATTTAATTAAAAAAACTTTTGGTGTTCAGGCCATTAGATGTGAGACTATTAATGAATGCAATCTGGATCTGAATTTAGTATTTTGGTTCAGAGATCAGATGGCCATATATATGAATTGTTAGGAACAAATTATTTATGATTTACACAATTTGAGAATATTTGATCATCTTGTAATATAAAATATGTATTTAGATTTGAAATCAGAGATTTGGTTGGTTGGTATGATAAGCAATGATTAAGAGTTTGTTTCAAGATTCTTAACTTCTTACATTGTTAATGCAGCACATTCGCACCAAGAAAGTATGTTGTAGTCAGTACCTATCCCAATTTATCAATGGGAGTTGATAGCCTTATATTTTCTCATAGGTCTCCCATGAATAGTTTTTGAAATATAATTCTAATTGGGAGATAATGGATCATCTCAAAATTTTGGCTAAATTCATCCCTATTTTTGAATCTCATACCATGGAAAACGTTTCCAAAATATATTTACGAGAAGTGGTGTAGAGTAATGGAATACTATTTTTATCATTGTTAGATAGTTATCCGACATTTACATCTCGTTTTTTATAATCCTTATATAATTACCTTGGGAATCAGTTGACAACGAGTATTGCGTATCATCCTCATACAGATGGAAGATCTAGAATAATGATAAAAATTATGAAATACAAGTTTTGGGATAGTGTAAAGGATATTTCTGTCTCACTAGAATAGAATATACCATTGTTAGTTTTCTCATATAACAATAAGTTTCAGGCCTCGATACATATGGATCCTTTTGAATCATTTTGTTTGCATCCATGTTGATCTCCACATTATTGGTTTGAAACATTTGAAACGTTATTGGTTGTTATAATCCTTGTATAATAAATAATAGAGAAGATTCAATTGATTTTGAAGTGGATAGTGATGACTCAGATTCATCATAAATCATATGTGGATTATCCTCGATGGATACTGTCATTAGAGGTGAGCGATCATGTGTTCATGAGGATCTCTCTAAACCTTGGGAATCATCAATTTGGGACATTGGGAAAGTTATCTCCTAGATACATATTCCTTTTTGAGATGCATGAAAGGGTTGGTGAGGCAGAACATTAGTTGACTTTTCCACCAAGGTTTTGTTCCCTGAATAATGTGTTTCATTTATCTCACATGAAAATGGGTCAGCCTAATCCTGACCATGTTTTTTGTTTGGATCCTGGTGACCTAGAGGCTGCTGCATAATTTATGAATGTGTCAGTAATAATTATGGAGAGCAAATATAAATTAATGGATGGGAAAAGAATCATTCAAATGTGGGGTTAATGGGAACATGGTTATATTTGTGAAGAAATATGATATTGGGTGATGTAAATGGTCGTGAAATGTCTCAAACTCTTTATAGACATAAATTGATTTTTAATTTCTAGGGATGAAAAGGTTAATGGTGGGGAGAAGTTATAAAAAAGGATTCCGGTATGTAACCATTTATTTATTATTATTATTTATGTAATGTTTTTAGGTGATGTTTTGGAAGGTTATGAATACCTTTGAATTTTATTTGTGACATTTATAAAGCTACACACTTGGTGCACAATTTGTAGAACCCATTAAAATCCTACCGGTAACTACGTATAGTGAGATAAGGGCTATGTGGATGGCACATAGTTTGGGGAACTGTTTATTCAAACTATGAATCCACCCATGATAAACCATGCATTGTGGGATGGAGATTTTTTTCATGGGTGGAACACGGTTTCTGTAACTGTGCAGCCCATGTAATGCCTAAAAAATATAATGTTGGAACATTGTATTCAATATCTTGTATGAAAAAAACACCAAGAGCATAATAAAATAAAATATATTGAGAGTTTATAATATATTTAAAATTTTAAATAAGTTCAATATACCTTATCTCTTGAAATTCCATTAAAACTGAGTTATCATACGACACACACAACCTCAAGTTCATCAATGGCTTATAATATTTGCAAGACCGAGTTATACCAACCGAAAATATTTTATTAAATTATTATTATTTAATGAAATAAGATAAAAACTATAATTTATGAATATTATTAACTATATTTTGAAAATTTATTGATTAGAGGACAAAATTTTTGGGAACTAATTAATTATAAATTAATATAAGAACTAATTGAATATAAATGGAATATTTTTATAAAAAAAATTATTATCACAAAGTTGTTTTATCCTAATAAATTAAATTATTTAAAATTATTTAGTGGTATTAAATATATATATATATATATTCAATAAAATATTTTTGATATTCATCTATTTGATTTCATGATCAAATTCAATGAACAAGAAAAATTTGATGAATAAAATAATGTATTTTTATTAAGGCATTTTTATAGCCTGTTAATGAAAAACCTATTTTAAAACCAATTTTTTAAAGTAATATAAAATTTAAATGATAAAAATAATATTAATATTCTAAATACGAAAATATTAATTATGTTATGATGAATGTTTTTATATTTATTTATGATGTTCCATTTTTTAATGAATAACGAAAATTATTCTAATTTAATTAAAAATATGTTTTTCATATAATTTATGAATATTATTAAATTATATTTAATATTATATTTAATGTTTAATTATATATTTTTTTATAAATTAAATTAATCTAGGACTTTGAAGTCAATTTAACCTTGAAATTTTGTATAAAAACTCACAAAAATTCGATCATTTTTACGTTAAAAATAAGCATTATTGTACTGTCTACAGGATTAAATTGAAATTAATTTCCATGAACTCTATGATTTTAATTTGGAATAATGTGTATAATATTACTAATAATAATAATAATTTATAATTTATAGTAATTTCAAATTTGTTTTGACAAAATATATCACTGAATTCTATTAATATAAATTGCAATCCGAAATGTCAAATTATGCTTAACGACTGAGTAATCCATAAAAAAAGAGAAAACATGTACCATGAACTTGTAAAAAATACTATTTATGGTAATATATAGACCATATAATCACTAGGATATAAATTTTCAATCGTTTTATCCACTTTCAATTGAAAAAATGTGGGTGGAATTCCCTTTTGAAAAATTTAAAAGAGTGCCAAACTTCCTCTACTATAAAAAGATCTCTTCTCCTTCCACATCCTCACAAACACTCAAAAACGTTTGTATCGACAAATATCTACTCAAATATATCATAAAAAATACCTACCTTCATCCTAGAATCCTAACCATTAACATAAATTCATCCATAAAACCCCTTGGGTGAAAATCAAAAAGAATTTCCCAAAGAAGTGGTATCATCTTTCATTAAGATCTTTAGATTTATTTCTTTATCCACTCCCTCAGAATATCTTAATTAATTTCTAATATAAAATAAATATTTTCCAAAATATAAATATATTGATTTATGATATTTCACCCACATACACATACACACAAAAACATTTAATGGTTAACGATATTACCGTTTATATGTACGGGGAATTATCGCCTCACGAAATGAAGTTTTTTATTTTTCCTTTAAAACCATTCATAGTTGGGAATTATGATGGAATAATATATATATATGATATATATCATATTTATAAATTATTTTTACCTATTTTATTATTTTATAGCACATACCATTATACATTCTATTTTGTGTAAATACAATTACATCCTTTATGGATGTGAGGACAACCCCCTCTTAAAAGCGATGTGGTTCGATCACATGATATATGGAATGCGTAAAGAATTTTTTTTAATTGATCACATGTGAAATAAGAACATATATATTATATTATTAATAAAATTAACATTATATTAATATAATATATACCATTTTCTTTATTACACATTCAAACACTACAATGTGATAACGTCGGTCATAGACGTGTAGACTACTACCACCTCGACGTGATGCGATTCATTTTACATAAAAATAATATTATATAAAAGTATATATGATTAAATATAAATGAATATATGATATAGTTATCTTTATATAAATATATGTGGTCTATTACCTTCTTTCCATAATGATTATTGATAATTTGGAACATTAGAAATTCGTTTGTAAGACCTCCCATCTCTATTATTGTAATGCTAGTTCATTTTTCATTATCACAATTAAGGAATTGTTTTAAAATTAATTTTGATGTATAAATATAAAAATTGTTTCAAGATTATTTTTTTGGGAAGTTATAAAATGTCCCCTTTTAACAATGTGGTCCTAAAAAGTTGTTTTTCACACATGAATCGAATTTTCCCAAAACACCTGATGTAAACATCATTGAATATTATAATACAAAAAAAGGAAATGATTGAAATAAAAGTTATTATAATCACGAATAATGTTCTATATCAATTATAAAATCAACATACATTAATATTTAGGAATATAAATACACACGAGACTAGTTGGACTCAAGGTAATGTATTTTCCTATCACGTTTTACATCATTGACATAAATTTCATATTCTCAATTACTTCATTTTGGGGACTATCTGATGTCCGTTTTTATTTCTTATATCAGGAATTATTTTGTCTTCATGGAATTTAAAAAACTAATTTAGTTGTATTCCTTCATAAGGACTATGATTTAAAATGTTTCAATGTGGTACAAGACACATTGGAGTGTTTAAATATAATTTTCCATATGAATAATTTTAATGATATTTCATTTCCAATAGATGAAAATATAAGAAAATTATTTAATAAAACCATTAAATTTTGTGTACCCTGGTTATTCATGAACTATTTCAAGTAATATAGTCATTTCTATAGTCATTGGTACTCAAAATGTTTTATAAAATGTCTTCAATAAATCCCAACATGATTTCACTCTTTAGTCAAAGATCCTTTTTTTCTTCTGAAAACCCAGTTATCTAAAAGTGTTTTCAAAAAATTATAATAACCTTTACAAAATTATTTATTAAATAAAATTTTACCCTTTTTTATTTTAACAATTTTTTCAAAGGAATCGTGTTGTCTGTTTTTGAATAAGGCTTTTTTCTAACAATATAACTACATAAAGTAATGTTCTTTTACATCTTATGACATGTACATATTTAAATATTGTCATTTATTTTAATAATCTATTGAATTTTTAAAAGGTTAATTTTGAAATAAAATATCTTCCAAAATTGTTTTCAAATATTTTTTTCAAATGGTATTTCAAACCAAAAGGATATTTTCATGAGGAATGTTTTTAAAAGATATTTTTTAATATTTCAATTAATCAATCAAAAAACCCTTTATTTTTCTAATATTGGGATATATTTCGTTGATACTATACTTAGTTTTCATATGGATGGTTTATTATTGATTTTGATAAAGATAGTTCTCAGATTCACTTCCTTGATTCATTTTAGTCACTATGAAACATTCAATTTTATATGATCATTTGATATTAAATATTCTATAAACATCTATATATTTTTTCATGGATATGATTATTTATGAACCATATACCATTTTGGTTAATGTGTTTACATTGAATTTTATTTTAATATTTTATGAAATATTGAAAAATTAATATCCTTCATCTAATATGGATATTTGATAAGGAATATTTTTAATCAACAAAAGGAATGATTTGGTCATGAATGATAAGGTTTGGGGACCATTTAATTTATGACCTATAGGTTGTGGATTGGTTATAGAAATTTCGACATTGCATAGATTGTCTCCCGAATTTAAATTAGTTTGAAAAAACCCTTTGAGTTTGTTTCTAAAAAGAATAGACTGGTTTCTACCCATTGTTGAAAACTGTCTAGAGGATAGCTCTTGACAGTAGAGGATTTTTATGCTTTAGACATGGTGTAAAATAATAGATAATATAATTCATTTTGGATTAGTAATTATTTTTGCATGATATTTTTAATCAATAGATATATGGTAGAATTTATTTCAAGTATTAATGATTAAAAATCATGTGTTTTAATTTTCATACCTTGTCATATTTATTTTTCCTTATCATGTTATTTGAATGTAATGTGAAATTTTATATTTTCCATTATATGTTGATTTATCCCATTGATTATTATTTAATTATAATTTATTTACCAATACGGAGAATTTAAGATCACCCTTATTTTTATTCCTTTCCCCATGAATACAATTAGTGTACTCGGAAATATATTCAAGGAAACACATGATGGAATAAATTTATCCTTAAAAAATATATATTGTAATTAGTGTATGTAAAGACCCGTAAAATTCAAGGGAATTTTTTTCTTAATTTTATTTGGGATTTTACAAGAACGCAGTTTCTCACAGCACTGGATTCCGAGGCCCGGTGTATCTGGAATTTATATCTGAAGTTTAGCTCGGGTACGTTTACTGAACGAACGAGCGGGAAATTCTAACTTTTTAACCGATGCTCGGAATTGAATTCTGAGGGCACCGATGAAACCACAACGCTGGTAATTGCTTAGGAATGCCTTTTCTAGAGTTGTGTTTGCTCGTTATGAGTTGTTTAAATTTGTGGATTAAGTGTGAGTGAAAGAAAATTTCGTTAAGAATTTTATTTCTTTTTTCCATGTGTTAGAACCTAGGTGTAGGAGTTAGTGTGGGACCCACTGATTGTTAGTTTCTCTTGAGTGGATTAAAGGTAAGGTGGGTCGCACACTAGCCCCACCTTTTCAATTTCCTTAACTCCCTAACTCCTCTTAACCCCCACACTTAAGTTGTGTAACACTTTTAACTTTTAAACTTCCCTTTAATTTGGGTGACTTTTCCTCTCCTCTCTTTAAGTATGCCAACTCACCAATTCAATTAATTAAATTATGTTTTTTATTTTTGAATTGTGGCATGAGTTAATAAAATAAGGATGAGCCTTATTTTATTTTGGTAGGTTGTTGTGTGTGGAAAATTGAGGAGAGAGCTCTTGGGTGTTTTCATCTACATCATGAAGAACACCAAGACTTCGACGAAGAACGTCGTCCCCGTAATAAGAGATCGACGTGTCGTCTCTTCTTCTCTCCGCTGCCGGGGTGTGACCCCTTTTTCCGAATATCGATGATGCCCCCTGTTTCAATCTTCTTCCCGTGTCAAAGAAAAGGAGACACCACTTCCTCCTCGGATGTTCTCCATCAACATACGAAGCTTCACCTCGCTACGTCATTTTCCGTAGCGAACCCCCGTTCTAGCTACGCTCAAGGTAGGGGTTATTTAATTATTTTGTTCATATTTACCACTTTTTCGTTCTTCGTGAAAATACAAACAAATGCTATCGATTAACGGGAGGGGGCCGGAATGCACAAACACGACCGACCCTCCTCCCTTATCCGTGTGTTTGTTTCTTTGTGGTTTGAAACGAGTATGGCGCGGTGTCGTCGCACCGTGTGTGATCGTGCGACAAGGAATGTGCGGCGCCGTTGTGTCGCGTTGTGGAAACGAATAAGGACACGACGCCTTCGCGCCACGTCGGAGAAACCCGAAGGCACCGCGGCTGGAGCGGGGCCGCGGTGGAAGAGCACGGCGCCGTCGCACCACACCAGTCGAGCAAGGTCGCGGCCAGTTCCGGGCCGCGGCGAAGCAGGGTGACCAGAGGCCGGAGACGGGCTACCGGTGTCGGAGCAAGGAGGGGAATGGTTGACGCCGGTCCCGTGGAGCAAGAACCGGCCGGCAAGGCCAGGCCGTCCAGATAGGGAAAGAGCCGGGGGTAAAAACCCCCGGCTGGCCAACTGAGCGGCCCCTTAATTGGGGCCGCAGTTTATGAATGGCGGGGGGCAGCCCCCCCCCCCCCCCCCCCCCGCATAACCGAACGGCTCGGCCGTTCGGCCGAGCCAGCGGGCGCCGCGAGCCGGGTAGCCGGGCCGCCGGGCCGGGCCGCGCCCAGCCAGGCAAACCCGGACCCAGGTTGGTCGATCCGGTTCGGGCCGACCCAGGGAGTCTCGGACCGGGTCGGTCCGGGCACGAAACCCCCATTTTTGGGCCTTTTTCAGTCATTCGCCCATATCTGGAACTGTAGAACTCTGATCGATGCACCGTCAGTGGCGATGCGATCCTTGGATCAAGACGGTCGTTTCGGTATATTACACTTAGGGTTTCAGAATACTTTCGGTTCGGATGGGTTGGTTCGGATACGAAACCAACCGGGCCCTCAAAGTGGAAACGCTTATATTGTGAGCTCCGGACGTCCGATTGACGTACCATCTACTTTCATGGATTCCTCTAAGTGAGACAGATCTTTTGTCTTACTCCTCTTGAGGTTTGGATGTCGTCGGAGTGCGGTCAGGTTGGTTCACTCACGAAACCAACCGGGCCCCTGGAACGAAAAAGGCAATAACTCACAGACCGGGCGTCCGATTGATGCGCCATCCGTCTCGTTGAATTCCTCTTGATGAGACGGAACTTTTGGCATACTTCGCCTTAGTTTTGGTTGCTGTTGGATAGTGGCTGGGTTGGATTGTACCCAAAATCCAACTGGGCCCTTGGAACGAAAAAACTGTTATCTTTAGACTGGACGTCCATTTGACAAACTGTCAGTGGCGTTGGTAATCACGTGGAGAAATGGTCCCTTTGAGTCTACCCTATGAGAGTTCAGGGTATAGTTGAGATACGACCGGGTTGGTTCGCACTCGAAACCAACCGGGCCCCTGGGACGAAAAGGCTAATAACTCCCAGACCGGGCGTCCGATTGACGCGTCGTCTGTTGCGTTGAGACCCTTATGACAAGGCGGTCCTTTGAGATACCTCTTCGTGGGACTTTGTGATACTTGGAGTATTGAACAATAGCACGTGGAGTGGTCCCTCCTGGAGATGAGCATACGGAGTACGGAGACCGTGTAGACGACTGAGACCTGACGACTGCTTGACAGACTCGACATGGAGTGAGTCGACTTGCCCAGTGGACGGAGCCCCCCGTATTTGGCGGCAGACCCACGGCGGACGGAGCGCCTAGTAGTTGGCAGCAGACCCGTGGTACTCGACTGGAGGAGTACCTCTATAGGCTATTAAGGGGAGCACCCGATATTTGGCGGCAGACCCATAGCGGAGGGAGCGCCCGTTATTTGGCAGCAGACACGCGGTACTCGACAGGAGGAGTACCTCAGAGGCTTGGATTAGTGAGCAGTACCTCGGAGTCATGACAGGACCACCGTACACTCCAGATACTCGGCTCTTCAGCAGTTACAGTTTCGATAATGAAAATCATGGTTTGAGCTGAGTCTATGACCTTTGTGTTTCCTCATGATTGAGATGGGTTACTTGATAACTTAGGTATATGTATGGTCATATACCTGGGTAGTGGTTATCTGTTGATTTCATAATCTTTGTGTTTTTTCATGATTGAGATGAGTTACTTGATAACTTAGGTATATGCATCGCATATACCTATGTAGAGGTTATCTGTTGAGATATTCTTTGTGGTTATCCATGTTGGTTTTAGTGAGACCTTGAGGGTCTCGGTGTCCCTACTGAGTATCGTTATACTCACCCCTGCACGGGATATGCCCGCACCTCGTTCTGTTTGTTGCAGACGACGGGCAGTGCTGACGGAGGCCGAGTGATCGAGGACTGGACGGTACCCAGAGGTGGACAACACGACGAGTTAGTATATGGAGGTGGACTTCACGGTGAGACGACACTCAGAGGAGGTTGACGGGAAAGAGAATTGTGAAGGCTATCTGTACCTATCCTTCAGGTAGGATCCGTGGTGGACGATCCAGGAGTTGCACCATCTATACCTACCCTTCAGATAGGATCTGAGGAGGACGACCCAGGAGCCGCTTCCGTTCTTCCAGCTATTGTACTTTGTTCAATTATACTTGTACATTCATTTGGGTTTGTATTCTGGCCCATTTACATTTTATCACTTATCATTGTACATAGTGTTTTACTTCCTCTTGTACTCTGTGGTGTTTTGTTTACTTTTATAAATGCAATTCCTTCCCAGTTATCGGGATTTACGCCTTTGGTGCTAGTCACCAGACCCTGGCCTATGGAAGGGGGGCTTGGGGTAGTCATGGCACGGGCCCCGAGGATGGGTCGTGACAAATTGGTATCAGAGGAGTCGGTTCAACCACAGAACTTATAACTATGATGTTTTCTTTCTGTTAAGAAATAGTGTTATGAGTACCGAGTGTGGTTTTCAGTTCAGGGAGTCCAGTGTTGGTGCGGGCGGCCGACGTATCCATACACCAGGACCCTGGCAACTGATTTCTGACTTTGTGCACAAAAACACTGATTGCGTGTGTGTTTCCAGAAGTTTTTAAAAGTCAGCTCAAACCAGGTCAGCTCACCAGGTACAATCGTTTGACCGTGTCACATTGATTCTTTCAGGATGCCTTTTCACGGACGACCATCTAGAGCCTAGAGGGATGTGCGTACTGACAGCCTGCCGAGTGACGAGTCTTCGGTACAGGGCCCTCTTGCAGTTGAGGCACCAACGGAGGCACCAGCAGTACTACCATACGTTGGGCCACCGATGCCACCAGCCCCAGCAGTAGCCGATGCACGCCACTTGAGCGTGCTTCACGAGTTCCAGCACCAGAGGCCACCCCGGTTCCGGGGAGAGACGTACCCGAAGACGGCTGAGGATTGGTTGGAGGCTGTGGTGAGAGTCTTCAGGCTAGTGGGGACGCCGTCAGACTTCATGGTGATCTTTGCTGCCAGCCTTCTTCAGGCAGCAGCAGGTAGGTGGTGGAGCCATTTGTTCCAGTTTTTTGACGGGATGACCTTTTCATGGGAAGACATCGAGTCCTTCTTCAGGGTGGATTTTGTTCCAGTAGATCTACACCCCGAGCGTGTTCAGGAGCTGCTGCCTTTGCCATGTGTTTTTCGATCAGTAGCCTAGTCATTTGTGGGCAGTAGACAGATGATGCAGAGGTCCAAGAGGACCAGAGCTAGCCGTACGAGAAGTAGGAAGTGTTATGAATGCGGCAGGAAGGGTCACCTAGCACGTGAATGTCCGACTCCTCGTACAGTTGATCCACAGGTGTTGGAGGAGCTGCCGAGATAGAAGCAGTGGCTGGTGCTTGAGCAACAACCGAGCAATGGACACGGAAGTAGAGCTCCGGGAGCAGGTGGACAGGAGAGGAACTAGTGGATACGTCCCTTGTACTTCTAGTTCCATGTTGATGTTGTATTCGTGTCTTTGTACTATGAGCTGCAATAATAAAGAGACACTTATCTTTGTGAGGTTTTCTTTCTTGTCATTTTGTTTGGTTGATACTGAGAGGTCCCGGTTAAAACTGTTGACTTGACCCTCACTTTCGATATTTCTACTGGAGGAGACCCAGTGACCTCACACTGATGCCGACAGCGTGACTCGACCCTTGGAGGCGAGAGTGAGGGTCGGATATCTGGGTAGTTACGTCGAGGCCTTACGACGTCATCCATGGCATGAATACAACATTCATGTCAGGATTGACTGTATTCGGCAATGGGAGTGGTTCATCCAGGGTATGAGACTGAGTTTCTCTTTTCGGAAAAGGATAAATTTTAGCAGCTCTTTCAGATCGTAGGAAAAGAAGGTGCAGATTATCCAAGAGCAGATGAAGACTGCACAGTGCAGTAAGAAACATGAAACCGTCGCTAGTCTTAAAGACTCGAGCGTGTTAAGAGATTCAAGAAGATGAAGATTTAAGGAGAGATGAGTCTGTGGAGCTGCAGACGTGGAGGCAGATCTAGGAGAGTATCATGAGGTGGTGTACATCTTAACATGCAATAACCACCCGCCTCAGTTATCCTCGCCAGGCTCAGGGAGCTGGATGGCGGAGGAAGAGTGTGGCTGCATGCGGTCAAGGAGTGTGACCCAATGGCTCTAAAAATGATTCAAGGGATAGTCTGTGTCCACTACTATCTTCTGTAGTAACGTATGTCGATATGAATCGTTCATTGCTTTCACAAATCATGTTCCAGACCTAGAGATTCCGGTAAGCCATGGACTTGACCCTCACGTCTGGAGATACCTTGGGAGGAGACTTGAAAATCACTCTTATGCCGACGGTGTGGTCAGACCCTCGAGGCAAGAGTTTCGTTTGGAATCACTTGGTGGCAGTGTCGAGGCCTTACGACGTTAGTTTGAGTATGAAATGAGCAATAAATGTTCATACTCAAATTGACGGTATTAGGCAATAAGGTTGTGGTTTAACTACGACGTCGGGATGGGATTTCCTTGGTCGGTGAAAAGGAAACCCCAGGTAGCATAGGATAAACTCATGCACATGAGGGTGCGACCGATCACTTTTGAGTCGGTCAACCTTACCCTCGTGGAAACAATCGTTTTGAGTTTCAGTTCTAACAGGAATTGGTGACCTCTAGAGTTCGAGGATGGTGATCACGTCCTTATACGAGTCTCACCTCGATGAGGTTTACGGAGATGTGGCCAAGGCGGCAAGTTATCTTTGACGTTCAATAGTCCTTTCTGGGTCCTCAGCTGGGTAGGCGAGGTGATTTACCGCTTGACCCATCCACCTCAGTTGCACCAGGTGCACGAAGTTTTCCAAGTATCTCAACTGAGGAGATACGTGCTCGACCCTTCGCATATCATCGACCATGAGGAGCTGGACGATGGCGATGGGGTTAATTTCACGGAGGTTCCAGTGGGGATCGAGGATCGACAGGAGCGAATCCTACGAGGACGGTGGATTCCTCGGGTGCGCTTTCTTTGGCAGTACGGGAATCTGTAGGTAAGAACATGGGAGCGGAAGGCTCAGATGCGAGCTCAGTACCGATTTTGTATCCCTAGTTAGTGTTAAAGCTTTACGGGGACGTAAATCCCTAAGGTGGGAGTAATGTAAAGACCTGTAAAATTCATGGGAATTTTTTTCTTAATTTTATTTGGGATTTTACAAGAACGCAGTTTCTAAAAGAACTGGATTCCGAGGCCCGGTGTGTCCGGAATTTCTATCTAAAGTTTAGCTCGGGTACATTTAGTGAACGAACGAGCCGGAAATTCTAACTTTTGAACTGGTGCTCGGAATCGAATTCTAATGGCACCGATGAAACTGCAGCACCGATAATTTCTTAGGAACACCTTTTCTAGAGTTGCGTTTTCTCGTTATGAGTTGTTTAAATTTGTGGATTAAGTGTGAGTGAAATAAAATTTCGTTAAGAATTTTATTTCTCTTTTCCATGTGTTAGAACCTATGTGTAGGAGTTAAGGTGGGACCCACTGATTGTTAGTTTCTCTTGAGTGGATTAAAGGTAAGGTGGGGCCCACATGAGCCCCACCATTTCAATTTCCTTAACTCCCTAACTCCTCTTAACCCCCCCACATAAGTTGTGTAAAAATTTTAACTTTTAAACTTCCCTTTAATTTGGGTGACTTTTCCTCTCCTCTCTTTAAGTATGCCAACTCGCCAATTCAATTAATTAAATTATGTTTTGAATTTTTGAATTGTGGCATGAGTTAATAAAATAAGGATGAGCCTTATTTTATTTTGGTTGGTTGTTGTGTGTGGACAATTGAGGAGAGAGCTCTTGGGTGTTTTCATATTCATCACAAAGAACACCAAGTCTTCGATGAAGAACGTCGTCACCGTAAGAAGAGATCGACGTGCCGTCTCTCCTTCTCTCCGTAGCCAGGGTGTGACCCCTTTTTCCGAAGATCGACGATGCAACCTCTTTCGATCTTCTTCCCGTGTCAATGAAAAGGAGACTCCACTTCCTCCTCGGACGTTCTCCGTCGACATACGAAGCTTCACCTCGCGACGTCGTTTTCCGCACCGAACCCCCGTTCTAGCTACGCTCAAGGTAGGGTTTTTTATTATTTTGTTCGTGTTTACCACTTTGTCGTTCTTCATGAAAATACGACCAAATTTTATTGATTAACGAGAGGGGTCCGGAGCACACAAACATGGCCAACCCTCCTCCTTTATCCGTGTGTTTGTTTCTTTGTGGTTTGAAACGAGTATGGTGTGGTGTCGTCGCACCGCGAGTGATCGTGCGACAAGGAATGCGCGGTGCCGTCGCGCCGTGCCGTGGAAACGAACAAGGACACGACGCCGTCGCGCCGCGTCGGAGAAACCCGAAGACACCGCGGCTGGTGCGGGGCCGCGGTGGAAGAGCACGACGCTATCGCGCCGCATCGGTCGACTAAGGCTGCGGGGGGCAGCCCCCCCCCCCCCCCCCCCCCCGCATAACCGAACAGCTCGGCCGTTCGGCCGAGCCAGGTGCAGCCGCACGCCGGGTAGCTGGGCCGCCGGGCCGGGCCGACCCGGACCTAGGTCGGGTTGATCCGGTTTGGGCCGACCCAGGGAGTCTCGAGCCGGGTCGGTCCGGGCCCGAAACCCCCGTTTCGGGACCTTTTCGGTCTTTCAACTATATATTGAGCTGTAGACCTCAGATATATGCACCGTCAGTAGCGATATGATCCTTGGATCAATACGATCGTTTCGATATATTACACTCAAGGTTTCAAAATACTTTGGGTTCAGACGGGTTGGTTCGGATACGAAACCAACCGGGCCCTCGAATCGGAAACACTTATATCGTGAGCTCAGGACGTCCGATTGACGTACCGTCGACTTTCATCGATTCCTTTAAGTGATACAGATCTTTTGGCTTATTCCGCTCGAGGTTTGGATGCCGTCGGAGTGTGGTCGGGTTGGTTCTCTCACAAAACCAACCAGGCCCCTGGAACGAAAAAGCCAATAACTCACAGACAGAGCGTCCGATTGACGCGTCGTCTGTCTCATTGAATTCCTATTGATGAGACGGAACTTTTGCATACTTCGCCTGTGTTTTGGTTGTTCTTGGATAGTGGCCGAGTTGGATTGTACCTGAAATCCAACCGGGCCCTTGTAATGGAAAAGTTTTTATCTTCAGACTGGACGTCCGTTTGACGAACCATCAGCGGCGTTAGTAATCACGTGGAGAAATGATCCCTTTGAGTATACCCTATGAAAGTTCATGGTATAGTTGAGATACGGCTAGGTTGGTTCGCACTCGAACCCAACCGGGCCCCTGGGACGAAAAGGCTAATAACTCCCAGACCTGGCGTCCGATTGACACGTCGTCTGTTGCGTTGAGACCCTTATGACGAGGAGGTCCTTTGAGATACATCTTCTTGGGACTTTGTGATACTTGGAGTATTGACCAGTAGCTCATGGAGCGGTCCCTCCCGGAGACGAGCATACGAAGTACGGAGACCGTGTAGACGACTGAGACCTGACGACTGCTTGACCGAATTGACTTGGAGTGAGTCGACTAGCCCAGTGGACGGAGTGCCCGGTATTTGGCGGCAGACCCATGGCAGACGGAGCGCCTGGTAGATGGCAGCAGACTTGTGGTACTCGACCGGAGGAGTACCTCTATAGGTTATTAGGGGGAGCACCCGGTATTTGGCGGTAGAACCATAGCGGACGGAGCGCCCAGTATTTGGCAGCAGACCCGCGGTACTCGATAGGAGGAGTACCTCAGAGACTTGGATTAGTGAGCAGTACCTCGGAGTCGTGAGAGGACCACTGTACACTCCAGAGACGGGGCTCTTCAGCAGTTAGGGTTTCGATAATGAAAATCATGGTTTGAGCTGAGTCTATGACATTTGTGTTTCCTCATGATTGAGATGCGTTACATGATAACTTATGTATATGTATGGGCATATACCTGGGTAGTGGTTATCTGTTGATTTCATAATCTTTGTGTTTCCTCATGACTGAGATGAGTTACATGATAACATAGGTATATGCATGGTCATATACCTAAGTAGAGGTTATCTGTTGAGATCTTCTTTGCGGTTATCCATGTTGGTTTTAGTGATACCTTGAGGGTCTCGGGGTCCCTACTGAGTATCGTTATACTCACCCCTGCACGGGATATGCCCGCACCTCGTTGTGTTTGTTGCAGATGAAGGGCAGTGCGGACGGAGTCCGAGTGATCGAGTACTGGACGGTACACGGAGGTGGACCACACGATGAGTCAGTATCCGAAGGTGGACGTCACGGTGAGACGACACTCGGAGGAGGTTGACGGGAGAGAGAGTTGTGGTGGCTATCTGTACCTACCCTTCTGGTAGGATCCGTGGTGGACGATCCAGGAGCTGCGCCATCTATAACTACCCTTCAGGTAGGATCCGAGGAGGACGACCGAGGAGCCGCATCAGTTCTTCCAGTTGTAGTAGTTTGTTCAGTTGTAGTTGTACTTTCATTTGGGTTTGTATTCAGACCCATTTACCATTCAGCACTTCTCTTTATACTTAGTGTTTTACTTCCTCTTGTACTCTGTGGTGTTTTTTCACTTTTTTAAAGGCAATGCCTTCCCAGTTATCGGGATTTACGCCTTTGGTGCTAGTCGCCAGCCCCTGGCCTATGGAAGGCGGGCGTGGGGTAGTCACGGCACGGGCCCCGAGGACGGGTCATGATAGTGTATTCTTTTTTTATATCAGAATAATGAATTTATCTTGTTTTCCAAACCTACTAAACCCATTGTCTCCCTAGGATTTTATTCATTCTAATCATTTCAATGTAATGATAATAGACAATTTATCCATGTTTTTTGGGATCAGGTAACTATAGGAAAACCATTTGAGGTTCTCCTTATGGAATAGGTTGAGGAAAGCTTAGAACATGGTTTTCTTAACAATGTCTCCAACCATGCATGGTTTAAAAACCATATCCAAAAAAATTTATTCTAGGTTGGGATTAAATTTTAACCCCCTTTTTTGCTCCTTCTGGGCCCTAACACAAAATTTTATCCTCCCAAATGCAGTGCAACCTTCCCCATATAATCCGAACCGATACATCCCTTTGTATATCCACATTTAGGGTAGTTTTAAGGTTCTTGTTAGACATACAATATTCCCTCCCTCTATTTATTAGATATAGTTTTCTGGGGAATGATCTATTATAGTTGATACGAATCATGGATAGTTTTTTCCAAGATGTTGTTTGGGGATGAAATATAAGGTAGGATACTGGACATTCAACATTGATTTGTGTGTAATTTCATGATGTTATTTTTTTCCATAATTCTAAATCTAGGTGGATTAATTATCAACACATCTTATTAGAACACGAAATCTTATTTTAAAATGTTTTAATTTCTTGAATATTGTTATAGAAAATGTAAAGAAAGGCATGGTCTAAACCCTTTTTAGTGATTGTATGTGTATTATTGTTATTTTAGGATTATGTGAAATTTGTTTTGAAAAGTCCTTCATTTTTGTGGCTTTGAAATTTTGAATTTAAAATATGGATTTGTTGGATTTTTGAAAATGTTTTGGTTCAAATGTTTTCAATAAAATAACAGTTTTACTGAAATGGTTTGTAATTTTTTATTTGAAATGATTTTGGAATACATGAGTTTGTGTGAGTTCATGATTTTAATGTGACCCTAAATAAGCGGTGTGTATCCTAGGGGTATAAAGGGATGTGACCCTGGATAAGAAGAGTGTCCTACGGGACACAAGGATAGTGGACACTTAATGATGACATGGCATATGGATGAGAAATGACACATGATATTGAACTTTCACTGGTGAATGTGTAGGGTTTTAAAAAAATAATGGAATTGGTATTGCAAAAAGTAATGTGAAATTGCATAAATTATAGTTTGGTTGATTTTCCTTGGAAAATGATTTAGTATGGAAAACTATTTTTGTGTGAAACCATGTGGATATGATATAAACTATTTTCAATTATTTTATATACATGTTCTAACATGTATTATCATAGAGGTGTGAGTAAGAGTGTCATTTATGGAAATATTATTGTGTATCATTACTCACCCCTTATTTTGAAAATTGTTTATTTTGTAGATACTGTTCATTTAGACATACGAAATGGTAAATTATCACATTTATTTAGTTGTGCTTTAGGATACCTAAGATGTATTTTAGACTTGAAACATGGAGCATGTTTGTATATGTGGTGTTGTTTATTTAGAGTAATTGAGTTTTGTTGGATTTTTCTTCCTCTATTTTACATTAAAGTTTATTTTCTTCCCCTGTGGTACTCTGTTGGTGTGTGATTCTGATAACAATGTTTTTACATTGAGTATTCTTACATTGTTATCATACATCATGTAGTGGATTTTAGTTATGGATTGTTTGTATATTATTGTTTTATTTCAAATGGAAAAATAGTATCCCAATTGCATTGAATCCATTGGTATTTATATCTATCTATTGGTGCCTTAGGGATGTCTCTTAAGGCTAAGTAGAAATTGCACCTCAACTAATGCTGATGAGGAGTGTAAATATGTGATAGTGGTGATAAACGTTTACTACACATTGGATAGAATTCAATATAAGTATCTTTTTTAGAAAAATATTTCAACTATCACTCAATTTCTTTTTAATCTAAAATAATTATCTATATCAAAATTATATAGGTATATGAGAAATTTGATAATTAAATTTATTATATAATAGAATATAAAATCATGAAAATAAAATCTGAGCATGTTTTCAGGGTTACGATTATGTGATTTTCATTTTAAACCAAAATAAATATTATACGTTGAAAATAAGCACATCACCTCATAAGGACCACATCACATGTCAAATTTATGTTAGTTCAATCTATATATATCGCAAAACAATTATGGATGTTTTTTAATGTTTACAAAAAACCATGATTTGTTTCATTGTTTTGTCTAGCAATGTGATTTTTAAACTAAAATCACACCATAATAATGAAAACATAGTATTTGAGTAAAATAAATCATATAGTGTGTCTGATTGATGGGAAATCGATTATTATATATCAAAAATTAATTGTGTACTATTTTACAATATTTTTAAATCAATCTATGCTCGTTATGATAGTTTTTTCTATTTGTGATTTATTCTAAACATATAAGAAACTATTATGTTAAAACAATCACATTGAGTCATATCGATCACATCACGTGTAATGTTGTTGTGATGTCAATTCCTATATGTGAAAAAAATGAGTTTTGGATTTATGACTTAATAATTGAAGATAATATAAGACCATTTTCATTATTTTGGATATTTGATGTGTGTTTTAATCTAAAATGGAACTTTATATTAGAAAGATGCACTTAATGTCTTATAGACCAAACCATGTTCTAGATTTAGGTTAGGTCAATTCAAAATTGTGAAATATGAATTATGGATCGTTTTCTAAAAATTTGGAAATTAATCCTAGCTCAATTTCTTTATTTTTCCTATTTGACATGTATTTTATACTAAAATAGAACCATTATATAGAAAACACTCATTGCCTATAATATCCACTACATCATGTGTTTGAGAAAGGTTTGGACAAATATATAAGTTAAAAATGAATTATAGTTCATTTTATAAATGTTTTGAAACAATATGATCACAATTTTTACGTTTTTCAATGACATGAATTATAAACAAAAATGGAATATTCTACTGAATCAAATCCTTTCAGTAATATTGATCACATATTATGTAATACTTATGTGCAGTCAGTTCTAAAAATCTGAAAATGTATTATAGAACATTATCCTAATATTTTATTAAAAAAAATTATTTTCCTTGTTTAGTATATTTTATGTGGGTTTTAAATAAAAATTAAATTTTTGTATTGAAATCACAAACTTCGAGTCATATTTACCACATCATGTGTCATATTTACATGATTTCAATCATAAAACGTGGATAATGAAATAATGTTTACCCCAAAAATTATGAAACAATCTAAGATGGATTTAATTCCTTTTCTTATTTTTGTGTATTTTAAAGTAAAGTTTGACTTTTTAAATGAGAACAATAACTTAGATTCATATTGACCACATAGTGTGTCTGATTGGGGAGAAGTCAGCTTCTACATCTTAAAAAAATGTTTGGATCAATTTATTAGGTTTCGAAAATAATTCAATATATTTTTCTATTTTTTGGATATTTTAGTTGTATTTCATAATAAATTGGATTTTATTATGATAAAATTAACCTCAAGTCTTATTGACCACATCATGAGATAGATTTATGTGAGGTAAATTCCTACACATGAAAATTGAATTATGGATTTTTTCCTTAATGTTTGAAAAACAAACTAAGCATGTTTACTTATTTTGGGATATGTGACATCTATTTTAAATTTAAACAGAAACTTTCTATTAAAAACCCTTATTTTGAGTCATATTAGTCACATCATGTGTTATATTGATGTGGGTTCAATTCTGATATATCTAATATAAAAAGTCGACCATTTTTGTAATGATAAAAAATAATACAATCCCATTATATTGTTATTGGATATTTAATGGTAATTTTAAACTAAAATGACACTTTTTTATTCAAAACAAACACTTAGAGTTATACTAAACACATTAGGAGTCAAATTGATGAGTTGTCAGTTCGTCGTGGTTAAAAAATAATTATATACTCTAGTACTAATTTTTTAGAACAATCTGGTATCTTTTCATTGGTTTTGGATATGAATGTGTTCTATATTAATATGAAACTTTTATATTTAAATAATTTATATCAAGACATATTACCTAAAATGTGTGTCAAATTAATCTGAGTTCAATTCCATCACATGAAAAATGGATTATGGATTGATATCCTCAATTATGATTATAATTTGATCTAATTTTCTGGGTTTGGGTTATGTGAAATATGTTTTAAACTAAAATGAAACCATTATACTGAAAACACACACATTGAGTCTTATATCTTACATAATTCATTATTCTGTAATGAGGTTATTTATTACATGTCGCAAATTAATTATCGACCATTGTAAAAAAAATTAAAATAATATGAGCTCATTTTCATAGATTTGTCTATTTGATGAATTTTATAAACTAAAATTACACTTTTTTATATTAAATTTTCACCTTGATTCATATCAACCACATTATATTCTATATAGGATTGTAGTTAATTATTATACGTCACAAATGGATTATCCATTGTTTTCATATTATTTTAAAAAAAAATCAGAGTTCATTTTCTTTGTTTTGTCTATGTGTTTTGTTTAAATATAAATTACAATTTTATACTGAAAAAAATTACTACTAGTCATAACGAGCACATATTGTTTTATATCCGCATAAAATAAATTCCTAAACATGAAAAATAAATTATGTATTATTTCCATGATTTTTGAAAAATATATGAGTTCATTCTCTCTATTTTGGTGATGTGAAAAAACCTGTTAAACTAAAAAACACCTTCTATTTGAGAACATGAGAATTGAGTAACATCAATAACATAATGACTCAGATTGATTTATTTTCTATTAATACAAATTAAAAAAGAATTATGGATTTTGTTATTAATGTCTGAAAAACATTTGATCACTTTTTATCAATTTTGGATACTTGATGTGTGTTTTAAACCAAAAATGACACTTTTCAATTGAAAAGACACACATTGGGCCAAAATAACTACATTTTGTGTAAAATTGATGTGTTTTAAATTTATATAGGTCACAAATTAATAGTGGGCCATTTTCCCAATGTTTGAAAATAAAAAATGATTGGTTTCTGTGATTTAGATTTGAGATGTGTTTAAAAAAATTAAATTTTTATATTGAATAAATATAATTGGATTCATATTGACCGAATCATTTATTTTAATGGAATATATTAAATTCTAGGACATCAAAGATGAATTATGGGACATTTTATAATCATTTGAAAACAATACAATCTCATTTTCTTAATTTTTTTGATTTGACATTACTTTTAAACTGAAAAGAAACCATTTTATTAAAGTCACATACTTTGAGTCATATAGATCACATCATGTCTCTAATTAATGTTTAAAAATTCTATACGCGTCCCAATTTTATTATATACTTATTTCCCAACGATTGAAAATAATCAATCATTCTTACTTTGTTTTGTCTATTTGATGTTTTTTCATACTAAAATGACTCTATTATTTTGAAAAAATTCACGTAGAGTCATATCAACGACATAGGATATCAAAATGGAATGTGGTCAATTACTACATGTGAAAGACAGTTTATATATTTGTGTCTTTGTTTTATAAAAAAATTAGAGATAATTTACTCATTTTTATCTATGTGACTGGAATTTTAATCTAAAATGAAACTTAAATATGATAAACACGTACTTTGGGTCCTACCAAACACATAATGTGTCATATTGGCATGCCATCAATTCATAAATGTGAATAATTAAATTTGGATCATTTTCCTTATGTTTGAAAATAATATTAGCTCTTTTTCTTATTTTTGGCTCTGTGAAATGTGTTTCAAACTAAAATAATTTTTTTTATTGAAAACATACACATCGAGTTATACCCACCACATCATATATCAGATTTATTTATGGCTAGTTTCTAGAAAAAAATAATGAATTATAGATCTATTTATTAATGTATTGAAACAATATGAATTTATTTCCTTTGTTTTGAGCATGTAACATACATTTTAAAACAATGTGTAAATAAAATAAAATTAGTATCATATAAAAATGATAACTGAAGTAACTGAAAATTAAAAAAAATTTATGGGGAAATTAAGTAATGAACTAGTATGATGACACTTTTTCATGATGTATGTATACATTCTTACAGGATGTGTTTTCCCCCTTCATTAAAAAAAATAATTTCAACTTTTATACACCGACATGTGAAACAGATCAAAAATAATATAGAATAATTTTTTACTAACACTTCACACCCCAAATATACTTCTAAGGTTATACAAAATTCATGATCTCATTCATAGTATTTAACTAAAAAAATTTATATTGAAAATCATTATGAAACTATGTACAATTGCCATTCATCACTAAACAAAATTACTTATTTTGTGTTTGTAGATTATTGAAAATATTAGTAGTAAATAAAAAATATACACAAAAAAATAATTATGAAATATTTTTAATCGAATTTTAATTAAATTTATAAAATTCCTTTTTGTGGATTCTAGTATTTGGATTATATATGACATATTTAATGAATTTAAATACATTATATCCACAATTATTATTGTTATCTTACTTTGGAAACTGCATAAACATTGAAACAATTATGTAAATATTTTTTAAATATGTTTTTATAGTTAAATTTTTATATATATACCGTTATCTATTTCCATTTGATGTAATCCGTATGATTCTTAGTTTCAATCACTAATGTAATACAATGATGTAGCCTATGATTTCAAATTACCCTATCATGACATTTTTTGTTAAAGCTGAAACTGAAACACATAATCTTATGTTTATCTATAACATATTGATTATAGTACCTTAAAATTTTAAAATACACATCATATGTGGTCATTTAGATAGAAATATATCGATTAGATCCAGAAAAAAAATATTTTGGTTATTAAAATGGATCGTGATCCGCATCCACTACTTCCTAAAAAACCAATAAGTAATGAAAAATATTAAAATATATTCCAATTGATTATATTTCAGAGTTTATGCACATTTTAGGCATCAAAAAGAGTTTGTCATATATTTTTATCTTCTCAAATTAGTCATTTAGATCATTTTTTGTTATTAAATTCTTTCAACTACATAAAATTTTGTCCATATATGCAATATAGGGATTAATGAATCCAAATATTGATTTACTGGTTTTCCCCCTTATATAGTAGTAATATTATTGAATGTTATTATATGAATTGTTAGTCAATTTAATGAACATATTAGATAATTTGTTAGGAAGAATTTTTTTCAAAATATATCTTCTATATATTTCCACAACTAACACTCCCAACCATTCAATCATTATAAAATAATTTTTACTCTTGACACCATCCTTGTGTGTAATGAATGTTAAAAATATTGTTTCATCATATATAATGTTGGAAAATTATCTATATTTAAATGTGTTGTCTTCATGAAGTTTTATTGATATTATATTTTCAGTGGAACTATGGGGAGAATGTACTCTTGAAACGTAATTCAATATCCTGGGTCAGCTCACTATTTTTTTTTGATTTGAACTTATGTTTCTTCATCATTTTACTTTTATCTAATACAATAACTCACTTGAAAACTTTTTTCAACTATTAAATGGATTGGATTTTATTTTTAATCTATATACCTCATAAATCATTATAATATTAGACAAACATCATAAACAATTTCCAATATCATCACTGACTATTGTAATATCTAGAGTGTCAAGTGGGATGAAAAATCATCACATTGATCTATAACTAAATCAATACCCACTCTCATGTGGTGTTTTATAAGTAAAGTATT
This sequence comes from Viscum album, assembly GCA_963277665.1. NCBI lineage: Eukaryota > Viridiplantae > Streptophyta > Magnoliopsida > Santalales > Viscaceae > Viscum > Viscum album. Next base: position 37,710,158 of record OY728143.1, read on the forward strand.
GTGTATAATGTCTCCCACGATATTATATATCACCCCTAGAAAAATAAGTTTTTTGAGTGTTGATATATATAAATCACATAAAACATTACTATATAGAATACAATTAGTATAAAGTTATCACATTTTATTAGATTAAAATTTAAGATAAAGTGTACTGAATTTTTTTTACCTTAGTTATGGTATGTCTTTTAATATAATTAATCCCCTTAAAGAAAGTAAAGTCATTTGGTTGTTTATGTGCTGCTCTTTGTTCTACATCCATTTTTCATTAATCCCATCACATATACTGGCCATCAAAAATAGTCTAGATAATAATATATTACAAAGAATATATTTTTGTCACTAATTATTTCATCATATAATATGTATCATATAATGGTTTTTTTCTAAAAAAAATCATATTGGAGTCACTATAAACCCCACACCTTTAACACAACACTATTTTAATTGCTTCTTCAAATCTACTCAATGTAGTTTTTTCTATTATAGTTTCTCCCAATTCTTATGACTAAAGAATAAACTAAATTTGAAGAAAAATTGATATATTTAAAAAAAATTCTATAAATAACAATGGATTACTATTATAACATACATACAAATGATTTCCCTACTTCATTCATGTTATCATCAACAATTTTACCCTCCATATTTAGATGGGCCTCCATCCATCACACATGACGGGTGATGGAAGTGGACTTGGATTTTGATTCATCAATATTCATATAAATAAGGGTACATTTATTGTTTAATATCACATAAAAAATTATTATTGGTTTAAAATAACAAAAAATTTTATTTCTGGAGTATTGTACCCCATCCTTGCTTTTTGATAGTGGTAAACTGGTGTTGATGCACATTGATTATTTTAATCACTCTTTTATTGTTTATTAAGTTAATATTTTTAAATCAAATTGGATAAAATAAATAATTTTAGATATTATTTTAATGAAGACAATTCTCCTAGATTGATTTCACATTACGATGACCATGGATATAATTAAATGATTATTACATTATAATGTGTTAATAAGTATCTATTTAGTGGGGTTTCGCATTCCCCTCTGGATACATAAGTTGAAACATGGTAAGAAATGTCTAGAAGACACTATGTTATATTTTCAGTGGACATTAAGTAATATTTATTATGTAAATCATGTAAAATAAATGAAATCTATAAGTGATAATGAAAACAATATCCGAGATTAATTATATATGTTTCCGATAAAATAGAGAAATTATATCATAAAATTACATCAATATCTTCTAAAGGGGATTCCTTCATTACAGGATGGACATAAATCCAAAACTATATATCAATTGTCACCCTCATTATAATTTTAACCTTCAATATAACTAATTTAAATTGACTCGTTAGGGTAATGTCAACTGGTTGGCTACATTTATTCCATTCGACCTAAAATTTTAAACCCTTTCTTATTTACTTATTAATTTTATTCACAGAGTGATGCTATTTCATTCTTATTTTTTATTCAACATGTTGTTGATACCCTAATAATTTTTTCATCTTTGGCATCAAATTCATGATCTTAAATGATATTTGTGACATCATATTGTGTAGAATTCATTTCATTCATGATTTTTTAATCATTTAATTTTGAATATGTTATTATATTATAAAACATATAATTTTATGAGGAATATAATATTATATTAAAAATAACATTAACCATCTCACTGAACACCCTTTATTTTATTCAATGGTTGATGGGATGTTTCTGCTCTATTGAGCATCAAATTTTCCTCTTTATTTTCCCCTGTAATGTATGAGAAATATTCAATATTGAGACCACTATGAAATGATTGTTATATCCATGGGAGAGGCCTACCATAGATTTAATTTTCATCTTACCGTAATTTTTTTCATCAACAGAAATACAATTAATCAATTCCTATTTTCTATATCCGAGACATAAAATACCCACACTAATTGTAATTAAATTATTAATGTCGCATCCTTTCCTATTCAATACTAAAATTCATCATCACGAATACCATTTCAACAATTTTCACTAAACGTCTATTTTTAACCGATTTTCATTGGAAAATAATCACATGACATGGTTAATAATCTAAAACATATATATACAAGTTGATGATGAAATATCACATATTCAAATAAATTAGATTTCTGTCATTGGAAACAGATATGTGCATCACTTCCTCTATATGTGTAACTACACTATTTTTTATCACAATATGGTTATCATGTACTTTTTTATAGAACATTTCACCACTAATTAAAAAACAAGTGTAATATATATCAATTTAATCTGGTCCCCCAGCATTCTAGGAAAGTTATTAGTTGATGGAATTACAATTTTCAGATAACTCATTATAAATATGATCTTAGAACAATCCAAAAATCCTCTTATTATATGTATTTTATAAACATTCTTTATGCATTGATTGATTGAAATATAAAATAATGGATTTGTTGGATTCATTGTATGGATCTACATATTTACTATTATATAAAATATAAAGGTCATTTTACATCTTTAATATGATGGTAACTATTAAAAAACTCTTCTGCAATTCATTTTTCATATAGGGAATTTGTTGTGATGACACATTAGGAGACCAATTATATAAAAATTCAATATGTAATCTCTATATAAGTCAATATCTACTTTGAGAATATATCATTATTCAATATGACTTTGTTACTGGAATTCATTCCAAATGTATCATTTCCAAATATATATATACTATTAAATGTGGTCTAAATATCAATCGTGAACATGAATAAATAGTTGAACATCTATAAAGAGTTGAACTATAAGGGGTACCATTATATTAAAAATTTATTCTGGTATAAAGTTTTTCCCAAATAACATAAAATGGATGTAGGATCCTTATTCTTGATTGGAAAAATCGTCAGGTCAATTAAATTACTACATATCGATTTGTGAATGATGCAGAGTCTAGTTAATGTATCTCTTACATCTTCATGGATGAATTCAATGTAAAGTGATTATCATCAAATCATGTATAAAAACTTGTATATTGTGTGATATTAATCCATGTATATTCAAATTAGTCATCGAGATGACATTATTTCTCTTTAATGAATACACCTATGGAACTTTTACTCTATTAAAGAAAATAAAATTTTTAAATTTTTCTTGATTGGGTAGAATGTATGTTTTTGGAGAAATAAAATAATGAATTTTACAATTTACTTATGACAATTATTCCTTTATCCACATTTAACTCTTGTCTAAGCTATCCCTTATGAAATATATTTTTAAGAAAATTTTTTAATGCTTCAATGAAACTATCAAATACATTTTATTATCCATGCACGGAATCACAAAAATGGATGGAATCCAAACAATAATAGAGTATTAATACAAAGAATATTGAATTATTTGTACAACTGGATCTATTAATGTTAATTTATAAGTTTTACCTAAACTCGGCTCAATATATTTTACATTATCTAATAGGTGATACACCATTAATAGATATACTGCTTTACCTTGTTCAGTATTCACATCAAATCATACTTTCAATGATTGTTATTTATGCCATTGAGGTAAGAAAATTTGATGCTCTAAAAATAAAATAATTGAGGAGTGTTTCAACCCAACTATGTGCAAGCATTATTGCTCAGTGGGACACACCAAAATTCTTTTTATGCAATAGCCAAATGAAATTCCTGAAAAATGAACCTAAAGTATCATACCAAAGTACATGGACCTCAATGAGAATTCTTCACTCCTCTGAGAATCATACATTATAACACATTTTTCGAACATCAATTTTATATCTTCGATCAATGGAGAAAAATATACTTCAATACCATTACTAGGTTTTTCGTCCTGATATCAGAAGATACAACACAATCTATTTTCACTTCATGCATAACCATTTTGGAATGTTATAATTTCCGAGCATAACTAGACATGTATTATAAGTACTTCTCTATAAACTATAATGATTTATTCCATCAGTAGATAACACAAGAAGGCAGTTTGTCATGTCATTTTAAAATTTAGGATATTCATAATTAATATTCATCCACTAAGGAATGTTTTTTGTATTATGTAGTTTCCAATTTTTAATTCTTGTCTCTACATGCCATGTCAATTGTCTCATAGTTTCCAAACATCTATATATTATTTTAAATTATTGAATAAGAAATATGTACAATAAAAAATTCAAAGGATTTTATTTATCATTCTTGTATCGATTCTCAACATATTATAGGAATTTAATGATTGATTAATAGTACTTGTGAATAAATACGAATTCATTTGGAAAATCATGTATTTTTTTAGATATCATGTACATTGAACATAGAATTTAAATAATATTTTTTTATTGATAACAAACATATTTTCCCATGGTAGGTTATTATTTAAAAGACCACATAGTTTTGTATGGAATGTGTTTCTTCATCCACTTCAATATTTGAAATTACATTACCTCAATACCGCTAACAAGGTTGGTATTTTGAACATCAATTTTATATTTCTGTATTAAAACAACTGTATAACATCTAAAATAAATTGGAAAACCAAAAAGGTAATCTTCATTTTCAATTTTCATTTATTTCATACTATCTCCATCAATAATTACACTAGTATTCATCTCAAATGATCCATAAACAACAGTATCAAGAAAATCAGTTTTCATGTTCAATTTTTCTTTGTGTTTAATACAAAATTTAGAGAACTGATATATTCAATGAAAAATAAAATGTTCTTAATACTCATATGTACTAATTTTTAATGAATAAAAACAATGTTAACACAAAAATATTATTTGAGAATAGTTATATTCATCACCCATTGAAGACATGACAAACTATTTAACACTATATTAGTAAACTTTTTACATATGATTTCCAATAATCCATTTTTGATTCATATGCATCCTATTATGGTCTTAAAATATTTATTTTTTAAAAAAAAATCAATACATATAAGATATGCATAACCAATGGAGAACGTTATTGATAATTCCAATAAGTGGAAATAACAATTGAATGTTATTTGTTAATATTCTAGAGATATTTTCAATTTACAAAAGAGGGATATGAAAAAAACCCAGGGTAATCATATGTATGATGGCCCAGATTTTTGATTTAATGTTGTGTGGGAGTAAATTGTGGTAAAAATTTTTATTATTGGATATTAAAATTATCTTCAAAATTGCTCTACTTTCATGTCATTTAATTGTGACATGGATTTAAATTTTTTGGTAATCATATCATTCCTTGGAACATTAAAGGTCATGTAATCACAATATTTTTACAAAGGATAAAAGATATTAGAATTTCATGACAAGAAATGATGAAACAATCATTGACGACACAAGTTATGTTGGAATCCATGATACTCTATATTTCAAAAGATTATTATAGACTATGTATTTTTGGAATACCAACTAATATGTTTTTATTATAACCCAACGACGAACCCCAATTTCATAATAATAGAGTTATCAATAATAGGGTTATTTATAATATCTATTAATAACCAAAAACTCTATAATATTCCATTGAAATCCAAAAATAGATTCTACTAATAATCATTCCAAAAAATTTTAATTTGCATGGATTTAATATCATTGAGATCTAAATCATTCTTATTGAACCTATAATAGTGACATATATCACTATAATCTATCGACCACATCTATGATTCAAATACATTTTAAGTGTGTCCAAATAAGTATACTCATTATATTAATATCTATATCACAGGTATTTTTAGGTAAAATTATAATAAATTTATAAAATTCATCCATAGTCTTCAAATTATGCTAGAATACATGATATATGGGTTCTAAATAATAACATTTTATGGGTGAAACTGAAAGAATTCCTAATGAAATTGAGTAGAACAAAATAAAAATACGTTTATGTACATTGATTAATAATAACAAATAATTTAAACTCACCATGTATTTTTTCCAACATAATATTACTCCTATAGAAATACCTAGTTGATGACAATATTTTATAATTCTCAATTAAAACATTTCGAAGAAATTTTTCACACTAAAAACCACCTATTTGTGTTGTGATTCAGCTTCATAAAACATTTATTAATTAATTTAACTCATTTATTGAAATGTTTCATTATAATACATCTAAAATTTTACAGCAAATCAAAAAAATAATATTATGATTTCATAAATTATAATCAATATAAATGAAACCCAATCCCAATATTTAAATTTAATAAAATTGCACATCGTCCAAACTAGAATTATTACTTTTATAAAAATATGTCACATTAACTAATGTATACCCCACTAACACAACGTAACTAATTTGATATAAGAAATTCCATACTAAATTGATCAAATTAAATACATTGTAACTCAAAGCTTCATCAAACCAAAAAAATAATATTTAGAAATTCATAACACATACATAGTTAATAAACCAATGTTGAAACTATTTACATATAACTATGAAACCCAGAATATAATTATATTAACCCAAAATAAATGGCTTTTAAAAGAATAATATCATTAATTTTTTTGGTTAAATCATATATACTCACCTAAATAAGGCCTTGGACATAAAATTATTCGATATCAATAATTTTTTTTAATATATAAAGAAACCAATTTAATTTATGTAGAAACTTTGAAACCAAATAAACAAATATATTTCTTCTCTAAAAGCCAAGAATCATTTTTATTCTAAGTAAAACTTCACAAAAAAATATGTAGATATAAATTTGATTTATAAACACTTATAAAATCATTAAAATATCTCATTATATATATATATATGAAAATAATAATAGGATTACTATATCAAAATGATACATTATTCAATAATAATTGCATTTCCTCACATTAAACAAGTAATTTATAATTTAACTCAAGCAATAACCAAATTCCCCAATTTCCATAAATCATTTAGTTGTATAATATAAATCATTTAATAAATAATTTTAGTATCTTTATACTAATAAGTAATAGTTTTCAAAATCACTATACATTGAAATCATAACATTTATATATATACATGAATAATATAAATATACATTAATAAAACACTTATAAACAATTTAAAGATAAAAATATTGTAGCTAGTTTAACAATTCAATTGTTATAAGTTAAAAACATTAATATAAATATTATAAACACAGTGTTTTTAATATAATTAACAGTCATTAAGAACATATAATAGTATACCAAAAATCATTTCCTTATACTTTTCTGCTTATATTCTATAATTATAAATACTATATTTTGAAACCCATCGCCAACGAAAACCAAAATTTACGAAACTACAAATAATTCAAAATAATGACTAAAAATATTTTTTTCTAAAAATGTCATACAGAACATTACCAAATTGTTGGAATTAAAAATAATAAATTATAATAAATTATTAAAAAAATTAATTTTTTATTCAAAAAATAAATTTCATAGACTAATTTTTTTTAATAAAAATTCATAATTTTAATTTGTAGATTCCTATAATACAAATTTAGTGAAATTAATTAAATGAAATTCCAATATTTTTTTGAAACAATACATGTTATTTTGTATTTAATGATTCTTTAAATAAACTTAAACAAATTACCATAAAAATAATAAATGTAGTGATAACCCATAAAAAACTATTAATTACTTATAAAAAACCATTCTAATTAATTGCAGCATGAATAAATATAATTTAAACCCCCAATTGTATACTGATTTATCAACCCCTCACTTATTAGTCTTTCACTATAGATAAAAGTTTAATCTATGTTATGATATTAATCAATGATATATAAATTGATATATTTCATGTTCACAGTATGAATAAAAATCATCCAATGAATTGAGAGAATATAATTATCATTCTCGAATATCATAATACAACAATAATTAAATATGTATCAATTTATTCTATTTAAATATTTGTGTTTCCAAACTCTATTTTTTAGATACAAGTTTAACCCAAACATTTCTCATTTATAAAAACCAATCAACTAAAACATAAGTTTTTTATTTCAAATAAAATTTTAAAAAATTATGTCTATTATATTTATTTAATAATATTAAAACTATGTTCATCTATATCAAAAATCATCAAGGGAATCATCGAAATTTGAAATTTTATAACAAATCATGATAATAAAAATATTTTATTTTATAATATCTCTTTTATATAAAATTTTAAATATTAAAAATTAACAAATAATTATTATAATTTTATTAAATAAATCTATTAATAGAGATTTATCATTCTATAGATTAATTAAAAAAATAAATCCACATGCATATCATCAAATATATAAATAAACAATATGAAAATGCATCATGAAACATTTAAATAATTTATATTATCATTGATAACAACTAAGGAAATTTATAAATAATAATATGTGGTTTCTAGTGAATTAAAACAATCAAGAATAAAACATTTAAAAATTTCAAGATATTAGAATATTGATTAATCAATTGAATGTTATGGGGGAACCACCCCTATTTATAATCTAGTCTCTTTTCTCAGACATATTAGTGTGGCATTCCCAACATGTAAAACACGACCCAATCATACTAGATAATGCAAATAAACCAAAAAAAACCATTGTAAGGGGCATTATCCTAGAGGTGACAGGTTAGAAAAATTATTCAGAAAATAAAAATAAACTAGTTTCCCTAAAAAACACCAGTGGCGCTCCCAAATGGAATATACATTATCCAAAAGGATTTATTTAGTCTAATAATGATTATATAACAACATTCCCACAGTATCACTGTAAAATTTTTATGATTCCATTGAATAAGAAGATGAGAATTTAGGATATTATTATAATGAATATAGCCAAATCCCATATCCCAAAAAACCATTTGAAAATAAGCATTCATGTAATTCTATTATCCACTTCAATAAACACTTAAAAAATAAACAAACCTCCTGGGTATAATATTAGGATACTTTAACACCCCAAGAATTTGAGAATGGTTTTTTTCAATTTATGTTTTCTTTTCTATATTTTTCATTTCAAATGACACTAGAAATAGTTATTTTTATATATATTTATGAATGTATTAGAAAAATATGTTAAAAATTCTTTTCACATGAAATACAAAATTTTCTTGCGACACACATAAAACCAACTTGGATTGTGCTACAAACAACACTGACTTGGCATACGATGCACACAACACCGTGTTTCTATGAAATATCATATATATATAACTAATTAAATTCGATAATTATAACATAACCATTAAAAATATATATATAAATAGTAATAAATACTTTCCAAATATTTTTTAAATTTTATTTATATAAATAAATCATATTCATAATGAAAGATTACATTTTTGATAAAGTACATTAATGTTTAAAATATCGTTTATTGAATAGTAAAATTTTTAACAATAAATTTTTTTTTTGAAATATTTATAAATATAATTTGATAAAATGAACATCGTTTTTTAATTCATAAAATAAAAATTATCATAGTTAGAATTTTTTTTATGAGAAACTTCATTGTTTGAGGAATAGTGAAAATACAGTTTTTAGTTACAAAGTGCCTTTTGGTATAATTAATTACAAATGAAAAATGATATTTTAAATTTGTTTTAATGTCACAGTAGAGATATATTTCATATATTAATACAAAATAATTCATAATAATCTATTTCACATTAAAAAAGAATATAAAATCATAACAATATTTTTAAATTTTTTTACTTTAAAACCCCATTATTTTTTCTTGTATGCTGGAATAGCACTAATATTATTATTTCCACCTCTAGGATTTGAACATAAAAAATACGACATTCAAGTATTCGGTCTAATATTTAAATTATAATAATAAAATGTTAGTTTTTTATAAAAATGATTAGTTAAAGTGATTAAAATTAATCAACGTAGTTAACGACAAAATGTGCTTAATTAAGGATTAAATAATAAAATTAAGGTCCAAATGACCCAGAATCATGTCCAAACCCCATTTTCTATTAAGGGGTCATCTATAAACCTTACATTTTAGAGTTTAGTTGGTTTTTATGACTTTTGTAATGAAATGACATGTGTTCAATTATTTTTTTTAAACATTCTATATGGGTCCTTTTTCCTCCCTATAAAAGGCCACCAAATCAATCCATTTGTAAGAACCCAAATCTTCATTTCAGGTATGTTTTCCTTTTCTGGAAAATTCTGAGAAAAATAAGAAAATCTAGAGATTTTCAAAGTACACGTCGTGTACTTTATGAGTACATGTCGTGTACTTGGTTACTGCAGGAAGTTGGGAGCCGGTCATGTACGACCATTCACACAGCCGTGTGGAGGTGATTTGGTGGCCACCCGATGTGGATTAAAAAAATGGAGAGTACACATTGGGTACGTCAAAATTACAGGACATGTACTTTTTTCCTTTAAATTCACTACATTCGTGTCTAATATCCCTAATAATATTTTTCTATGTCTCATCCGACCGAGAGATCCATACGGCTGCAGATCTTCGACAAACCCCTGAGAGAACATCTGTCCTTTTAATCACACAACGTCAGTTGCGTTGGAATCACATCGGTGAGTTCTCTCTTCTCCTAGAGCACTATCTTTTGATTTCTCTTCTCTTATGAGATATCATGGGTTGACCTTTTTAGGTGTTTTTTTAGATCATCGGTGTTCTATGGTGATTCAAGCGTCGAGCTTCACATATATTGATCTCCCAATGCCACGGTAAGTGGTTTTTTCCATTTCGTTGAACGTCTTTGAGTATTATGTGCAATTTTTCCAATACCCTTGAATGGGGTCTTGCACATTTACCATTTTAAACCTATTGTTTTCTTTCCATGCTTGTATACTTTTGTTGAGGATAATTGGATATGAATTGGGTTTTTATGCTATGTATTGGATGAGTTTTCCCTCGGAATGTTCTGCTACTACCATTTCGTCCTGCGTAGCCTTTGACCACCTTTCATGTTTTCCAATTTCTAGTGTTGTAGGGTGGAGTGTGGGTTATTTGACAGGATTGATATGTTGCAGACTGTTAACCATGTAGTTCTATAGGTTTACTTTGGCCATATTGCATTTCTATGCTCGTTGACCAAGACAGGTTCATGAGAAACTGGTGTGGTAGACTATAAGGGGAATTGATTGATTGAGCTTCCTTAGAGAGACTTTGATAACATTAGACTATGATGGGAATTGACTGAGTGATAATCCTCAGAGAGTCTTCGAACGACCTGGGATATAAGGGGAATTGACCAAGGGAGCTTTCTCAGAGAGTCATTGACCTTGGGACTAAAGGGGGAATTGACTGTGTGAGCTTCCTCAGTGAGTTCTGGACTACATTATACTATTCGGGGAATTGACAGTGAGTGTTTCCTCAGAGTGTCTTTATATATTACAATGACTGAAACAGAGGGTATTGGCCGAGTGTAATACCTAGAGGGTTCTGTGTACTTGTTAGGCAAGACCAGAGAGGATGGATATTAGTACTTCCCAGAGAGTTACATGTTTGTGTTATGCTGTTGATTAGTTATTTCGTGATGTGGATCTGTGGATTGTTTCATGCTGAGTACTTTCTGGTATATTTCATCTGTAATTGTACCTTCCATATATTAAATGATTGATATGCACACATCATAGCGTTGTTCCCTACTAGGAGATAGTCTCACAGACTGTTTGGGTAATGCTTTTGGGCCCAAACAGATCATATTGTGGCATGTATATATAAGGGAAAGCGCCCTTTCTACATTAGGTACTTGACTTGCTGTGGAGCTGGAGAGCATGGTACCAAGCTTAGGCATGGGATGCTGAGGATATTTTTATCTCTTTCTTTTGTACATTTATTTAGTACTATTTTTTATTCCAGCATTCTGATTTGTTTTGCTACTTTCTTTGACATATGTATCATGCATCATTTATATATATAGATGTGCTCCAACTGGTTCTTACTTTTAGTCTCACTTTGTTTACTATTGTATGGATTATTATTACTTCTACTATTGTATGTTGTTTACTTCCATTGTGTTACTCTTCCAATGAGGCAATATTTTCCAAACTATCACACCCAAGGCCCTCACTGCTAGTCAAAAACCACTAGTGTTTGGGGAAATGAGCTTGAGGCCATGTGACCTACCGATTACGGGGTTCCTCTAGGTGGCTTCCAGAATAGGGACGTTACAAATTGGTATCAGAGGGATTCGTTTATATTGACTTACTATTTGGATCCTTTATCAAATGATAGGAAGGAATAGGTACTTGGTATTAAGATGTGCCTGGGAGAAGCTAACTCGTGTATAGGGAAAAACCAATGTACCTCATTTATTGCAGTTTTTCTAGTTTTTCATCTTTGCAGTAGATTTGATTTTCACTATTGGGTGACTCCCATGTTTTGTGCTATTACATATGATGATATTGTGGTTCTATTAATTTTGCAACCTGATGAGATGAGGGTGTTTCATCTCATGCATCATATAATCACTTTCTAGAAATCACATGTCATTCATTCTTTCCATTCCATCTAGGATTAATTAGTGATTACATGTTGTTGTGATAGATATTGTGTAGTGTATGCATCATGTTGTGATATATGCTTTGGTAAAAATACCTACTATTAGATAGGGTATTGTTGTGTAAGTCCTTGTTTATATGAACGTTAAACATTGGTTCTTGAGGTGTTATGAGCCCTCATTGGCCAGAATTTAGTGGATCATTTCCTTGGTTTACATGTTATAACGTCTATAAGATTTCATAGATGGATTTGTAGGGAGTATGGACCCTCACATAATGGAATTTGGTACTTTCAATGTTCTTTTCAGTGTTTTTCTTGGTTCTAGACTAGTTTATGAGGCTTACTTTCTGGAAAAACCTAGAATACATGCTTTGTAGTTTTTGACTACATGCCTTGTGTTCTTCTTTTTGGGATGAAACTGTTTTTCCTATGTACACACCGTGTACATTATATACACGCCGTTTAGTCTCTATCAGTGTCATAGGCTGCAGGGGCAGAGACACAGGATAGGGAATTTCTTGTGGGAACACGTCGTGTACTAGTTGAATGTGTCATGTAGTGTTGACCTTGTGTCCGCCTGTGTGACTAACAACACAGAAGGATAAATCTTAAGCTATAAACGGCGTTTCAGTCTTAAAAACGTCATGTAGTGTGAGCCTTGTGTCAGTATTTGTCACTAATAAAATGGGCTAGGTGATGTTTTCCTAGTACACATCATGTCTACCGTGAACAAATTATGTTGTCTTGCTTTAGGAGAGATGTGTGTGTTAACCGTGTAGAAGGACTTGGTTATGGAAAGTGGATTCAAGTACACGCCGTGTGTTTAGACAAAACACCATGTGTTTGGGGTGTTACATGACCAATTTAAGCAAGAGGACACACCCATTTAAATAACATGAGGGTACACACCGTGTTGTAATTATACACGTCATGTAGTCATATTTTGTAAAACATGATTGCTTTCTTTCTCTTGTTACCTTCTTATGATTTTGGTTTTCATTACTTGAAAATATTATTCTAAGGTGTCTGCTTGACCTTGTAGAGTCATGCAACCTAGACATCCTCTAGTTGTATGCCAATTTCCAGATGATGATCAGACACCAGATATAGCTGATCAGGGACTACCCGCAGATCCTCCCATTGTGCCGGCCTTGGAACCAACCGGTATATCTGACACAAGTGTTGATGCATAGTTTAGGGATGGCTTTTGATGAAGATCTTGGCATTTCAGGGAGCGCGCCTCCAGCCCCATCGATGGTAGAATTGATCCAGGTATTTCTGTAACAACATCCTCCCATTTTCTCAGTGGATGGAGGACCCCAGGTTGTAGAGTCATGGCTAGATGCCATGCTGAGAATCATCGAGCATCTTGAAATACCTCCAGAGAAGAGGGTGATGCTCACTACTTACAACCTTCAAGACTCTTCCAAGAGGTGGTGGGATGTGGTCTCATAGGCGGGACACCAGATGAATTTGTCTTGAGATGAGTTTCAACACATCTTCTATGATTACATCTATCTGGAGACCTTAAGGGCCAATCGATTCTGAGAGTTCATGAGTCTAGAGTAGGGAACTCTTTCAGTTATGTATTATTCCTCTCACTTCATAGAGCGGCAGTCTTTCATGCATATTCCAGGAGGTGATGAGTTGTTCCTTTCATGGATGTTTGAGGGTGGTCTGAGGCACAACATCTGATCTCAAGTGAACATCATCAGGTTGTATTTGATATACTCTATCGTAAAAAAGGAACTGATAAAAAGAGCAACATAGGGGATTCTGGAGTAGTGATCTAGGGAGGTTTGTCATCCATAGTCAGTATTCCTCCTACTAATAGCACTAAGGGCTGAAGTGAGATTTCACAAGGAAATCATAGTAGGTAGGATGCATCTTCTGGAATCAAGGTGGTTTGAAACCAGTGCGGGAGGAGTGGTCATACAAGGCTATGTTTCCCGAGAGACCTAGTGGAGTGCCATTATTGTGGAAAGATGGGTCATCTTCACCACTTCTGCCAGATTTTTTCACCACCAGCTACTGACAAGGGTTCTTCTATGACTCGTCATTTGGTAGTAGCACCACTAGTTTCTTATCAGTCAGGGACTGGAGTTCTTCCAGCTGTTCGGGCCGAGGTGGAGGTCATGGTCATGACATCTAGTTTCCATTCCTTCTGCAATAGTAGGGTGGATAGGTTCAGAGTGGTTAGGTAGGGTCACTTGGCCATGAATTAGGTCAGACATTTGTAGTGGATAACACCCAATAAGAGCTGGATCCTAGACCCTCTACAGTTCGAGGTACGATCTTAGTGGCCTTAGTTTCAGCTTCTCCTCTTTTCGATATAGTGGCTTCCCATAGCTTTACATATGTTGCTGTTGTGGGGAGCCTTGGACTCTGCATCCTTTATTCTACTGATATCTTGATGCTTGACACACCTTTGAAGACTATAATGACTTGTGTACATCAGTGCAAGATGATACCCTTAAAGGTTTGTCTGTTTCACTTTTTATGGGACCTCTATGTCCTAGAGATGACAGGTTATGATGTCATTCTTAGTATTGATTGGATTGTTCTCTTCCTGGTAGTCGTTGACTGTTATCACTGCAGCGTGAGTTTCACATCACTAGAGGGTAGATCTTTTATTCATAGAGGCCAATGGGATGTCTATACAAGTAGATCGGGACTCGAGCTTCATGGTTTGGGAGGAGTTACAACCCAAATAGCCAGTCTATATCAGGATGACCGGGGGACTTCACAGTTAGACTTTCCTCCAGTGGTTGATCATTTTAGAGATGTCTTTCTTGAGGACTTTTCAGTTATTCCTCCTGAGCGTGAGGTAGAATATTCTATTGATCTTGCACCAGGGGTGACACCAGTGTCTATTCTTCCACATAGGATGGATACAGCATAGTTGCAGGAACTCAAGAAGATGTTGGTGGAGTTGTAGGAAAATGGTTTCATTCGACCCATAACTTTTCCTTGGGGTTCGTCGGCCCTGTTTGCGATGAAGGCAGATGGTACCCTCAGGAATTGTGGGAATTATCGAAAGTTGAACCAGTTGATGGTGAACAACTGATATCCCTTGCCATAGATTGATTATCTCTTTGATCAGATTTGTGGAGATCGATTGTTATCGAAGATTGAATTGAGGTCTGATTACCATCAGTTGCGCGTTAGACAATCTCATATACCTCTCACAACCTTCCGGAACAGGTATGGTCTACAAAAATATATGGTTATTCCATTCAGTCTCACGAACATGCCTGTTTTTTTCATGGAACTGATGAACAGAGTGTTCAATCCAAACATGTATTCCTTCATCGTGGTCTTCTTGGATGATATCTTGGTGTACTCTCACACTCGAAACGTCTATGATACCCATCTTGAGATCGTTCTGAGTACACTGAGTGAGCATCATTTATTTTGTAAGCTCTAAAAATTCCACTCTTTGATGGATCAAATTCACTTATTGGGTCATGTTATCTTAGAGACAGAAGTCTCAGTCGACCTAGAGAAAGTGAGGGCATAAGATTAATCGAAGCATCCAAAGAAAGTCATTGAGGTACGAATTTTTCGGGGGCTGGATGGATAATAATAATGCTTCATACAAGTCTTTTCGTTAATAGAAGCACCACAGATGCGTCAGACTAAGAAGTGTGCAATGTTTTTGTGGTTATATTCATGTGAGTCATCCATTCTGGAGTGGAAGGGGAGGTTGACTTTGACACTAATACTAGTGTTTCCAGAGCCAGTAAAGAGCTATAATGTGTACTATGATGCATCCGGTATCTATTTTGGAGTTGTTCTTATGCTGGGGGAAGGATTCAGTGTGTACAGGTCTGGGAAGTTGCGGCCACATGAGAGGAATTACCTGAAGCACGATCTTGAGTTTGCAGCTATTGTCCATGCCTTATGCTGTTGGAGACATTATTTTCTGGTAGATCATTTTGTGGTTTTCACTGACCACATGAATATCAAGTACATATTCACACATTGTGATCTGAATTTGAGACAGCGAAGGTGAGTTGAGTACCTACATTCCTTCAATTATGAGCTTTCCTGTATGCCTGTGGAAGGGAACGTAGTGGCGGATGCGTTGTGCAGGAGGACCCAAATACATGAAGTTAGGGAGGCCAGCAGTGAGTGGAAGATTATGGATCTATTCTCTAAGATGCATTTGGAGTTGCACGATAGATAAAGGAAGATTATTATATCTTATGTATTTGTTACCTCTACTCTTCATGATCAAATAAAAATGTGGTAGCTATCATATTCAGAAGGCCTAGTCCTACAAGAGTGCATGTCAGAAGAGGACCCTATTCCTAGATGGACCCTAGGTGAGTATGAGATCTTTCATTTCCAGGGGAATGTGGGGGTACTAGTAGAAATATGCGCGGAGCTGTTGTGGGACATTCATTCCTCATTTTGGGCAGTTCATCCTGGTGTCACCATGATTTATTGTGACATACACCAATAGTATTGGTGGCCAGGCATGAAGAGTGATGTTGCTGGTTCTGTCATAATGTATTCCACTTATCACCATTTGAAGGTGGAGCATCAGCAACCAACATGACTTTTTAAATAGTTACCCATTCACAAGTGGAAGTGGAATGGTGTTGCGATGGATTTAGTGACATGGTTTTCGAGGTCGCCGTGAGGGAATGATGTAGATTGGGTTTTCATTAACAGACTCCCAGTGGTCGCCCACACTGTGCCGATCAAAGAGACATTCAGTGTTGATGAGATGGGACAGTTGTACATCAATGAGATTGTATGTTTTCATGGAGTTCCACAATCCATTCTTTCAAACATGGATGCCCATTTTACATCTCGGGTCTAGTAGGGTAATCCGAATGCTTTGGGGACATAGGTACTTTTGAGTATATCATACCACCCCCAGTTAGATGGCCTATCTGAGCGTACGATTTAGGTTCTTGAGGACATGCTCCGAGCATGTATTCTAGATTTTGGAGGTTCTTGGGAGAATTATATACCTCTTGTGGAGTATTCTTAAAATAATATCTTTCTAGAAACTATTTAGATGGAACGATATGAGTCTTTGTACGGTAGGCCTTGTCGATCACCATTATGTTGGATGGAGGCATGAGAGGTAGCCTTTCTAGGAACTCGTCTAATTTAGGAGACCATAGAGAAGATTGAGTTGATCCGAAAGAGGATGGCTACTGTATAGTCTCGATAGATGTCATATGTTGATCAGCAGTGATGACCTCTGGAGTTCGAGGATGGGGATCAGGTTTTCCTTCATGTCACATCAAAGTTGGGGCACAAGAGGATTCAGAGACAGGTTGAGCTTTCACCGAGGTACGTCGGGCTGTTTGAGCTATTGGAGAGAGTTTGACCAGTTGCCTATCAGTTGAAGTTACCACATAGGTACCGGGATATACATGACTTTTTTCACATTTCTTAGCTTCAACATTACTTTTCAGACCCATCTCATTTCTTTCAACCATAGGAGGTTGAGCTCGAAGTGGATGTGTCATTCAATGAGCAACCTATATGGATTATTGATCATAATTCAAATGATCTACATAGCCGGTGTATTCCTCTAGTATGAGTGCTATGGAAGCACATGCACGTATAGGATGAGACTTTGAAGAGGGAGGCCTATATACGAGCCAGAGGTTGGAGCTGTTCAGGGTTTCTTCTTCTACACCGCGCTAGGAATATTAATGGACAAATTTCATTAAGGGGGAAAGATTGTATGTACATGGATCATCTTTTGAGGAATGTTTTTCTTTTATGTTCAATTTTTGAGAAAAAGAGGAAATTCTAGAAATATTCAAAAAAATTGACATTTATATTATGAGTACACGTTTTGTACTTTGTTACCACAGGAAGCCAGGTGTTGGCCATGTAGCGGCCATTCACATGGTTGTGTGGTGGGCGATTTGGAGGCTGCCTAAAGCATAGTATATAAATGGAGAGTACACACCGTGTACTTCAAAACTACATGTCATGTACTTTCTTTTATTAATTAATCCCATCTGGGTCACGTCAAATCTCCAAAACCCTATTCTTCTAGGTCTCATTCGACTGAGAGCTCCACACGGCCATGGATCTTCGACGAATCCCCAAACATGCGTCTGTACTCCGAATCGAACACCGTTGATTGCGTTGTAATCACATTTCTGACTTCTCTCTTCTCATAGAACACCATATTCTGATTTCTAATCTCTCATGATTTATCAAGGGTTGAATGTTTTAGACTTTTTTGTAGATATTCAACATTCTAATGTTATTCAAGCATTTAGGATTATATATAACAATATCTCAACACCAAGGTAGGTGGTTTGTGCGTTTCGGTTTAAAGTCTTTGAGTATTATGTTCAATTTTTCCCAATAACCTTGAAAAAGGTACTTCACATTTACCGTTTTAAACCTATTGTTTTCATACCATGAATGTATGCTTGTGTATAGGTTAATTAGATATGAACAGGGTTGTTTTTCTCTGTATAAGATGTGTTTCTCCATTAATGTTTTGTTACGACCATTTAGTCCTACTTAACATTTGACCACCTTGTCTGTTTTCCCATGCCAATTATTGTAGAGTGGAGTGTTGGTTTTATGAAAGGATTGATATATTATAGACTATTTTCCAAGTAGTTCTGTAGGTTTACTTTGTCCATATTGCACTATTAAACTCGTTGATCTACACAGGTCCCTAAGAACCTGGTGTAGAAGACTATAAGTGGAATTGACTGAGTGAGCTTCCTCAGAGAATCTTTGAGGAATTTAGACAATGATGGGAATTGACCGAGTGAGCTTCCACAGATAGCATTTCAACTGCCAGGGATATAAGGGTAATTGACCAAGTGATCATCCTCAGAGAGTAAATGACCTTTTATATATAAGGGGAATTGACAGTGTGAGCTTCCTAATAGAGTTCCTGAATACCGTAGACTATAAGGGGAATTGATGGTGAGTGCTTCTTCAAAGAGTCTTTATATATTCTTATGACTGAACCAGAGGGGTTAGGAAGAGTGTACTACCCAGAGGGATGCCTGCACATGTTAGGTAGAACTAGAGGGGATGGATGGGAGTACTTCCTAGAGGGTGTTTTTTACTGTTGATTAGATGTTTCTTGATGTTGAACTATTGTTTGTTTCCTGCCGAGTAATTTCTTATTTACTACTTCTGTACTCTTACCTTCCATATATTCACTTATTGATAGGAATAGATCATAGTTTGGTTTCATACTAGTATTTAGTCTCACAACCTATTTGGGTCATACTTTTGGGCTCAAACAGATTATATAGTTTCAATTATATATAAGGGAATGCGCCCTTTTACGCCAGGTACATGACTAGTTGTTGAGTTGGAGAGCATGTGACCAATCTTGGGCTTGCAATGCTAAGGAGTTCTTTATCTGTATCATTTGTAATTTGTTATAGTAAGATTTTTATTAAATAATTTTGATTTGTTTGGCTACTTTCTTATACATATGTATCATGCATCATTTGTATATATATGTGCTTCAATGTTTTCTTAATTTTAGTCTTTCATTGTTTACTCTTGTATGGATTATTACTGCTTCTACTATTTCTTGTTGTTTACTCCTGCTGTGTTACTCTCCCAATGGTGTAATAGTTTCCACACTATCAAACTAAAGGCCGTTGCTGCTAGTCGACAGTCATTGGTATTTGGTGAAATGCGCTTGAGACCATGTGACCAACCAGTTACGAGGCGCCTCTGGGTGGCTTCCAGAATCGGGACGTTACACCATTCGTCAAACCTCTCAAACCATTTAAGTTAATACAATATCTACCCATCTATATAAAAATAATCCTATATTAATCCTTGAATCATCCCTTCTTTTAGAATTCTTTTCAAGTAATCATTTTGGCATAAACTAGAAAGAGTTACCCAATTAAGAGGTAACATCTTCTCCCAATCTCCTTTCCATTATTTTTTTCTCCACCCCTCCACTATATTTATATCATTATTCTGTGAAAACAAAAATATAATGCATATAGTATTATATTGTTATTCTAGGGGTATGATATACACATACACACACCTCTATCTAATTGATGTTGAACATAATGTTTCTGTGAATTCCAAACTACTACCACACGAAATGATGATTTTTATATCACTATATCCACAAATATTTGTAGTCATTATAGTGGAAGATATATTTATATATGTCATATATAATATTTTATATGTTCTTAAATTTATTATTCCTTTTAAAACACACATACCTTTAATTTCTATTTGGTGTTAATACAATAATCTCATTTCACAAAGTGTGGACTACCACCCTCTTAAAGCGATGTGATTCTCCCACACACCACATAAAATGTTTAAAAGATGTGATTAATGAACATGTATTATATATATGATATAGTGATTCTACTTTAATAATGATTTACATAGATAGATAGATAGATACATACATACATACATATATATACATATTTCATTTACATACATTCTTTCAATATGGCAATAAAAATAGAAACAACGTTATGGTGTACATATGGATTACCGTCTCGATGAACGGTGTATTCAATTATGTACTTCATTATACTATACATAATTATAATATAATAATATTGAATATACCTTTTATTTATATGATTTTCTACAATATAAAATCCTTATATATGTATAAGGATCAACAATATAATAAATTAAGACACATGATAACAACTAAGAGAATATTGATTGAAGTGAAACCTTAACACGGAATCGTTACCAAGTGGGTAATATAAAGTCTATATAGTAATATATATAAGGAAATTATTCTGTAAAACATTTATAATAACCATATATTTATTGTATATGAATCATGTATGGGTACAAAGAGAGTCAAGACACATGGTTAGGGGGTTTCAACTAACATTTAATTTCTGTGAGATACAAGATGTATTTTCCAAAATTTCCTTCTTCATGATGTAAGTACAACACATGATTGTATTATATTTATGTTTTAATTAATTATATAGGTATTCACATGAATATTTGACTATCCTTCATTCAAGGGGATTACGTTTCATATTTGACCTAATCGGTAAAAATGATTTGTCTCAACTTGCCTTCTTTGAGATTCATGTTTTGGTATGCACATAAACATTATTTTAGGGTGAATATAAATCCATTTTACATTAAATACAATGAATCTCAGTATTTTCAGGATTTTATATGTTTCATTTAATTACCATTACATACATGGACTTCCGGATCCCAATATACCATGATATAAGAGTTTATCGAGACAATCATTGTTCTTTAAGAGACTGTTTATGTTTATGCTTCCATTGATGAAATCAAATGATAAATCTCTAAATAATTATATTTAGTTTACTCATCCTCTATTATTTCATGATATACTCTTTTATTGGTAACATTTTCTAATCTTTGTTATGTATGATTGTTAATAAATTGTTTTTAGGAAATACCGACCTTACCGTTTCTTTGATCAGAAATCTAGGTTTTATAAAACGGGTTTCAAAGAATATTATACCATTCCTCTATAATATCAAAAATAAATATTGTACACTATTATTATTTTAAAAATATATTCAATGGAATACTTTTTTCACTTTATGAACAATGAACTTTTTGATCCTATTGATCTTTTAATAAGGAATGTTCTTTTGAGATCAAACAACATCTACGGATTTACACACTGTCAATTATTCAATGTTCCATTTCCATTGTTAAAAAGGTTATTCATTGAGAACATGTTTTTAAATTTAATTTCCAAGAAAATTTTATTAAAAATTGTTTTATTATTATTTTATATGTTTTCATGGAAAAGTGTTTTCAAAATGACTTCATGTATTATTTATATGTTTTCATAGAGAATTCAACGAAATAATTTTCAAAATGTTTTTAAACTTCTTTAATAAGTTTTCAAGAAAAATGGTTTCAAGATTTTTTCAAGATTATTTTAATTGTATTCCAGGAAAATGGTATTGAAAACATTTTTCAGCAATCATTATTATTTTTTAAAGTATTTTCAATGAAATGGGTTTCAAAACAATTTAAATATTTCATTAAAATTTTTTAAGTGTATTCAAATAAAAATATATTTAATATTTTTTGGTTCATAATTTAATTGATAGCAAGGGAACATGTTTTCAAAAATGATTTCATGTCTTATTTATAAGTTTTAAAGGTATGTTATAAGAAAATTATTTACAAATGGTTTTATGTATGAAATTAATTTTCAAAGAAGAAATGATATTTTACATCAGAATGGATTTTAATGTATATTTCAAAAACTTTTTCCACAAAATTTTAAATTTATTGATGTTACTCAGGGATTTAAAGAATATTATCTTAAGCTTACACTTATATCATTTATATGAGTGAGGATTTCTTAATATCATGGTCTCTGTGGAACCCATTTATTCTTTATGGTTAATATGTTGATAAATCACATTTATCCTTAACACACCATTTTCTTTTTAAACCCACTTATTTTCATGGGTTATGTTTATGATGAAATAATTATGAAACAAATCTTTTTCCAAAATATAGAACATGATTACATGTTTACTTTAAACTTTTCATTGCAGGGGTTATGATATGTTACATGTTTATTTATTATCTTGTGGTACATGCATGTATGATATCCTTATCTGATGGGTGGGACCTATATATCTCTCAAATTCATTGGGTAGAAATTTATATACCATGAGATAATAATATGAATCATGTTGACATGGTAGATCCATTATGGGAAGAGGGGGAAACCCTATCCCTTACAAAGAAAGGACTTCTTCTAGGTATTGTCATATGTTGCGCCCAGTTGGTGTTGTTACCCTGATGAAGGAAGATGTGGAAACAAGATCCATTATTGGATGATGGGGTAACTGGAAACCATAAAAATAAAAGAAATTTACTGGGAATGGTGGTTTGTCCTAACCAGTAGGTGTAGTAACTATGATTATGTAAGATGAGGAAACTTGATCCTTTACCGGAAGATGGGGAAACCCAGTTCGATATGAGGAAAGTGTTGTGATTAGGGATGGTGGTGTGTCGTACATAGTTGTTATAGTTACTATGAAGTTCCAGAATATGTTATATAAATGAATCTTGTATTATTAGGGAATTATATCACAGGTTTAAATATTTAACAATTCCATGTATTATTCCTATGTTATGCTTTCATTTCAAATTATTATTATTTCAATATGAGTCATGTGTTATGAACTTCCAATTGTAATGACATGATCTCAGTTATGATCATTGATATATAGGGTATGCTATTTTTTCATAATGTTCATGTTATCATAACATTATGCTCATGATTATACTTAAATGTATCCCTTTTGTACACTCACTGAGCATTTTATCTTATCACTTTTCATGTTTCTTTCTCGAGGTTATAAAGAATTATTTTTGGTACAACTACTAAAGATGGAGATATTTATGGGAGATATGGAAGATCTTTCACAAGGATAGAATATTTTGTTTCCATGATTCCAAAGACACTAAACTATTTTGGTCCAGCAGCATGTATTTTTGTAATGTACTGAATATTCATTGAAAATGGTGTAATATATGTGATTGTTAATCATGGGTCACTATATTTAGTATCAAATGAAAGGTTTAGTCAAACCATGGAAACAATGATGATATAACATTAGTGATATCATTAGGTTTATTTCTAAGTATATATATTGGGATGTCTCTAAGGTTGTGTTTAAAGATGAGTTAATGTTTAAAAAAATGTCTTGAAATTTTGGTGAAGGATATAGTAAGTGGTTTCATAGAAATACATCAATATTTGGATACTACAAGAGGATTTGTCTCTAGCACAGATTTACCTAGGGGTGAAAAATCGGATAAGATGTTCTTCTCTTGACTTTGGGTAATCTAGTACATGAAAACTGACCTTACCTCACGATTGGTTTGACAATACTAGGCAGTATGCTTTGGGAATTTACAAACTATTCATGAACCATCACAAATAAATTTATATATGAGATAGCTATGAATGACCTAGGATAAACCTAGTGTGTCACAGATTATGGAAGGTGTCATAAATTAGATATTATATATGTAATTATTTTCACGAAAAAGTATTTTTGCTATGAAAAGTAATTCTCACACTATTCTTTTAGTTATAGTTAATGCAGGGAACTTGATTGAACAAGATTAATGTTGAATGTGATGGAAGATTTTCTAATGATCAGTCAAGGGTTATGATCACTAGAGTGAAAGATGCCCTGATCCAGCCAAATTAGTTATCACGTAACAAGATTAACAATGCTTGCCTTAAATAACTATTGGACATATATGAAAAGAGAAATAATGAGGTTTTTGAGAGTTTGGGTGATAGATACCATAGAGGAATGAATATTCAGTTTAGTTTGTGTCAATAATGATTAAAAAATCACCTAAGTGAATGTATTATATGAACAAGATGGTGCATTGACTGTGGAAGAAAAGGACACTACTAATGTGACAGAAATGGGAAAAATGAAGACATTAGTTAACGAATCGGATAAGAATTTTGGCCTCTCAAAGTCATCATTTAAGGATGAGTGTTTTAATTCTAGAAGAAATTTTCATTATGAATCTCAATGTACCATAAAGAATTTTCATGAATAGAATCAACAAGGTGGTGTGAGTAATGGTTAAATTACTAATGATGAAGAGACTAAAAATGAAATTTGAAGGAAAAGAATTATTGTGTAATAGGATGAGGTAAAATTTTTAATTGAATAAGGATGAATTGGAATAATCAATGTTTTTATTTTTCTAGATTCATATGTTTTGAATGATAAAATATACAAGGATTGTTCTACTTATGTTTTTTATTAGAATTTACATATTTATGTTGGACTGGTGAATTGATTTAATGGAAAGATGATATTTTTATCATGGGAAGGTAATCCTTATCATGTTCTTTATGTGTAGATATTTTATATGTATAATGAAATGTGGGAAGTTAATAAGTAAATAGGATTGATATGAGTACTATGGGTCTAAGTTAGCACTTATTTATAGGTGGTTTTTGCAATACCTATTGATGTTTACAACATTTTTTGGAATCAAAGAGTAAATATAATATACTTTGCAATGAGGAATCATTGAAGTTTTCCAAAATGATTTATGGTAATATAGGTTATTACCACGTTTCAGTAGATTATATAATGAATTTATTCACATGTTTGGAATGTTACATCAAATAGATAATTTTTTATAATGACGAACCAATTTTATTATGATTTTGTGACTCTATTTCAATGGTTTTGGATTTTCACCTATGAGACGGATTTTATGGTTAACCATACATGAAAAATTTATGTTATAATTCGAGGGAAGAATTTTTGCACCGAGTTTTTGTAGAATTGATGGTTTAAAAGGATAATCAGGGATTAACCTTATTTTAACAGTGTCTATCTTATATATTATATTTTTTGTGGTTTTATATTAGGGCATCATGTATGTTGGGTGACAACTAATTATTTCTGGAAATATTGTGGGTCTTGATCCCATGACCAAATGACAATAAGGGTTTTATTCCTACCAATGGCCTACACAATATCATTGTTAATGGATATTAATTTCTTATGAATAAATATTTATTATGAACATTTATTGTTACTTTTTTTAAATAATGAAGTTTATTATTTAATAGACAAATATTTAGACTTTTTATCATTTATTGACCATAAGATCTGTTAAAAGTGTATTTTAGTTATTTATTCACCAATGTTTACATCTGTACATTCATTCCATGAGGAAATGAAGTTATTAGAAATTTTTTTGAAAGAACAACACAAGAATGAAATTTTATTTATATAAATTTATCATGAATTACTCAATGTTCTAAAAGTGACAAAAAATCATTGTCCCAATACCTTAATTTTCGTTGAGCTGATGGCCTTTTAAATAACCACTTATTTATAACATTGAGGCCATCAAATTTCCATTGATTAATGACTTGTTTTGGATAGATGAACTCAATCTATCTTTATAAATATGTATACTTTTCCCCCATGTCCAATCATCGTTCCCAATAAGAGTTCTCGTATGTGGAAACCCAGTTATATGTTTTCTAGGGTAACCATTACGGTTCAATATTTCTCTTATAAGTGGACGATTTAATATCCATTAAAAAATTTGGGTTCCATTGAATGAATCTTTAATGTATTAGACCCTTGATAACATAGATGAATTTTTTAGGGTGAAATGAATATTATGGGCTATAGAATGTGACACCCTGAGATTTTGAGAATTATATTTTCTTGAATTAATTTATATTTTTGATATTTTTCCATTAAATCCATATTAGTAGTGGATATACAGATATATAGTTATAAATATATATATATATATATATATATATTAAAATTATAATTCAAACATTTTGTCCACATGAAATTATAACTTGTCTTGTGCTACATGAAAAACCAACTTGGTGTGAACTATAAGCAACACCGGCTTGGCGTACGATGCAAGAAACACTGCGTTTTTATGAAAAATATTATATAAATATATATAATTGAAAAATTATATAATTATAATATACCTAATAAACATAGGTATATTACTAGTAATAAAAACTTTCAAAATGTTTTTTATATTTTTTTTATATAAATAAAACATATTGTTAATGAATGATGATATTTTTGTTAAAGTCCTTTTATGTAAAAAACATTGTTTTTTAAATAGAAATATTTTTACAAATAGATACAATTTTAGGCACATTTAATAATTTAATTTGATAATATAAACCTAATTTTTTAATTAATAATTTCAAATTTTTCTTGGGGTGAAGATTTTGGATTTTTCTATGAAACGTCATTTATTGATGAATATTGAAAATACTGCTTCTTAGTTTAAAACTGCATTTTTTCCTAATTAATTATTAATGATAAATGATATTGTAAATATTTTTTAATTTAAAATTAGATAACTATTACATCTATTAATAAAATTTATTTCATTATTATCAATTTAACATTGAAATTAAATATAAAATAATAGTAACATTTTTCCTACTTTAAAACCATGTTATTTCGTCATGTCCGTGAGAGTAGCAGTATTCTTAATTTTTCTTCTTCTATGACTTGAATTTAAAAAATCATAAATAAACCATTTTATTTAGTCTCATGTTTATATTATAATATTTCCATGTCAATATTTTAACCAAATGATTTGTAAAAGTGATTGATATTAATAATAGCAGTTAAGGCCAAATTATGTTTAATTATAAACCAAACCGTAAAATCAATGGAAAAATGGCATTGAAACTTGTCCAAAACCCATTTTATATTCACAGTTAGGTCAGAAACCTTAAATTAATAGTTTAATTGGGTTTTTATGACTTTTGGTAGGTAATAATATCTATCCACCTAATTTATTTCCAAAAATTCCATGTCTGTCCTTTTTCATCGCTATTAAAGGATACCATGTGTACCAATTCCTCACCCTTATCAAACCTATTATTTTCATGAATCATCTTCCCATTTAGCCTCCAAAAAAATAATTCCTTATACCTTGAAGCATCCCTTTTCAAATAAATCTTCTCAAGGAAGACTTTTTTTATAAACCAAAAGGGCATACAAGATTAAGAGGTAATAATATCTATTAAACTCATTTCCTTTATTTTCGTTCTCTATATAAGGCCCCAGCCTTAAACCTTACTTAATCTTGAGTTATTGTAAGATTACACATTGAGGATCTCTTCTTGTTTAGTGTTTTAGAGAATTAGATCATAAAAATTGCATTACATTCCACATTTAAAAAAAGTGGTTACATAAATATAGTATTCATTTTTTCCCATCAATGGAACATATTTAAAATAAAACATGTATTCATTCTTGAAACTTCCTTGACACAATGAACATATCATGTACCTTTCCCTTGACCTGGGAAAAAAATGTCAAAAAACTTGGGATGAGCATAAAAAGCTCAGTATGGGTTATAAAAATATGGAAAGGAAACATGAGTTCATATATACATAAGAATGAAATAATACTTTACCCATAAAACATAAGCACTTTAACATAACTAATCAAATAATAAATAAATCATAGAAATCATAAGACATAAAGGTAACTTGAGGCATTCATAACATTCTTATGTAGGGAGTAACATTCTTGGTTACGTTTGGAATACCCATCGCATTATATTCCCTAAATCTCTTCGGATAAACCTTAATGTTTTACTCCTTCGCGTTACACAATTAATTGGAGAGCTATATCAGGCTCACCCGCCCTTAGTTTATCATGGAACCACCCATCTTCATAATAATTCCCAAGAACCTCAACATAATCGTATCACATAAAACATGCATAAAGGAAACATAACATTTCCACCATTCAATCACAAGATATCAATACAACACATTGATATAATAAAAAAATTATGCAAACCATTTTCAATACCAAAATAAAAGAAAAGTAAAACATGGTATTTATTTTACTTTTTAAAAAAGGTATGGCTTGTAGAGGAATCTGAAACTCAAATAATGGTCACGGCGGTGGAGAAGTCGTTTTCGCCGCATACGTACGACAAAAACATTCTCTTTTGTCATTTAGTAAACTATTAGTATAAAAAATATTCCTTTTTAATAAACGTAAAAGTCAAAGGGGTTTATTCACCGTAATAAATAAGGTTGTGTATAAAACAAAATATGCCTCAATAAAAGGAGATTGAGAAGAAGTCTCATTCATCGGGTCCGACTTGACTCGGTCGTTCTTTAATCTCCTGAATAATAAACTTGAGTTAATTTCTACTTGTTTAAGAACCTTTTCAAGTTCATTATTCCTTTTATATCACATATTTCCATGTCTGGAACACTATGTAACTATTTAAGTTAATAACAGTCGTTTTAACGATATTGGTACTTGAGTCAAAATTAAACCTTTTATAATTACAAGTTGTTCATGTATCCATTATATCCAGAACGGTATTCAGGATGTATATATCATATATTTCATATATATCCAGTACATGAATCCATTTATAATATTACATAATCATTTATAGGTAAGAAATGAAATGCACTGTTCATGGAGACGGTAAGCCGTACGTACGCATGAACGCTACTTTCATTTATATTTCGTATTTTATAGAATGGAATCATAATTATATAATGGTATAATATAATTATATTGTAATATCATATATAATATCATAACTCTATCCATTATACGTCCCACATATGGTATTTAACGAATCAAATCACTTTGAGGGAGCGGTAGTCCGCACTTCCTTAAATAAAGATATCACGTTTACCCATAATGGAAACCATAAAGGTATGCCCAAAATTAAAAATACATAAGATTAAGGAAAAAATAAACATATTATATATCATATATAAATATAGTGTCATCTTAATGTCCACCTTTGAAGGTGTTAAAATAATGTTGAACAATCATTGTTTCAGGAGGCAGAAATTCGCAATCCATTGAAACAGTACGTTCATTAAACATTAGATGTAGGTGTGTGTAATTGCAGCTCAAATACTTCTTATAACAACATCCTAGTATATTGAATATACTAGAGTTGTTACAAAAAAAATGAATAAAAAGAGTTTAGGGGGTTGGAGAAGAAAAATAAAACAAAAGGACTGAAGTGAAGACATTACCTTATAATTGGGTAACATCCTTTGGTTTGAGCTCAAAGGCTTCCTTGGGAAGACTTGTGCCCAAATTGAGGCTTCAATAAGTAATAGAGGGAAGTGGAGAGAAAAAATTGGTAGGGGTGGCCGAGAAAATGGCTTTGGATGTGTGTGTAAGGAGGTAGAGGTGGGGGCCTTTTATAAGAGGAGAGGAGGAGCACTCTTGGAATGTAAAGAAATGTTACTTTATTTTAAAATGTGTTTCGGATTCAAAAGGTCCCACATTGATATAATTTGAGGGTAAGGTGATAAGGGGTCTAAATCCACCCATCCAATAGGTTTTGGAAATGTGTAGGTCATAGATTTTACATTATAATTTCATTTTATTTAAATCCTTTATTAATGAGGTAATCGCTGCATCATCATGATGTCATAAATAATTTAATTTATTTAAATTATAAAAATTAAAAAAAAATATTATGTAGGAAAGCTTTTTATCTTTCCAATTAATATTTATAATCAAAAATATGACTTGTATAACCCCATATAAAAATTGTTTTAGTAAAATATCTCATGTTTGTGTTATTTTTACTTTTACATTAAATAAAAAGTTATTTATGTCATTTCCCAACCAAAGTGGAACCATGGGGTCCCCAAGATGACCCATGGATTTTTTTGGTATGCCATGACACATCTAATGAGGGTAGGACATGTGTCAAGCTCATGTCATATTATTAAAACATTATTTTTAGCTTAAACTACACTAATTATCTCTAATCGCGATTAAGAACATAAAAGTTACTATTCACCAAAAAATTATTTCAATCTCATTGAACCACATTTTACTTCTTAATTACAACCATGTATGTTGGATTTTTGAAAATCAAATCACAGAAGTGGAAAAGTTTCATTTAAACGAAAAATCAGTTTCTTTAACTACCACTTAGTGGTTTCAATATTCATCAAAAATTGATTTTTTTCAGAAAAATTCCAAAACTTCACCCTAAGCTATATTTGATATTCTGAATTCAAAAATGTTGTCTATTTTACAAAATTCAGAACATATATGTTGCGTTAAATAATTTCATAATTAATTCCCGCTGTCAGAGAAAATAGCGTGTGTTTATGAAACAATAAGTATCAAAAGATTGACACTAGTTTAGGTCCAATTTCAAAGTGAAATTAATTCCAATGACCAATATTGGATTAAATGGTAAAAATATATTCTAATTTCACTTTAAAAACAATTCAAAATATAATATAATCATATAAATAAATTAGATTAAAAAGCAGTTTTGATGTAAAATGTAGTATTTTTCACTATTCATTAAAAAATGAACATTGCCAGAAAAATACCAAAAATTCACACAAAGTAAATTTTTATGTCCCAATCATAAATAATAAGTTTATTTTGACAAACATAGCTTATAAAATTGTCAAAAGATAGGTTTAAAAATGGTTTTCCATCAAAAGGCAGTAATACAATCTTTTAAAAATATTAGTGTATTCCATGCTTAATATTGGATTTATTTTCATTTTAAGCCTCTAAAACACTATCTAATTCATTAATAGAAAGAGATAAAAATATCTATTATTCATTACTTACATGGGATGTTACATCCTTCCCCCCTTTAGAAAATTGTGTCCCCGTAATTTATTTACATATCGAATAAGTGGGGGTATTTATCCCTTATCGTATTTTCAGATTCCCATGTTGCCTCTTAAATCATGTGGTTTTTTCAAAAAATCATTACCTAATGAATCACCTTATTCTGTAACACTTTCTCCTTGTGGTCAAGAATCTAGACCGGTTGTTCCCCATAAGATAGGTTCTCTTCTAGCTGGACTACCTCTGGACTCAAAACATGATATGGATCTGGCATGTACTTTGTCAGCATCGAAACATGAAAAACAGTGTGTACCTGAGATAAACTCGGAGGTAAAGCCACCCAGTATGCAACTGATCCAACTCTCTCTAGAATTTCATATGGTCCAATGAACCTTGGACTCAACTTTCCTTTCTTACCGAATCGCATCACATTTTTCCATGGTGAGACTTTGAGAAAAACATGATCACCTACCTCAAAAGATAGATCCTTCCTCCTGTTGTCTGCATAACTCTTCTGCCTACTCTGAGGTGTTCTCATGTGTTTCTAAATCAGCTGAACCCTTTCTGCCATCTCTTCTACCAATTCTAGTCCCATCAACTTCATTTCACCCACTTCATCCCAGAAAACTGGAGTTCGACACCGCTTCCCATATAATGCCTGAAATGGTGCCATCTATATACTGGAATGAAAGCTGTTATTATATGAAAATTCAACCAAAGAAAGATATTTGTCCCAACTTCCCTGATAATCCATCGAACAAGCTCGTAGCATATCCTCCAAGGTCTGAATTGTTCGTTCTGACTGTCCATCTGACTGAGGATGAAAAGCTGAACTAAAATTTAATTCAGTACCCAACGACTTCTGAAGGCCTTTCCAAAAGTTAGAAGTGAACATGGTATCACGGTCAGATACAATGGAGAGAAGAACTCCATGTAACCTGACTATCTCTTTATGATACAAACGGGAAAGTTGATCTAGGGAAAAAGTATCTCGAATAGGAAGGAAACGAGCAAATTTAGTCAAGTGATCAACAATAACCCAGATTGCATTATTACCTCAAGGGGTCTTCGGCAATCCCACAACAAAGTCCATGGATATATTCTCCCATTTACACTATGGCACTGGTAAAGGCTGAAGCATCCCTTTCGGTAACTGTCACTCTACTTTAACCTGTTGACATTTCAAACACTTCACAGTAAAATCAGAAATATTTTTTTTCATTCCATCCCACCAGTAATACTCCCGCCGATCTCTGTACATCTTAGTACTGCAAGGATGAACTGAAAACGGAGAACTATGAGCTTCACATAACAACTCTCTCTTCAACTTTTAATCACAAGGCACACACAATATCATCCCAAATATCAAAACACAATCATTATCAATGTTGAATTCAGGAAACTTACCCTTCTGAACCAGCTCTACCTTTTTCTGCAACTCACTATCTTACTTCTGTGCTTTCTTGATTCTATCTGATAGAGATGATCTCACTGATACATGAAACAAAACATAAGAACTTCCTACTCCAACAACTTCTATTCCAATGTTCATCAAATCCTTAAGCAAAGGATCACGTTCCAAACAAAACATTGTTAATGAAGAATTACTTTTTTTACTCAAATCATCGTCCACTTTATTTGCTTTTCTCGGATGGTAATGAATTGTACAATCATAATCCTTGATTAATTCTAGCCATCTCCTTTGTCTCATGTTCAATTCATTCTGAGTGAATATATACTTTAAACTTTTGTTATCGGTATATATTTCACACTTTACTTCATACAAATGATGCCTCCACATTTTTAAAGCGAAAACAACAGCAGCTAATTCCAAATCATGTGTAGGGTAATTTACCTCATGTGTTTTCAACTGTCGTGAAGCATAAGCAATTACCTGATCATTATGCATTAGGACGCAACCATGTCCTTTCAATGAAGCGTCACTGTATATAACAAACTCACCATTCCTGGAAGGTAGATCCAAATCCAGAGCATTCACCAATCTTCTTTTCAGTTACTGAAAACAATCATCACATTATTTTGTCCAGATAAACTTAACACCCTTCGGAGTTAGCTGAGTCATTGGACTAGACAACCGTGAAAAATTTCTAAAAAACCTTTGGTAATAGCCTGCCAAACCAAGGAAACTACGAATCTCAGTTACATTTGTGGTTCTTGGCCAGCCTTCCACAACTTTTGTTTTTGCAGGATCAACGGTTATCCCATCTTTAGAAACAATGTGATCAAGGAATGAATTTGTTGCAACCAAAACTCACACTTGCTGAATTTCCCATACAAATTCTTTTCTTTTAAGGTCTGATAAATAACCCTTAAATGTATTTCACTCTCCTCTTTACTTTTAGAAAACACCAAAATATCATCAATGAAAACCACCACAATCTTATCGAAGAACTCATGGAAAATTCTATTCATTAAGTCCATGAATACAGCAGGTTCATTGGTTAGCCCAAAAGGCATTACTACAAATTCATAATGGCCATATCATGTACGAAACGCGGTCTTCGGAACATATGCTTCCTTTACCTTCAGTTGATGGTACCCCGATCTCAGGTCAATCTTTGAAAAAAACTAATCTCCCTAGAGCTGATCAAACAAATCATCGATATGAGGCCAAGGATATTTGTTCTTAACAGTGATGTTATTCAAGGATCTATAATCAATGCAAAGTCTCATAGAACCATATTTCTTTTTAACAAATAAAACAGGATCACCCCATGGTGACGTGCTAGGTCGAATGAAACCTTTCTCTAATAAATCTTGCAATTGCTCCTTCAACACTAAAAGTTCAATTTGAGCCATTCGATAAGGGGGTTTTGAAATTGTCTTAGCATCAGGAACTAAGTCAACAGTAAACTCAACTTCTCGATCTGGTATTATTCCAGGCAACTCATCCGGAAAAACATCAGGATACTCATTTACCACTGGCACATCATTAATCTGAACAGTTCCTTTATTTTAAACGATGTGTGCAAGGTAACATTCATTTCCATCTTTTACAAGTTTCTCGGCATCTTGATATGTTATCAACAGTAAGGGTTCATTCCTGTACACAAACTGAACGTCTTTCTGAAAAGAAACTTTTTTAGCTCTACAGTCAATCATAGCATGGTAAATAGAGATCCAATCCATACATTGGATAACATCAAACTCTACTAGAGGTAGAACAATAAGGTTTGCAAGTAGGTTCTTTCCACAGATACAGATAGTAAGATTCTTATAAATTCTTTTTGCCTCAACATTTCCCCCATGTGTTTTTACCAGAAGTTCAGGAGTCATTTCTTGAGATGGTATTCCCATTTTACTAGAAAAGCTTTTAGAGATGAAAGAATGTGTAGACCCCGAATCAAACAACACACTGGAATAATGTGAAAAAACAAACAAAGTACCTGATACAACTTCATTTGATGGCCCGACATCTGCTGAAGTAGTTGCAAAGTATTTCACCACCCCTTTCTGCTTGTAGTCTAACTTCTTCACTTCACTCGATCTCTTTGTCGGACACTCATTTGCATAGTGACCCATCTCATTGCACTTAAAACATTTCACTAAATGTAAATAAAATTTGGACTCACCATCAACATGATCTTTTTCAGTGCAATCACAAGCCTTATGTCCCATCATACCACATCGGTAGCACTTTCCGGAATTCAAAAGATGTTCCCCATCATGCCTTTTGCTACATTTATCAGAAACTAGAAACTTAGTTTTCTTAACGTCATACCTTTTTGAAGAATTCTTTCCTTTCTCCTGCCACCTCGGTCTCTTCTTCTGTTGGTTGTTATAGAACACATGATCATCAGCAAACTCCATTCCACCTTCTCAGCACATCGAACAAGCTTTTCATAACTTTTAAACTCACGAGAAGCTAATTCCCTTCGATATTTTGGCTTTAATCCAGAGAAAAAACGATTGATTTTACTATCAAGGTCTCGGATAAAATTTGGAGCATACCTTGCCAATCGAGTGAACCTTTATTCATAGGTAGCCACTAAGTCTTCCTCTTGCCTCAATTCCAAGAATTTTTTTCCATCCTAAGTCAAACAGCCTTAGGAAAATACTTTTCAAGAAACATACCTTTGAATTCATCCCAGTCGAGAGCATCAATCTCATCAGCATCTCTGGTATTTTTAACCATCGACCACCACTGATCTGCTTCACTCTCTAAATGGTAAATAGCAAGACTAGCCTTTTGATTGTCTTAACACCCCATGACATCGAAAATCTTCTCTAGTGCTTTAATCCACCCTTCAGCTATCACAGGGTCAGATGATCCTCTAAATGATGGGGGATGTTGCCTCATGAAATGTTCCACCACTAAAATGTTCCTCTGCTGTTGATCTGGCTGATCTCGTGCATGGATACCACCACCATTTATCGCTTGAGCCAACTGCGCCATTACTGCAACAAACTGTTCAGTTCCTATTCTGACTATCTCAGGATGCTGATTCGGAAGGTTATTTCCTTCTTTATTCCTTCCTAGCACTTCTTCCCTGTTTCCTCTTCGGAAAACCATTCTGAACAAACATGTCTTAGAAAAAGCAACAGGGTAATCTTCAAATGCTATATCATTTCAAAGAAAAAAATATTTTTGGATAATCATTTAATATAATTATAACTCCTAAAGTTCTCTAAACCGACCTCTGATACCAACTATAAGGCCCCATCCTTAATCCTTACTTAATCGTGAGTTATTCCAAGATTACACATTGAGGATATTTTCGGGTTTATAGTTTTAGAGAATTAGATCATAAAACTTGCATTACATTCCACATTTAAACAAAGTGGTTACATAAAGATAGTATTAATTTTTTCCCATCAACGGAACATATTTAAAATAAAACATGGATTCTTTCTTGACACTTCCTTGACACAATCATCATATCATGTACCTTTCCCTTGACCTGTGAAAAACATTTCAAAAAAACATGGGATGAGCATAAAAAGCTCAGTATGGGTTATAAAAATATGGAATGGAAACATGAGTTCATATATACATAAGAATGAAATCATACTTTACCCATAAAACATAAGCACTTTAACATACCTCATCAAATCATGAATAAATCATAGAAATCATAAGACATAAAGGTATCATGAGGCATTCATAACATTCTTACGTAGGGAGTAACCCTCTTGGTTACGTTTGGAATACCCATCAAAGTATATT
The DNA here is from genome assembly GCA_963277665.1 of Viscum album. NCBI lineage: Eukaryota > Viridiplantae > Streptophyta > Magnoliopsida > Santalales > Viscaceae > Viscum > Viscum album. The sequence continues at coordinate 37,746,967 of OY728143.1, forward strand.
CCCTAAATCTCTTTAGAGAAACCGTAAAATTTCACTCCTTCACGTTACCCAATGCATTGGAGAGCTATATCGGGCTCACCCTCCCTTATTTTATCATGGAACAACCCGTCTTCATAATAATACCCAAGAACCTCAACATAATCGTATCATATAAAACATGCATAAAGAAAACATAACATTTGAACCTTTCAATAAAAAGATATCAATACAACACATTTATATAATAAAAACATTATGAAAACCATTTTCATTACCAAAAATAAAAGAAAAGTAACACATGGTATTTATTTTACTTTAAAAAAAAGGTATGGCTTGTAGAGGAAGACGAAACTCAAATAATGGTCACGGCGGCGGAGAAGTCATTGTCGCTGCATACATACGACAAAAACTTTCCCTTTTGTAATTTATTAAATGATTCATATAAAAAATATTCCTTTTGAATAAATGTAAAAGACAAAGGGGTTTATACACCGTATAAAATAAGGTTGTGTATAAAACAAAATATGCCTCAATGAAAGGATATTGAGACGAAGTCTCATACCTCAGGTCCGACATGACTCGGTCGTTCTTTAATCTCCTGAATAATAAACATGAGTTAATTTCTATTTGTTTATGATCCTTTTTCATGTTCATTATTCCTTTTATATCACTTATTTCCATGTCATGAACACTATGTAATTTTTTTAGTTAATGACGGTCATTTTAACGATCATTGGTACTTGAGTCAAAAATAAACCCTTTATAATTACAAGTTGGTCATGTATACATTATATCCAGAATGGTATTCATGATGTATATATCATATATGTCATATATATCCAGTAAATGAATGCATTTATAATGTTACATAATCATTTTGAGGTAAGAAATGAAATGCACCGTTCATGGAGACGGTAAGCCATACGTACGCAAGAATGCTACTTTCATTTCTATTTCGTATTTTATAGAATGGAATCATAATTATATAAAGGTATATTATAATTCTAGTGTAATATCATATGTAATATCATAACTCCATCCTTTATACGTCCCAGATATGGTATTTAATGAATCAAATAACTTTGAGGGGGCGGTAGTCCGCAATTCCTTAAATGAAGATATCACGTTTACCCATAATGGAAACCATAAAGGTATTCCCAAAATGAAAAATAAAGAATATTAAGAAAAACATAAACATATTATATATCATATATAAATATAGTGTCATCTTAATGGCCACCATTGAAGGTGTTAAAAGAATGTTGATCAATCATCGTTTCGGGATGCAGAAATTCGCCATCCACGGAAACAGTATGTTCTTTAACCATTATATGTAGGTGTGTGTAAGTGTAGCTCGAATACTTCTTATAAAAACATACTAGTATATTGAAGATACATGAGTTGTTACAAAAGAAATGAATAAAAAGAGTTTAGGGGGTTGGAGAAGAAAAATAAAACAAAAGGACTCAAGTGAAGACACTACCTTAAAATCGGGTAACTCCCTTTGGTTTGAGCTCAAATGCTTATTTGGGAATAGTTATGCCAAAAGTGAGGCTTAAATGAGTAATAGAGGGAAGTGGAGAGGCAAAATGGGCAGGGGTTGGCCGAGCCAAAGGCTTTGTAAGTGTGGGTAAGGAGGTAGAGGTGGGGGCCTTTTATAAGAGGAGAGGAGGGGCACTCTTAGAAAGTAAAGAAATGTTACATTATTTTAAAATGAGTATCAGATTCAAAAGGTCCAAAATTGATATAATTCGAGGTTAAGGTGAGAAGGGTTCTAAATCCACCCATCCAATAGGTTTTGGACAAGTGTCGGTCATATACATTATATTAACATTTAATTTTATTTAAATCCTTTATCAATGAGGTAATCGCTGCATCATCATGATGTCATAAATAATTTATTTTTTTTTAAAATTCTAAAAATTATAAAAAAAACAATGATGTAGGAAATAATTTTAGCTTTCCATTAAATATTTATAATAAAAAATCTGACTTTTATAACCCCATGTAAAAATTGTTTTAGTAAAATTACTCATGTTTGTGTTTTTTTTACTTTTACATTAAATAAAAAGTTATTTACGTCATTTCCCGACCAAAGTGTCTCCATGGGGTCCCCACGTTGACCCATGTATTTTCATGGTCCGCCATGACACATCCAATGAGGGTAGGACTTGTTTCATGCTCATCTCATATTATTAAACATTATTTTTACCTTAAACTACACTAATTACCTCTAATCGCGATTAAGAACTTAAAAGTAACTATTCGCCAAAAAATTATTTCAATCTCATTGAACCACATTTTACTTCTTAATGACAACCATGTATGTCGGATTTTTGAAAATAAAATCACAGAAGTGGAAATGTTTCATTTAAACGAAAAATCAGTTTCTTTAACTACCACTTAGTGGTTTCACTATTCATCAAAAGTTGAAGTTTTTCAGAAAAATTCCAAAACTTTACCCTAAGCTATATTTGATATTCTGAATTCAAAAATGTTTTCTATTTTACAAAATTCAAAACATATAAGTTGCGTTAATTATTTTAATTATTAATTCCCACTGTCAGAGCAAATAGCGTGTTTTTATGAAACAATAAGTATCAAAAGATTGACACTAGTTTAAGTCCAATTTCAAAGTGAAATTAATTCCAATGACCACTATTGGATTAAATGGTAAAAATATTTTCTAATTTCACTTTAAAACCAATTCAGAAGATATTCTAATCATATAAATAAATTATATTAAAAATCAGTTTTGATGTAAAATGCAGTATTTTTCACTATTCATTAAAAAATGAACATTGTCAGAAAAATACCAAAAATTCACACAAAGTAAATTTTGATGTCCCAATGATAAAGAATAAGTTTATTTTGACAAAAAGAGATTATAAAATTGTCAAAAGATAGATTTAAAAATGGTTTGCCATCAAAAGGCATTAAAACAATCTTTTAAAATATTAGTGTATTCCATGCTTAAGATTGGATTTATTTTCATTTTAAGCCTCTAAAACACTATATAATTAATTAATAGACATAGATAAAAATATCTATTATACATTACTTACTTGGGATGTTACACTCTATCTCTCCACTCTTTTTATTCCATTATTGTGTGAAAATGAATTTATAATAAATATACTTGGAATTTGTTTTCGAAATGTTAAATACCTAAACTTACACACACCTCCATCAAATAGATGTTGATCATACTGTTTTTGTGTATGTTAAACTACTACCTCATGAATCTATGATTGTTCATTTATCATTTACTACCAATCATAGTTGTCATTGTGATAGAAACTCTATTTACATATATATTATATTATATGTAATATGTATTTATATTTTTTTAATCTTTTTACAACACATATTTATTTATTTTTAATTTGGTGTTAATACGATAATCTCGTTTGAGGAAATGCGGACTATCGCCCCATCAAAGGGATTTGATTCGTTCACACATGACATAGAATTAATTAAGAATGAGTCTAATGATCATTTATCATACATATATATATATGATATATTAATTATAATTTAAAAAATATATATATAAACTGAATAATATATATATATACATATTACATTTATATATTTTTTGTCTATATGACAAAAAAAACAGAAACAACATTCATGCAAACGTATGTCTTACGGGTTCCATGAATTGTGTATCCCATTACATACTTCACTATGACATATATTATTATAATATATATAAATATATTAAATATAACTATTATTTATATAATTTTAAACATTATGGAATCATGATATACACATATTGATCAACAATATATTGAATCAAGACACATGCGAAGAACAAATAAAATATTACCCTAATTGAAACCATAAAATGGGATCATTAAAAAGTGGGTAATATAAGGTCTATATGGTAATATATATATATATATATATATATATATATATATATATGAATATGATTTTTTAAAATATTTAAAATTATATTATATTTACTATACATGATTCTTGTATGAGCACGAAGAGAGTCATGATACAAGGAATGAGGATTTCATCACACATTTAATTACATTGAAATACAAGCTATGTTTTCCACTCTTTCCTTTTGTGTGGTGTATTTGATACCAAATATTACATTCTATGTATCTTGTAAATAAATATATGTGTATTAACATGACAATTTTATGAACCTTCTTTTATAGTTTTTATGATTTAGATGTTACCAAATCGATAAAAATATTTTCCCTCAATTTGCCTTATTTGAGAGTCATGTTGTGTTACTCACCAAAACTTTTTTCGGGGTTCATATACTTCCATTTCAAATTAAATATAATGAATCTCAATATTTTCATAATATTATATGTTAAATGTAATTTCCTTTCTTTTAATTAAGTGTATTTTCCCAAGATACCAATTTAAAAGAGTTTATTTGAGAGATTCTCACTACTTTTGAAGATTGTTTATGTTTATGATTACATTGATAAAATATTATGGTCCATAAATCAATAATATTCATAAATTTACTTATCCTATATTATTTAATGATATAAACATGTGTTGGTACCATTTTATACTCCTTGGGACATATTCTAGTAAAGAAGGTTATTTAGGAATGCCCAACCTTAACCTTTCATTAGTCGGAAATCAATGATTTCTAAAAAGGGATTCCAATAATGTTATACCATTCCCATATAACATCTCAAAGAAATTTTTAACCAATTTTTTTACCTATTTATTTATGAGAATATTATTACATCTTTTCAAACAAGTAACTTTTCTGTACTTTTTACCATGCACAAAGAAATGTTCTTTTGACCACATAAAACATGTAATGATTTAATCTCCATCATTTATTTGAAGCTACCTTTGCATTGTTAAAATGGTTAATCATTATGAAAATGTATTTCAATGTAACTTTCAAAGAAATTTGTTTTCAAAATTATTTGAAACTACTTTTATATGTTACCATGGAAAATTGTTTTCAAAAAATTATCAAATCTTATTTACAAGTTGACAATGTTCAAACAAAGAAATGGATTTTAAAACATTTTCAAGATTAATTTATAGATTTTGATGAAAAATGGGTTTCAAAACATTTTCTAGCTTCTTTCAAAAGTTATCAATAAAATTGGTATTTCAAAAATTTTCAAGACTCATTTATAAGGTTTCAAAAAATGGATTGGAAACCGTTTTTGAGCATTCTTTATAATTTATCAATGTATTTTTAATGAAATTATTTTCAAAACAATTTCATGATTTTTAAAAAAAAAATTCATGTGTTTTCAAAGAAAAATATTTCTAAATTTTTTGAAGGATTATTTTAATAGTTATCAAGGAAAAGGTTTTCCAAAATTATTTCATGCCTTCTTTTTAAATTTTCAAGGTATTTTATATGAAAATTATTTTAAAATATTTTCATATATTAAAAATCCATTTTTGAAACATGAAATGATATTTTCCACAAAAATTATTTTTATCGGATATTTAAAAATTATTTTCAACATAATATGATATTTATTGATGTTACTTGTGTATTTATAGAAAATGATATTAACGTTACATTCATATCTATTCTCAAAATGATTTATGTTAAATTTCATGGTCTTTATGAAACCCATTTCTACTTTATGGGTAATATTTTTATGAAACCCATTTCTCTTTCACTGATTATATAATTTTAAAACAATCTTCTTTTCATTTGGGTTTTTATGATGAAATGATTATGAAATATGTCTCATTCCATAGTTTGTGAAATGTTTACATTTTTCTTTTACCCATTTAATTTCATGGTTTGGGATATGTGATATGTTTATTTATGATCATGTGGAGCATGTATGCATGATTTCATTATGTGATGGGTGGGACCTATAAGTCCCTCCAATGCATTGGGTAAATATTCATAACTCAAGTGACAATTATTGGAATCATGTGGATGCGCTTAATCCATTAAGATAATGTGGGGAAACCCGATCTCTTACAAATAATGAACTTATGTTGGGGATTGTGGTTTTCATTCCTAGTAAGTGTTGTCACAATGGTGAATGAAGATGGTGCAACACAGTCCATTACAAGAAGATGGAGAAACCCGATCCATTATAATGAAATGAATTCCATTGGGGATTGTGGTTTGTACCTATTAGTAGGTATAGTAACCATGATAATTTAATATTGGGAGACCTGATCCATTACGGGATAATGGGGAAACCTGATTCCTTATAAGGAAATAACTGTTACTAGGGAAGGTGGTGTGTCTCGCCTTGGGGGTGCAGTTCCCAGAAAGTGCCCTGATAATTTAGAGAAATTTTTCTTGACGTATATGTAATGATATAACTTGTTTATATAGACCACAATTCAATATATTATTAATATTTTATTCTTTCATGTACAATTATCTTTATTTCATTATGATTCATGTCTTTTGAACTGCCAATACTTATTCCATGATCTCTATTACAATCATGGATATGTAGGGTATGATATTTTTTCTTCATGATCATGTTCTAATACCCTTATCCTCATGATTATACTTACATGTATCCCTTTTCTACCCTTACTGAGCATTTCATCTCTACCATTTTCATGTTTCTATTTTCCTGGTTATAAAGAAAGGATTTTTGTAAAAATAGTAATAATGGGGATCTTTATTGGAGATGTTGGTGATTTTTCACCAGGATAGAAGTCTTTGTTTACAATTTTCCAAAGACAGTAAACTATTATGGTCATATGGAATGAATTTTTCCAAAGTACTGAATATTCATCTAAAATTATGTAATATCCATGTGTGTTAAGCTGGAGTATATATAGTTTGTACCAAAGTACTTTTTTAGTCATACTAATGAAACTACGATGATAAAGCCTTATTGAGATACCTTGGATTATTTCTAAGGATTTTTCAAGGAATGTCTCTAAGGATAAGTATAAAGATGAGTTAACATTTTGGAAAATGTCCTCATATTTTTTTTATGGATTTAGTGAATGGTTTCCTAAAATATATATATATGTTTGGATACAACACGTAAATGTGGATTTGGTGTAGATATACATAGAATTAAATCTAAAAAAATGTTCCATGCTTGACTCAGAGAAATATGGTACATGACAATGGGCCTTACATCAAAACAGGTTTGACAATCCCGAGTGATACTCTTTTGGAATTAACAAACTCTTCACAAACCATCATGAAATATTTAGATATATGTTATCTAGGAATAACCTAGGATGAACTTATGTTGTCATATATCAACAATTATGTCATGATTTATATATTATATAAGTTATTGTTTTCATGACTATGAGGAATTCGTCTATGATATGTAATGCTCACAATATACTTTAGGTTTTAGTCAATGCAGGGACCTCTAAGGAACTAGATTAATGATGATTGGGATTGAATATTTTCTGATAAACAGTCATGGGGGATGATCACTGGAGTGAAAAATACCATTATCATGCTTAATCTCTTTTCCCAAAACACGAATAAAAATTTATACCTTAACTAACTCCCGAACACACTAAGGATGAGAAAGAATGAGTTTTTTTTAGTGTATTGGTGATGGATTCAATAGGGAAAAGAAGACTAGATTTCATCTGTGTCAATAATGTGTAATGAATCTCATAAGTGCATGTTATAGAGGAACAAAAAGGTGTTTTGACTATGTTAAATAAGGACACAAAGAAATTGACTGTACAGGAAAAATGAAGATTTTGGTTAAGAAAATGGATAGTAATTTTGGCCTCTCTAATTTTTCTTCAATGGTTATGTTTTTTAAGTGTGGAATAAATGGCCATTATGAATCTTAATGTCCCAAGAAGAAATTTCCTAAAGAAAAACAACAAGGTTGGGTGAGTAATGGTTACATTTATGATTATGCTAAACTATGAATGAAAAATGAAGAAAAATGTATTGTGTAATATGATTTGGTTGCACTATTAATTTTTTTTAAAGGATGGGGATGAAGCCTCAATTTATTATATGAAAGAAAAGACATCTTTAGACTGGGTAGAGGGGGACCCATTACATAGCCCGATGGCCCAAGGCCATGTGGCCTGAATACAAGGCTTGAATGCCCATTTTTTGGCCCAAAGGACCCCTCTGTGAATAGTACTGCAACAGTACCACCGCTACTACAGTTCCTGCTACAGTACCGCCACCGCTACAGTATCTACTACAGTCCCTCCACCGCTACAATGTTGCCGCTACCACAGTGCGTCCACTGCAACAGTACCTCCTACAATACTGCTACAGTACCTGGGAAATTCGCCCCTGCCCAGATTCGATCCTGTGCCTTTTTAATATATTACTTTAACCCTTAGCATGTCCTTTATGTTAAGATATTTTTTATTGATAATGATAAGTGGGATATGAATACATAAAGTAGATAGTAATGATTAACGTTGAACTAAGGACTTGTTTATTGGTGGTTTATGCAACAAGTATTGATGTTTACATATTTTTTGGATCGAGTGAATAAATCCAATATACTTTGGAATGGGGAATAATTAGTGTTTTCCAAAATGTTTTATGGTAATTTAGGTTGTTACCATGTTTTAGTAGAATATATTATGAAGTTATTCACATGTTTGGAATATTATAGATAATAGATTCTTTGGAAAAAATGGAATCAATTATAATCTAACTTTGTGACTCTCTTTCTATGGATTGGTATTTTGACCATTGATAAGGGTTATAAGGTTAACCAATCTGATAATTTTATGTTAAGATTCGAAGGAAGTATTTGTGCATTGAGATTTTGTTGAAAACCTCGATTAAAAGGATAATTAGTTATTAGACATTTTTCAAGGGTATCTATATTATATATTATGTTACTGCAGTTATAAAAAAGGACATCATGTATGTCGGGTGACAAACTATCACCTCTGGTAGGGCCATGAGTCTTAACAGATGACTAAAGGATGATAAGGGATTCATGCCTACCACTAGCCTATGAAATGTCCTTGTTATTGTGTATTTATTTGTAATGAATAAATATTTATGATGAACTATCAGTGTTCCTTTTTATTTTTATATAATAATGCAAGTTGTTTAATTAATATCTAAATATTTATACTTTTTATCTTTTATGGGCCTTGAGATCCATTAAAATCGTATTTTAGTACATTATTGATCAATATTAATTTATAGACATTCATTCCCTGAGGTAATGTATGTATTATAAATTTTTCAATGCACAACCAAATACTTAAATTTTATATATATATATATTTTAGGAATTGCTCAATGTTCTAAAAGTGATAAAAAATTGTTGTCCTAATACATATATTTTCATCGAGATGATCGCCTTTTTAGTCACCCCAGATTTATGAATTTTAGGCCCTTAAAAATTCCTTCATTATTCAAATGATTGTGATTGATGATATAAATCACTCTATATAAATATTTTCACTTTTATTTCATGTCCAATCACCACTCCCATCCTACGGTCTCCTTTGTGGAATCCCTTATATATGTTACATTGGGTAAATGTTATGGGTCCAAATTTCACTTTTTAAGTGAAGTTATTGTATCAATTTTTACAATGTAGGTTTCTATGAATGAGAATTTAAGGTATTTAACATTTGATAACCTTGATAAATTTCAAGGGAGAAATTTTTTTAAGGGTGATAAAATATAACACCCCGATATTTTGAGAATTATTATTATTTTGAATTAATTTATCGTTTCAATATTTTTAATTTCAAATGAAACATGCAATAGTTATATATATATATATATATATATATTGAATAAATAATTTAAACATTACTTTTACATTAAATACCAAATTGGATTATGATACATGCTATACCAACTAAGTTTACATTACAAGAAACACCATGTTGGCGTACGCTGCATGACAACACTGAGTTTCTATGAAACATATTATATATTAAATTAATTAAATGAGATAACTATAACATAAAAATTAATAATTGTTATAGAAATAGTAATAAGTACTTTCCAAATATTTTTTATATTATTTTATTTAAACAAAACCTATTGATAATAAAATATGAGATATTTAGTAAAGTCATTTTATGTTAATAATATTGTTTTCTTTAATAGACCAATTTTTAATAATATAACTAATTTTAGACACATAATTAAATTGAATTTGAAAATATGAATTTCATTTTTTATTTCAAAACATCTAAACTTTCCTATGGTGAATTTTTTGGATATTTATGAGAACCTTAATTTTTTGATGAATAGTGAATAATACAACTTTTTAGATAAAAACTACTTATTTTATAATTGATTATTAACAATAAGTGATATTATAAATATTTCTATGGTCACATTATACATTTATTACATATATAAATACAATTTAATTCAATATAATCAATTTTTCTTTGAAACTAAATATAAAATATTACCAAACATTTGATCTTCTCCCTATATTAACACCCTGTTATTTTCTCTTGTCTTCGGGATATACACTAATATTAATTTTTATGGTTTAGTTATTTGAATTTAAACAATATTACATAAAAAAATTTATTCACTATAATATTTATGGCCCAATATTACCATGTTTATTATTGACCAAAATTATTAGTAAAAGTGATTAAAAATAATGACAACACTTAATGCCAAATTATTTTTAATTAGGGACTTAACCTTAAAATTAGGGGCCCAAATGACCTATTAAAAGGTCCAAAACACATTTTTTTCCTTATTTCTTCTATTAAACTTCCATTATTGAATTTGTTTTTGTCAGTATGACTTTTTTTTTGTATGAACATGTGAACACCTAATTTGTTTCTAAAAATTCCATGTGTGTCCTTTTTCCCCTATATAAAAGGTCACCACCTCTACCCATATTTCACACCTCTCAATCCTTTAATGTTCATGAATGATCATACAATGTATCCTTCCAAAAATTGTCTACTTTACCTTGAATCCACCTTTTGGGAAGAATTTTTCTCAGGGAAGCCTTTTTTATTAAACAAAACGAGTTACCCGATTTGGAGGTAAGTTCTTATCTCAAGTTCCTTTCCCTTGTTTTCCTACTCCTCCCCTGAACTCTATTTATTAAATTATTGATTGAAAAAACTATTATCATCCTTATAATTGATTTTTAGTGATATATTTTTAACCTAATATTTTTCTCACCTCTATTTAATGAATGTTGAACATACAGTTTCTGTGTACGGAGAACCACTGCCTCACGAAATGATGGTTATATATTTCTACTTTATCAACAATCATGGTGGAAATTATTATGTACACAAAATTTACATATGTAATATATTATATTTAATTTTTATTTAAATTAATTTATTCCTTTTTCAACACCCATATCTTTACATTCAACTTGGTGTTAATATGATAAACATGTTTGAGGAATTGTAGACTACCACCCCATCCATGTGATGTGATTCATTCACACACCACATAGAATGTATAAAGGATGAGTTTAACAAAATAATATTATATATATGATATATTAATGGATGTTTAGTAATGATATATTTAAATACATATATATACATATTTCATTTAAATAATTTCTTTTAATAAAAAAATAAAAATGGAAACAATGTTCTTGTGTACGTACGCCATACCGTCTCTATGAATGATGTATTACATTACATACATCATTATGATATATATTATTATAATATGAATAAATAGTATATACCAGATATTTATATCATTTTCTATATTCTTGATACATGATATAAGTATAAGGATCAATGATATAATAAATTATGACTCAATTGAAGAACTCGATGAATATTACACGAAGTGAAAACATAACATGGGATAATAAAAAACTGGGTAATATAAAATCAATATGGTAATAGATATAGGAATATAATTCTATAAAATATCTATAGTAATCTTATATTTATTACACTTGATTATTGTATGAGTATAGAGATAGTCAATACAAATGGTACGAGGATTTCATTTCACTTTTAATTTCTATTAGATTGAAGCTATGTTTTCCACTCATTCCTTTTATATAGTATATATACATAATGAGATTGTATTCTATGTATATTGTACGAAAATTTATGGTTTATAAAACTACCATTTTCTTATACATATTTCATGTGGTTTATATTATTGAAGTTACCAAATCTGTAAAAAAAAATTATCTCAATTTTTCTTTCTTTGAGACACATGTTTTGTTATGCACCTAATTTTTTTGTGGATTATATACTTCCAGTTTACATGAAATATAAATAATCTAAATATTTTCATTATATTATATGGTTCATGTAATTTACTATCCTTACATGGAGATCATGATCCCAAGATTCCATGTTATATGAGTTTATTGAGCCAAATTCAGTGCTATCAGAGATTGTTTATGTTTATGAATCCATTGATGAGATCATATGATCCCTTTTTAAAGAATATTCATGAGTTTAATTATCATCTATTTCTTCGTGATATACTCAAGTATTGGAACCATATTATACTCATTGATAAAAAAATTTAGTTAGGAATTCATTTTAAGAAATCTCGACATTACCCTTCCATCGGTCGGAAATCTATGTTTTCTAAATAGGGTTTCCAAGAATATTATATCATTCACCTTTAATATCAAAAATAAATTTTTCTAATTATTATTTTTAAAATATCTTCAATGAAATATTCTTGTCTGTTTCCAAACAAAGAACATTTATATTCTTTTTATCATGAAAAACCAATATTTATATTGACCTCATACGACATGTAAGGATTTACCCATCTTCATTTATTCAGATCCCATTTGGAATTATTAAAATGGTTAAACGTTTTGAAAAGTTTTTTAGAGATAATTTCGATGGAATTTTTTCATAATGTTGTCAAATATATTTTATATGTTTTCATGGAATTTACTTTTTCAAAATGTTTTCATGTCTTATTTACATGTTTTTAATATGATTTCAAAGAAACGACTTTCAAAACGTTATCAGGATTATTTTATAAGTTTTCAATAAAAATTGTTTTGAAATGGTCATTACGATAATATTATAAGTTTTCAAGAAAACTGGTTTTCAAAACGTTTACATGATTATTTTATATGTTTTCATGAAAATTGTTTTTCTAAATGTTTTCAAGAGTCCATTATATGTTGTCAAGAAAAATAGATTTCAAAAACTTTTTCAAGCTTCTCTTATATGTTTTTAGGAAAAATGGTTTTAAATCATTTTCTAGAATTCTTTGAAAATTTTCAAATCATTTTCATTGAATTGGTTTTCAAATAATTTTAAAAATTTCATTAATAGTTTTCATGTGTTTTTAATAAAAATTATTTCTAAAATGTTTTGAATATTATTTTAAAATATTTAATTGAAAAAGGTTTTCAGAATGATTTCATTATTCATTATAAGGTTTCAGGGTATTTTATAAAAATATTATTTTCAAATGGTTTAATGTATTGAAAATATTTTTTCAAATAATAACGTATATTTCCGTAAAGAACTGTTTTAATGGTTATTTCAAAATTAATTACCATCTAAGATGACATTTATTGATGTCACTCATTCATATATAGGAAATGACCTAAATTTTCCATTCATGTCATTTATATGAATTAGTTTTGCTTAATTTCATGGTCTTTATGAAACTCATTTCTTCTTCATGGGTAATATATATAAGGAAGTTGTTTCCCTTTCACGAGTTATATGATTTTGAATCCCCCTTCTTTTCATGAGTTTTTTATGAAGAAATTGTTATAAAAAATTTCTGTTTACATAGGTTTTAATATGTTTACATGTTTATGTTACCCATTTCATTTCATGGGTTATGATATATGACATGTTTATTTTTGATGTTTTGGTGCCTGTTTGTATGATTTCATTATGTGATGGGATGGATCCATATCTCCCTCTAATGCATTGGGTAATGATTTATATGTCATGAGATAATGATGGGAATCATGTCGAAGGGCTTGATCCATTATGGGAATATGGGGAAACCTGATCCCTTACAAATAATGTACTTCTTCTAGAGATTATGGTTTGTCCCGCCCAAAAGGTGTTGTCACCATGATGATGGAAGATGGGGATACCTCATCTGTTTTTGGACGATGGAGAAACCCAATCCAATATAATGAACAGACTAATGCTAGTGATGGTGGATTATCTCACCCAGTAGGTGTAGTCACCGTTATGATGAGAGATGGAGAAACCTGACCCCTTACAAGGAAATAACTACGAATGGGGATGGTGGTGATTCCTGCCTAGTGGGTGTTGTTCCCATAAAGATCCCTGATAAGTTCTAGCAATGTGTCTTGACTTATAGGAAATGATATCAAAAGATTATGAATTCCAAAATTCTACATCTTATTCCTATATTACTCATTCACAGCCAAGTCTTTTTTTTCATTATTATTCATTCCATATAAACTACCAATATTTTTTTCATTATGTTTTTTATGGTCTTTGATATACATGGTATGATATTCTATTTTTATTATCATGTACTCATACCCTTATGCTCTTGATTATACATACATGTCTCCATTGTTTACCCTTTCGTAGAATTTGAACTTACCAATTTTCATGTTTACTTTCTCCAAGTATGATGGAATGATATAGGTAGAATTACTAAAGGTGGTGATCTTTATGGGAGATTATGAAGATCTTTCACCAGGATAGAACATTTTGATTCTATGTTTCCAAATTCACTAAACTATTATGGATCTCTTGCATGTATTTTTTCTAATGTACTAGATAATAATCTAAACTGATACATTATACATGTATATTAATCCTAGGTTGGTATAGGTACAAATGGTTTTATGAAATAAGCTTTATTTAAGGAAGGTTTCTAACATTCTTCAACATAAAACACAAATAGAAGTATTTGATAATACTATGGTTGAAAACAATTTAATCATGACACAATTTATAACACAATTTTAAAAGAACCAAATGAGCATCAGATGATTTGTTAGGAATAAACATATTAAATAAACTTTTTTAACACATTTTTTAAATTGAATTTGATTTCCAAAATTAATTTTAAAACCATGTGGGCTTTAATTGAAATAATACTAGTATTAAGTATCATAAAAAAGATCATGAATGGTCAAAACCATGATTTTTTATAACTATATAGGGATTTTAATCAACGTAAATATATATTATTTTTATGTAACCAAAATCCAAAATTAAATCACACATCAACCTTAACACAATTTGTTTAAAAAAATCACATAGTTGACAAAACAAATTTCAAATATTCAGATTCACTAATGGAAACACTTCATATATATAATCAGATATATAAAAGACAAACCAAAAAATTTAAATTTAATTTAATATTAAAACATGAAAACATGAATTTTTAATCAAAATAAAAAAACTTGTAAACTTTTAATTTTATTTTTATCAAAAAAAATAGTTACAAAATATATATAATTTTAAAATAAAGTTGTGATAAAAAATTAAACAATCCATGGTACATTAGGAAAAAGGGGGAAACACCGAATTTCATTTAAGGAACATGAAAATATGTATAAATTCCTTAAAATGATGATTGAATTAGCTTAAATAAAACCTAACATCCTATGAATCAAGAAATTAATTGTTTATAAACATATCCCAAATTGGGATTGAAAAATAGTTTGTAGTAGTGATATTGGAGAAAGAATAAAATGGATGGAGTATAAAAGTAATGAGATGTAGTAGATACCCTAAACACATGTTATTAGTCGTGGGATCAATTGAGGATGTCTACGTGGGTCATGATTGTATAATGCAATAGATTAATTAGACTGGAGTGAAATAATAATGTACCTTATGATTTGAGAGAGTTATTTCATACAATAGAATGCCATGGGGTATAAGTGGTGGTTCTATAATTTCTGAATGAGCATGACTAGTGCATTTGAAATCATTCCCATTAGGGTTCATTTTAAATTATTAAGGAGGGATTTATTTGGGCTTCCAAAAAATCACAAACAAATAGGCGTTTTATCAGGGCCAAAATTTTAGTGTGGATAAAGATGGATTTTATCCATGCATGTTTAGTGCAATAAAAGACCTGTATAATTAATTTTATTTATATAATTAGGATAAATAAAAATTTTATATTTATATAGTTATAATTTAATATATCAACGTAAATGTATATAATTACAAAATGTTAATATAATTTTAAATATAAATTTATAAATATATTTACATAAATATATATATATATATAATTAATTAATAAATATATTAAATATATTCATTATATAAATATATATATTATATAATTCAAATTTCATAAATATATAATTTTTTTATAATTATTTAAATATATATATTTTTTAAAATTCAATATTTAATTAAATTTATAAATATATAATTTTATAAATGAAATAAATATAAATTTATAAATAAGTTAATAATGAAAAGTATTTTAAAATATATTTATAATTAATTACATATAATTTTAAATTAATATATTTGATTAAATATATTTTTTTAAATATATATATACCTATCAAATAAATATAAATATAAATATAAATATTTTATATATATATTCATTATTACAATATATTTATTATAATTTTATAATTATTTAAATATATGATTATTTGTATATAATTATATTAACACTTTTAGAAAATTTGTATTTACTTATAATCATATACATATATATGTATATAATTTTATGAATATAAAATATATATTTATAAATATATCTATTTATATAGCATTATTTGTTGGCATATTTTTATTATTACTAATTATTAAATAATAATAAATGCATGATTTTTATAAAAGAGTGGAATTGAATAAAGAGAAATGAATGTATTTTAAGTATATTAAAAAATGGATAAGTTATTATCATTATAAAATTTTTTAACAAATATTAAATCTCAATATATATTTAAATGGACATGAATGTATTTTGGAAATAATATATTTAGTTAAATAAATATGCATAAATAAATATTAGAATATGAATAATTAAAAAATGTAATAATCTCTAAAAAATAATTTAGAAAATTTACCATATAAAAAATAATATATTAAATATATTGTGTTACTTATGGAAATTATGAAATGAATATTAAAAATTGAATAAATTACATAAATATTTTGATTGTGTATATAATATTGAGTTAATTTTGAAATATAGTGTGAGAAATAAATGTGTGTGTATATATAAACAACAATAATTTAACATATGTTAAATTGAATGACATTAAATAATATTATATTTATTTTAATGAAAAAAATAATCATAAAAATGAATAATATTTTTAAAAAATAATAATGTTATATTAATTTTATTGATTGTTAAAAAATAAACAAAAATAATTATAATTTTCCTATTAAAATTAAAATGAATACATAATAATTATTTAAATTAAAACAATCATTAAAAAGTTAAATATTAATGAATAAAATTTTATAAATAATTATTGAAAATGGATACAATTACAATCATATTGAACCATAGAAAAGAGAAAACAAATAAATTAAAAAAACATTTAAAAACAATAATGTTTATTATAGAATATAAAATATAAAAATTGGGTAAATAATAAAAATTATCATAAAACAAAACTTAGAATAATATGAATAAATCTAATAAAAGTTATAAAATTTCTCTATTAGAAATATAATTATTTTTTAAATATATTATGTTATTATATATAATTGTAAATTTAATATTCAAAACTGAATAATGAAAATAAATACTCATCATATGTGAATTGTATACAAAAATATATTATATAACTATTTTTATGTGTGATGTCAGTGTAACACATGTTTGATATATGTTAAGTTGAAAAATAATATGAAATTCAACTGAATTTCAATTAATTTATACTATTAGTCAATATTTTTTAATAATACAAATTTTTTAGGATAAACAATTTTCACTTAATATATGACTTATTAAATTTATTCATACACATTTTCTGTTATATTAATCATATTTTTGGAGATATTATATATATATATATATATATATATCTGAATTTATTAATATACTAAAGAAATATTAAATATAATAATGAATAATAATATATAAAAACCATTACAAATGAATAAGACTTTAACTTTCTATTAATTATTAAATATATTAATTTTATAAATTTGTATTTATCCTATATTAATTATTTTTATTTATAATTAATATATAATATATTAAATTTGTTCATTTTTATTAATATTTATTCATTAATAAATTTTTTATAATTTTTATAATTTTTTCATTTTTAGTTTTTTGTTTAATTAATACAATTTAATTACTTTATATATCGATATTTAATATATAATATTTATTAATATTTATAATTTTTAAATGTGTATAAAAAGTTTATTTCATTTAATTATCAATTATTTAATTTATAAAATTTGTAAAATTTTTAAAAAAATTTACTCATTTTGAATTTTCATTTATTTAATTATTTCAATTTTCTCATCTTAAATAAATATTTTCAATATATAATCGTTATTTATATTTATATTTTATATATATTGATATTAAATTTAATAATAAAAAATAAATAAACAAAAAATTTAATCATTTTTAAATTTAATCATTTTTAAATTTTTTTTGTTCATTTATTTCAATGTTCGTAAAATTTGTAATATTTTAATTTTATTAATATTTTTCATAGACTGTATAATAAATGGTGTTTGGGACATGTGTGTGCCAGCATGGGAACGTGGGTTGTGCCTTGTATATGCATGAATGGGGGAAGGTTGTTCGAGACTTGTTTGACCAGAAACATGAAGCTCGTTTTGTAAAATGTTTATGCTGGGGTCAATCCCCCACTAAAATGGCATGTTGTGTTAGTTTAGCACCCATTCTTATAAAGTGGGCACTAAAAAGAAATAAATATTATGTGGGATGACTACAAGGTATTACCCTTTATCAGTTCTGGATAAAAGGGCTGAAAAATACAATAGTTTATCAGTGATAAATAAAATAGAATTATAATGGGAGTCTATCATTTCATAGAAAGATATATGATAAAATTTACACTTTCTAATCACTTTTATTTAGTGATCTTAAAGGCCCCCTTTAGGATTTCTATTTTTAGTTCTGATAAATCCTACCATAACTTTTTGTTGGTTTTGTAATAGTGAGTCGATCTAGGGATTCAACATCCAAGGTTGACCATACCATCGTCAACAAGTGCTGAGGTGTTTCTTCGCATGTCATGATATAGTTTCATCCATATAAAACCCACCTAATTGGGAATAACCTAGAAATACGTTCTACATAGATTGAATCATACATTGAGTCATCATGAATGGATCTAAAACTACATCCTAGGCATCGTGGGAGTCCATCCAAATTATAGGAATCATGATAGGTGGAAGCACTATTCTAAGAAATCCCAATCTATAATTAAATTATAAATATAATCCTTGTATCCTTGTGAAATGTACAGATCCCCAACATCCCAGGAATCCCAAATAGATACATAATGTGGCACTACATCAAATATCTAGATCCTTAGTGGTAAACCATGAATCCCTTAATCATAATTGTAATTAGAATACCATATATTGAATAAAAATATCATACACATGTTAGGTATCAAAGGTCCTTATGGAATCAAGGTAATCCTATATAGTTCATTGTCTATATCTCATCATCCTGTGAATTATTATGTGGGTTAACAACTGAATATTATGAAGCACAACTAGGCATCCATGATGACATCATCATGTCCAAATCGTATCACATCAGTATCATATAAGCCGAAAAATCCAAATCCATAGAACTACCTTTTGACATCCCTTATAACACCACCAAATCTCATCTGGCCCATAGTATATGTCCCAGATAACCCATCTATAAATTTTTTTCACCATAAAAAATACATTAAAAATGAAAATAAAGTAGGGGATGTATGAATTCTTAAACTAATAACCTATTTCTTGAGCCCTCATTCTCCTATCAATAATAATAGTTCAACGTTGATACCCAATAAAAACCCTAACTGTTCTCATATTCATTATCTCCCAAGGGTCACAAGTCACATGAAAAATCTACTAGGGTCCCCTAGGTCTCATTAAGGCCTATTTGGATTCCTATGAAATCCACACCAATGAGTTAGCCAAGATCCAATCCCATTTCACAAACATGCTATGTTGGACCAAACACCTAACACATCCACCAATTCTCACAAGTCCAAATAAACTTGTAATCTTGTACTCATGGAGTAAGTAATTCTTTATATATGATACTCTAAATGATCCTAATAGTGATATGGTATTTCTATGGCCAACCCCTAGTCTATTCATACTAATTTATCACTCCTCCCTACATTGAGGTCCTTGTGTCACCTTCCATTAGGGCCATTATTTTCTATTTATTTCAATATAATTCGTTTACACACCTATTAGGTTCCTATACACAAATGAACATGATCCAATTTATATTCTCATCCATTAATGGATGATATTTCTAGATGGTATAGGAAGGTCCATCAGGGCCATTGATATGTAGGCCAATTCAATCATAGGATTTAAATTTTCGTAAAAAAAATACACAATTTTAAGGAGGATCACATACTAAAATGGTATTTCCACACATAACCCCTTTATATTAGGAAATAACCAATAATAAATTGTATATTTATAAGGAAAACCTATATTCAATCTATTAAAGTTCTTTTTTAATGTAGTCTAGTAGCTATCACTTTGGATCTATTGGCCCATCCAATTGTCATAAAAACCATCATGAATAGTCTGAAACAAAAAATAACAAAATTAATTAATATAATAAATTTTTATTTAATTATTTGACAATAATTACTTTTATAGTAACATTATATTTAAATTTTAAGAGGTCTTAAATATGAGATGTTTTCTATTTAACCTCTTCATGTTGGCTCTACAATCACATGATCACTATACACTAGTTGTATACACTTGACCATATTCTGATCCAAATACCTAACACATGAGCACATATCCAATATTAATTATTCATAATTAGAGTTTGATAACCCTATAAAATGAAAAAAATGAAAAATACCTCAGTATAAGGATCCATGATCATAGGAATACACTATATAGGGGTTCCCCAACGCATGTGGGAAAAAATCCCCAATGAGTGAGGATGCTTCAATTATAAATTTTCTTTAAATTGAATAAAAAATATGAATGATAATTAAGCTGCATTACCTCTATCAAAATTATTTTTGAAGTGTGTATACATCATCACAAGATCTCCTCTAACCAAGACACTTTAAATCATTAAGAAGAATGACTGATTCCACCACGCCCTAATTTGAATGACAAAAAATACTTAAACTGGGAAAATGAAAAATAATAAAAGAATAAAATTATAACAAAAATTGTTTTTTCTATGGAAAGAGGTATAAAACATGAATTTATAATGAATGAATTGAAATCCATCCATAGTCAATGGAAAAGTGGGATCTAAAGAGGAAGGTTAAATATAAACATATGATTAAAACCATTAAAAACGAGTGAATTGCCTCTTAAAACCCCATGTTGGTGAAATGGTTGTTGAACCCCCTAAAATAACCAAGTTTACTAGAATGTGTCTCCCCAATATGTTTTGGTTTCACCATACATTAACTATATTACTGAAGGTTGCTACTGTTTTCTACTGTAACCCGGTAAGTCTCCCAATAGGATATGCTCCTCACCTTGGCCTCCCTCATCACCATATACCATCCAATTTTTTTGAATACACATGTTAGAGGGAATATAACCATCATGAATACTATTATATTTCATAATAATAAATCCATCCTAACGATTAAATGAAAATTCCAAATTCTTCTAAATTTATAACACGTCCACAAAAATAAGAACTAAAAACTCTTTAATTAAGTACATACATTCCCCTAAAATTCTTGTTTTTCATTGAACAGATCATCTCAAACTATCATGGCCATTAGTTCTTGGCATAAAAGGCATGTACCATCATTGTATTCTTCAATGAAAATTTTATGTGATTCTTTAAACAAAAACAATTTAATTCTCAAAACCCTGATCCAATACTCATATTATCCAAAATCAACAAAATTTCACTTCATATTGGCCCTCTAAAAAATTAACGAAATTTAATTAAATATCCTCATGTTATCCCCACCCTTAGAATTATATTTTATCAGATAATTCTGATACATGTCACTTCCCACCATCTTATTCACCTTCCGAAATAGTCAACCCACATTTAATCAACATGCCTGATGTAATTTGTAAATTATGCCACCCAAGAATATGGGAAGACAATAGCTAAAATATGATACCCATTGTAATTTCAAAAATCCTAGATAGATTGGACATCCATCCACCATCCACGAAAAACACTAGTAGAAATTTTTTTCCTCAAAATCCTGGGCCAAGGATTGATGCATACATGTGTACACATTACAATGTGACTATGGTGGTTCCAAATACACAATATATTATCATACATGAACATTAAATAGAAACCTCCCTGAGATGACCCACCATGAAATTGATTGGTCTCTACTATCAACACATTATAAAAAACCTAATAAAATATCAATAAACAAGTGAGGCGCACCATGATCATCCGAACACACTCAACAATGTTCAAATTTATTTTTGGTGAAATTAACATGGTTTAATTTTCAACAATAAAAAACATTCATCATCATCTCTCCTAGGGATCAACATACCATAGACCTTACTTCTTTTTGGATCCTATAAATATTTTTATAAGATTCCCGATAAATCACTAACACTATATTACTACACATACAACAAAAAACAGAGAATCTATACGAAAAAATTCATATTCACTCAACGTCATAAAAATTTCATAAGGATCATCCAAAATATTTTATTTTTAAAATGTTGACCTTTCAATAATTTTTTGTATACGTCTAGAAACCATGATCTATCAATTACCACGTGTAATGAATGGGAATGACCGTACTAATTGTACATAAGCCTAATCTAAAATACAGCCAAAATTAACCATTCTTAATTCAAGGATACATCATCCTTAACCCCATATAAAATTTTTATGAAGCTAGAGTCACACCCTCTATGGTCTATGGTCAGATCCCCACAATATTGTATCCCTCACACTACTCCATGAGACAATCTTTAACGACTCCCATCAGCATACACATGTCACTCCTCCTAAGACACACTCACCATTATCATCTCTTAAAATTATTCTATTATTCACATCATCTAACTACATAGGTCACACACCCCTTACTCCATCAATATTGGACTTCTTCATGAATATTAATGATTTAAAATCCAGGAGTTCCCATGCATGAATATAATGCATTACTGATATATTTGTTCAATATAATGGTATTATATTCCCTTGTCGAATGATCAAAAATTATAAATCACTTAACCATTCATTTTATGTGATCAAAAAATATCCACACTCATAAAATATTAGATGACTACGCATCATGTGACATAAGTCTTAAACACATACTTATCCTTGAGACCACATCATACAAAAACAAAAAGCACCCACCTATATGTGAATTTTTCTCTCACCATGCTGATAATACCACATCCAGAAACACACATTTCCAAATTCCACCATATTCTATCACTCATAACAACACCATGATAACAAAGGTGATGAAAAATAATGTTATATTTATTTAAAATCCACAAGTCGTCACCATACTTATTTCAAAAAAACTTTATCACCTCAGATGAACCGAATGCACACACCTATGATTTCTTCTATAATGAATAAAAAACTAGTATAATCTTTCTATGTGTCCACCTTGTTTATTGAAATCACCAAATCCCTGAGGTAGAAGTCATATCTCAATGGTTACTAGGGTATCCCTTCTACCCCAAAAACTAGGTCTCATAATGGTTTATCACTCATATAATAATAATCACTACAATATCATAATAACCTAATACATGAAATGTGGTAGACCACCCACTATATGGTTTCACATAAGATATACATCTTTTTCTAAAAAACCACCAAATTATATGGTAATTATTTCCATGAGAATATTTACACAAGACATCCCATAGAGAATAAAAAATTTTCTGGTCATATAGTATACACACAATGATAATGTCCAAGATGGCCATGTCAATAGTCAGTGTACTAGTTATATAGAATTACACTAAGAATGTATATAGGAAAAAATTTATGTTTTCTATTAAAAACATAAATAACCAATCCTACATATATTTACACTATCGTCATTGTAATTATCATATAATGTTTATAATTATAGAATATCTTTCCTTTTCCATCATACTAGTTTCATTATACAAGATTTATGCTATGGGATGATTCATCTTCATCATGACACATCCGCCTATAAATCCCGATAACTATTTTTATGAATAAATTACCTATAGGAATATGAAAATTTGATTATAGTTGCACCATGTATAGAAATGTAAATATTACCAATGATTATTTGTTAATGACACAAAAAACATAGCCCCACTCATCCGTAATGGCTGACAATAGTAGACCTATATTTCATATCAATTATATATATCATAAATCATGAATAATACATTAATATCATGTATTTGAAAATATTTTAATATAATAAATCATAATTCAGAATTCATAATTCATAAATCCAAATAATCATGTATGCCACACTGGATGAAAATAAAAAATAACCATAGAAACACTTTCCAAAAAACATCAATCCTATCCTTGATAACAGATAGGTTCAATATAAAAGGTATTCTCAACACCTAAGTCTATATTTCATCCCAAGTTATAACATATTCCTATGTATCCAATTAACATAATAATGATACAACTAGTGAATGTTAAAAAGTCATCAAATACTAATTAGAATGGTTCCAAAACAGGAGGCCACCCAAATGATGCCCCAGATTGGGTTTCGAAAAAGAACACAGATGCACCTCACCATATTCAAGAGGATACTGAATAGTAATAGGGTTCTAATGTGATAACATGGGGAGATATCTCCCCCTAATAATAGTACAAAGTATCAAAAAAATTTAAAAAAATTATGCGTCAATAATTAATATCAATGTGTATAAGAAAAATAATATATCCCAATAAAAAAATATTTGAAATGTTGAATAAATACAATCATATAATATAGATCACCCACTAGGCTGATTAGA
The DNA here is from genome assembly GCA_963277665.1 of Viscum album. NCBI lineage: Eukaryota > Viridiplantae > Streptophyta > Magnoliopsida > Santalales > Viscaceae > Viscum > Viscum album. The sequence continues at coordinate 37,771,969 of OY728143.1, forward strand.
CACACATATAATGATATATAGAATAAATTAATATAATTAATGTGTGGGAGGCAAAACCACATCCAAAAGACACTCCTCCAAACCAATCTCTAGTGCCTCTCCGGTAACCATATCATGATCATAATCATCATTCTAAAACACTACTCAAATTGGGCATGTGAAAAGTGAGAGTTCTACTCATGTACCCACAATTCATTGTCACCCGAGTAGCAAGTGATTGTATGACTTAGTAAGGATCCACCAATTATTTCATATATAGAACCAATAAATGTGAATTATATTCATGTGACATGATTATAATAAATAAATAAATAACCATTGATCATAGGGTGTAATAACCATGACCCTCTATACCGACATCAACTAGTTTTTTTGTGTCTATAATTATGTCATAATATCACTACAACAATATAAATCAATGATTATAGGGTGTAATTATGTAATCCCTAGTTTATATGTTAAAATAATTAATTTTTCATCCCATATAACTCAGTAACCATATCTCGGGATTCCTAGGAATATCTATAAACTCTATGTATAATTATGGTATTATAGATGATTATCATGCCTCTCATGTAATAAATTCCTCAAATATATCACCAATGTTACAATACCAAATGGCTGGATACATGACATTCTTAGTATCCCAAATTAATAATATTGTATCAATGTCTATACTGGTTGGATCCTAGGGGGTAACCAAATAACCCTATGATAATAATAGTAACCACAGTCCCCAAGAATGTACATATAGATCTTAAACATTCTAGGATTCACATTGACCTATGACATCCATGGCATTCCCTATAGACCCATGATCTTATTTTGGTATCAAGGGTATTATTGGGTTTCATAAAATCCATATCCTAAGAATTTTTTTTTGGAATCCATGATTATTTCATCAGAACCAATTCTTATCACACTAGTATCACTTATGGCTCAAAATTTGGATCTTATGGATTAGTTATGGGAATCACCAATAACACAATCCCATCTTGTTCGGCCCATAGGATGGTCCCCATGTATCAAATTCATTCAACTATATATATATATCCAAATTAATATGAGAAATTATATGTCTAAGGTATGGGTCAATTGAAATCATAAACCCATCAACACTTTCAATTTCCCATTGGGAACAAATCATCAGAACAAGCACAAAGATGACACCCACTGCCATCTCTATCAATTCTCATATTATCCATTTTAATAGATAAACATCATAGGTAAATCTAATATAGTCCCATAGGTCCCAGTTATATCACTATAATTCCCTATGAATATCACACTAAGAAATTAGGTAATTCCCATCCCCCTAATGGGCATCATTGTTCAGTCTAAAAACCCAAACTGTACAATAGTCCATGCATCTTTTATCTGGCCAAGTAATTACCTCAGAGTGGGGGAAAATTTAATCCTCTTCAAAAAGTCCTTTAAATAATAAAAATATCATTAGGGTATATTTCATAGACAACCCCTTGTCTATACATACCGATTCATCACTCGTCCCTTTTTATAAGACACTCGATCACCTTCCACTAGGAAACTAAATCATATTCATTTAAACATAATGAATACACACTCCTTATGGATTACTTTAATCCAAATAAGAAAATACATTTTATATAATTGGATATAATTGAGAAATATGTACAGCTGGTACATGAGGGCCTATCCAGTCCCTCAACACCTTGTGAAATTTAATCTTAGTCATTAATAATTAATAAATAACAATAATTTTTGTAAGGAAGGTCATATTGAAAAATAGAGGTACTAGAGATACCAAATTAAAATAAATACTTTTATATAACTAATGATCATATTCATAAGGACCAAAAATCTTAATCCAAAGAGAACCCCCTTTTAATACTACATGACATCTCTTGTCAAGGCTCACGAATCCCATTCGACCATCATCCCAAACACCCAATACTAGTCTCAATAGAAAAGCACAAAATTATTAATTTATAATAAAATCATAAATAAGAAATAAAATAAAATTAATTTTGTAAACATATTTTATTATTTATTATAAAAATACATAAATTTTTAAATTTTCACTGTTCATCCTTATAATACCAAAACATGACCAAATTCTCTTCAATAGATAATTTCATTCTTTAAATGACATTATTAAGTAATTAAATTTAGAAAACCACACTTCCATTATTAAATAAACCTAATTAATATCTTACAACTTTATAAAATTACAATAATTGACCTACCTCATTAGAACGATGTGTGTCCACAAGCCCATTCGATCTCGGGATGTCCCCTACAATAGAGGAAAAAATATTTTACAAGACACAATGCTTAAAATACAAATTATATTTAAATAGTATAAAATAATAAAAAACTATAAATTTAATGGATTAAATCCACCAATATGATATGTGATGGTGGAAATATTTCATCATGAGATATTTGTTGGAAATGATTCTTGAATTGACAAAGAAAATCAAATGATTCTTCCATGATTTGGTAGAATCGACATCGAATACATATACAATGAAACCCAAAATTATGAAATGAATAGGAGGATGTGAACTATGTGTTTTTGGCAGAATTTTACGTCTTAAATAATCAATGAATTTCTTGACATCCATTACATGGTTTTGGGAGAATTTGGATGAATAAGGGAGGGCTCGATGGGATCATTTTCTCATATCCTATAAAAATGTGTGTAACACGCAGAGATATTTTGAACAGTATTTTTTGAATAAATATATTTTCATTGTGAAAGTTTATTTCACTATGTTAGATATTAATTTCATATAAAACCAACACTGTATGTTCCACACAACACCATCATGGCATGTGATACATTCAATACAGACTTGGAATTCGTTACATGCAACACCAAATGTAAAAGGGAATATAATATCCTGATAATTTAAAATATATTTACGATATTAATTATATATAATATTTTCTATGTCTTTCAAAAAAACCACATCTAGTTATATTATGTTACATGGTACAAAAAATTTATTCGATATCTAACACTACATGTAAGATTGAATGTTACATACAATGGTGTATTATAAAAACATTATTGTTCAATATAATAAGATATAACCAAGCCATTAACTAGTATTTTGGAATAGTATTAACTATCATATGAAACATTATGGTCTATATAAATATAAATTAAATTCATTGTTTACCAACTTATTTTAAATTAAAATAAGTATGAAATGAATACAAAACAGAAATATTATTATTATTCTCCGGTCTCCCAAGGAGTTTCATCATGATAATCTAAATTAATCAAAATTAGTGAGTGATTTTAATGAAATATATATGTTATTCTTTCAATAAAATTTTTTTGATATTCATCTTATAGGTTTGATAGTCATAAGATAAGAACAAAACGAAATTGATACATAAATACTTATATTTTGATAATGGATAATTTACAACATTTTAATGAATAACCCATTTGAATACCAAATTTTTACCCTTTAATAAATTATGTATGTCCATACAAATTTCATCATTTAAAAGGAAATATAAAAATTAACTTAGGGATAATTTTTTGTATTTTCTGTGAAGATCCATTATTAATCAATTATTGAAAATACTAAATTTTAGTTCAAAATTACTCTTTTAATTAAATTTATTTACAAGGTGAAATCATGTTTTTTGATTGGTTTTATAATTTAATTAGATCATTTTTTATAAAATATTCCAATTTATATTTTTTAATCAATTTCAATATTAAAATTGATAATAAAAATATAAAAATCATTCGATAATTTTTACATCAAAAAAATACATTGCCATCCAACCAATGTGATGAATATTAAATTAATCACAATAAATTTTTTATTTTTAATTTATAAAAATAGATTAAAAATTTAGAAAAAGTTTAATTTGTAATGTCTAATAAGACTGAATTTCTTATTTAATGAATATTCAAAAATAATAAATTTTAATTCAAAATTACTCATTAATCTAATTTGTTTACAATGATAAATTATGTTTTACATTGGTTTTACAATTTAATCAGATCATATTTTTTTAATTAATGGAATTTCATTCATATAATCAATTTAAATTTTAAATTTACTATAAAATCATCAAAAAAATTTGAATGTTTTTTACTTTTAAAATAACACATTGTCATCAAACCTATAAAATTAATTTTAATATAATCACTGCCACTTTTATAGTTGGAATATTTAAAAATGGAGTATATATGTTGAATATTAATAATTTATAAAGTCTTATAAGACCAAATTTATTTTTTACAAATAAATTTTTTAATCTGAATAAATTATTTTTGCAACTATTAAGTTTAAATTAAGCATTATATGGGACTAAACATTAATCTTAAGGCCCCGAACGATCTATAAACTTATCCAAGATCTATTGGAATGAAATTTTTAGACTATATCGTTCCTTTTCGAAATTTTTTTCTTCATTGGATCCACATTAAATGGGAAAAAATTGTATTTAAGTAATTTTTTTAAATAATAAAAGAGTTCCCCTCCTCCTCCAATATAAAAGACCCCCACTTAAACCACATCCTCACAACTCTCTAAACACTTAGGATCGAAAAATATCTGAGTAAATGGATTCCAAATATCCTATTCCCCACCCATGCAAAATAAATTTCGGAATAAATCCCTCTAAGGAATACCATTGATAGAAACCAAAAGGAGTTACCAGATTTTAAGGTGATGATTTCCAACGATCTCTTTTAATTCATTTGTTTACACAATACCTAAAATATTATTATTCCATGATTAAAAAAATTTACTAAATATAATATTATGTATTTAAGTTATGATTTCAACCTCTACATACACACACTTTCAACTAATGGGTATGGAACATACTGATTCTATGTATAGTGAATTACTAACTCACAAAACGATAAATAATCTTTTATTCTTCTACTACCTATGATGGTGTTCAATATGACTTAAACTGTATTTATATATTATACATATTATATTTTAAATTTACATATTCATGTTCAATATTTATTTAAAAAATACCTTTATTCATTCTATATTCTGTAAATACTTTAATTTTGTTCAAGTATGTGTCTCGAATATCGTCCCTTCAAAGTGGTGGGACACATTCATTCAAGACATGAAATGTAAAAAATATGATACTACTAAAATTATGTGAATTATATAAAAAATATATGATTCTGTAATTATAATATACATATATCAATTTCTTTTAATTCTTATCATATGAAAAATAAATTAATGTAGCGTTCATTTGTATGTACGACCAACCATCTCTTTGAACGGTGTATTTTATTTCGTATCTCCAAACACTATAGATTATCATAAATTATTATGTATTGAATATATAAGATAACTACGTAATGTATTAAATTATATAGATTTTGAAATCCACATCTAACTAATAGGATAAGCAAATAACATGTCAAAATATACTTGAGAAAACTAGGCAATGAACACATAAAATAGTTAAAATAATTAAAGATTGTTGACAAATGGGTTATAGTTTATGATAAGAAGATGATATATAATATAATAAACATTATTATTGTTATGGGATAGGATAATAACCTATTTTAAACCACTAAAACAGATGATAAATACAAAAAAACATAAGGATGGAAAGGTAATGGAATTTCATTTCACCTTTTAGTACTGTGATATAAATTCTTAATTCACCAATCACTTTTATTATGTGGAATGTAAAATTCACTATGTAAAATTATATTCTTAACCTTATTGTTTTAATGATATTCGATGATTCATGAATTTTTTTTTCCTTACACGGTGATTATGATTCTATGTCACCCAGTTGAAAGAGTCTATTAAAACAATTTCACCATTTATCGGAATTGCTTCTGATAATTATTCAATTGGAAACATGTCAAGATACATCACTTAAGAACACCCATGATTTATCTTATAATATGGTCTTACATGATATATTATTTTATTTTTAACTTTTTTTACCCTTTGGTACTTATGATAACTAATAATATTTTTAATGATAATCCGAAATTATTTCCCCCTTTGGTCATAAATCAGTTTTTTTACAAAATAATGATTTATAAAAAACATAATTTTTATTTACTTTTATCATTTAATCGTAATGTAAATTTTTACCAATGTATTAAATTGTATTTTCATTAATGTAATATTATTTTTATTTTCCTATGAATGCATTTTTTGGCACATCAAAGTAAAAAATGGATGTTTGGAATGCACAAACAGACAACCATTGTGACCATCATTTTCTGGAAACATCCATTGAATTATTACATGTTTAATTTATAGGAAAACCATATCTTACTATTTGGGACATTTATTGTATTTAATGTAATTATAAATGAAAATAGTTTTCAAAATTGATTTATGGGTTTTTAAAGCATCTTTTTTAATATTTCAATGAAATTTTAAATGAGAAATGTTTTCTATAATGCTTTATATTTATGAAATGTTTTGTTTTTTTGAATAACTTATTACATGATTCAATGAAAAATAGATTAAATTCATGTAAAAACTATCTTTATAATTTTACAATTTTTTTTCAAGGTAATGGGTTTCAGAAGTTTTTATGTTTGAAAAATTATTTGTTCAAAGAAATGATATTTTCCCCATTAAGTGTTTTTAAAATATATTTCCAAATTATTTCCTATATAAGACGAAATCCATTGGTGTTACTCATTTCTTTATAGAGAAATTATTCAATGATTACATTCATATTCTATTAATGAATGGTTAATTTTTTAATGGCATAATGTTTATGAAAGTCATTTATCTTCCATGCGTTATATTATTTTGAAATCCCCTTCACATGATAGGTGGTGACTATGAGACCAACCAATTTTCTATAGGTACTGATATTATTAAATGTTCATGAGGCCTATCTAATTTCATGGGTCACAAAATTATATATTTTATACTCTTTTCTCAATGATATGTATGATTTTGTGATGTATTGTGTTGGCTCTATATCTCCCTCTAATGCATTGGGTAACGATGGGTGACTCATGACTATATATGTTATTGTTTCCGATGCTTTTGTCGGGGCGCGCGCATCCGTCCATCTGCGGGGGAGGACGCGCTGTGCTTGTTGCCCCGCGTTCCCGCTTTCCAAAGGCGGGCGGCATTCACTCCTTATTCAGGGACGTCTTCTCCTGGAACGAAATGGGATGATGGGATGTCAGTTCTTCCTTCTGTGGATTCCTCCTCAGAACTCGTCACCAAGTCCGGGTCTCCCTCGTAGATTTAATATGTTGTTCATGAAACTCTTCCCAGTGCCATGTTTCCATTGGCGCCGATTAATTACACTGCTTCTTTCGGGACATTCCAAAGGGTCCGGTCAGGGCAGCAACCTTCAGTCGGGGGAGTAGTCACGTTGAGGCATCAGTAGCGTGTCTGGATGCTGGGGAACCTGGCATGTCTGTCTATTTTCCCTAGTCAGGGCTTCTCGAGGGCATGGAAGCCCGAGGCATCCCACATCGAGCGTGGGTAATTATATGCCATAGCCACATATTTGAGGTTTTCCTCAGCTTCCCGTGTTTAACAGAGGGTATGCTGTGAGTTTAACGTCTAGCGGAGACAGATCAGCCTGATCGGAGCATTAGCTAGAATAGATCGGATTGAGGGATTTCCCTTGAAGGGATGCTGATACCGGGGCCAGCCCATGGGCGGCTGTGAAGAGGAGCGTACGGACTCATCGGGATATGACGATCCGGGCATGAATCAGCATGGGTGATAGATAGATGAATGGAGTGGAGGGGGAATGAAATGGGACCATCGCAAGAGCGATAGTGAAGTTGGGCTTGAGCCTTGAAGAGGCTTCCTACGTATCCCTGTGGCGGGGAATCAATGTCCGTGTAATTCGGGATGGTGCTGGTGAACTGACGTGAAGGTGGACCTTGGCCTGATGGATGTTTTCAGCGAACCAACATAAAGGTGGATCTTGGTCTGATACGTCAACGAACCGACGTGAAAGTAGACCCGTGGGTCACTAGTGGTGGGCTTGAACCGTGGGAAGGTTTCCTACGTACCATGCCTTGAAATAGATCAAAGTTCTCGTAGTTCAAAGGATTGATGGAATATAGTTTAACATCATGCGGGATGGTAGTGAACCCTGGCGTGAATAAACGACGGGCGTTGGGTGTCGGCGAACTGACGTAAATGAGGGACCTTGGTCTGATGGGAGATGGGCTTGAACCTCGGGGAGGCTTCCTACGTACCATGCCTTGACATGGATCAAAGTCCTCATATTTCGGGTGAAAATGGTGGGCTTGGCACACCGACAAGGAGATGGTTTGGTCCAATGATTGTTGGGTTTGAACCTCAGGGAGGTTTCCAACGTACCATGCCTTGACACGGATCAAAGTCCTCATAGTTCGGGTTGGTGGAATACAGTTTAACGTAATGCAGGACGGGGGTGAACCGACGTGAATGAGGCCGGAACAACCGGATGGTGGGTTTGAACCTCGTAGAGGCTTCCTACATACCACACCTTGACATGGATCAAAGTCCTCGTAGTTCGGGTGGGTCACAACGGCTTGCCGTCGGACTGGAATGCAGTTTAAAGTCATGCCGGACGAAGGTAGAACTCAACGGGAATTGGATGACTGGTGGGCTTGAACCTCGTGGAGGCTTCCTACGTACCATGCCTTGACATGGATCAAAGACCTCGAAGTTCAAATGGGTGTGTAGTTTATCGTCATGCGGGACAAGGGGGGGCACACAGTTTAACGTCATGCTGGACGGGGCGTGCAGTTTAACGTCATGCTGGACGAGGGCGAAACTCGACATGAATGAACGACCGAGTAATGTGTCTTAAACCTCATGGAGGCTTCCTACGTACCATGCCTTGACATGGATCAAAGTCCTCGTAGTTCGCCGAGTGTAGGGGTTAGGGTCAGTGCTTACTCTAAGCCCACGTGAGTCATGCTTGGTGTGAGAAACAAGAGGTTGCAAGGACCAGACGATCATGCTGTGAAGGATGAATCCGTGAGAAGAGAAGAGGGGATTACGCGTTAGGTGGCCCATGGTTCCAGGACTTACTCCAGGATGGAGGCCCAGAGTGCGACAAAGCGCAGCGAAAGAGGGATTTGGGACCAATGATGGGAGGTGCCTCGTTCCCTATCACACCCTCCACTGACATTGGTAGTGGGGAAGTACGGAGATGCAGGGGTGCAACCATCCGTTGGGGAACTAGGGTCGCCCTTCTCCTGAGAACATACACCACTCCAATAAGGAGGATATCATCCCTTGTGGATGGGTGATTCCACTCCCGTCGAGACGAGTGGCGTAAAAAATGTTCAAGCTGGGGGGACCATTCATGAGAGGCACGAGTTCGGGTCACCGTTTAACGTCATATGTTGAGGACGTGGTGCTTGGCAGTTTAACGTCCTACAGCTCGGACGAGGTGGGTTCACTCCGCACCCCTAGTACTTACATAATCGGTACCCTCTATTCCTTGGGGGAGGGAAGGTACCAGTAAGGTCGTGGTAAATGGGGGTCGTAGAGCGAACCATCGATGGGTCCATGTTAGCGTGACTATGCGAAGAAGAAATTGCCGTTAGCGTGCCTTTGCGAAGAAGCATTAGGAGAAGCAATGCTATGGGTGGTATTGTCCATGGGACTTTGAAATCACATCGTGCAAACCTGGAGGGTCGCATGGGAAGAGTAATTTCCAAGTAAAGGAGTGTGCTTCGCGAAGTGGAGTGCCTTGGCCTTAGCGTGGGGTATAGGTGTGAGTGGAAGGTGCTTCACGAAGTGGAACAGTGTTCAAGGAGCACTGCCTCGCGAAGAAGAGGTGCCTTGTGAAGCAGGGTCCTGCGAAGCAGTGTGCTTCGCGATGTGTAGCGATCCTGGCTTAGCATAGGGATCACTAGTACATCTTGGGTGTTTCGCGAAGCATAAACACTCTGTAGCTTCCCGGGTTCCCTTGGAAATCCCCTTCCTTCGCGAATTCCCTTGAGATTCACGAAGGGCATCCCTCTCGGAAGAGGGGATCAATATGAGACAAAGAGAAGGCGTCACACGATGTAGAAGTACCTCACGGAGCTCATGATTCCCGAGGGAAAAGGGTGTTTCGCGATTCGGGAGAGGAGAAGCCGAATGGTCGGATTGTTCGTCCCTAGGACTCAGGGGGAGTCCAGTATTTATAGGGAAGGGGTGCCGCGAAGCAGAACTCGTGTGCCGCCTCAGGTGCTTCATGACGCACTCGTGAACGTCAACGGCGTCCGAAAAGAGTTACCGCCTCTAGAGCTTCGAGGCGGGCTCGCGAACGTCAAATGTGTTCGCAGAGAGTTAATGCCTCTAGAGCTTCATGGCAGGCTCGTAAAAGTCAAATGCGTTCGCGTAGAGTTACTGCCTCTAGTGCTTCATGGCGGGCTCATGAACGTCAAATGCGTTCGCGGAGAGTTACCTCCTCTAGAGCGTCGCGAGACCGTGTTGCTCGGGGGTGCTTCGCGTCGGTGCTTTGCGGCGGTGCTTTGCGGGGTAGCGTGCCAGCCTCATTTTTCGTCCCTTCCTTTCGTGCAACATTTTGGCATCAACAAATGCCCCCCCTCAGACTTGGAGCTGCGGAGGGTGAAGGGTCGAAGTCTGAGGGAAAATCTCCAAAATTGTCGGTTGTTCGCGATGTAGCTTCGGGAAGGGGGCCCGCGGTGCTGACCGGGGCCACGGATCCAGACGCATCGTGATGATCCGTGCGGGTGAGGCACGTCGCGATGCTCCGGGTTCTCCGCCTACAAATAGGGGGTCGACCACTTTTTTCATCACGTGACTTCCTTATCTTTTTGTGCTCTCGACTTCATGAAGCTCCGCATACTCCGCGACAGCCCTCCACGAATTGAGCTTCGCGGCGAACCATGGGTCTCTGACTCCGCGACCGTGCCAAGAGAACTTCTGCTTGTCGGCCTAGGCCAGACTTCGCGGCTTGGTCTCACGACTGACCTTCGTGATTCAGCCTCAGGATCCGGCTTCACAATCCGTTCTGAAAAATTTCTTTCTTGAGTTCCGTAATTGAAATGGCCCATCCAGAAGCTGTATTGGGAGTGCTTGCAGATGTCGTTCGTCGGGATGAGATGGACAACTTTCCTGGCCTGGGGGAGATGGTCCGAAGCCATTCGGCCCATGCTTCTTTGACAGATCTACTATCGAAGTGTCAGAAGGATTATCCGCAGTGCAAGAAACTACCATTGTACGGCTTCGGGTTGAGGGATGACGTCTTCATCCCGGAGGCGAGTAGGGACGAACCAGATGCCAGCACCAATGGTTTAGGGCGGCCGATGGTCATGCGCGGGAGGACATCACAGCCGTCAACATTGACTGTCTCTACAACCATTTGAACGATATTGACGGGAAGCCACTGCAACTGGAGACGTCCCCTCCTCTCTACCATACCATGCTGAAGGCGGCTTTGCAGGATTTGAAGAAGGGATGGTCCGATGAGTGGGAACAGCGCTAGGGCGGCAACTTTACTGATGACTGGGACTGGGCCTACTGTGTAGGCGCCTCATGCGAGGAGTTTGGGGCCGAGCTGAGGAGAGTGGGGTTGTATGAGGCGGCTGTAGATGCCGGAAAAGTCCGTTGTTCCCAAACGAAGCTCCGGATGCGGAAAGCGAAGTGATATTTGGAGTTAGAGGCACGTTCCGGAGGGCCCGGAGGACTTGCGCAAAATTTCAGAGGCTCGCGCGCAAAGTTGAGTCGCGGCGCGCAATCCTCCCGGGATGCGTGCAATGCGATGGCCGGCGCGCTATTTTGCGCGCCCGTGGCCTGCGCGGCTCCTTTGCGCGCCGGGTCCTGATTCCGCGCCCGCGAAACGAATTCCGCGCTCAAGACCGGATTCCGCGCCCGGGGTCGCCTATAAATATAAGGCGACCCCCGACGTTTTGAAGGTTGCCAGAATCCGAAGCGTCGCTCATTCGCGCAATCCAACCCCTTCCGCGCGCAATGCCGATCTTCAGGTAACCTCCTTTCTTTCGCGCAAAAGAGCCTTGGGGTTCGCCTTCGCGCGCAATCCCCTTGGCTCTTTTCCTTTGAATAATCCCTAACCCGAAGGCCTTTGCGCGCAAAAGAACCCGCTTGCGCGCAATTGCCCCCGGGTGCGCGCAATCCAGCCCGATTGCGCGCACCCCCCATTTTCAAAGTGGCCGTTCGTTAGAGAATGAGCCGTTGCCCCCGCGAGCTGTCCAAAGCCCGGTGCGCGCAATCTCAATCTTCCGCGCGCAAGGCGCTGGCCCAATTGCGCGCCAGCCCGCCATTTTTGCGCGCCGACCCGCGGTATTGCGCGCAAAGCTCCTCTTTTGCGCGCAAGCCGCCAGGGTCGCCCCCTTTGACCCCCTTTGGGTACCCGCCTGCGTGGCGCCCGATGATCTTCATCGCAGGTGCCCGCACCGTGCGTTGTCTTTCCGTGCGGCCCTCCAGGCTCGCGCGAAGTGACACGGACCCATCGGCGGCACTACTACGTCCAAGCTGCACGACGCTAAACTGCCTAGCCTCCATCGTCCAAGCTACAAAGACGTTAAACTGTACAGCATTCGTCCAGCATGACGTTAAACTGCATATTCGTCCAGCATGACGTTAAACTGCATATTCGTCCTGCATGACGCTAAACTGCACAATGTCCAGCATGACGTTAAACTGCACACTCGTCCCGCATGACGCTAAACTGCATCCGTCCGACATGACGTTAAACTGTACTACGTCCAAGCTGCACGACGCTAAACTGCCTAGCCCCTATCGTCCGTGCTGCAAGACGTTAAACTGCCAAGCACCTTCGTCCTCGACACAAGACGTTAAACTGTGCTTCGTCCGGCAAGACGTTAAACCGTCCGCTTCGTCCTCAACACACGACGTTAAACTGTACTTCGTCTGGCAAGACGTTAAACCGTCCGCATCACCCGATCCCGTGCCTCGCACGCAGGGTCCCCCCCCGGTTTGGATGTGGCCCCCACCCGCTCGTCTCTGCAGGGATGTCGGGATTGCCCCTCTTTAGGGACGATTTAATGGGAGCGGCTTTTCCCTACGAGGGTAGGGTATTACAAACCCCCAGTTTCTTGTGGGGGGCTGCACATGTGTATATCCATTGCGCTCCCCCACTGCCGAAGCCAGTAGAGGATGTAACTGGGATCGAGGTGTCTCCTACTTTCGGTCCAAGTCCCTTCCAACTGAGTTTTGCCGCATCCGGGCTGCCTCAAGTGCGTAAGTCCTGACAGAATGAACTACGTGGACTTTGATCCCTGTCTTCTACACAGGGTACGTAGGAAGCCTCCCTGAGGTTCAAGCCCACCACCTGGTCGTCCCGGTCGTATTCACGTCGGTTCGTCCATCAGTGGACCCCTCCTGGGTTCACACTTGCGTCGATTCACCTATGAATCCGCCCCTGTGGGAGACTGCCCGTGTGTATCTCCACTGTGCCTCCCCACAGCCCCTTTTTCCATTTCTCCTTTTATCGTCCAGCATGACGTGAAACTGTGATCCACCCGGCCGTTCCATCCCCCTCTGTGCGAGGTGGTTCGGTTCAATCCTCCGCCCGGCGGCCTCGACCCCTTCGTGAGTCGGCTTGCCGACGTCCAGCATGACGTTAAACTGTACATCCGAACTACGCTGACTTTGATCCGCGCTAACGCGCGGTACGTAGGAAGCCCCTACGGGGTCCAAGCTCTTCACTCCATCATCCATCCTGATCCTTACCCGGGCCGCCACATCCCGGTGGGTTCATGCCACTTCACTCCACTCCATATCACTCGGGAAGCCGCCCATGCGCTGGCTCCAGCGTCGGAGGTTCCCCGCAAGGGGTTCTGTCATCTGATCCACTCTTCGTGTTGATCAGTCCGATGCCGTCCCCGCTGGACGTTAAACTCGCGGCATACCCCGTGTTAAACATGGGAAGCTGAGGAAAACCTTAGGGGACACAGTTCCCCGCACCCAGTGCGGGATGCCTCAGGCCATCATGCCTTCGAGAAGCCCTATTAGGGACGGAAGACAGACGTGCAGAGCCGCAGTGTTACGACACGCCCCCAGCACCCAGAGCCACCCGGTCTCCTCACCGCAGGTTGCTGCCCCGACCGGACTCCTTGGAACGTCCGGGCAGAGGCAGCGTAATTAACCAGTGTCCATGAAGATATGGCGCCGGGAACGAGATTCACGAACATTCTTAAGTCTATGAGGGAGACCCGGATTAGGCGACGAGTTCCGAGGAGACGTCCACGGAAGGAGGAGCCGACATCCCATCATCCCGGTTTCGATCAAGGAGCAGACGCCCCTGAATAAGGGACGGATGCCGCCCGCCCTTGGAAAGCGGGACTGCGGGACCACAAGTCGCGCGCCTATCCCCTCGGGTCGACGGGTGCACTCGCGAACGCGTCCTGGCGGAACAGCGTAACCCGACGCACATCCGCACCGAAACAGAAAAATGGTGAACCCGACGTGAATCTCTTCTCCTCGATACGAAGACCGATGGCTTTCAGAGGTGTTGGAAGACCGGCATGTTGCCCGGCCAAGCATTCAGTCTTACCCGCCAGGGGCTGGGGAAGGGACATCGGGCACTCCGTCTTGCAACGTCGAGGGCCTGGGTTCCCCCCACAGAAGGCGTCGTGGCGCTAATGGTTGGTTGTCGATTCATTTTTTCCTGTCAGTGTTAATGGGTCATTCTCCCTGCTTTCAGAAATCAGGTCGCCCGATCCAGTGCCTGATCGCCACCCGCCCACTGGCGCAGGGGTAGGGGAAACACCGACGCGGCTACTCCGCGCGGTCCCGCCCGTTCCACAGTTGTCCCAGCAGCAGCAGCTGCGGGGCAACCACGCCCTCTCTCCCCCTCGGAGGTCATCCAGAGAAGGGTGATCAACACCCTGGTGCGGAGATACGAGGAAGAGGGAGTCATCCCCACTAGGGACATGGCTCGCCTAGACCTTGAGGAGGCTGCACCTCGCCGCCACCGCCGCCCTCGAGGGCCGCTTAGGGAGGCACCGCTGCCTACCTCAACGTCCAACCGCTTCGGGAGCTTATCCCCGGAGCGCTCTGACAGTTCCCTTCCCTATACGGATGAGGTGGAAGATGCCCGGGATCACCCTATCCGAGGTCCGCTCCAGGGATCCACAATAAAGGCTCCCGCCCGGCCACGGCGACACCGCCGCCAGGTCCCTCAAGTCGAGGAACAGGCTCTCCACCTGCCCGCGCCGCTCATCCCGACTCGTCTATCCCGACGCCAACGTCGGGCACGAGCGGAAGAGGATGCCCATCTTGGGGCCCTAGCAACAGCGGCCGCACTGGCCCGAGCCACTGTTGGCTCCAGTCCCCAGGCCCCTGCGCATCCTGAGTAGGGGAACTTCTATGCCCGACCCGGATCGAGGCCCCGGCCGCCCCGAAGGCAGGTTGGGTTGACTCTCCTGGTTGCTGGTACAGACAATAGCCACCGCGGACCACCTCGCGGTAGCGCTATTCACCAACAGGGGCTACTCCGTGTGGCCGATCCAAGAGGCATGGGTCATCCCACCTCCCGATCTCAGCCCGGAGGCCTGCCCGGAATCATCTCTCCCCGCGTCCCCTTTGATATCTGTCCTGGTGCCCCTCGCACCTTGGTTTCCAGTCCTCTCGGCCCCAGCACCAGTGCGGCCGGAGGACGCCAGGACAGAGATCAGCCCTGCCCCGAAGAACCACCCAGGGGCAGGAAGGCAAGGCGTCGACGCCGAGGGAAGAATGTTACGGAATTCCAGACAGAGATCCGACCGGTTCGCTTCTCTGATTCAGAGGCGGAGTACGATTCGGCGACAGAGCCCTTTCCCCAATCCCGCCAGTCAAGGGCAGGGGTAGGAATGCGGCACGTCAGCCTCGTGCTCCCCGTGAGCGAGATCGATACGATCCCCGCTTCTCTCCGAAGGTATATCCGGAGCAACGAGGGCCTGGTAGACCCCCAAGGATCAAACTTGCGGTTGGTACCGGCCCCTCCGGAAGTGCCTTCCGTCTCGATCGGAGAACCCGGAGACTCTTTCTGGGGACCGACGGTCGAACCACGATCTAGTGCACCCTCGGCGAGAACCGACGCTATGGCAGGATGTTCGCTCGCCGGCCCGTCCTATCGTGATGTGGTAGCCAGGGCACCGCCACCCTCAGAGGGCGGCCCGGGATATGGAGGCCAATCGGCCTGCTCGCCGTATTCACCGCCGGCCAGCCCGTCGGCCCGGCGTCCCGCCTCGGCACCACTGCCGGTTCCCCGTCCGTTCCCAGTCTTTGAAGAGGACCAAGGAGACCTGGGTCCCGAGCTTGAGTCGTGGAGCTTCTGGACCGTCCTTGCAGAGGGCCACTTCCCTGAGAAGTTTTGGCCAGTCGCAGGACCGGGCTTTGATGCACCCGAATCGCTCACCCCGGATGAGTTCGAATGCTTCCGCCGAACTCTCCGGGAGACTCGCTCCTGTCTTCACCGCTTGCAAATGCTATATCCTGGGAGTCAAGTGCACCTGGAGGATATTGGTGAGCAGTGCCGTCAAATTGACCTGGCCACGCTCCCCGCGGTTCGGCACCCCGGTTCATTTGAGCACCACGTGGCCCTCCAACAACGATGCGTTGAGTGTTTTCAAGTACTCCGCAAAGTTATCGTGGAAGCCACTCCCCACGTGTATATCCGTGGATGGGGGAAGTACGCTGCCCTACGCTTCAATGTGATTCACCGACAGCCCGATTCGCTGGGTGGCCCTGAGGGTATATCCCCAGGGACAGAAACGGTCAATATGGCTGACCTGTCAGGAGAGGGGAACGACTTGGAACTTCTCGACGGGGGCTTCCCCCCCGAAGACAAGCCATCGTCAGAGCCATCGGTGAGAGTCACTCGTCATCAGAGGAACCTCCTGGGGCTCCCCGCACCCACTGAAGCACTGACGTTGAGCCGAAACGTCAGTAAAGGAAAAGAGCACAGCGAGGCTATAAAGCCCGCCGACCCATCTGCCTCCATGCAGAGGGCAGAGGAGGATCCCGAGAAGGCTACGCTACGTCAGCAGCTCGCCGAACAGAAGAAGCTGGTTGACCAGCTCCTCGCCGAGCGCGCTGCAGAACGGCGGCCTGACTACGGTGATCCTAGGCCAGGACAGCAGGGACCGGAACAACCGCTCCTCGACGAGACTCTCCCGGGCAACCGTGATTACGCCGTGTTCGCCGACAGGAGAGAGGCCATTGCCTACGGCAAGAGGGCGCGGTATGTTTCGCCACACCCTCCCGAGCGGCGTGACTACCTGAGAGACCCCGCTCGGATTCCTCCCGCTGCCCCAAGGGCCGCTCCGCCCGCCATCCCACGAGCTGCCGAGTTCGACAATCCGGTCGACGACCCGATTGAAGGGCCATGCAATGCGCTCGTGGTTAGAGATCCTCGCCAGGACTGGAACCCATGTCTGGACGATCCGATGGCGGCGCTCATTGCCCGCTTGGAAGCCTTGGAGACTCGGCAGGTGGCGATCCCACCGGACGGCAAGCCCTACCCAGCATGGGTGGATGACATGCCGGCGCCTCCGGGATTCGGGAATCCCACTTTCGCTCCCTTCAACGGGACTGGAGATCCACCACAGCATTTAGCCCACTTCAACTCGAGGTGCGGGCCTATGTTGGGGACTCCGGCGCAGCAAGAGGCCGCTAAGCTTCGCTGCTTTGTTCAGACACTGGAAGGGCCAGCATTTGTCTGGTACAGCCAGCTCCCCGTCGGGTCGGTAACCAGCTGGGAGGACCTCCGTAGACAGTTCCTCTACCAGTTCAGTTCCACGACCCGGAAGACAAGTATCGCAGACCTCTTCAAGTGCAAGCAGAGGCCTGATGAGCGAGTCGCGGACTTCGTCGCCCGATGGAAGGGTCTCACGTATTCCCTTGACATGCCATTGACTCAAGAGCAGTTGCTGACAATGTGCGTCGGGAACGTCAAGACCGGGATGGTCCCTTCCCTGATCACTCAAAATTACCCCGGAGGGTTCAGGGACTTCTCAGACAAAGCTCAACGTCTTGAGGAAGCCCTGCAAAAGGACAGCCAGGCACACCCGCTGCCTCCTATGATTCCTGCAAGGAGAGCCAGCAGGGCTGAGCCCGCTGCTGTGGCCCAGATAGAGGCTCCCAGGCCGTTGGAGCTGCTGCCGGCGAGACCAGCTCCACAACCTCACAGGAATCCGCCTCCACGGGCTCAGTTCCCGGCCCAGCAGCGGCAGCCTCAGAACCGGCCGGCCCCTCCGCGTAATGTACCGCCACAACCCAGGCGAGATAATCAGGGTCCACCTCCTCGGCAGGCCCCTCCAGCCCCTCGTCAAGACCGCGCTCCCAGGGGCCCACGACACCTGACTTACTCATTCCATGAGGATCAGGTCCCCGGTTATTTCCGGAGTGCCCTGGAGCAGAGGGTTGTGCGACTACCTGAGTGTTGGAAGCCAGAGGAGGCACATCTTACGAATAACCCCCGCTACTGCCCTTACCATCGAGCCCTGAGGCACACCATCCAGCGGTGTTATGTGTTTAAGGATTGGCTCCAAGACCATATTAACAACAATGTAATCAGGTTGGGCCCAGCTCCAGCACAAGTGGCGGGCGTGTTCGTGGGATCAGATGACGATAGCGGCGATGAGGACGAATGGAAGCTGGTCTCCGAACGCGGGTCCCAGAAGTATAAAAACTGGATGGCCCGCAAGACGATCATTCGCGCCCATGGAATCATCCGTGTGCGCTTGAATCAGCCTGAGCCCCCAGAAGCTGCGGGTGCTGCTTCGGCATCGTCGTCCCAGCCTGCCTCTTCCAAGAGGAGCAAACGGCGGCAGCGCAAGAAGGAAGAGCGCGCCCCGCCGGTTCCGCCACTATCCCGCACTCTCGTCGATTTCATGCCCCCGGAGATGGGGATCCCTCCTCGGATCCACCCCGTGGTGGATGATTCGTCGGATGATGGTATTGGGTACGCTTCGGTTAACACCGTCGAGCTGGTAAATCCCTTCTCGGTTCCCGACGTTGAAGAACACCAGGTGGACCTCCCTAGTGTCCCCGGTCGTCGCCACCGTCGGAAGAACCGCAGCAGCAGGAGTTGCCGGGGCACAGCAGTTGGTACCTCCAGACAGGCCGTGCACGCCACTGAGACTAGGCAGCAGGCTCAAGATCGAGCTCAGCGTGCGCAGGCCCCCCATCCGGGGATGACGGATTCGCCTCCGCCACTGTTTGTGGTGTGGGACCAGGCAGAACCGCCTCAGCCGCGTCGCGACCAGCTCCGCCCTGCCACGAGTCCATCCCGGACTCCTGACCACAGTACGGTGACCATTTCCCGTACTGCAGCCAGTGAACAGCGAGATGCGCCAAGTACCAGTCGGCCGCCGATCCAACCGGCAAGGCCCGTCGTGCTTCCAACCGCAGAGCAACCTCCTGCAACCAGGGGCTCGCGCTTGGCTAAAAAGTATGATGTCCTGAAACACTTGGCCGACATCCCAGCGAGGCTCTCCATCCATGAGGCTCTGCGCATGTCATCTGAGATGCGCGAGGCACTCGCTGAAGCCCTGAAAAGCCCCCTCCAGTTTGAGACGGAGGTTGCGGCTGCAGAGGCCTTTCACGCCGAAACGATCGAGGACGCCGAATGCCAGGCAGTTATCTCGTTCTCCGGTAAGGATGAAGACCCTCCTATACAGGGACATATTCGTCTGCTGTATGTCACTGGCCAGTTCAATGGCATTGATGTCCGGCGCTGTCTTGTCGACACGGGGTCCGGGATCAACCTGATTCCAACTCGGACGCTCCGGAGGTTGGGGTTGTCTGAGGATGACTTGATCCCCTCCGACCTCAGGATCCAGGGGTACGACCGCACCGAGCAAACCCCGGTCGGCATGATACGTTTGAAGACCCGGTTCGGTGACTTGGTTGCCAACACCGAATTCATGGTGGTCTCTCAGGACACTGCGTATAACGCATTGATGGGCAGGCCATGGCTCCACCTTTATGCGGCGGTTCCCTCGTCATACCACCAATGCCTCAAATACTCCCTTAACGGTCGAGTAGGCGTGCTTCAAGGGGATGCCTCTCCTTTTGCCTCATGTGAAGCCCGTTATCTGGACGCGGACTATTACAAGAGCAAGGATAAGCAGATCCTGGCAGGTGAGGTTGAGCTTGTCGCTGTTGCAAGTGATCCCTGGGCAAGTCTGGATGACGCTTACGTCCTCCCTGTTCAACGGTTGGACGTGGCCATGGTCTCGACGGCCCGCGAGTCTCCTGATGAGATGACCGCGACCGCCCGCGCCAGCACCAGTGGCCCAGTAGGATCTGGTAGCCCCAATGCAGTTGCCAACACAGTCTCTCCCGTGGACGATCCCTCCCCGAGTGGAGAGGACGTGGAAGATGCACCCCCAGCCATTGAGGAGGGCGTCCCCGCCACGGTCGATGAGTTAATACAGGTGAACCTTGGAACCGAGGCCGATCCAAGACCCACATTGGTCAGTGCCGCCATGCCCTCTGAGGAGCGGCAGCAGTACGTGGACTTTCTCAGGCAGCACCGTGATGTGTTCGCGTGGGGTTATGACGAGATGCCGGGGCTAGATCCTCAGGTAGCCGTCCACCGCCTTGGTCTCCCGGCGAACCATCGCGGGTTCAAGCAGCCTCCCAGGAAGATGCACCCATCCCACAGTGCCATGGTTGAGGCCGAGGTTGACAAGCTTATCAAAGACAACTTCGTGAGGGAAGTTCAGTACCCCAAATGGCTGGCCAACATTGTGCCGGTCAGGAAGAAGAACGGGCAGATCAGAGTCTGCATCGACTTCCGCGATCTCAACCGCCATTGTCCGAAGGATGATTTTCCCCTTCCAGTGACAGAGCTATTGATTGACGCCACAGCTGGGTTCCAAGCCCTCTCCTTCATGGATGGATACTCCGGATACAACCAAATTCGGATGGCCCCTGAGGATGAGGAGTTCACTGCTTTCAGGGCCCCCCAAGGTACCTTTTGCTACCGGGTCATGCCTTTCGGCCTGAAGAATGCAGGTGCCACCTATCAGCGGGCGATGCACCGCATATTCAAGCCAATCCTCGGCACACTGGTGGAATGCTATGTCGACGACTTGGTAGTCAAATCGTGCCAGCGTCAGGACCATCTCAAAGATCTTGAGAAAGTGTTCGGCTTCCTCCGGTCTCGTTGCCTGAAGATAAACCCGTTGAAGTGTGCCTTCGGGGTCACCTCCGGAAAGTTCCTCGGATTTGTGGTAAGATACCGGGGTATTGAGATCGACCCAGAGAAAATCAGGGCGATTAGCCAGATGCCTCCCCCAGGTACCATCCGGGAACTGCAAGGGTTCCAAGGCCACTTAGCCTATATACGCCGATTCATTGCGAATCTGGCCGGCAAGTGTAAGCCCTTTTCTCGGCTCATGAAGAAAGGTGCCACCTATGTATGGGATAAAGAGTGTCAGACCGCTTTCGAGGAGATCAAGCAGCATCTGCTACAACCTCCGGTTCTGATGCCGCCTGTATCCGGAAAGCCGCTGGTCCCCTATGTGACCGCCCTAGAACGGTCCCTTGGCGCCCTTCTCGCCCAGAAGAACAACGAGGGAACAGAGAATAGCCTCTATTACCTCAGTCGCATGCTCCTCGATGCGGAAGTTAGGTATTCCCCCATCGAGAAGAGCTGCATGGCGCTCGTGTTTGCCGTACAGAAATTACGGCACTACTTGCAGCACCATGAGGTACAGTTGGTTTCTCGGGTAGACACGTTGAAATATATCCTCAGCCGACCTATGTTGACTGGCCGTCTAGCACGGTGGGCTGTGATTCTCCAGCAGTTCGACATCAGGTATGTGTCTCAGAAGGCCATCAAAGGGAAAGCGTTGGCAGACTTTCTGGCTGCTCACCCAACCTCCGCGGATCAGCCGCTGGATCTAGGCTTTCCTGATGAGGCCATCCTCTCGGTCGATCGAGCCGATCCATGCTGGCAGATGCACTTTGATGGTGCCTCCCGGAGCCCCACCGGTAGAAGACTCGATAATCCTAAGCTCAACAGAGTGGGCTTGGGCATCGTCTTCATTACCCCGGAGCAAGCCGTGCTGCCATACTCTTTCCTGTTGTCAGAGGGCTGTACCAACAATGAGGCGGAATACCATGCCCTCATCACTGGCCTCGAGTTAGCTCTCGAGATCGACGTGCCCCATCTGTGCGTGAAAGGGGACTCCGAGCTGGTTGTTAAGAAGATCAATGGCGACTATGTTGTCAGGAAGCCGGAACATGTGCCGTTGCTGGAGTGCACCCTCCTGCTGATGGCCCGGTTCCCTTCTCGGCCAGAAATTGTCCATATTCCCCGGTCGCAGAACGGTCGAGCAGATGCTTTAGCCAGCTTGGCTGCGTCACTTGCGGAGCCTGAACAGGACAACCTGATCGTCCGCGTGACACACCGCAGGCTCATCGCTCCTGTTATCCCGGAGGGAGATCGCGGCCCGTCGGTAAGTAATCTCACCGCGGTTGCCCCCATGCCCGGAGCCCCGAGTACCCCAGAAATGACAGTCGGATCAGCCCCTGATTGGAGGAAACCTTTGGTTGAGTACCTCCAACATGGCATTCTTCCATCGGATCGGGCCGAGCGCGAGCGAGTTCGACGCCGCACATCGCAGTTTGTCCTCCAGAGCAGTCCCGGCATGGAGCAGATCCTCTACAAACGCGGGTTTGATGGTGTTATCCTCCGTTGCCTTCAGGGAGTTGAGATCCCGCGAGTCATGCAAGAGGTTCATGCTGGTTCATGCGGCGCCCATCAGACCGGGCCGAAGCTGTCCCACCAGATTCGGAGGTTGGGATACTTTTGGCCCTCCATGATCCATGACTGCATCGAGTATGCCAGGAGGTTCCATGCGTGCCAGGTTCATGCAAACTTTGTGCATCGGCCGCCGGAGCCTCTCCATACCACCAGGTATTCCTGGCCCTTTGCAGTCTGGGGTCTGGACGTTGTGGGACCGTACCCACCGGCGACAGCTCGCCAGTGCCGGGTCATTCTGACCGCCACGGACTTCTTCTCCAAATGGGCAGAGGCGATTCCGCTCAGAGAGGTCAAATCCTGTTCGATCGCTGACTTCGTGACCTCCAACATCATCTATCGATTTGGAGTGCCTCACGCTATCCTCAGGGAAAACGGAACCAATTTCCGAGCAGCCGAGTTGAAGAAGTTGTACGCCAAGTATAACATTCGCTCGAACCATACATCTCGCTATCATGCGCAGACGAATGGACAGATCGAGGCGTTTAACAAAACCCTCTCTAACATTCTGCAAAAGATGGTTGGTCAGAACAAGAAGAGTTGGCCGGACAAGCTCCCCAACGCCCTCTGGGCTTATCGGACGACGACTCCCAATTCCACCCAGATGACCCCTTATTCCCTGGTGTATGGAGCTGAGGCCGTCCTGCCCATCGAGATCCAGTTACCATCCTTGCGCACTGCGGTCTACGACCAGCAAGCGCCGGACAGAGCTGCTGAAGCCCGTCTAGTCGAGTTGGAAGCACTGGATGAGAATAGACTTCGCGCTTTGCACAACTTGGAGAGGCATCAAAGCAGAATGGCTCGAGCTTTCAATAAGAAAGTTCGCCTCTGCTCCTTCATGCAGGGTGATCTAGTGCTAGCCCTAAGAGCACCTATGATCCCCGGCAGGAAGCCGCCCAAGTTGGAGCCCAAGTGGGAGGGACCTTTTGACATCCACAAGGTCTATCCCAATGGCGCGTACTCCCTAGCGACTATGGATGGTGAGCGTGTCACTCCTCCCACCAACGCTAGGTTCCTCAAGCAGTACTTTGCCTGAGTGTACATTCGTCCTGCATGACGCTAAACTGCACCACGTCCAACACGACGTTAAACTGCATTCGTCCAGGCTACATGACGTTAAACTGTTCAGCATTCGTCCGCGCTGCAAGACGTTAAACTGCCAAGTGCCTCGTCCTGCATGACGCTAAACTGCACCACGTCCTGCACGACGTTAAACTGCATTCGTCCAGGCTACAAGACGTAAAACTGTTCAGCATTCGTCCGCGCTGCAAGACGTTAAACTGCCAAGTGCCTCGTCCTGCATGACGCTAAACTGCACCACGTCCTGCACGACGTTAAACTGCATACGTCCAAGCTGCACGACGTTAAACTGCCTAGCATATCGTCCGCGCTGCAAGACGTTAAACTGCTAAGTGTTTGGTCCGACATGACGTTAAACTGTACCTCGTCCAAGCTACAAGACGTTAAACTGTTTGGCATTCGTCCAACATGACGTTAAACTATACTACGTCCGAGCTACAAGACGTTAAACTGTTCAGCGTTCGTCCTGCATGACGTTAAACTGCCCCTCAAGAACTACGTGCGGCTTGATTCCCATCCTTATGGGATACGTAGGACCGCCTGAACATTCATATTTCAGGCCCAGCCCCATCCTTCGGGAATTTCCATCCCATCTCGGGCCCTTGGCCCAGTTGCCCCCGGGTGTGCGGCGTATGGTGTGAGCGCGGGGCTATGCCCTCATTCACGTCGGTTTGCTCGTCACGCTGTACGCCCCCCCCCCACGTTTGGGGATGCCTTCTGCTCCCCCCTTCCTTTTTTCTCTCTTTTCGTCCTGCATGACGTTAAACTGCACTTCAAGAACTACGTGCGGCTTGATTCCCATCCTTATGGGATACGTAGGACCGCCTGGACATTCATGTTTCAGGCCCAGCCCCATTTCCCGGGAATCTCTATCCCGCGTTGGGTCTCCGGCCCAAGTTCTCCTCCTTTTTTGTGCGAGGCGTATCGCGTGAGCGGGGGATTATGTCCTCATTTACGTCGGTCTACTGGCCACGCCGTATGCCTCCCCCGTGTGTGAGACTATCTCACACCCCTCTTCGTCCCGCATGACGTTAAACTGCACTCTCAAGAACTACGTATGGCTTGATTCCCATCCTTATGGGATACGTAGGACCGCCTGGACGCTTGTGTCTCAGGTCCAGCCCTGTCTCTCGGTTGATCACGGGGATCTGCCCTCTTTTGGTTGCTCTCAGGGTGAGTCCTCCGACCCTTTCCGATGATCTGTTAACATGTTTTGGGTACTTCGGTCTATGACTCGTAGTGTCAGATTCAATCTCGACAAGCCCTGTGTTGCTTGTCGGTTCTCGCGCTTCCTCTTGTTTGAGCCTTCACTCAAAGGGATCCTCGTTAGCGGTTTGGGTACGATGCCTCAGTGCTCTCCCACCGCTCCGGGTCGATTTACCGGCGGGTCTTGGGCCGCAAATCGATATGAATCCTGCGATTGAGCGGTCGATGCTCGTTTGCTTGCCCCGTCTTAGGCTGACGCGATCAGATGTTGTGTTGCGAATGCGTCAGCAACATCCTTGATCGCCATGTCGGCTCTTTCAGGCTATGAACATTGGTTGCGCAGTCCTCATCACACTCCGCCTTTGTGCGTTGTAGTGGAATCTCGACACTCTCTTCATACTGACCTTCAGTACACCTCTACACGTTAGGCAGACCAACCAGGGTAATGATGTCGTTCGAGGCTCCCATGATCTGAGCACCAAGGATGTATGCGAATATCCTCCCTAAGGGCCATGCGTAGCTGGACCCCCGTCCCCATAAGGAGGAAGGAGTCGCTCGAACAATCGCGTTCTGGGCCCAGTATATCTGGAGGCTAGCATCTCTGCCCCTCGGGTGATGGACATACGCAAACCCCTATCCCGAGACTCTTCTCCTGGAATCGTGCGTGACCGCAGGGCTGGGTATGTTCCCACCTCCGTCGTGTCCGCCGTACCGCGATAAGCGGATTCCTCCATGGTCCGAACCACACGACCTTAAACTGTGTTGTCTGGTCCTACCACACGACCGTAAACTGTGATCGTCTTGGCCGCCCGACGAGAAACGGCACTGCATCGTGATGTCCTCCTCAGGGGACACTCACGTCGGGCGCTGGTTAATAACCACGCCATTCATCAATGCCTTTCACGGCTTGATTATTGTGGCGACGCCAGAGATTTCTCAATCACAGGCATGTCGCCGCACAAAGAAAAACCATCCATATTTAAGGGCAAACAAGAAATATCAAATACCGCTTCTTTTGTGTGCGAGGGTCAGACCCGCACTCTTCCCCGCGCTGGTGCCCGATTGTGTTGCGCCGCGCTTCAAGAACTACGTGTGGCTTGATTCCCATCCTTATGGGATACGTAGGAACGCCCGGATGTTTGAAACTCCGGGTCCAGCCCCCCACCTCTTAGAGATTCCCCCTTCTCTGGGGAATCCGCCGCCTTCAGGTCACCCTCAAGGCGTGTTCCCCGACCCCTTGCAGTGGTCCACCGGTGTCAAGAGTACTATGGTTTATTGCCAGGAGGGTCAGGATCCGCTTGGTCAGGTTTCCTCCATTTTCAGGCTTCGTGCTCCCTTCCATTCGGACCCATCGCCTATGCCCTGGGTGGAGCCCCCGTGAACGGTTCGGACACAATGCCTCAGTGCTCTCCCACCGACTCGGGCTGGTACCCCCAATGGCCTCGGGCAGCAAATCGATATGAATCCTGCGATTGAGCGGTCGATGCTCGTTTGCTGCCTCATTCCACCAACGGTTAGTGCGATATTGACGCTGCTTTTCCTCCACGGTCGGCAGTACTCCCATATCTTTACTCCGGTGCCCCCAGTCCTTGAGTGAATGGCCGCATGATTCACATTTTCCACCTCCCATTCTGACCAGGCGAAACCTCGACACTCTTGACACTATCCCTCAGTGCATCTTCGCATATCCAGGGGATAGGACCACGATGTGGCGTACTTTGAGGTCCTTATGGTCCGAGCTCTAAGACCTTAAACTAAGATCTCCCCTTATAGTCCGAGCTCTAAGACCTTAAACTAAGATCCACCCTTATGGTCCGAGCTCTAAGACCTTAAACTAAGATCTCCCCTTATGGTCCGAGCTCTAAGACCTTAAACTAAGATCTCCCCTTATGGTCCGAGCTCTAAGACCTTAAACTAAGATCCACCCTTATGGTCTGAGCTCTAAGACCTTAAACTAAGATCCACCCTTATGGTCCGAGCTCTAAGACCTTAAACTAAGATCCACCCTTATGGTCCGAGCTCTAAGACCTTAAACTAAGATCTAGCCCCATGTTCCGAGCTCTAAGACCTTAAACTAAGATCTCCCCTTATGGTCCGAGCTCTAAGACCTTAAACTAAGATCCACCCTCATGGTCCGAGCTCTAAGACCTTAAACTAAGATCTCCCCTTATGGTCCGAGCTCTAAGACCTTAAACTAAGATCTCCCCTTATGGTCCGAGCTCTAAGACCTTAAACTAAGATCTCCCCATATGGTCCGAGCTCTAAGACCTTAAACTAAGATCCACCCTTATGGTCCGAGCTCTAAGACCTTAAACTAAGATCCACCCTTATGGTCCGAGCTCTAAGACCTTAAACTAAGATCTCCCCTTATTGTCCGAGCTCTAAGACCTTAAACTAAGATCTCCCCTTATGGTCCGAGCTCTAAGACCTTAAACTAAGATCCACCCTTATGGTCCGAGCTCTAAGACCTTAAACTAAGATCCACCCTTATGGTCCGAGCTCTAAGACCTTAAACTAAGATCCAGCCTTATGGTCCTAGCTCTAAGACCTTAAACTAAGATCTAGCCCCATGGTCCGAGCTCTAAGACCTTAAAGTAAGATCTCCCCTTATGGTCCGAGCTCTAAGACCTTAAACTAAGATCTACCCCTATGGTCCGAGCTCTAAGACCTTAAACTAAGATCTCCCCAAACGGGGTTTTGCGTCCTGCATGATGTTAAACTGCACTTTCAGAACTACGTGTGGCTTGATCTCCAGCCTGATGGAGTACGTAGGAACGCCCGGGCATTTCGACTCGGGTCCAGCCTCAGGGATCGATAAGTCCCGCCCCTCCTCGTCGCCGGCCGTATGGCCTGACTTCGGGTAGAGTGGTGCAGTCGTAATATTCTCCCCGATTCAGCTCGGGATGCCCCATCGCAATGGTGGGAAGCGACAGTTTCCTCGTCAAAAAGGTTCTGTCTGAGGATTGGGGTGATTCACGGCCAGGTTAGTGCATCCGCCTAATACGCTTTCCCCACGGTGGCGCAATGTTGAGAGCGTTGGATTCTGTCCGAACAAATCGTCACTTCGCCCCACGCTTCGCGTGCCCTGTTGATCTGGGTTTCCACCCTTGTGTCTGAAGGAACCCCCAAAGCGGTATTCATGATGACATATGGTCCGCCTCCTGCAATATGAATAATGACCTTTTTCGGTCCGTCTATTGCAGTTGTTATGGTCGATCCACTGTTAGCCTACCGTCTTGGGCATTTCCTGGAAGGCCAACCGTTGTGGATGTCTGGATTCGGGACACGCGATTCACCCTTTCTCATTCCCCTATGTTCGGATAAAATCTCAACGCCCCTAGCGTTGTCCCGCTCGTGTGTTGGAACAAGTTGGGGGGATGATACATTGATTAGGCTTGAGGTCTCCTTTCTTAGGAATGACCTCCCTCTTTTCTCTAGAAATCCAGGCCCAATTATGGATGCCTGATGCTTGGTTAACACTCCCGCAAGACAACGAATTGTGGTCGAGCATGTTAAGCCAAAAGACGCAGATTAATATAGCAATTCATACAAGTGGATCAAAATATTAAGTAGCGGAAGAAAATGTTCTGGGAATGGCAAAAAACAGCCCCTAGGGATCAGCGTGCTGGATAAGTCTTTCTAACGCCGCTACCCTTTGGCTGGCGGCCTCCAGAGCTGCTTCTCGCTCTCTGCGTGCCCTCTCCTCGTCGGCGGTCGCAGCACGCAGTTCGTCGATTCTGGCTTGTGCACACTCCTGCTCGACTTGAATTGTGACCATTTGTTGGCCCGCCTCCGTCAACTGTACCTGGGCGTCAACCAGCTGGGCTGCTAGTTGCTCCACAAGCTCGGTACACGTTGCGACGAAGGCCTCCTTCTCTGTCGCCTGCCCTTCGAGACGCCAGACTTCCTGCTCCGCCGCGAGGAGCGCCCGCGTGTTCTCCGACATGTCACGACTTTGTGTGACGTCGGCACGCCGGAAGCTCTCGCGCATCTTTTCGGCCATGAAATCACGGACCTTCAGATGGAGGCGTTGAGCATCAGCTCCCCCGGCACACAGGAAGCGCAGCCAGGTTTGGAGTGACCCCAAGCGCCCCAGCCACTCCGATGGGTCTCGCTTGAGGAAGCGCTGGATGCACTTCCACCCCCTTCGGCGCGCTATCCGGCTCTCCTCGACCGCCTCCGCGTCCGAGTCATCCATCTCCTCGGGGTCGGCAGGCCGGTAGGCAGGGAAGACAGCCAGCAGGTCTGCTGCAGGGTCCGCCCCTGGGAGGTCCTCATGAGGGATAGGTTCCCCGACATCTGGGCGACCTTCTTCTCTCTCCCCAGCGGCGCTGACACCCTCGTCAGCCCCCGACCTCTATCCGATGTCAGCTCCGCCGACGTCCGTAGCCCCCTGATCAGCAGTTGGTGGGGCCGGCTCGGTTTGGGAAGTCTGTTCCGGAGCAGGCGGCATGTCCACCACTGGTCCACCCGTAGATGGCCCGGGTTCGGCAACCCGACGAGCCTCCAGTCCTGAGATCACTGCGTGGGGCATGCCATGGTTAGTCACAGATCGTCAATGGCAAGTACCAGCAGTAAAGCAAGGAGACTTACGGGTGTTTAAAGCGTCATCTTCCGATGCCCCGGCCGCCGCAGGAGCAACTGCAGCAGGGGACCCCTCAGCTCTTGTCAGTTCGATGATGGGTGTCTGGCCCCCGCCTTGTCCTGCTGGCGCCTCTCCTACTCCTGCTGAGGACGCTTGACCAACATCCGTGTGCTCCTGGAAAAGGTGGGGAAACGGGTTAGAAGCTGCATAAGAGAATGGATGAAGCAGGTTGAGTAGGGATAGAAGCGGACCTCGAGGAGCTCAGTGACATCAACATTGTCAGAGCCGGCCACCTCGCCGCTCTCCCGTGGGCTCCCCCGATGGGACCTTCCCTTGGAGCCTTCATCCTCCCCCGTCTCCTCCTCCTCCTCGGAGTCGTTACTGTCATCTTCTCCCGGCGGCATCTGTTCTGGAGCGGGCTCGAGACCGAGCATCACCTTCACCAGAAGGGATGGCTCCGCACGCTGACCACGTTGGCGCGCGTACTCGTCCATGGCCGTCAGATATGCATACTGCCGGTTGAAGTCCACCCTGTCGGCGATCTGGAGGCGCCTGACCTCTGGCAGATAGATTCCTTCTCTGAGTATCTTTCGCCAGATGACATCGGTCCCCAGTGACTGCCGCAGGGTCATCCAGGCCGACCACAGCGCCGGGAAGACTGCATCGTGGGAGGGTTCGAGCAGACGCCTTACCTGCTTCCCGGGCCGCTCTTTGACCACCGCCCGCGCCCCCTCTCTGGGCGCCGAGGTCGTAGCGGCAGCCTGCGATGTACCCACCGCCGAAGTCCCTGCTCGCGCCGGCTCCGCTGCTTGGCGCGCCTCCGTTCTCCCCCGTGTGGCGGCGCCTCGCCTCCTTCCTTGACGCCCGGTCTCCGCACGGGTGACCTCGAGCCGCCGAACTGGCTTCCGTAAAAGCCCCTCGGGGTACGCGATGGCCCAGTGTTCGGCGTACTCGGTTGCCAAGCCTGCGTCAACTCCGGTAGGAGGGAGGGTGATGACGTCGCCAGAGCCGAAAGCGGCAAGCATCAGCCACATCTGACGAAGGACGCCAGGGTTCGTCTCCTCCCGGACAGCCGTGAATACCCTCTTCGGCATCCGTTGAAGGCACCTGAACTGCCTGGCGAACCGTGTTGGCACGTAAGGCTCGCAGATCACCTTCCCGTCGATCCGAGCCACGAGCACCCCGCCCCGCATGTTCAGGAAGTACTCATGCTGCTCCAGCGGACCCTGCCCGTTGTCGATCATCTGGCCGACGGGAGTGGGGAACGGGCTGAAGTTGAAATTGGCATGATTGCCAATCCGAATCCTCACGCCCTCCTCACTTAGGGTCATCGGAGCGACCCCCGAAATATTCAGCAGGGAGGGTCGCAGGCCGTTGCCCGGAGGGATGATGGCGTTCGGAAACGTGTACCCACCGAGGTGAGCAGCCACCCAGCCGTGGAAGAACTGAAAGGGCCCACAGATCCTTCGTGGCGACCCCCCTCGTGAGATGCGTCCCAGGATGGCATACAGCTTCGCCAACACTGGGACCCCGAGGTTATATCTCTTGTTGGCGGCCATAGCGCCCGCCATCGCCAGAGTCACCGGGCGAACGCCCATTCTCACGTCCCGCACTGGCAGGAGCCACCCACTCAGAAAGGCGGCCAGGAACGCCGCGTACCGGACATTTGGGTCCCGGGCCTCGATGACGCGATACCCCCATGAGCGGTAGTCGCCCGTCTCCAGGACCCGCCAGTACGACCCGTTCCGGCTCCTCTGAGCAGCGGTCGGGCACCGCTTCCCCCTGCCTGGCATCTTGACCGCCGGGTCATGCTCTAGGAACTGGCCGAACCATTCCTTGTAGGCTATGTCCTTCTGGAATTCTTTGATCCCGAGCCGCTGCGTAGCCAGGTCAAGCAGATGCCAGGTCAGAATGGGAGTCCGTGACCTGTCCACCCAGGTGTTCTTCGGTGGCAGGAACTCATCTTATTGGTAGCCCTCCAGCGGGATACCTCCGATGCAGTGGATGTCCCAGAGACCAATGCCGACCTCCCCATGGTGAAGATGGAAGGTGTTGGTATCCGGGGACCATCGGGTGAACAGATCCGGCCCGAGCTCGGACTGCTGGTAGAAATGGAACTGCGACGTCCACACCGCCTCAAATAGGCCGATGTACCGCAGCTCCTCTGCGAAGTGATCGCAAGTGTGGCGTACCCAGAACGCCCAGGCCCACTCACTGGTGAAGTTGCCCCCAGACCGCAAGTCCCAGTCCTTCAGCCAGCCCTTGGTGTCGTCCGTGACGCTCTGGCGATATATGCTCGAGTAGAGGGCTGGAGAATTCTCCGCAGTAGGCTCACCCCCGTCAATGGTTCGCGTCCTCGGGTTCAGGACATAGACATTCAAGTGTCTGGTCTCCCTGGCAGGATGCCCGTTGTTGGTGATGTTATAGCGGAGAAGCTCGTCCTCCCGGGTCACCCAGGTCCGCGGCGCATCAATCTCGAACCCTGGCACCGGAACCTCATCCAGGATGCCGAAGTTCCAGAGCGGCAGGTTGTCCGACAGTGGATATGTCTTCTGGGCCGGCGTCAGCAAGTCGAACAAGGATTGATTGTTGGAAACAATCTCCTTGGCTCCATAAACCTCCTCGTTCGTCGCCATCTCAGCTCTGCGAGTGGCGGCATCCCCCTCATTTCCTTGATGCGCGGCCATCTCAGAAGTTTCGGGAGTCGTGCGGGTAAAGGGATGAAGCGTGCGGGATCGGACGAGGCTGGTAGAGAAGTTTGAGAGTTGGCGCGCAATCCAAGCGGACGGCGCGCAATTGGGAAGAATGTCGCGCAATGTTCCGGGTTTTCGCGCAAAGTCAGGCGAATTCCGGACGGTTTTGCGTGCCGATCGGGCGAATTTCGCGACCGGAAAAGGCAATTTCGCGCACGAGAGCTTGGAGCTTATCGCGCGGAAGGCCTGAGTACGGAATGCGGGACCCAGGGCCCCTATATATAGGCAAGGCCGGGGTCCGCGCTGCGCGGAAAGCGCTTTGCGCGACCGCAGCGGCGAATTTCGCGCCCGGTACCCCTTTTTGCGCGCCTAAGTCCCGCGCCGCCCAGGACTTCGGCATTCCGGCGTCTCCCTCGGAACCCGATCGTTGCGACCTCTCGCCGATCAGATTCGGAGGGGGGGCTTTTGTAGACGCCGGAAAAGTCCGTTGTTCCCAAACGAAGCTCCGGATGCAGAAAGCGAAGTGATATTTGGAGTCAGAGGCACGTTCCGGAGGGCCCGGAGGACTTGCGCGAAATTTCAGAGGCTCGCGCGCAAAGTTGAGTCGCGGCGCGCAATCCTCCCGGGATGCGCGCAATGCGATGGCCGGCGCGCTATTTTGCGCGCCCGTGGCCTGCGCGGCTCCTTTGCGCGCCGGGTCCTGATTCCGCGCCCGCGAAACGAATTCCGCGCTCGAGACCGGATTCCGCGCCCGGGGTCGCCTATAAATATAAGGCGACCCCCGACGTTTTGAAGGTTGCCAGAATCCGAAGCGTCGCTCGTTCGCGCAATCCAACCCCTTCCGCGCGCAATGCCGATCTTCAGGTAACCTCCTTTCTTTCACGCAAAAGAGCCTTGGGGTTCGCCTTCGCGCGCAATCCCCTTGGCTCCTTTCCTTTGAATAATCCCTAACCCGAAGGCCTTTGCGCGCAAAAGAACCCGCTTGCGCGCAATTGCCCCCAGGTGCGCGCAATCCAGCCCGATTGCGCGCACCCCCCATTTTCAAAGTGGCCGTTCGTTAGAGAATGAGCCGTTGCCCCCGCGAGCTGTCCGAAGCCCGGTGCGTGCAATCTCAATCTTCCGCGCGCAAGGCGCTGGCCCAATTGCGCGCCAGCCCGCCATTTTTGCGCGCCGACCCGCGGTATTGCGCTCAAAGCTCCTCTTTTGCGCGCAAGCCACCAAGGTCGCCCCCTTTGACCCCCTTTGGGTACCCGCCTGCGTGGCGCCCGATGATCTTCATCGCAGGTGCCCGCACCGTGCGTTGTCTTTCCGTGCGGCCCTCCAGGCTCGCGCGAAGTGACACGGACCCATCGGCGGCACTACTACGTCCAAGCTGCACGACGCTAAACTGCCTAGCCTCCATCGTCCAAGCTACAATGACGTTAAACTGTACAGCATTCGTCCAGCATGACGTTAAACTGCATATTCGTCCAGCATGACGTTAAACTGCATATTCGTCCTGCATGACGCTAAACTGCACAATGTCCAGCATGACGTTAAACTGCACACTCGTCCCGCATGACGCTAAACTGCATCCGTCCGACATGACGTTAAACTGTACTACGTCCAAGCTGCACGACGCTAAACTGCCTAGCCCCTATCGTCCGCGCTGCAAGACGTTAAACTGCCAAGCACCTTCGTCCTCGACACACGACGTTAAACTGTACTTCGTCCGGCAAGACGTTAAACCGTCCGCTTCGTCCTCAACACACGACGTTAAACTGTACTTCGTCTGGCAAGACGTTAAACCGTCCGCATCACCCGATCCCGTGCCTCGCACGCAGGGTCCCCCCCGGTTTGGATGTGGCCCCCACCCGCTCGTCTCTGCAGGGATGTCGGGATTGCCCCTCTTTAGGGACGATTTAATGGGAGCGGCTTTTCCCTACGGGGGTAGGGTATTACAAACCCCCAGTTTCTTGTGGGGGGCTGCACATGTGTATCTCCGTTGCGCTCCCCCACTGCCGAAGCCAGTAGAGGGTGTAACTGGGATCGAGGTGTCTCCTACTTTCGGTCCAAGTCCCTTCCAACTGAGTTTTGCCGCATCCGGGCTGCCTCAAGTGCGTAAGTCCTGACAGAATGAACTACGTGGACTTTGATCCCTGTCTTCTACACAGGGTACGTAGGAAGCCTCCCTGAGGTTCAAGCCCACCACCTGGTCGTCCCGGTCGTATTCACGCCGGTTCGTCCATCAGTGGACCCCTCCTGGGTTCACACTTGCGTCGATTCACCTATGAATCCGCCCCTGTGGGAGACTGCCAGTGTGTATCTCCACTGTGCCTCCCCACAGCCCCTTTTTCCATTTCTCCTTTTATCGTCCAGCATGACGTGAAACTGTGATCCACCCGGCCGTTCCATCCCCCTCTGTGCGAGGTGGTTCGGTTCAATCCTCCTCCCGGCGGCCTCGACCCCTTCGTGAGTCGGCTTGCCGACGTCCAGCATAACGTTAAACTGTACATCCGAACTACGCTGACTTTGATCCGCGCTGACGCGCGGTACGTAGGAAGCCTCTACGGGGTCCAAGCTCTTCACTCCATCATACATCCTGATCCTTACCCGGGACGCCACATCCCGGTGGGGTCATGCCACTTCACTCCACTCCATATCACTCGGGAAGCCGCCCATGCGCTGGCTCCAGCGTCGGAGGTTCCCCGCAAGGGGTTCTGTCATCTGATCCACTCTTCGTGTTGATCAGTCCGATGTCGTCCCCGCTGGACGTTAAACTCGCGGCATACCCCGTGTTAAACATGGGAAGCTGAGGAAAACCTCAGGGGACACAGTTCCCCGCACCCAGTGCGGGATGCCTCAGGCCATCATGCCTTCGAGAAGCCCTATTAGGGACGGAAGACAGACGTGCAGAGCCGCAGTGTTACGACACGCCCCCAGCACCCAGAGCCACCTGGTCTCCTCACCGCAGGTTGCTGCCCCGACCGGACTCCTTGGAACGTCCGGGCGGAAGCAGCGTAATTAACCGGTGTCCATGAAGATATGGCGCCGGGAACGAGATTCACGAACATTCTTAAGTCTATGAGGGAGACCCGGATTAGGCGACGAGTTCTGAGGAGACGTCCACGGAAGGAGGAGCTGACATCCCATCATCCCGGTTTCGATCAAGGAGCAGACGCCCATGAATAAGGGACGGATGCCGCCCGCCCTTGGAAAGCGGGACTGCGGGACCACAAGCCGCGCGCCTATCCCCTCGGGTCGACGGGTGCACGCGCGAACGCGTCCTGGCGGAACAGCGTAACCCGACGCATATCCGCACCGAAACAGCGGCATGGGCCTCCCAATTCCACATTTACCAACCAAAGAAACTGATGCCGGAATTGCTGAGAAGATGGTCGTCTAGGACCAATACCTTTCACCTGCATCACGGGGAGGTGGGCATCAGCCTGTGGGATGTCAACCGGATTTCTGGGGTTCCGATCATGGGGGCCATGTATGATGAGTTCCTCCCTGTCATGAGCGTGTGGGAGGATACAGAACAAATGCCGCAACTGGTATCAGCGTTGATGGCGCTCGTCCCGGGAGAGGACAAGGAGGCAGTGAGGGTTGTCCACTTTAGGAGATGGTTCAAGAGCTTCCTGAATTTCCCAGAGAATCGAGAGTTCCCTCCGAGGCCTCGAACTTGTCCGAGGGCGGCCCAACGGGGAAAGGGGAACTCGTATTGGCGGGACTTGGAGGATAGCCAATGGAAGACTTGGGGTTTTAGTGTCAGCACTGAACAACAGATGATAGTTAGGCTGGCGGCGTTCATCGCGGCTCTCATCTGCGGTTGGATCCTACCGGTGAGGGACACAAGCATGGGGGTGCGGCCCAGCTCGTTTATTATGGCATCCATGTTACCCATGGGGCAGCGGATCAATCTGGGGATTCCGATGCTCGCCAAACTATACAGAATGATGCGGCACATTAGCGAGGTCAAGAAGCCGCCAAGGATATGGTGGCCCTTCCACCTCCTGTATGGGTGGATCGCAGCGCACTTCAGGGGCATTTATGAGTATCCAATCCCCATTTCGCCACCGGGATCGAACTTCCGCCCCTCCATCCTGAACGCAGTCGGGAGCTTCCCGTTCAAACTAGCTGTGCCGATGGGGCTGAACCGGGTGTGGAGGGCGGATGAGTTTAATTTCCACCCCTTCCCATTGCTGACAGGGATACTTACTGATGACAGGAGGGGAACGGAAGAACATCGGGCTTACCTCTTGGCCTTTAGAGGTGGAGTTTTGGGGGCACGAGTAGATCGTGAGACACTCTGCAAACCATACACCCCGCATCGATTTGCGAGGCCGTTCCAGTGCCTCTAGCGGCTGACCCTGCAGGTCTACTAGGTGGTGCGTCACGAGGATCACCCATGTGTGATGAGGCAGTTGTGGAACATGTTCACACGGGAAGATGGGAAGATGCAAATTACATTGCCTCCATCCACTGCCGCTTTTGGATTGGTGAGGGATTATACCATTAGTTGGGAGGCTGCTTACCCAGGGGAGATGCTGAAACAACGAACTATTTAGGTCGGTTATGGTGGGCCTCCTCTATCTCGAGGTTGGGGTCAGAGGGCGGCTAGGGCCTCTCGCGGTAGTGGGGCAGCCATGGCGGCGAGACCCACACCGGCTGAGGGTATTGCAGCAGCGGCGGATCCGGTGATTCCGGAAGAGCAGGGCCATCTGGAGGGTCGGCCACCGAGGTGATTCTGTAGGATATCCACTCAGGCTCCGGGGAAGCGCCTACGTCATATCGACATGGCAGAGGATGTCGTCTTCCTGGAAGCCTAGGACATTTGGGATGTCAACCGGCAGTTCCTCCGCCAACCCGAGATATGGGCCCACCTAAATCACTTCGGGATGGAATTACCAGGCATAGGCCCAGTCCGGGCTGGATTCATGGCGTCTTTGGCGGAGGCAGAGAAATACCTGAACGAGCTGGAGGATTATGTCCACTCCAGTGGTGTCCCTCGCCCAATGACAGACCGGGTGAGGGTACTATTGAATCAAAGGGTCCCCCCACAGTTATCGGCTGCCGATCTGAGGGAGCGCTTCCCCATGCCGGAAGAATTAGAGGACTCCTCTCGGGAGGATGAGGCTGGAGGAGGGAGTCCGTTGGAGGAGGATGAGGTCGGAGATCAAGGCTTAGATTCCGACGATTTCGCGAAGGCTCTCGATGTAGCACTCCGAACTTCTTTCCTTAAGATCCGTTCTTCGGTCACTATGGACATCTCACCGATGTTTGATCCATGCAGGAGGAACTTGTTCGCAGGCCTCGTTCTCGCCCCTCGGCGGGTGATGATTTGGGACCCTCAGAACCCGCGCCTATAGATGCGTCCAGTTCCGCGTCTGGTGGGACCAGAGCACCCGAGGAGGCTCTTTCGGAATCTCCAGACCTTCCAACAGTATATGGAGGGCCTTGCCTTGGGGTCCCATCAGTATCGGCTCAAGAGCAGCGTCAGGAGGTCTATCTTCGTAATTTTCCTCTAACGGTTTCCTTGTCGTCACATGTAGACTAATCCAACTAACATTTATGTCCCTCTCCGTCGTACAGTTCTCCGACTGGCATGGGCTGCTGCGGAAAGACTGGTCGGGATGTCTGGTGACGTCCCTCCTAGGGGCATACCGGTGATGGTGGAGATAGTCCCCTCATCTCCTCAAGCTGCGACGCACATCATCACTGGCGGTACCACCGGCAGGGCCGTACCCAAAGTCATTGAGGTGGACTTTGAGGAAGAGGATCAAATGGTCAGTCCCGGTCCCGTCACGCCTGTTTCGGTGCCAGGTGTCGTACTGGGTTCAACACCAGATTTTGATCCTGCCAAGGATTTCCTGAGGGCGTATCCCGCGTACGAGCCTGCCAATCACACAGACTCAGACAAAACAACCTCTGATGAGGAAGACAACAACATAGTCTGCCGCCGGTCATGGAAGCTGATCACGCGCTTTATCAAGGACACCCCCCAAGCGCAATGGATGGCCGAAATGGATAGACTCCACTTGCGGTTGTGTGAACTATGCACTGGGGGAGTAGAAGCCCAGCATCCTCATGCACTCATCCGAGATCTTATGGATGAGAAGATACAGGAGCATGATTGTGGGCTTAGCATGGGCTGGCAACGGAGGAAGGAGACCAACATCAAGAAGCTCCAGGAGGCAGAAGGCGAGGTCCAATAGTTGCAGACCTGGGCAGATGAGCTTTCAGCCTCTCTGAACTCACAATCTGAGCTGGTCTAATAGTTGAAGGCCCGACTGGCAGAGGCAGAAGAGCATATGAGGCAGACCTCTTGAAAGTTGGCTGTCATTCAAGATGGCGTAGAGAGGGCCAATTCCAGGACTGACGAACTGCGCCCCGCCGCTACTGAGGAGGAGCGGGAGCTAAGTCAGCGGCAGCAAGCCTTGGACACCACAAGCCAATGGGTGACAGAGCTGCAACACTCTTTTGATGGGGTTCAACCCGTCCATGGGGGGAGTCGACCCCCGGGTATTGTAACAAATCAAAAACCTTTTATTGGTACTCTCGTGCTTCAATTTTTTTCCTTCTTTGTTTTGAATGTCATAGTGCGCACAATTTCCACTGTTTGAATTGCCTTGTTACATCCCTACAATGTTTACAGGGCATTTGGCAACAATTCCGCAATCACACGTGGGTCGAGCCCGTTGTGAGAAACAACAGATAGTTGCCTTCTCGTCCCACCTAACATAGGAGTGGAGACCATGCTCCGGGCATCCGGGATTCAGATTGCCAGTCCGGATTTCCGAAAGATGGGAGAGTCTTGACCAGAGAAAGAAGTTTCCAGGACAGCCGAATTACCGTTTCTTCAGCGTGCTCTTATGCACGAACGGTGCAACTCTAGGGGCACTGAAATCGGTTCAAAAAGATGAAAATGGGAAGTGTGAATCACGATACCCAAGATTCGGAGCACTGTGGGGATGGCGTGACAATAAAGGACAATCGTTAACCATGGTGGAGAAGCGGTATCCTTACTGTGTTATCCTGTAATGGGAAAAAAATGAGGGTCAACCGTTGACCATGTTCGAAAAATGGGAACATGTCACCAATATTGTCGGTCAATTTTTCGGGACATTGACCCAAGATAGTTGGCGGACAATAGGTCAAACATACGTACTGTTAGGGGGTGCTTCCAAACATGACCAGTCTTCCAGAACGTTGGCCCAGAACGGTAGGTGAGCCGATGCGGCATGAGACCAGGCCATTAGGGGGTCCTGTGAGACATGAAAGTGGACGAGGGTCCGAATAAGGGGCACGCAAAGCGTGGAATATGGAGTGATAGTTCATCTGAATAGAATCTAACACTCAGGTAGTTACACCACCATGGTGGGAGTACACTATATGGGCGCATTTGTTTGATCATGGATCATTCCTTCTTTCAGGCAGGGCCTCTCTGGCGAGGGGGTCTGTCACTTCCCAATGGGATCTTGGGTCATCCTGAACTTTTTCAGGGAAAAAAGCTACATAGTTCCCCCCAAGGGGTCAGGCCAGAGGGCCGGAAATGGGGAGGAACGAGAATTTGCGATTCCTGTGGCTGGACCCTAGGAGAAATTCCTGGGTGTCTCTACGTATCCCATGAGGATGGGAATCAAGCCACACGTAGTTCTGGAAGCACAGTTTAGTCATAGACCAACACTGACAAGTGTAACCCTCTCTGGCAGAGGCTCTAGTGCATCCCATGATTAACATGGGGCATCCTGAACTTGTTCAGGGTAGAACCGCAGTTTAGTGTCACGCATTGCGGACACATGGACTCCTGTAGTTTAACGTCATATGATAGGACGTGGAATAAAAGGGAAGATCCCAGGGAGCGTGTGGAATGGTAAATATGAAACCAACGTGAATGAGGAATTGGAGTCCAAATCGAACCACGTACCCCCAGAGGAAACTCTTTAGGTCGAGGGACCAAGAGTGAGGATCAGGCTGGGCCCGAAGCAGAGTGGTCGGGCATTCCTACGTATCCCATGATGATGGGAATCAATCTAAACGTAGTTCTGCAAGCGCAGTTTAACATCTTGAAGGACGATGAGAAACTTGGCCGTGTTGGTACACATCCCTCCAAAACTACTAAGCCCACGTGAGTCGTGCTCCTTGTGGGAAACAAGCAGTAGTGGTGGGAATTTCCCGACAAAAAGGGGCAGGTTAGGGAAAAGGGATGCTCAGTGAATATCATCCCAATGACACTAACACCAACATGTGGCGCACCTAGATGCGTGAAGAGAAAGAGCCGAGTATGATGGAATTCCACTTGAACATGAGGAAGTGGAAATGTGAGAATCATGGCGCTCATGATTTACATCACGATGATGGCGGCATGACGATGGAGGATAACTGTTTACTGTGGCGGAAACCCAGCATCCATATCGTGTTACCCTAGAATGGGGACAAAAAAATGAGGGTTGACTGTTGACCATGTTTGAAACACGGGACCATGTCAAAAATGTTGTCAGATATCCATATGGACATTGGCCCGAAACGATTGGATGACCCTTTGGTCCAGCATTCATGGAGTTCCCTTAAGCTTAGTATCCATGTCATCCGAGGGTCCTTTTGGATGTGGGAAAGGATGAGGATCCAAATAGCGAGCTCATGAAGCATGGTCATGGGATGAGGAGGATGTCCCTGTGAAAATCCCACACTTCGGGCTCTTTGTCAAAACACATCTGAATATAACAACGAGGCGTATTAGATAGAGGGAGAAGATTCCTTTCCTATAGGGAGATCTTAGTTTAGGGTCGTAGAATTCGGACCATGGATGGGAGGAGACATACGAGTCACATGGTGGAGTAACTCAAACACCTGGCGTGAATGGGAATAGGGGGTGTGTATGGTGTGGTGAAAAACCTGAAGTGAATGAGGACGTAATCCCATATCATACCGTACGACCCCTTTGGGAGAGGTTTTTGGTCAAGGGACCGAATGCAAAAGTTATGCTGGGCCCGGGGGGAAGTGGCCGGGCGCTCCTACGTATCTCATAAGGATGAGAATCAATCCATACGTAGTTCTTGATGGACCTTAGACCATAAATGGGTAAAAAGAGTAGGGGACACATGGCATCAAGACCCGACGTGAAGGCGGACCTAAGCCCTACTTACCATGCGTTCTCTGGGGAAATGCTCGAGTCGAGGGACCGAACACAAAGGTTAGGCAGGGCCCGCGAGGAAGTGTCTGGGCGCTCCTACGTATCTCATAAGGATGAGAATCAATCCATACGTAGTTCTGCAGGGTGACATGGTAAGGTACCAGTGCCAGGGGAAAAGGGGAGTGCGTCTGTGGCCCTTGAACTAAAAGAAGTGGAATTTGATAAATCTTGTTTGTTCATTAAGGTGAGTGGTTTTTTTTGTGAAGCGACAGGCCTAGAGTAGTAGGCCGTGGTGTCGCCACAAGGATGAAGCCATGATGGGCGTTGACAAATGGTATGGCACGTGACAAATACCCAACGTGATGTCCTCTACAACAAGGTCACCACAATGCAGTGCCATTTTTCGTCGTGCGGCCAGGACGATAATGTCACAGTTTAGGGTCGTATAATAGGACCAAGCATGCATTTTATCGTCATGCAGCGCAGACATAGCAGAGACGATGCTAGGCAGGGAATGTGTGTAGTGTTATAAAACACAATTGATGGATACATGATCCCACATCACATTGTATGCCAATCGGAGGGGGAGACCTTAGGCCGAGGGGCCAATATAGAGGTAAGAGGTGAAACAGGGGAGAGACTGGCTTCCCAGATGGGCTGTACCCGGAGACAGGGCGTCCGGGCGGTCCTTCGTATCCCATGAGGATGGGAATCAAGCTGAACATATTTCCGGATGAATCTTAGTTTATGGTCTTAGAGCTCGAACCATGGGAGCCCCGAAGGATGCCATATTGCAGCTTTGTCCCCCTGACATGAAAAGGTGCACTGAGGGATAGCGTCAAAAGTGTCGAGATTCCACCTGGACATGGTGGGGTTAAAAATGATGTTAATCATGCAACCAACATTCAAGGACTTAAGGGGATGGCATGACGACAGAGGATTACTGCTGACCATGTTCGCAACACAGCATCCTGTCGCGTTAGCCTGAAATGGGGACAAACAAATGAGCATCGACCGCTGACTGTATTCACAATGCGGGATTTTATCGATTTGTTGTCCAAAACCCTCGGGGGGCGTTGGCCCTTAATGGTAGGAGAGCCCTTGGGCATTGTATCCAGGCCGTTCTTGGGGGTCCCTCCGGGTGTGAAAGGTAACAGAAGCCCGAATGGAGGGGAACACGAAGCTTGACAAGTTGAAGGAACTTGATCAAGTTGAATCTGACACTCTTGGTCCTAGACCGGAGTACTCTTAACACATGGGTGAACCACTGCAAGGGGTCAAGAGACTCAACTTGAGGGTAACCAAGAGATGGAGGGTTCCCGGGGGAAGGGGGCATGGTGCCCAAAACTTTGTATCATACCTACATATCCCCCTCCTGGAGAGGGATAGACCAAGTGGCCTAGGTGACCGGGAGATCAGGAGATCTCTAAGAGGTGGGGATGGAGCCGAATCCTAGGCATTAGGGTGGTCCTACGTATCCCATGAGGATGGTAATCATGCCATACATAGTTCTAGAGGGTTCCTCTTAATGTCATGTAGGACAAGGAATAAGAAGGATAACTCTCAAAACGGGGGTGTGCATGGTGAAACCATTGCAAAACTGACTTTAATGAGGACATAATCCCACACTACACCATGCGGTACCGTAGTCGGGGTCCTGAAGGCAAGACCAGGGAGGCGAATTAGCTGAACTCAAGCTTGACCCAAAAACAGGAGGTCTGGGCATTCCTACATATCCCATTAGTATGGGAATCAAGCTGAGCGTAGTTCTGAGGGGATCTTATTTTATGGTCATAGAGCTCGGACCAAGGATGGTGGAAACTTCCTAAGTAAGCGCAGATGTCAACCCGATCCCTAAGCCCACGTGAGCTAAACTCGGTGTGGGAAACAAGGGGGGATGATCCTTATCGCAGTACTTGGGGTGCCCATCGAAGGGGAGTCTGCAGAGAGCCCTGAAGGACACCTTTGACGCGGTTTGTTCCCCCAATGCGCAGACATACACGGAGGAAAAGTACCCAGAGTTCCGAGATTCTACTTGGACACGGTGAAGTGAAGAAGGGTGTGAATTGTGTACCCAACATTTTGGGCTTAATGTATTGGCGTGGCGATAGAGGAAAACTGTTAACCATGGTGGAAATGCAGCATCCATATTGTGTTAGCCTGAGGTGGGAACAACAAATGAGCATCGACCACTGACCACATTCGCAATGCGAGATTTTTTCGACTTGTTGTCCGAAACTCTCGGGGGGAGTTGGCCCGTAACGGTAGGAGAGACCTTGGGCATGGTATCCAGGCTGTTCTTGGGGGTCCCTCCGGGTGTGAAAGGTAACGGAAGCCCGAATGCAGGGATACACAATTCCTGGAAAGCGGGTGCGGACGTGTCCGAGTAAAGCTTGGCATTCCATGTAATAAACCGGAGTACTCTTAGGCACATCGGTGAATTGTCGAAAAGGGATCAACGAAACAGCACAGGAGGGAGAGTTACATGGCGTGGTCATTACGAGATCGACGTGAATGAAAAAATAACCTCACGCCACACCATAAACTCCCATAAGAGAGGACCTGTGCGGTGGCCCGGAAAGGCCAAGGGGCCTGATGGTTAGGTATTGGTTAGGAAGGCCTGACCTGCTTATAGTTTAACGTCTTGCAATGAGGACGAGGGTCGGGGACCCGAGGAGGCCAAGGGGCCTGAGGCTGGGCCTCGTAAGGGAAGGCGTACGGCATGGTACATGATCCCGATGTGAATGAGGATGTTGTCCCACACCACACCATACACCCCGGGTACGAGGTTGGGCGGAGGGACCCGAGAAGTCCAAGGGGCCTAGTGTTAGGCATCAATCAGGAAGGCCTGACGGGTGTGCAGTTTAACGTCTTA
Source organism: Viscum album (assembly GCA_963277665.1). Classification (NCBI taxonomy): domain Eukaryota; kingdom Viridiplantae; phylum Streptophyta; class Magnoliopsida; order Santalales; family Viscaceae; genus Viscum; species Viscum album. The sequence continues at coordinate 37,816,221 of OY728143.1, forward strand.
CATGAGGACGAGGGTCGGGGACCCGAGGAGGCCAAGGGGCCTGAGGTTGGGCCTCGTTAGGGAAGGCGTACGACATGGTACATGATCCCGACCTGAATGAGGATGTAGTCCCACACCACACCATACACCCCTATGGGGAATCAGGGTCGTGGGCCCGATCGCTAGCACCACCCGGGGGGAAGTTTTTCAGTTCGGGATGGGGCAGAACGAATCACTGCAATCGATGTTTGGGACATCTCGGGGTGGACCCAAAGATCCAGGACACTGTTGACCATGTTCGAAACACAGCGTTCCTATGGTGACCTGATATTGGAGCAACAAATGAGTGTCAACCGCTGACCAAATTCGCAATGCGGGACTTGTATCGTCTTTTTCTTGAAAACCCTCGGGGGTGTTGGCCCGTATCGGTAGGAGAGCCCTTGAGCATGGTATCCAGGCTGTTCTTGGGGGTCCCTCTGGGTGTGAGAAAAAATGATGAAATCCCAGTCAAGGAGTGGGTGAAGCATAGCTGTATCCATCCACGAAAGAGGCAAACATCTCCAGGGGGATGTCCAGCCGGATCGAGGCTTGCTCGATGTGAGTTGGGGAAAGAGTGTGCACCCTGCCATATGCCTTGACTTGAGGGGAGGATTTTGGCTTTTGGGCTGGGCCAACAGACAAAACGTCCGGGCGTTCCTACGTATCTCATGAAGATGAGAATCAAGCCATACATAGTTCTTGATGGACATGCAGTTTAGCGTCATGCGGTGAGGACGTGGGAGGATTGAAGAACGGGAGTGGGCACATGGTGTGACCCTTAAAATCCTTGTGTGAGCGGGGTTGTATGAGCGGGGCTAGGAAAGCCTACCCCTCGCTACAAAAAGATCCTCCAAGGATACTATTCCCAGGGGGGATAGTGGAAGAGAAAATCTTGGGGTTGGGCTCAAGACGAGTCGTCCGAGCGTTCCTGCGTATCCCATGAATATGGGAATCCAGCCACACGTAGTTCTTAAGATGTAGTTTAACGTCATGCGGGATGAGGATGCATCTCTTTTGGGGATATGTAAGGTACAACAAGTAATCCGACGTGAATGAGGACGTAATCCCACAACATACCGTGCAATCCCGCAAGAGGGTAAGTCGGGGAAAACCAAGGGGCCAGAGCCCGGACCGTGGTCAAGGATACCTGACTAGCTTGCGGTTTAACGTCTCGCGGTGAAGACGGGGTCGGGGGCCCGAGGAGGCCAAGGGGCCTGAGGCTGAGTCTTGGTCAGGAAGGCCTGACTGGCTTGTAGTTTAACATCTTGCAGTAAGGACTGGGGGCCAGGGCCCGAGGAGGCCAAGGGGCCTGAGGCTGAGCCTCGGTCAGGAAGGCCTGACTGGTTTACGGTTTAATGTCTTGCAGTAAGGATGGGGGGTCGGGGCCCGAGGAGGCCAAGGGGCCTGAGGCTGAGCCTCAGTCAGGAAGGCCTGAATGGCTTGCAGTTTAACGTCTTGTAGTAAGGACGAGGGGATGATCTTAGTTTAAAGTCATAGATCTCAGACCATTTTGCAGTTTATCGTCTTGCAGGATGAGGATGTAGTTTAAGGTTGTGCAGGACTTTGCAGTTTAGGGTCGTGTTGGACCAGAACGTGCAGTTTAAGGTCATGCAGAACCATTTCACAGTTTATCGTCTTGGAGGACGAGGATGCAATTTAAGGTCGTGCAGGACCCTACGGTTTAAGGTTGTGTTGGACCATAACGTGCAGTTTAAGGTCATGCGGGACCATTTCACAGATTATCATCTTATAGGACGAGGATGCAGTTTAAGGTCGTGCAGGACACTACATTTTAAGTTCGTGTTGGTCCTTAACGGGCGGTTTAAGGTCATACAGGACCATTTAACCGTTTATCATCTTTCAAGACAAAGATGCAGTTTACGGTCCTGCAGGACCCTACAGTTTAAGGTCGTGTTGGACCTTAACATGCGGTTTAAGGTCATGCGGGACCATTTCACAGTTTATCGTCTTGCAGGTCAAAGATGCAGTTTAATGTCGTGCAGGACCCTTTTTGCCCTATGCAATGTATCTCTTGAGGAACTTGGCATTGGTGGGAGGGGTTATGCGCTCTCCATCCGTGGTCACCAAGGAGTATGCTCCATTGGTGTAAGCCTTATAAATGATATAAGGCCCTTCCCATTTGGGTTCTAACTTGGGCGGTTTCCTACAGGGAATCATTGGTGCTCGAAGGGACAGTACTAGGTCGCCTTGTAGGAAAGAACGGAGACAAACCTTTTTATTGAAGGTTCTCGCAATTTTATCCTGATGCCTTTCCATATTGTGCAGATCACGATGCCGGTTCTCATCCAGTGCTTCTAATTCAACTAGACAGATTTTGGCTACCTCATTAGATGTCTGGTGATCATAGACTACGGTGCGTAATGACGGCAGCTGAATCTCAATGGGTAGGATGGCCTTAGGTCCATACACCAGGGAATATGGGGTCACCTGGGTAGAGTTGCGAGTCGTCTTCCGGTAATCCCAGAGGGCATTGGAGAGCTTGTCCGGTGAACGTTTCTTGTTCTGACCAACCATCTTCTACAGAATGTTAGAGAGGGTTTTGTTGAACTTCTCGATCTGTCCATTTGCCTGCGCGTGGTAGCGGGAGGTATGGTTCGACCGGATGTCGCACTTGGCGTACAATTTCATTAGTTCAGCCGCTTGGAAGTTGGTGTCGTTATCGGTGAGGACGGCGTGAGGGACCCCAAACTGGTGGATAATATTGGAGCTCACAAATTCAACGATGGAATGGGCCTTGACCTCTTTGAGTGGAACTGCCTCTTCCCACTTGGAGAAGAAATCTGTAGCAGTCAGGATGAACCTACACTGGCGGGCTGTTGCCGGTGGATACGGTCCCACTACATCATGTCCCCATACCGCAAACGGCCATGAGTACTTGGTGGGGTGGAGGGGCTCCGGCGGCCGATGCCGGAAGTTGGCGTGAACTTGGCACGCGTGGCATCTCATGGCATATCCAATACAATCTTGGATCATAGAGGGCCAAAAGTATCCCAACCTCTGGATTTGATGGGACAGCTTCGACCCAGCTTGATGGGCGCCACAGGAACCGGCATGAACTTCTTGCATAACTTTAGGTATCTCTACTCCATTGATGCAACAGAGGAGGACACCATTGAAAATCCACTTATAAAGGATCTGTTCATGACTGGGGTCGCTCTGGAGGGTAAATTGCAGCGCGCGGCGTCGGATTCGCTCGCGCTCGGCCCGATCGTCCGGGAGGGGAACATTTTGGAGATACTCGACAAAAGGTGCCCTCCAGTCGGGAGTGGCTTCAACCACTGTGTCTGACGAACCCGAGACCCCTGACATGGAGGGTCCGGTGGTGAGATGACTTACCTGCAAGCCATCATTGTCCTCTTGGGTGACGAGGGAAATGAATCTATGGTGTGCCACATGTATGATCAAATCATCTTGCTCGGGTTCTGCGAGCGACGCGGCTAAGCCAGCCAAGGCTTCTTCTTGACCGTTCTGTGACCGCGAGACATGGGTAACCTCTGGTCGAGAAGAAAACTGGGCCATTAGGCAGAGGGTGTACTCCAGAAATGGTGCAAGCTCCGGCTTCCTGACGATGTAGTCACCATTAACCTATTTGATTACCAGCTCGGAATATCCCTTCACATGTAGATGGGGCACATGGATCTCAAGGGAAAACTCGAGGCCGGTGATGAGAGCCTGGTACTCTGCCTCGTTGTTCATACAACCTTCCGACAACAAGAATGAGTATGGCAAGACGGCTTGAGCCGGGGTAATGAAGACAATACCGAGGCCCACCCTGTTGAGATTTGGATCGTTGAGCCTCCTACCGGTGGGGCTCCGGGAGGCGCCGTCGAAATGCATTTGCCAACACGGGACGACATGATCTACTGAGAGGATCATCTCATCAGGAAAATCCAGGTCCAGGGATTGATCCGCGGAGGTCAGATGGGTAGCTAAAAAGTCTTCCAATGCCTGTCCCTTAATGGCCTTCTAAGGTACGAACCTGATATCAAACTGCTGGAGAATCACTGCCCACTGCGCTAATCGGCCAGTCAGCATGGGGCGGTTCAAGATGTACTTTAGTGGGTCTACCCGAGAGACCAATTGCTCCTCATGGTGCTGCAGGTAATGGTGCAACTTCATGCACGGTGAAGATGAGCGCAAGGTGACTCTTTTCGATAGGGGAGTATCTGACCTCCGTATCGAGAAGAATGTGGCTGAGATAGTAGAGACAGTTCTCAGTACCCTCGTTATTCTTCTGGGCGAGCAGCACACCAAGGGATCTCTCCAGGGAGGTCACATAAAGGACCAGAGACTTTTCGGAGATGAGTGGCATCAAGACCGGAGGTTGGAGCAGATATTTCTTGATTTCCTCGAAGGCGGTCCAACACTCCTCATCCCATTCGTAGGCGGCTCCCTTCTTCATGAGCCGAGAAAAGGGCTTACACTTGCTGGCCAGATTCGTGATAAATCGGCGTATATAGGCTAAGTGGCATTGAAGGCCTCGAAGTTTCCGAATGTTGCTCATGGGAGGAATTTGGCTGATGGCCTTGATCTTCTTCGGGTCGATCTTGATACCTTGGTATCTGACAAAAAAGCCCCGAAACATGCCAGAGGTGACCCCAAAGGCACACTTCAACGGGTTCATCTTCAGGTGAAGGGAACGGAGGAAACTGAACACTTTCTCGAGGTCTTTGAGATGGTCATGGCACTGACATGATTTTACTACGAGATCATCTACGTATAATTCCACCAATGTCCCAAGAATTGGCTTGAATAAGCGATGCATGGCCCTCTGATAAGTGGCACCTACATTCTTCAAACCGCATGGCATAACCCGGTAGTAAAAGGTACCTTGGGGAGCCCTGAAGGCAGTGGACTCCTCGTCTTCGGGGGCCATCCAGATCTGGTTGTACCCAGAATACCCATCCATGAAAGAGAGAACTTGGAACCCGGTCGTTGCATCAATCAATAACTCTGTCACCGGGAGTGGGAATTCATCTTTTGGGCAGTGGCGATTAAGATCACGGAAGTCGTTGCAAACTCTGATCTGCCCATTCTTCTTCCTGACTGGAAGAATGTTGGCAAGCCACTTGGGGTACTGGACTTCCTTAATGAAGTTGGCTTGATAATCTTGTAAACTTCGGACTCAACCATAACACCATGAGAAGGGTGCATCTTCCTGGGAGGCTGCTTAAACCCACGATATCTTACCGGGAGGCCCAGACGGTGAATGGCTACCTGGGGATCTAGTCTTGGCATCTCATTGTAACTCCAAGAAAACACGTCATGGTGTTGTTTGAGGAAATCTACGTACTGCTGCCGCTCCTCGGGGGACATGGCTGCACTGATCAATGTGGGTTTCGGATCTTCCTCGCTACCAAGGTTCACCTGTACCAATTCATCAACTGTGGTGGAGACGCCTTCCTCAAAGGCTGGGGGAGAATCCCCCATGTCTTCCTCCCCACCCATGGGGGGATTTCCCATGACGGGAGATACTTCTGGGATATCAAAACCCGAGGGGCAGCTGGTGTCGGCTTGGCCAGCAGTGGTCATCATGTTAGGGGACTCACTCGCCATTGAGACCATAGCAATGAAGGCAGTCGACCCTATCCCATCTGGCCTTCGGCCTAAGGGGCCACATTTGATGATATCAAAGCAGTGGTGACGTATTTTCCTGAGTCGGTGGATTCCATCCCGGTGGAAGAGACATGTATGGCGTACCGCTTTATTCATAAACTTGACATTCCGGTACCGTACAAGGGTAGGAGGTTCCGGGATGACCTGAGCCTGGTTGATGTAGGAGTAAGAGGTGATTTTCTGCCGTCGTTTGGACACGGGAACATTCCTTCCGTGTGTACCCAAAACAAAAAAACATTGCCCCATGTCGGGGGTCGTGGCCTCCAACCGGTGGATTGGGAGGATGTAGGCGTCATCCAAGCTTGCCCAGGGATCACTTGTGACCGGGGCAGGTTCATCCTCACTTACTATGATTTCTTATCCTTCCTTTTGTAATAACCTGCATCAAAGTAGTGGGCCTCACAAGAAGTGAAGGGAGACGCACCTCCTTGGAGCACGCCTACTCGACCATTGAGTGAGTATTTGAGGCACTGGTGATACGACGGAGGGACCACGGCATGCAGATGGAGACAGGGCCTACCCATCAATGTGTTGTAGGCGGTGTCCTGAGAGACGACCATGAACTCGGTGCTAGAAATTAAGCCACCGAACTGAGTCTTCAGGCAGATCTTGTCTACTGGGGTTTTCTCGGTCCTGTCATACCCCTGGATTCTGAGGTCATAGGGAGTTAAATCACCTTCAGACAGACCTGACTTTCGCAACGTCCGAGTCGGAATTAGGTTGATTCTGGAACCCGTGTCAACGAGGCAGCCTCGGACTTCCACACCATTGAAGTGGGCAGTGATGTATAGGGGGTGAATGTGCCCCTGTATAGAAGGGTCCTCATCCTCACCGGAGAATGAGATTACCACCTGACATTCGGCGTTTTCAATCGTCTCGGTATGGAAGGTTTCTGCAGCTGCTACCTCTGTCTCAAACTAGATGGGGCTCCTTAGGGCCCCGGGAAGTGCCTCGCGCATTTTGGATGACAGGAGAAGGGCCTCAAGGATAGAAAGCCTTGCCGGAATTCCATCCAGGTGCTTCAGGACGTCATACTTTCGTGCCAAACATGAACCTCTGCTTATAGGAGGTCGTTCGTCATTTGGAGGCATAACAGGTCCTGCCGGTTGAACCGGCGATCGACTAGTACTGGGTACATCCTGCAGCCTACTAGTTGAAGCCTGGAGAGTAGTTGCCGGACTAGGATTGGACATCGGAGGCTGGACTATAGCCGGGCAAGACTATCTGTGATACGAACGAGGTAGCTCTACCTGATCCAGTAGCAGAAACGGCGGTGGAGGTAGAGCCGAGGGCATTAAATGGGGTTGCGCATGCTGAGCTCTGTGCTGAGCCTGCTGTCTGGTCTCAGTAGCATGCACGGATTGGCTGAATGTGCCCGCTGATGTACCTCGATGACCGGCGCGGTTGCGATTCCGCTGACGTTGACGTTGGCTGGAAACGTTGGGGAGGTTCGCCTGGTGTTCCCCCTCGCCGGGAGTCATATAGGGCCTTACCAGCTCCATGGTGTTAACCGAAGCGTACCCCTGGCTGTCGCTCGAGGAGTCATCCACCACTGGGCGGATCTTGGGGGGAATCCCCATTTCAGGGGGCATAATGTCGCCAAGAGTGCGGGATGACGACGACACCGGCGGTGTGTGTTACTTCTTCTTGCGTCTCCACTGCTTGCCCTTTTGGGAAGAGGTTGACTATGAAGACGATACGGAGGTACTAGCTACTTCTTTTGAATGTTCCGACTGCTTCAGGCGCGCCCGGATGATACCATGGGCACAGACGATGGTTTTTCGAGCCATCCAGTCGTCGTATTTCTGAGATCCGCGGCTGGGGACCTACTGCCACTTGCCTTCACTGTCGCTACCGATCTCTGACCCTGCAAAGACACCGGCCACTTGTGCTGGTGCCAGGCCCAACTTGACTATGTTGTTGTTGACCTGGTCTTGAAGCCAGTCTTTAAACACATAGCATTGCTTGAGGGTATGCCCTAGATTCCGGTGATAAGGGCAGTAGTTGGGGTGATCGGTGAGATTCGCCTCTGCCGACCTTCTTCACTCGGTCAGGCGCACAATCCCTTACTCTATAGCACTTCGGAAGTAGCCAGGGACCTGATTTTCATTGAACAAATAATTCTGGTGCCTTCTTTTCAGATAGGGGGCCCTGGGGTCCTGGCCTTGACGAGGGGCCGGAGGGGCCTGCCGAGGAGGCGGCGCCTGATTGTCTCGCCTGGGTGGCGGTGGTGCATTGCGCGGGGGAACCTGTCGGTTCTGAGGCGGTCGATGCTGGGTAGGAGCCTATGCTTGAGGTGGAGGACCTCTGCAGGGTTGTGGGGATGGTGCCGCCGGCAGTAACTCTAGCTTCCTCGGGGCTTCTATTTGGGCCACCGTGGTAGGTTCAGCCCTGGCGGTCCTCCTGGCTAGGATCATAGGGGGCAACGAACATGCTTGACTAGCCTGTTGTAGGGCTTCCTCAATACGCTGAGCCTTATCTGAGAAATCTCTGAACCCTCCATGGCAGTTCTGGGTAATCAGGGAGGGTACCACCTCCGTTTTGTTGTTCGCCACACACATCGTCAGTAATTGCTCCTGAGTGAGTGGAATATCGAGGGAATACGTAAGTCCCTTCCACCGGGCGATGAAATCTGCAACTCGCTCATCAGGCCTTTTCTTGCACTTGAAGCGGTCTGGGATGCTGGTCTTCCGCGGGGTGGAGCTGAACTGGTATAAGAACTGCTGGTGGAGATCCTCCCAACCGGTCACCGATCCGATGGGGAGCTGGTTGTACCAGATGAATGCTGGACCTTCCAATGTCTCTACGAAACAGCGTAGTTTCCTAGTTTCTTGTTGAGCCGGGGTCCCCAGCATGGGGCCACACCAGGAAGAAAAATGTGCCAAGTGTTGTGGCGGGTCCCCTGTCCCATTGAAGGGTGAGAAAGTGGGGTTCCCAAAACCCAGAGGTGCGGGCATATCATCCACCCACGCAGGATACGGCTTGTCATCCGATGGGACTACCACCTACCGCGTTCCCAACGCTTCAAGGCGGGCTGTGAGTGCCGCAATAAGATCATCCGGGTGGGGGTCCCTGTCTTGATGGGGATCCCTAACCACAAGTGTGTTTCCAGGTTCTTCAACATGGTAGATGGCTTCGGTAGCTCGTGGATCAACTGTCGGAACGACCTGCGGGGCGACTGGGGGAACCCGGACTAGATTCTTCAGATTTCCTCGTTGTTTAGGGGGGGTTTGGCGAGACATATCACGCCCTCTTGCCGTAAGTTCTAGCTTCTGCCCTGTCTGTGGCAGTAGCATGATCAGGGTTGCCCGAAGGCATCTCACCGGGGGAAAATTGTTCCTGCCCCTGCTGCCCTGGCCTGGGATTACCATAGTCGGGTCGCCGCTCTGCGGCTCGCTCAGCCAATAGTTTTTCAACCAGCCTCTTCTGCTCAGCAAGCTACTGGCGTAACGTATCCTTCTCAGGATCTTCTTCCATTTTCTGCGCATAGGTAGGCAGGTCAGAGTGCTTGACATCTCCGACGTGATCCTTACCCTTGTCGGTATTTCGACCGAGTACCAGCGACTCGGTGGGTACGGGGAGGCCTAGCAGGTTCCTCTGCTGATGGGTAACCCTCCCTGATGGGTCCAGCAGTGGCGGTATGCCCTCGGGGGGTAAGTCTCCATCAAGGAATTCAATCTCGTCTTCCTTGTCCCTAACGTCAGCCATGTGGACCGCGACCCCTCTCGAGGGCATGTCCTTGATATCGCATAACGAATCGGGCTGCCATCAGATAGGGTCAAAGAGGAGAGAGGCATAGCGTCCCCAACCACGGACTTGCACATGGGGGGTAGCTTCCCGGACGATTATGCGGAGTACTTTGAAACTCTGAACACATTTCCGTTGAAGGGCTCTCTGAAGGCCTGGCGACTCGGGGTGCTGGGCCACATGGAGTGCGACCGAATCGATCAGGCGGCATTGCTCGCCGATTTCTTCAAAGTGCTCTCGACTTCTGGGGTACACCACCCGTTCGTAACGAAGGTGAAAGTGTGTTTCCCACAGGGTTCGAAAAAAGAACCCCACTTTTTCAGGGGTAAGGGATTCTGGTGCGCAAAAGTTCAGTGCTGCCGTCGGCCAGATCTTCTCCGGGAAGTAATCCGCTGTGAGAATACTCCAGAAGCTCGTGGCTTTGGACTCGGGGTCTGGCCCTGTATTGCCCCACTCATCAATCGGGGGCGGCTGAGGGACCGGTAGCGGTACCGAGGCAGACATCTGGGATTGAAAACTCGGCGGTGGAGAATACGGAGAATGAGCTGACTGGCCGCCGAATTCCAGGACATCCTCTAAAGAGTAAGGTGACATGGCCACGATGTCAGGATACGATGGGCTGATAGCCACAGCTTCCGGCACAGGTGTTGAGGCTATCGGCGACCGGTCATGTCGTCACTCTACCACCGTCGGCCCCCAAAATATCTCTCTGTGATCCCTGGTAGAGGTAGAGGGCGCTTCTGGTGACAATGGCGGTGATTTCACGGTCGAGAACTGCGGAATTCCAAAGATTTCTTCCTCCTGGATGTACCTGTGGAGAGAGATGGGAATCTGGTGGACCTCATATTCCGGGAGAATGAGGCTAACACGTCTTGTTCCTGCCATATTCCTTGATACGAAGGAGCGGGGAGAGGGTTCCATCGTTGAGTCACATTCCGCTTCAGAGTCGGAGAAGCGGGCAAGTTTGATCTCCACCCGGGCCTTCCCAGGAATCTTCTTGTGGCTGCGACGACCCGCTCTCCTGCACCGGGGTGGCTCTTCGGGACAGGGTTGATCACTTTCATGGAGTCTCGGGGCGGCGCTGGTGTAGTGGCGGAGAGGTCCCCCACTCGAGATAGCCGAGGTGCGAGGGGCATCAGGTAAAATGGAAAGGGGTACATGGGGAGGACCTCCATGGACATCACCCACGCGGGCGGAGCCTCTTTTGGAATCGACATGAGCATGGGGAGGACCTCCATGGTCGATGCGGGCGGAGCGAGGCTGACCTTCACTCCTCGAGTTGCTGGGGCGAGGAGGACCTTCAACGGTTGTAGAGAGGACGTTGGGAGGGCCCCCATGTCGGAGAAGGACTGGATGGACGGTGCCTTTGGATCGGCGGTCGGGGGAAGGAGGATAGACTCCATACCCTGTATAGTGGGTGCGGGAAAGGATTCTGCGCCGAGTGTCACTGGCGCGGGGCAGGACTTCCTTCGAGATGGGGGTAGAACGAGGAATACCTCCATGAAGAACTTCAGAGCGGGGAAGGCCCACACTCTGTGGAGTAGTGGTATAGGGAGGGCCTCCGTACGGGGTGACATCACCATGGGTTAGTTCGTGGAGATCACCACTTGGGCCTATAACCCGGAGAGTCAACCCAGCCGGCCCGTGGGGCGGTTGGGGTCTTGATCCAGGTTGGGTGAAGGAGTGCCCCTGCTCAGTGTATGCAGAGGCTTCATGATGCACGTCAGCGGTGGCTCGGGCCACTGTAGCTGTCGACGTCGACGCGCCTGGGTGAGCATCCTCAGCCCGGGCCCGGCGCTGACGTCGGGTCAGGCGCGCTAGTGCATGTGGTGTAGGGGCATGGACTGCCTGCTCTTCATGTGGAGTTAGAAGGCGGCGCTGACGCGGCCGGACGGGAGCTCTCACCTGGAGCCCTTGGGTCAGGACCCTGAGAGGGCTTAGCCGGATGACGCACGCCTCTTCAGCATAAGGCAAGGAGTTGTCAAGGAGTTTCGGGGACAGGATCCCAAAACGGTTGAACGTTTGGGTGGGGAGCATGGGCTCCCTACGAGGCCTGTTAGGGCGGCGTTGATGGCGGGGCCTAGAGGCCTCCAGGTCCAGGCGGGCCATATCCCGAGTTGGGATGACCCGTTCCTCCTCGTACCTACACACAAGGTTGTTGATCACCCTTCGCTGGATGGCCTCTGATGGGGAAAGGGGACATGGGAGCCCCGTGGTATGCGATGTGGCGGCCGTCGTGGCGGTGGCAGTTCCATGTGGGGTGTTTGTGGCGATGTTTCCCCTGCCCCTGCGTAGGCGAACGGGCGGTGATCGCGTCTCTGTAACAACAACCTGGATCTGGAGAAAAGAAGGTATCAACTCATCAGCACTGAGAGGAAAAGGATTGACAACCAGTGCCCCAACTTCCTTCCATTCTACATGAATGTAAGAAGGATCCACACCAACACACTGCAGAATGGAGTGCCCCACGTTCTACTGCCCCGACTTCCGGTGAGTTTCACGATAGGCCCGCTATTTTCTTGGCGGGACCAGGCGCCGGATATCTGGATCCAGTGATACGTCAATCTACTGGTGTCTCAAACGGTACTAATATCCATATTGTGGAGAAGTCTTTTAAGTCGGGATCACCATTTCTGTTTCCGACGCTTTCACCGGGGCACGCGCATCCGTCCGTCCGCGGGGGAGGGCGCGCTGCCCTTGTTTCCCCGCGTTCTAACTTTCGAAAGGCGGGCGACATTCGCTCCTTATTCAGGGAATTCTGCTCCTTGATCGAAACGGGATGATGGGATGTCAGTTCTTCATTCTGTGTATTCCTCCTCAGAACTCGTCACCTAGTCCGGGTCTCCCTCGTAGATTTAATACGTTGTTTGTGAAACTCATCCCAGTGCCATGTTTCCATGGGTGCCGGTTAATTACACTTATTCTGTTGGGACATTCCAAAGGGTCCGGTCAGGGCAGCAACCTTCAGTCGGGGGAGTAGTCACGTTGAGGCATCAGTAGCGTGTCTGGATGCTCGGGAACCTGGCATGTCTGTCTATTGTCCCTGGTCAGGGCTTCTCGTGGGCGTGGAAGCCCGAGGCATCCCACATCGAGCATGGGGAATTATATTCCATAGGCACATATCTGAGGTTTTCCTCAGCTTCCCGTGTTTAACACAGTGTACGCCGTGAGTTTAACGTCCAACGGAGATGGATCAGCCTGATCGGAGCATTATCTAGAATAGATCGGATTGAGGGATTTCCCTTGAAGTGATGCTGATATCGGGGCCAGCCCATGGGTGGCTGTGAAGAGGACCGTACCAACATGGTCTCACTGGGATATGACGATCCAGGTGAGAATAAGGATGGGTGATAGATGGATGAATGGAGTGGGGGGGGGGGGAATGAAATGGTACCATCGCAAGGGCGACAGTGAAGTTGGCCTTGAGCCTTAAAGTGGCTTCCTACGTATCCCAGTGGCGGGGAATCAAAGTCCGCGTTGTTCGGGATGGTGCCGGTGAACTGACGTGAAGGTGGACCTTTTCCCGATGGATTTTGTCAGCAAACCAACATAATGGTGGATCTTGGTCCGATACGTCATCGAAATGACGTGAAAGTAGACTCATGGGTCACTAGTGGTGGGCTTGAACCTTGGGAAGGTTTCCTACGTACCATGCCTTGACATGGATCAAAGTCCTCATAGTTAAAAGGATTGATGGAATACAGTTTAACATCATGCGGGACGGTAGTGAACCCTGACGTGAATAAACGACGGGCGTTGGGTGTCGGCGAACCGACGTAAATGAGGGACCTTGGTTTGATGGGAGATGGGCTTGAACCTCGGGGAGGCTTCATACGTACCATGCCTTGACATGGATCAAATTCCTCGTAGTTCGGGTGAAAATGGGGGGCTTGGAACACCGACAAGGAGACGGTTTGGGCCAATGATTGTTGGGATTGAACCTCATGGAGGATTCCTACGTACCATGCCTTGACACGGATCAAAGTCCTCGTAGTTCGGGTTGGTGGAATACAGTTTAACGTCATGTTGGACGGGGGTGAACCGATGTGAGTGAGGTCGAAACGACCGGATGGTGGGTTTTATCCTCGTAGAGTCTTCCTACATACCACGCCTTGACCTGGATCAAAGTCTTCGTAGTTCGGGTGGGTCACAACGGCTTGCCGTCAGACTAGAATGCAGTTTATAGCCATGTAGGACGAAGGTAGAACTCGACGTGAATTGGTTGACTGGTGGGCTTGAACCTCGTGGAGGCTTCCTATGTACCATTCATTGACATGGATCAAAGACCTCGTAGTTCAAATGGGTGTTCATTTTATCGTCATGCGGGACAAGGGGGGCACACAGTTTAACGTCACGCTGGACGGGGCATGCAGTTTAACGTCATACTGGACGAGGGAGAAACTCGATGTGAATGAACGACCGAGTAATGTGGCTTGAACCTCATGGTGGCTTCCTACGTACCATGCCTTGACATGGATCAATGTACTCGTAGTTCGCCGAGGGTAGGGGTCAGGGTCGGTGATTACTCTAAGCCCACACGAGTCATGCTCGGTGTGAGAAACAAGAGGTTGCAAGGACCTGACGATCACACCGCAAAGGATGCGTCCGTGAGCAGCGAAGTGGGGCTTACGCGTTAGGCGGCACATGGTGGCGGGACATACTCAAGGATGGAGGCCCAGAGTGCAACAAAGCGCAGCGAAAGAGGGATTTGGGACCAATGATGGGATGTTCCCCGTTCCCTATCATGCCCTCCACTGACCATGGTAGTGGGGAAGTACGGAGATGCAGGGGTGTAGCCATCCGTTGGGGAACTTGGGTCGCCCTTCTCCTGAGAACATACGCCACTCCAATAAGGGGGATATCATCCCTTGTGGATGGGTGATTCCACTCCCGTGGAGATGAGTGGCATAAATAATGTTCGAGCTGGGGGGACCCTTCGTGAGAGGCACGAGTTCGGGTCACAATTTAACATCATGTGTTGAGGACGTGGTGCTTGGCAGTTTAACGTCCTGCAGCTAGGACGAGGTGGGTTCACTGCTCACCCCTTGGACATACATAACCAGTACCCTCTGGTCCTTGGGGGAGGGAAGGTACTAGTAAGGCCGTGGTAAAGGGGGTCGCAGAGAAAACCATCGAGGGGTCCACGTTAGCATGGCTATGTGAAGAAGCAATACCCATTAGCGTGCCTATGTGAAAAAGCATTAGGCGAAGCAACGCTACGGGTGGTATTGTTCATGGGACTTTGAAATCAGATCGTGAAAACCTGGAGGGTCACACGGGAAGAGGAATTTCCAACCAAAGGAGTGTGCTTCACGAAGTGGAGTGCCTTGGCCTTAGCATGGGGCATAGGTGTGAGTGGATGGTGCTGCGCGAAGTGGAACAGTGTTCGCGGAGCACTGCCTCGCGAAGAAGAGGTGCCTCGCGAAGCACGGTCCTGCGAAGTAGTGTGCTTCGCGATGTGTAGCGATCTTGCCTTAGCATAGGGATCACTAGTACAACTTGGGTGTTTCGCGAAGCATAAACGCTCTGCGGATGCCCGAGTTCCCTTGGGAATCCCCTTCCTTCGTGAATGCCCTTGAGCTTCGCGAAGGGCATCCCTCTCGGAAGAGGGGCTCAAAACGAGACAAAGCGAAGGCGTCACACGTAGTAGAAGTACCTCGCAGAGCTCATGATTCCCGAGGGCAAAGGGTGCTTCGTGATTCGGGAGAGGAGAAGCCGATAGGTCGGATTGTCCGTCCCCAGGACGTAGGGGTATTCCAGTATTTATAGGGAAGGGGCACCGCGAAGCCGAACTCGCGCACCGCCTCAGGTTCTTCGCGGCGCGCTCGCGAACGTCAACGACATCCGTGAAGAGTTACCGCCTCTGGAGCTTTGCAGTGGGCTCGCGAATGTCAAATGCGTTCGCGGAGAGTTACCGCCATTGGAGCTTCGCGAGACCACGTTGCTCGGGGGTGCTTCGCGTCGGTGCTTCGCGGCGGTGCTTCGCGGGGCAGCGTGCCAGCCTCCTTTTTCGTCCCTTCCTTTCGTGCAACATTTTGGTGCCAACAGTTATGAATGAACAAAATTTGATGTTCATAATGATATAAAGAACATAATTACATGTTCAAAATGTTATGAAAGGAACTGTTCTCATGTCGAAAATTTTATGTGTGAACATGATTACATGTTCACAATGTTATGAGTGAACCTTATTATATGCTCAAAATGTTATTAATGGACCTAGTTTCATCTCCATTATTTTATGAATGAACCTGATGAAATTTTCAAAAAGTTAAATGTGTAACTAATTAAATTTTATAATGTTATGTCTGGACATGGTTTCAAGTCTATAATGTTATGTCTGAACCTAATTACACATTCACATTGTTATGCATGGACATGGTTGCATATCCATAAGTTGATGAGGGAGCCTAAATTCTTTTCAATGATATTATATGTGAACCTGTTTCAATTTAAACATGTTCAAAATGTTATAAACCAATTAACATGACACAAATTCTATGTATAATTATAATGTTAGACTTTCATGAATTATGATCTTAATTTTCCTATGATCTATGTCTTATGAACTACGAATCATTATTACGATATCTAATATGTATGGTATGATCTTCAAATGTAACTCTCATGTTCCCAACACTATATTTTATGTTTTTCTAACACATTTCCTTTATTTAACCTTAGTGATAATCTAAGATCACCATTTTTATATATTTACTTTCCCTAGGTTATGAAACAATATTTTAGGTAGAAGTACTAATAGTGGAGATCATTATTGGAGATTTTTAAGATCATTCACCAAGATCGAATACTTTGTATCCATTTTTTCATAGACATTAAACAATTATGATCCTCATGCATGTATTTATTTAATGTCATGAATATTCATCTAAAATGATGTAATGTCCATGAATGTTAAACATGGGTCTCTATAGTTGGTATCAAAGGTAATGTTTATTCAACCATTGGAAACTGGGATTAGAAAATCATTGTGATATCCCAAGGGGTATTACTATGAATATATCAAGGTATGTATTTATGGATATGTATAAGGATAATGAAAAGTATAGAAAAATGTCCAATAATTTTGGAATTGGATAATCCAAGGGGTTTAATAGCAATAAATCCCTGTATAGATATTGCAATTAGATGTGGATCTGAACAGATTTACCGTTGATTAATAACTCTGACAAGATGTTTCAGGCAATACTTGGGGTAATCTGTAACATGAAAATGGGCCCTACTGCACAACTATTTACACACTACTAGGGATATGTTTGGAAATTCACAAACCCCTCATGAACCATTCTTAAGGATTTTAATAGAATGTTACTATGAATAACCTTGGATAATAGTATGGTTTCCTAAATTAAGGATGTTTTCATAATTTAGAAATACAATAAGTAATGTTCCATGGTTTTGTAGTTTTATTATATGATATATTTTTTTCACCCCATGATTTTCTATTTTTTTCAATTGAGAAAAGTAGAAGGAACCTATTTAATGTTGAATGTTTAATATGTGGAATGTATCGGCATTATGGAAATTTATTTCCCAATTGGAAATATCAAAAAGTAAACAAGGAAGGTGGTATGGGTATTTTTTAGACTTTTGAATACAAAGACACCACAAAAATATGTGAATGGTTTGGGATATTAATCCATTATCATTAACATTAATCATAAGAAGCATGATTATATTTAGTTTTAGAAACCATAAAACATGCTTAATTTATTATCGGAATGAGGTATTATGGAATATGTTTATGAAGCCAGAGTAATGGTTTATGAATAAAGACAAATGAATGAAGTACTTATGTCTAGAAATTCAAATATTATGCAATATTATTCATGAAATTATAAGTATTATTAGTATCATTTTTCATTATGTTTTGAAAAGGATATTTTCAATTGTGGTTGTAACATTCTGACCCCAGTTTCATTAATATGGTGCATTATTTTATTACACTGGCATGCCTACAAGAAATTTGTATCCCGATGTACCAGGTAGTTTATTATATTTTGAAAACTAAATACACACATATAATTAACATTACAAATTGAAATTAAATACAATATTATATATCTATTTCTATCTCCCAAAACTCATATATTATCCCAGGAATTCATTCATAATACACTTCTTTGCATCTTGGTAAAATATTAAACATAAAAAAGGGGTAGGATCAGATGCTCAGTAAGGGTAAGTAATATAGTGGATGTAGTCATAAACATTAACACTAGGCCTTATGAATACCTAAAAACACAGGCCATTAAAAATAAACATGAGAATATTATGGAAGAAATAAAATATGATTGAATAATTCCAGAAAACATTTCCCTGGATATTCTACTAGTTGAATAATCACATGGACTATCAATATGTAGTTTTGTAATTATGGAATCCATATTGTGGTACATAATAATCATTCTATCAAGGCCTCATTCCAATACCACATATAAATGGGTGAAAACCCAATCTAGTATGTCTATTGAGACATAACAATGTATCAAGGGCCTATAGAAGGTCCCACACATCACATACTATGTTCAATACATTTCACATTTGAAAAGGTGAAACATAAATAACAAAAACATCATATTGAAAAACATTCATATAAAATATGAAGACTTTATCTATCACACATGAATGGTATAAAATTAGCACATCTACAGTAAAAAAGATCATAAATCTTTAGACGAAAATGGTAAATGATTTAATAAGAAATAGACTTCAATGAAGAATGTTATTCAACAATGGATTTTGACATAGATGATGATACATTTAAACAAGACCATTGAAATGTTCATGAGGAAATATCCCATAAACATTCCTAAGTGTCTCACACCACTTTAAAACATTAAAATTATAATCCATTAGAATATTAGGAGAATAAGTATAATCTTGATATAAAATATCAACAGGTTTTACTTACACCACAAGCATTGAATATGTGGTGAACAAGGAATATATCTCAGAAAAGGTAATATGAGATGAGAAAAATATTTTTTTACTTTAAAAAGAAGTGTTCTTTTGGAAAATAAATTTTATTTGACATAAAATAAAATTGTAAGAATGTATATCTAGAAAAATAAAATTTAAGGAAATATAAATTATATTTGAGTCATAAACCATGTCCCTTTAATGTTAAATTCGGTAAAAAGAGTTTTTATGAATGTTTTGAAAAAAACAATTTACTGCGATTTAATGGGATTTTTATAGAAATTTAAAGTGGAAAGGCTTTTTTGATTTCATAAAACCAGAAATGAAAAAAGGATATTTTTTCAAGATAAAATGATTGATTTTATAAATACAATTAAATATAAAAATATGTTGTATTGTGTATTTAAAAATGGGTAATAATTCAAGAAGTTCCCCTGAATCGGGCTTATTTTTCAAGAATAATTGAGAAGGGAACCATTTAGAATCATCAAATTCCCATAAAATAAAGATGAAAAAATATTAATATAATAAATTGGAACAAATAAAAATGTTATATAGGATTTAAAAAACATTACATATCTATTTCTATCTCCCAAAACTCATATATTATCCCAGGAATTCATTCATAATACACTTCTTTGCATCTTGGTAAAATATTAAACATAAAAAAGGGGTAGGATCAGATGCTCAGTAAGGGTAAGTAATATAGTGGATGTAGTCATAAACATTAACACTAGGCCTTATGAATACCTAAAAACACAGGCCATTAAAAATAAACATGAGAATATTATGGAAGAAATAAAATATGATTGAATAATTCCAGAAAACATTTCTCTGGATATTCTACTAGTTGAATAATCACATGGACTATCAATATGTAGTTTTTTAATTATGGAATCCATATTGTGGTACATAATAATCATTCTATCAAGGCCTCATTCCAATACCACATATAAATGGGTGAAAACCCAATCTAGTATGTCTATTGAGACATAACAATGTATCAAGGGCCTATAGAAGGTCCCACACATCACATACTATGTTAAATACATTTCACATTTGAAAAGGGTGAAACATAAATAACAAAAACATCATATTGAAAAACATTCATATAAAATATGAAGACTTTATCTATCACACATGAATGGTATAAAATTAGCACATCTACAGTAAAAAAGATCATAAATCTTTAGACGAAAATGGTAAATGATTTAATAAGAAATAGACTTCAATGAAGAATGTTATTCAACAATGGATTTTGACATATATGATGATACATTTAAACAAGACCATTGAAATGTTCATGAGGAAATATCCCATAAACATTCCTAAGTGTCTCACACCACTTTAAAACATTAAAATTATAATCCATTAGAATATTAGGAGAATAAGTATAATCTTGATATAAAATATCAACAGGTTTTACTTACACCACAAGCATTGAATATGTGGTGAACAAGGAATATATCTCAGAAAAGTTAATATGAGATGAGAAAAATATTTTTTTACTTTAAAAAGAAGTGTTCTTTTGGAAAATAAATTTTATTTGACATAAAATAAAATTGTAAGAATGTATATCTAGAAAAATAAAATTTAAGGAAATATAAATTATATTTGAGTCATAAACCATGTCCCTTTAATGTTAAATTCGGTAAAAAGAGTTTTTATGAATGTTTTGAAAAAAACAATTTACTGCGATTTAATGGGATTTTTATAGAAATTTAAAGTGGAAAGGCTTGTTTGATTTCATAAAACCAGAAATGAAAAAAGGATATTTTTTCAAGATAAAATGATTGATTTTATAAATACAATTAAATATAAAAATATGTTGTATTGTGTATTTAAAAATGGGTAATAATTCAAGAAGTTCCCCTGAATCGGGCTTATTTTTCAAGAATAATTGAGAAGGGAACCATTTAGAATCATCAAATTCCCATAAAATAAAGATGAAAAAATATTAATATAATAAATTGGAACAAATAAAAATGTTATATAGGATTTAAAAAACATTACATTAGAGTAAATACAATTAATGTATAACTCGATGAAAAAATGGTGGTTCTGGTGGAATCCCGTGTCAGTTTTCTATCAATTGAAACATATGAAGCAAAACTAATAATCATTAAATTATTTGTTTAAGTTATTAAAAATAAATATATTCATGATATTTTATATAATTGGGAATTATATATACCTAATACACATGAAATATTGGTGAATATGGAATATCTCACAAAAATGGAAGTGAGATGAGAAAACTATTACTACTTTGAAATCAATTGAATCTTATGTAAAAAAAATTAACAACCATTCAATGAATAATTAAAAAACGAAGATAGAAATATTAATGATATTACATATCAAATATTAGTATACATTCACCACATAAAGGAAATATGGGGCGAGTAATCAAAATCTCACTCAAATAAAACTGATATGTGAAACCCTTTACCTTATATCTGAAAATGTTCTACACTTGACCATAACATCCTAGATAAAAAAATTACATATTTTAATTAATTAATTTAAAGTTTTATTTTTTGTTATTAATTATAGAGTCATTACATTCATTTATGGACTTATTGATAAGCTATATGATTGAATATCGTCATTCTGGAGTGCTTATTTCCATAATTCATGATCAGTTCGCTTGATAATAAATAATGGAGTTAATTTAAAATCTCCATATTTCAAAATAAATATAATTAAATGTATATAATATAAATAAATAAGTTTAAATGGATATATATATATATATATATTCATTAAATATTATGAGGATGTATCATTGGATAATACATTTAGTGATAATCGTTTAGATTATCATGGCATTTTTTGATCGTAACAAACTCATTTTGTTTTATAATTTAGTTTATTTTAAATATGTTACTTATAGAAAATAAAAATGGTAATATAATACATATTAAAATTATTTTAAACCATATAAATTTTTTCATTAGATGCTTTGGAGAATTATTTGAAGAAAGAATCTTCATCCTCCATGATGGTTGTTAATTTTCAACACCCAAGTGATGATTTCATTTATAAAATAAAATATGGAGAGTAAGTAAATTGATAAATATGTTTACATTAACATGATATAATAACAATATATATATATATATATGATATTAGAGATATAATTATCAATTGGATAGATTAGGTTATTATAGAATAAGAAAACAAGAAAATTTAAAATGAAATTAAATGAAAAAGGATCAGGATTTACCTCTACAAATAACCTCGTAAAGAACCTATTTAAGGGGTAGGGTTTTGGAATTATTTAAAGAAAAAGGGATATGGGACATTGTGAGGGGATAGGATGTAATATTGTTTCAGAACATTGAGATGTATCTAGGATTATAGGAGTGAAGATAACATGGAGAAAGTGGTGGTTTCTATAATAGAGGAGATGAGTGTTGTCGATTATATTAATCATAATTTTTTTATTTTGGATCATGTATAGGAATAGTATTGATTATTATGAATAAAAAAAGTAATATGTTCATGTGAGTTTGATCTGATGGCCATTTACATCATCCATGACTCATGTACGGTTCATAAATTTATTTATTTAGCATATTTGGTAAATTATCGAATTTCATGATTCACCAAAAAATCGAGTATTTCAGAAAAATAAAAAAATTCACCCTAAACATTTTTTAAAATCTATAAGCGGATAATGGAATCTATTTTATCAATGTAATTTTATAAATATTTGAAATCTAATTTTAAATTAAAATATCAATTTACTTTAAAAATACAAAGTTTAAATTTAAATCTGATTTTATACTACTTTTGACAACAAACTTAGGTTTCATAATATCATCTAAAAATAATAGGACTATAAAATAATTATCTATAAAGTCATTTTATAAAAAATAATTTCATTTTAAATAAATTTATTAATTAATAGCTTTAGTTAAATATTTTTACAAACAAACATGCCGGTACTTAATTATTAATTGTTAAAACATTCACTTACATTTATAAGGTGCCTAAATTTTATTTATACGTTCTTGGATGTGTTTTATATTCATAAGGTCAAGTAACTATTCATATGGTTATTGTTTCAAATCAGTAGGGTATATTACTGTTCAGATGGGTCAATTTACTATTCAGCAAAAAAATTTGTTGATCCAATTATTCTCTAGAAACCTTATTAATCACAACGGTGTATGTCTGTTTTTTTAAATTCAAATCAAAATAGTGTGAATATTATGTTTTATGTCTAGGTTATAACTATCTTGCGTAAATAATTAGAAAAAAATTGTTTTATCACAGTTACTCAGTGTTGTTTTCATTAGAATCTATATTTATTTTTTAAATTAATGGGGTGTAATATTCTATACTCCTTAAATAAATTATGGCCTCCAATTTAAAATTTTATTCCAAATTTTAAAGGTTGATAATTTAATATTCCCTTTTTTAGAAACCAACATCAAAAGTGGGGTTAATAAAATATCATCTTCATAATAGGGGAGTAAAATGCCTAGGATACTACAAAACTATGCATTCGAATAAGGTAGGATTACTATGAAGATAAAATATGTATATAAAATAATAATTTAACAATCATGTTCTGACAGAGAGTGATAGAGAACATGGCCATTATAATGTTAACAGTCACAATGCCATGAATATTATGATCAGTTAAAAAAACATTTATTTCTCATAAATATAACAATATAGATATCAGTTTTGTTAAAAAATATTTTACCTTAAATTCATGGATTCATTTACTATCTAGATAATAACTTAAGAAATCAGATTTTATTGATTACATTCCATTTAATGAGAATAAAATAATCCATTGGTTGTGCATCGATATGATTTCACATCATTCCCTATACCATGTAATGAATTCTCAAGATGAATTTTTCAATCCAAAAAAATAGGAATTAAATTCTATAGATTAAAAATCCCAAAAAATTATAATTATCTATTTTTCTCATATTTATAAATCAACTAATTCCAAATTGTTTGGGATAAGACAAGATATTTCCCCAAGAATAACAATCCATTATATGAATAAACTAAAATTTGACCTCCAAAATTAAAATGTAAAACACAAGGTTCAACATAGATCATTTTAAAAATTACTATTATTCTAGAAAAAAATTAAATATTCTTCAATATGAGCCCAAAATCAGAGGGTTTTGTTCATGTAGTCTTCCAAATGACATCGATAACTTATAATAACTTATTCAAAATATTTAATTTCCACTATCAAATAATCTCCAAGTTATTCAATAAATTTCCATATATAACTTAGATAACTATAGATAAAATAATATTTAACTCCAAAATAAAATTAATCATTTATTCCTCAAAATATTTTATTTAATAAAGTCTTATAAGATTACGAAAATTATGAACATCATCCAAAAATACATTTCCCACATAAACAAAAAATAATTCCCAAATCAAAATGTTCTCTATTTGATAAAAAAAATTCCCTAAAATCAAAATAACATTTATCCATTAGATGTTTTAACTACAATATAGTCATGATAACTAGGACATCATGGATAATAGTGGTAGGTGTTTCACTCTTGTTGCCCTTCGGTTGTTGGTTCAATCATTATGGTCATACTGAAAGAAGTGGGTTTTCACCTAACATGTGGGATGCCCTATTTTCTAAAACCATATATGATCCAAAATAAAGATGATTTATGAATCAGAAATAAGGTCAGTTAATAAAAATTCTATTATCTATGATATTCCATACAACCTAATTAAAGAGAAACATCAATACTTTATTTAAACATAGGTAAATCCATAGTCTAGAGGTTTTCCTATAGAATAGGGAATCGACTTGTGTAATTCCCATATCCCTTAAATATGTGAAAAATAACTACATATGGATTAATAGGATCAGTTTTATTTCCATACATTATACTCTTTATTTTTTCTCAGTAATTAATTACTTTATGAAATTCCTTCCCACACATTTTTCATTTATTAGTTCCATTGAGACACTTCACTGGGGGTCTCCCTCCATAGTCCTTTCTGGATGGTAGTCGGGACTTGTTTTTTCTATGGTCTCCACTACTGGAGCTCGTAGAAAACTACGCTCTTATCTTCTATTATTGGTTCTGGTGTTGGTTAAGTTATATATTGTTAATAATATTTTAGGAAAAATTATGAGGAATGAACAAAATATCTTTCACTCCGATTAACATCCCATTTGGTTTCTCATCACTACTATATTCTCCATCATGTTCAATGTTAACATAAATCCTTTGCATTCCAGTTATTAACTAAAACAATAAATCATATCATGGGTTACAATAGTAATAGTGATTATAATGTATATTCACATATAGAATATCATGAAAAATAATTTTCAACATAAAACAGATTTGGTTTTACCTATTTTATTCGTTATCGTTATATATTAAAATCCATAGTAATGGTTTTCAATGAAAATGTAAACTATCATAAGAATATCCCCTGGGAGTGTCAAACCAAGTGCATATTAAGGCCCATATTTTTTTACCAAGTTATATAGAGTTATTCTAGGCACCCCTTTTGAGAGTTGTTACCCTAGGTATATATATGACAGTACCACATCAACATGTATTATCTAGATAGGGATTTAATTTCAAGGAATATCTATATAATCTATACCTTTGATGAAAATTTATACAATTTTATTTTATTCTTGTCTACAAGGTTCATATAAGGGTTTTTTTCCAGTAGTCAAAATTTTCAAAATCTACATCTCCATGGATTCTACTTAAAATTCTCTTATGCAAACTATAATTCCTTGTACCGAGTATCTCAAAGTTGGTGCATTAATTTATTATTCTTCTATAATTATAAGAAAGCCATATCCTGAAAGACTGGGTAGGTTAGTTACTCCTATAATCTCTAGATTATACCATTTGCATTCATTAACAATACACCTATTCTCATCCAAAGGAAATATAAGACATAAGAATGGGGTGAGCTCAGATGATAAGTAAGGTTAAATTACATAGCGGAAGTAACCATAAACATAAGCACTAGGCAAGATGAATAACTATAAACAAATGAATTTAAAAATAAACTTTTGAATAATATGGGAAGAATAAGAATATATTAAATAAATCCATAAAACATATCAATGGATATTATCTTATTACAATAATCACATGGAATATCATTCTATTGGTTCATAAAGTGGTAATGAATAATTTCATACATCATAACTAGTTTGTCAAGGCCTCATACTAAGACCATACATAAACGATTAAAAATCATACTAGTTGTCTAATGATTCCAACCAATACATTGAGAGCATATATTTTTCCCCACCAATAACATAATATGTCCAATATATTCCTTATATGAATAGGGTAAAACAGAAACAACAAAAAAATGGTATTAACAATTTATCATATGAAATATTAATACTTTAACTACAACCCATGAATGGTATCGAATTTGAACATCCATAGTTAAACTAATCAACATCCTTTAAACAACATTTGGTATATTATATCATAAGATTCAAACCTCGATGATGAAAATGATTCATCAACGGTTTTTGTCATAAATGATGATACATTTAAATGAGACCATTAAAATGTTCATGAAGATATATTCTTGAAACATTCCAAGTGTCCCATAACACATTAAAACATTGTAATCATAATATCTTAGAATATTAGGAGAATAAGAAGACTTATTATATAATATATAAATGGTCTGTAGGTACATCCCTTTTAAGGAATATGTGGTAAAAATGTATATATCTTATACAATATAAAATGAGATAAGAAAATCCTTTTTTACATTTGAAAGAAGAGTTTTTTGGAAAATAATTTTTTATTTGTCATAAAATCAGATTTGTAAACATGTATACAAAAAAATTATATTTTAATGACAATGAAATTATATTTTATTCATAAATTATTTCCCACTGAAGTGAAATCATGTAAAAAATGTTTTTACGAAACATTGTAAATAATACATTTTAGTGCGGTTTAGTAGAATTATTAAAGATACAATAAAAAGGAAAGTCATGATTGATTTCATAAAACATGAAATAAAATTGATAGTTCATTAATAATACAGGGATTTATTTTAGAAATTTAATTATGGATGAAAATATATTTTGTAGTGCACTATAAAATGGGTATGAATTTGAGATTTTCCCATGAAACTGGTTAGATAATCGGGATGAATTTAGAAGGGAACCATTTTATAACATAATATTCCAATAAACTAAAAATTAATTGATCTGAATATATGACTTTAAAACATAGAATAATAATATATTATAAATACAGAAAAATAAATAACCATTACCTTGGAAAAAAGATAGTGAAAAAATAACCCAATGGAAAAAAGAAGGTTCTAGTAGAATCCATAACTAGTTTGTAATAAATATTAACATATGTCTCAAAATTAATAATCATAAAATGATAAATTTAATAATATAAAATTAATAAATTATTTATAATTTACATTATTCATTATATACATACACAGTACATAAGAAATAGTGGTGAATAAAGAGTATATATCAAAAAAAGAAGTGAGATGAGAAAAACCTTACTACTTTGTAATCAATTGAATAACATGTCTAAGAATTAAAAATAAACGAGTGAATAACGTAATAACATGAATATAAATATATTAATGATATTATATTTAAAATATTAGTACAAATTCACTAAATATAATAAATATGTGGCGAGTAATGGAAATATCATGGATATAACAGTTAGATGAGAAACCCCATAACTTATGTCTGAATGTGTTCTTCACTTGAGCTTAACATCATGGAAAATAAATTTTTTTCCATTTATTAATTAATTAAAAAGCATATCTATATGAATTTGATTTAATATTTTCTTATTATGTTTATTTATATCCTTACTGATATGTTATATGTTTGAAAACCATCGTTCTAGTGTTTTCATTTCCGTGATTTCATGATTGTTTCGCATGATTATATGTAATGGAGTTTATTTAAAATTTATATAATTATACAGAATCATAATTTCAGGATTTTAATAAGAATACATGTGTTTTAATGGTTATTTATATCATTTGGTTACATATTATGAGGTTGAATCATTATATAATTCTTTTAGTGATAATCTTTTCGATTATTGCGCAGATTATTGATAATAGAGAACTCCTTTTGTTTTATCATTTAGTATTATGTAAATATGTTACATAAAAAACATAAAAATGGTTATATAATAATTTTTAAAATATTTACCAACAATTAAAAAGGTTTCATGAACATCATTTATGAATTATTTTGACGATTGAAACATTATCGTCCATGAAGGTTGTAAATTGGCACCTCCTGAATGATGATTTCTTGATGAAATAAAATAGAATGAGTAAAGATATTGATAATGGATATTACATTTACACAATATAATTATAGTATATAAATGATACATTCATTATCATGATAAATATGATTGAAAATTTCAGTATATAATAAGAAAACAAGATAAATTGATATAAAATTAACTGAAAAACAAAGAGCATTTACAACTTCAAGTAACCTTCTTCAGAACCTCCATAAGGGAAAGGGTTTTGGTATTTTTGAATGACAATGGACTCCTGTATGTGGATCTAAACTAGGGAAGACTATATGGAACGAAAATTTTGAATAATATAGACTTATAGGAGTGAATAGATGAGGGATTGAGGGGTGGTTTTTATAGTAGAGGAGAAGATAATTATTCAATTATTTTAATCTTTATTAATTATTTTGGCTCATGACTATTGATAGTCTTGATTCTTCCTAATAAAAATAGTAATAATTTCATTATCTTTCAAAAAATGTTCATTTATATCATCCGTGACTCAATAATTATGCAAAAATGCATTTCCTAACCATATTTTGTTAATTATATAATTTCACTATTCACCAAAAAATCATGTATTTTAGAAAAATCCAAAAAATCAACCATTCCAATTTTTCAATGTGTATAATTAGAAAATGGACTCCATATTATCAAAATATGTTTTTAAATTTTTGATATTTAATAGTAAAATAAAATCTTTATTTAATTTATAAATATAGATTTTAAATTTAAATTTGATATTATAATACTATTAATATTTAACTGAGTTCTCATAAAATTATCATAAAACCATAGAAAACAAATTCTTTATTTAAGAATACTTTTTATGATGATTAATTTTATTTTAAATAAATTTTTAAAATTAAAATTTTATTTAAATATTTATTACTCATAAAAATACTAAAACTTAATTATTAATTTTCCAAACATTCAATCTCATTAAAAAATTGATGATATTTTATTTATACATTCATGGGTGAGTTTACTATTCAAAAGGGTCAAGTTACTATTCATACGGTTAACATTTTTATTCATAAGGGTATATTACTATTCACAAGGATCATGTTAAAATTCACCAAAAATTATGTTTATCATATTGTACTATAAAAATCTTATTGATCATAATGGGATGTGTACTTTTTTTGTAATTCAAACCACAGAAGATGAAAAACTATGTTTCATGGCATGGTTATAAAATATAAGTTATTAGAACTAAAATAATTTTTTCATTGAGACTCATTGTTGTGTGAAATACAACTTATAATTTTTTTTAAATTCATATGGTGTTACAGTGATGAAAACATATGAAGGTAAATTTTTGATAAAGGGAAGGTAACTGTTAATGTGATCAAGATGTTTGTGTTTCTCTTATATAAAGAGATTATTTTTTTGTATAATATAAATTGGATTAAACATAATACATCAGAACTAATAAATGATATGTTGATAATGTAGTCAATTTTGTTGTAGATGATGTTAACAACTTATTGGATTTATTGAATATATCAAATAACTATTGGAATAAGTCACCATACATGTTTTCAATATTCATTAATGAGAATTACCATGTCTTATAAGAATATATGATGCAGATATTAACATGTTTAGAATTTAACAAAAAATAGATAAATTTTTACATATCAGGATTTATGTTAAACTAATTTAGTTTAATTATTTCAAAAAAAAATTGTTTTCAACATTCGATAGGGTTATAAGTCAAACAATTTGGATTTTTCTTAAGTTAAACTGTAAATAATGTTTTTCAGATTAATTTTTCATCTCACCACTTTGGGATTTATGCATATTTGATAACCTACTCTAATAATATTGTGTTGATGGTAACTGAAGAGATATGAGATGAATTATCAAGGATCTCATGATTTTTTAGTGCTTTATGAATGAAAAACCCACCTTCATTTTTTAAGAAAGAGGTAATGTGAAAAATTCTCAAGACCTTACCAACGGGTGGGATTGTACTTATGAAATGGAATTAAATCATGTAAATATAACTTATTATGAATATTCACTAACCCTGTCAAATAGAGTTTGATACAAAAATGATTTTCATAGAACAAAATTTTCTAGTGAATCAAATGGCCCCTTTGATTATCACATATTTTTGGTTTTCTGATTTTGATATTCTCCGTAAATGAGTTCTCTATTACTCTTTATAAGAACATGGTAGGTAAATTTCTCTTTGATTATACTTTTCTCACCTCTCACATATATTCTCCTAAATGGAAATTTCTTTATAGGTTACTTTGGGTAACAATAATGATTTTTTATTTTATTATTAAATTTATTATTTTGTATTCATTTTTATGATGTGCGATTTTTTGAATGGAACATTCAAATAGAAAATATTTGATAATGCAGATGAATTTTGAGGGAGAAATTAATTTTAAGGGGTAAGAATGTAACACAATGATTTTTTGTGAACATTTTTCTAAAAATAATTTTTTTCATTGAGGTAAATTATTTCACTAGGTGAAAAAATCCTTTCAAATGAAAACAACTTTTCATGAGCTACACGAGACCAACATTGATTTCATTACATGCAACATCAACTAAGCATTCGTTACATGCCACACCGACTTGGAATCCATTACATGGAACACCAAGTGTAAAAGGGAATATAATAACCCAATACATTAAAATATATTTACTATCATAAATTAATATAATATATTATATGGAATTTAATACAAACCACACTGAGTTATCTTGCCTTATACACAATAGTGTCTTTCTTCAATAGCATACAATATATGCAAGACATAATATTACAAGAATGTAACATATTTTTAAAACTAATATTATTTAATATAAAAATATATAAACTAAAAATTAAATTAGTAGTCATGAATATTAATAAATAAATTATTAAAATTTATTTTTTATACAAATATAAAATTAATTCATTTGATTCTAAATAATTATAAATGAAACTAAGAACAAATTTAATATAAAATGAAATATTATTATTATTTTCATGATTCTAAATGATTTTTGTGTTGATTAACAAAATAAATAACAATTATTGTAATAAATTTAAATTATTAATTGACTATAAAAATATAGGATACTCTTGAACATTTTTACTTTAAAAATTAGCATTATCATCCAACATGCGAGATGAATTTTAAATTAAATTTTATCATTTATATTATTGTAATATGTAAAAATAGAAACCATATTTTAAATCAAAATATTATATAATATGTAATAATACAAATTTTTTTTTTCTAAAAAAATAGTAAAGTTGATTAAAATTAATTACAATAAATAATATTATATTTAGAATAATAAAGGTCTAAACTACAACATTAAGTCCCAAAAATAATGATAAAGGTATATAAGAGATGTTTTTTAGTAATAATTCAACCCTATCCTCCCATTTATAGAATGGGACCTTTATTGTATCCACATGATATTTTAATAACATGTATGGAATTTCCTTATCAACCTATTACAAGAGTGACAATCTTCTAATATAAGTGGACTCCACTTATCCCACTTCCCAAGACATATCAAACCACTTAGGTTTGGCCAATATATGCTGATATAGATTCTCTAAATCCTTCCCATATAACTTTAATCCTCCCATTGTGAATAAATCCTTCCATGTAAGCCCTTTGGTATAAAACCAATGGAGTTACCCAATTTTAAGATAACATTTTTTCTACCTAACCTTATACACACCACTATCTAATGGGTAATAAACATATTGTTTCTATATATGGTTAAGTGTTACCTCAAAGGAATACTGATTATTCATTTTTTTCCATTACCACATTTCATGGTGGAAATTATTATGGAAAATACGTTTATATATGATATATATGATATTTATAATGTCTTTATGATAATTTAATTTAAGCATAGAACATAAAATTATTCTTCCTATCAAGTTTAAATATAAAAATTTTATTTGAGTAATTATTGACGACATATCCCTCAAAGTAATGTGACCTGTTCATGTGTTACATGGAATGAAAAAATAATTGTCTTAATAAAACAATATCACATATATAACATATATATTACAATTTATTTTTAATATACACATATCATTTAATTTTAATTCTTTCAATACAACAAGAAATGAATGTAGCGTTCAAGCATAGGTATGGTCTACCACCCCCATGAACGATGCATTTCATTTCATATCTTCTAAATGTATAGATTATTATAAATACATTTATACTGAATATATAATATAATTAAGTCATGTTTTAAATTTTTTATATGTAGAAAACATGATATATGTAATATGAGATGAAAATAACAAGTTAAAACAAACAAGAGAAAACTAGGAAATTAACACCTGAAATAGTGAATATAATGAATGATTGTTAACAAATGGGTTATAATATGTTATAAGAACATTATAAATAATGATATCAAAATTATTATGGATATTATATTAGTGAGTTGAATATTTTAAACAACTATAGGGGATGAAAAAGGCCACATAGAAGAAGGAAGGTTAAGGTAATGGAAATTCAACCCTCCTTTTATAATTGTTATATACATGCCTTATTCACCAATCACATTTATTATGTGGTCTATAAATTACCATTTTAAATGTTATATCATGAATATTATTGTCATTATGATCTTATAAGACTAATTAAATTTAATTTCTTTACATCTGGAATATAATTTTATGTTACCATGTGGTATGAATCTATTGAAACAGTCTCACCGTTAATCATGATTGTATATGATTATGCTTCAATTGTTGGAATCTCAAGATCCAGAACCCAAGAAAACCCATGAATTAACTTATATTGTATTTAACCATAATATATTCTTGTATTAGTACCAATTTTATACTATTAGTTACATCGGATAACTGAAAATAAATTAATAAAAATTAGATATTATTTCACATTTCGTTCATAAATATCGGTTCATTCAAAACCCTGATTTATAAAAATTAAATAAAAACTATTTTACATTTATAATATGATATTAAAGGAAATTATTACCCATTTCTTTCTTATAATGTCTTACAAAGTATATTTTCCCTAACATGTACCCTTTCTAAAAAATTAACGTAAAAAATAATCTTTGATGCATATGAACTAACCACCGTTGAGACAATCAATTACCCAAAGTTTCCATTATACTTTTTGAAGTTTAATTTAAAGGGAACTTTTTTTTTTATTTTTCAATTTTATTGATTTTATTTTTTTCCCATGAAAATGTTAGTCAATATTTTTTAATGGTATTTCAATGCTTCCTTCAAAACATTTCAAATCTATTTTCAAAGAAAAATGTTTTCAAGAATGTATTATGATTGAGAAATTTTTTAATCTTCCTAGAAAATTATTAATTTTTTTCAAGGAAATATTCTTCTAAAATTATTTCAAGGATTTATTTATATGTTTTAAATAATATTTAAATTGAATTTTTTTAATATATTTTATGTTTTAATGGTGTATTTTTAATAGAAGAAAATATATTTTCATCAATAAGTATTTTTCACATATCATTATAAATTATTTCCAATCTAATATGACATTTATTGGTGTTACTCATGCCTTCATATGAAAATTATTCAATGATTCCATTCATATTATTTCCATAAATGGTTAATTTTGTATGGTATGTTGTTTCTGAAATCCATTTATCTTTCCTAAGTTATATACTTTTGAAAATCACTACATTTCATAGGTGGTGATTAGGAGAACTACATGTTTTCTATAGGTAATGATATGATTAAAATTTCCTGATTCATATATCATTTCTTAGGTTACTATATGATTGATGTTTTCAATATTGTGTCACTTATATTTATGATTTACTTATGTCTTGGGGTGGATCAATATCTCCCTCCAATGCATTTGGTAAATATGGATGACTCATGAGTATATATATTAGAACTGAACCTGATTTCATGTTCATAATGTCTTGTGTGAACCATATTAAATGATAAAAATCATATAAATGGACCTGGTTTCATGTCAATGTGTTTATGGGTGATCCTAAATACATGTTCACAAGGTTATGAGTGGACCTTATTACGTGTTCAATTTGTTATGCATGGACCTGTTTTCATGTCCATAAGTTCATGCATGAACTTTATTCCATGTTCATAATGATATACATGATCATGATGCTATGTTCAAAATATAATGCATTGGATTAGTTTCATGTCAATAATGTTTTGTGTGAACCAGATTCCACAATCAAAATGTTAGCCATGGACAGGGTTCCATGATCATACGTTAATGTGGGGGCCTTATTTCAAGACTATTACATAGTATGTGTACCAATTTCTATTTATACACGTTCACAATGTTATAATCCTATAAAACCTCATTCTTATTCTTATAGTAGACATCTCTTATTTTCCTTTTTTCTTAAAGTGTTTTTGAGAAAATAAGGAAAATGTGGCAAAATACCAAAATTTGTGGGTACATGCCATGTACTTTTCCACATTCCATGTACTTTGGACTTGTGGTATGAGTATACAGCGCGTGTAGTCCTGTCAGCAATGAAGGGTGAAAAACCTGACTACACACCGTGTACTTAGTCATACACTTAGTGTAATAAATTGTCGGGTGAATAGTATGTTGGTGGGAGTAGCTGCCAGTTGAATGATAGTACATACTGTGTACTCAGAAATACAATCTGTGTAATCAAGTTGACAGAAGAACAGCGAGGTGGTGGAAAGTGAATGCCATTGGAAAAGTTAAAAAAATGGAATGTACACGCTACGTATTTGAGAGTACACACCGTGTAGTTATGTTTCTTTTCTTCTAAAATAGGCAGTTGTCTCCACTTTCAAAATAGAAAGCTTAGAACGCCCGAGTACCATGAGAGAGAAGGCCAGATCTTGGAAGAGCATCCGACCGCACACCAGGACTCTGATTTATTCTTCGTTGATCTCGTTTGAATCACTCAGGTAAAACTTTCCCTCTACTTGGGTGTTTTCTTTCAATTATTTCCCAAGGAAATTTTATTTGTGTCACAATGGGTTATCTTTCTTCTTAGATCATTGTCATTCTCAGTTGATTCGGGTGGGGTCGTTCACATATATCGAACAGAAGAGACCAATGTAGGTGGTCTAGTGCATATTTCCAAAATCCGAGTTGACATTGTGCACCATTGTGCTATGAGCACATGTTTTGGGTGTCGTAGGGCTGAGGTATAAGTTGTTAAGATATCTAGAATTTAATAGATAGTCTAATGATAAATATAAAATATTTTTTGGGATCATTTCTTTGATCCAGTTCCTCCCCATGGGTGTGATTCCCTTGTTTAGCCATTGGGAAAGGATACCCATAGGTATTCCATGTTGATAGCATGTTTTGATTTTTCATGAGAGGAAACATATTATTATATGCTTATTCGTTGGGCTCGTCCAGGTTAATTGAATAGGCTGAGGGCAGTATTTATTTTAGCCTGAGGGAAACTTTTCTTATCCTTGTGGGCAGTATCTTCTATGCCTGAGGAAGAAATCTCGTATTCCTGAGGGGAATATTCATTATTCATGTGGGCAATCAACTAAGGGTTTCTATTCTGTTTACGAGAGGGTAATAACATGCATGTCTGAGGACAATCTTTACTTGGAATATTCACTGTGGTGATTTCTTACCCTGTACCTTCCAGGCTAAATCACATTCGTGGAATTGTTAAACATTTATCAAAATGGAAAAATAACTTGTTGTAATTTTTAATTTTTAGTACTTCCTAGTTTAATGCATTTCATTATTTCACACTTCAGTT
The DNA here is from genome assembly GCA_963277665.1 of Viscum album. Lineage (NCBI taxonomy): Eukaryota > Viridiplantae > Streptophyta > Magnoliopsida > Santalales > Viscaceae > Viscum > Viscum album. The sequence continues at coordinate 37,851,629 of OY728143.1, forward strand.
GTACTTTTTCACTGACAGTTGGGCACGGGCCTTTAGTGTTTGCCTGTGGAGATTTATTTCACACACCCTGTTTGGGTCATGTCTTGGGTCAAAATTTTAACGCCCCGACCATAGTTACCCAGATTCGGTGCATTATTTTAATTCATTGGCATGATTACAAGGAATAAAGTCCCAAAGTACCGATCAGTTTAGCCGTCTTGGAAATATAGATCACATACATGAATGTTACATTTTCACTTTAAGACGTACAAAACAACATAAATAACCATTATGAACACCATTATTCACTTGGATTAACCCTACATATCAATCACATTACACTTCTTGGAATCCTGGGAAAAATAAAACATAGAAAGGGGTGAGCTCAACTGCTCAGTAAGGGTAGGAAATACAACGGAAACATTCAAAAATAAGATTAAACATTTAAGGCAATGTATAAAAATAAAACAAAAGTCTTTTAAACATAAACATCAGCATAATATAACAGAAATAAAATGAAATAATTCCATTTACTTATTCACATGGATATTCGACAAATCGAATAATCGCATGCAATATCACTAACCACTTTCATAATGATAGAATGCATAATGCCAGACTATCATAACCACATAGCCAAGGCCTCGTGCCAATTCTATAAATAATATTTTGTCAAGGCCTTATGCCAAGACACTAGTTTGTCTCATGAGACCTACCAATGCATCTAGGAGCTATTGCGGGCTACACCAGTCACTTAATATGTCCAATTTATTCCCATATGAAAAAGGATTAAACATAACATAAACATTCGTATTAAAACTAGCATACGAACTATCAATACTTTCTTTATAAACCATGAACTGTATAAAAATAACACATCCACAATAAAACATATCACAAAACCTTCAATACAATAAATATTTTTTTATCATAATAAATCAACTTCAAATAATCTTAAAATCCATCAAAGGATGTTGACATAGATAAAATCAAAACTATTTTAGAGAAATATCTCTTTTCTCGAAATCATTGAAAAGTCACACATTTATAAAGGAAGTAATTTAAATGATATTTTTGAATCAAAGTGTTCCATACCAAATTGAAACTTTTGAAAAGAAATACCATTTCAAAACATTCACGTCCATATAAATAAATCCTAAAAATCATTTAGAAAACATAGACATTAATTGAAAAGATTTTGAAAGATCAATCATTAAAACATTTGAGATTTTGATCTTGATAAAGAGTACCTTTCAAAATCCTTAAAATCTTAATTTTGAAATAATTTTTATGAAAAATGGGCATGGATGATAAAAATTTCCCAATAAATACAGACACATAAACAGTCTCGGATAATGATGAGATTGAGAATTAACCCTTACCAATTTGGTATCTTACGAATCATACAACACATGAAAGAGGTATCATACAATGAATACGTAAATAAACATAAATTAAAGTGTATTACACAAAGAATACAATTATGGGTAGTACATACACCACACAAAAGGTAATAGTGGCAATATGACATGAATCTCACGAGAATAAGGAGTGAGATGAAAACCCCTTACCTTGCACTTTCTTTAGTCAAGGGTACGTTTGACCACATGTACGAAGATCGTAGCATGTTATTAAATTATAACAGAACCATATTAATATTTCTGATATCATACATGATTCATTTATGACTTTATATTACCCATTTAATAATAATTTCCATGTTAAGTTAAAATTTTGGGTAATAATCACTTTCTTTATCGTACGTGTTTTAACTTGTCACTCTTTGTTGTATCACATAGATCATGATTTAAATACATCCAAAATATAAAAAATGATAAATATATCATATATATTTAGAATATAAATATGTATAATAGACATATATATGAAATGGAAAACACCATTTATGGAGACGGTAGTCCGTACTTACGCATAAACGCTGTTTTTGTTTTCATATAGTATTAAACGGAAGTAAGTGAATAAGATATATGTAAGTTCATAAATACTTATATATATATATATAATCTTTAGAATTATTATGTCATATATTAAATACATATTAGTAATATATATTTTTACAATCATCGATGAATGGTGAACTTGGAAAAGAATCTCATCGCGTCGTGGAGACGGTAATCCGTACGTACGCACGAGCAAAAATATCATTCTTTTGATATTAAAATAATATATAATTGGATGGTATATCATTTATATAGAATCATAAACTTGTTATATTTATTATTTAAATGAATTAAAAATCATTATTATACCCATCCAAAAAATAATATATTGAATAACAATTACACCACGACGTGGAGATGGTAAGCCGTTCGTACGCATGTATGGTGACATGTCATTCAAATTATGGATAGAATACAGAATATGGTTGTACCATATTCATAATAATATTATAGTATATAGTATATAATGTATTCATTATTTTATAATGGTAATAACAAAGAAATAAAAAGTGGAAGAAGAAAGGAAGTTGAAAAAGGGTGGTGAAATCATTGCCTCTTCTTCGGGTTATCCCTTTTGATTTGATCAAAAGGGCACCATTGGATGGATTTCTGACTGATGTAAGGCCTCTAGGATTAAGTGAGGGATGTTGAGAGAGTATTTGGGCACGTTTTGGCTGAACCAAAAGGCTTTGAAGGTGTGAATTAATGAGAAGCGGGAGTGTCCTTTTATAAGAGTGGTGAGGGGAACCTTTGAAAAAGCTAGAAATATTATTTTATAATAAATTTAAATTCGGTTTCTAATGGCCCCAAAGTGGATTATTTAAAGTTTAAGGTGGGTATGGGTCGCAAACAACTCAAACAATAGAATTTAGACAGGTTTGGGTCATCATATTAACCTTATCATTTAGTTGTAACTCTTAGTTAATTAGTTTGACACTTACCACGTCAATTTGTATTTTTATATTATATAGTTAATAAACATATTATATACATATAAGATACCCCCGTGTGGTCCATTAATGATAAAAATATCATGATATATGTCTCTTGGCCTAACCATAGATTTTTAGGAATTTAATATCAATTAATAATATAATATTTTTTTTAGAAACTCTTTTATGTCAATTTTGACATTATTCAATAATTGACTTTTGTAAAATTCATAACAGAATGATTATTTCGAGAAAAGTTAATTAAATAAATCCTAATGTGTCATATTATCCTATAAAATTATTTTAATTCATTAAAAGACCAAAATTATATTTATTTTGGTATTTATAATATCAATTATTTTAATTTTTCACTATTATGGTAATTACTGCTTTATCATTGTGTCATAAATAAATTAAATTATTTAATGTCTAAAAATTATAAATAAAATATCAATATGTAGGATATATTTTTTTATTTATAATGAATATTTTTAGTAGAAAATAAAACACATATAACCCTATGTAAATATTATTTTTCTAAAAGATATATGCTTATGTCATTTTTGTATTTATTTTAACTTAATTAAAATAAAGTGTCCCTATCACCTACACGTGGGTCCATGGGGTCCCAAAATCGACCCAAAGTTGACCATGGCCGGAAATTTATCCACCAATAAGGTTAGTACACATTTTAGGGTAATTTAGTATTATTACAATATTAATTTTTAACCCTTATTTACCAGATTTACCCTTTAACCATGGTAAATAAAATATTTACCGAAGTAATTATTCAAAATGTCTAAAACTAAAAGTTACCTATTTACAAAATATGTATATCCTGATTCCAAATATGGAATCCATTTTTCCAAATTAAAACCGAGAAGTGGCAAGAATTAATTTAAAATTAATTCCCACTGTCAAAACAAAAAGCGTGTTTTTAAGATATAATAACTATCAAAAGATTGATACTTGTTTATGTTCTGTTTAATTGTAAATATTATGTCCAATTACCAAAATTGTGTTAAATGGTAAAAATATATTCAAAATTTTCTTTAAAACCACTCAAATTCATAATTTATCACTAATAATTATTTTGATTAAAAAAGTTGTTTTTAATTAAAATTTATTACTTTTCACTATTCATCAAAATATTAAAGTTAACCAAAAAGTAACAGAATTTCACCTTAGGCTAAATTATATACTCCGAATCCAAAAATTAAGTCCATTTTGAGAGGTAAAATTTCTAAAATTTTAAAAATTAGGTATTAATATTCATAACGGCTACTTTGATTGGTCGTGGTGTGTGTTAGAACTCGATGTTGCATACAACACACACTACTGTATTATTCAAAGAGAAGATTACCGTGGAAGCTCGGGGTGTTACATTCTCCCCTACTTCAATAAATTTCTTCCTCAAAATTTGATATTGTTCTTTGAAAATAATGGTTTTAAATAGAAAATATCTTTGTGGAAAAACCCACATTGGAAATTTGGTTAATAATATTTAGTCTTAACAAGATGAATATAGAAATACAATGGTCACCACAAAATTATGATCTCGATTAGGAGAACATTGGTGGTAATTATAGACATATAACTGGAGGAAAATGTAAATATTTATAGGTAGTGATTGAGGTCATCAATCACAAACAAGTTTAAAATTGAGGTCCTTAAATTCATCAATCAATGATGATTTAAAATACCATCAGTTCAACAAATCATAAGGTATTAGGATAACACATTTTTGACGTTTAAAAATATCTTATTTGAAATCCCACATTGAAAAATGAATTAATGAGGCCTCTATTTAAAATAAAGAGTGGAAAGTAGGAAGATTACCGAAAATAACACATACTAGGGTTCCATGTAGGAAAATATGGATGTGTAAGATAAATATAACCATCAATTATCTGATGGAGAGTTGTAGAGAACATGGATATGAAAATTCCAACAATCCCAAAGCTATAAATTAATGATGATCTAAGGTACCATCTAGGATAACATTTTTGTTCTAAGTTCCTTTTCTTAATGTTGAGGAATTTATTTATGAGATTGGCTAAGATCATAAGGAGATATACTTACTTTATAATTAGAGTTTTATCCATTAATAAATTTCTACCACAAACTCATCATTCACCCCAAAACATAATACAACTCAAAAATACTCTATTTATCCTAATCGTATATGGTTCCAAATATTATGAATTTATAATTCACATATCAGACCCTTTATGTAAAGAAACTACATTATACTATCCAAGAACATCATGTAGCACAATGGTAGGTGATAAATCCCAATTTCACTATGGTTTTGGGTTCGATTCAAGCAGCTTTGTCCGACACGATGGGTCGTCACACGGTCTGTGTGTTGTCCTTTTATAAAAATACAAAAAATAACCTTTCAAACATAATCCATTACAACCATTAGACTTATCCAAAATACTATTATCCAAACTCATAGTCCAAAATTTACAAGAAAGTTAAACATAATGAGGATCCTTTTTTCCTGGTAATAACATGTGAACGCCTTCCTCATATATTCTTTTACAACACCGCAACATCCTGAATTACCACAATCAACCATCTCTTATTCCAAAATCACTACCTCAATATTTGGACCATATTAAGGTTTATTTTTCCTTCAACCATGTAATTTCCAAAAAAAATTAACTTGCTGTAGCATCACTTTTCTTAGTACCATAAAATCTCAAATCCTTAATTAGATAGTACTCTAGTTAAATCCATATTTATTTCCAGAACATCATTGATACAACACTTAAATGAAATAATTCTAAAATAACAACATAAGAACACTAGTCATTCCTCTTCATCTGTGGTAGTATCATAACTTGATTATTATCCAATAGCATCATTTGCGGCATAATATGATGGCTGGGACATTGCTTCTCGTAGTGTCCAAACTCCTTGCAAATGAAGCATTGTACATTTGAAACCATTTTCTTTCCCTTGAAGCCACGTACTTTGTGCCCTTTTCCTCCACACTTATAACAAATTCCCATTTATTTCATGCATGTTCTAGGGTGTTTCTTCCCACAGTTATCACATATGGGAAAATTATTCTTTTCCCTCTTCCCTTTATCAATATTTCTCTCTTCCATACATTTCTTATTTTTCTTCCCTTCATAGCCATAGGACTCCGTGAATTATTTAATCATCTTATCTACACATGATACTATTTCTTCATATGATGATAACACGTGGGAAACTATTTCCCTTCTAAATTCTGGCTTAGGACCACGAAAGATATGATCCTTCTTACTCATTGTATCATACGTATTACGAGAGTTCACATTCCTTCTACTGGGCGCCATTTCTATACAATATCATAAACTAGTTCAGTTTATGAATTGCGATGAATAATTACCGAACTTGTAAAATACCTAACACAAATTAAACAGTTTATGGATATAATCCATAATCATAAAAATGTTTTCTTTGTCTATGTATATACTCATAATCCCTTCATAATGGTTTGTAATGAAATTGAGAATTATCCTAAGCATATACCCCGTGAGTGTCGTAACCAAGAGTGCATCAAGGCCCATTGTCGTGCACCAGATCACATTCAAGTCTAGCTCAAAGTAGTGTTTTTGGGTTTTACCCCTAGGTACATCTGTTCCAGAGCTGCCTCTATCTGCTCGTATCCATACAGGGATGTATTACTTGGAAAACTCGCAAAATCTATACAATACACAAAATTTAGAACGTTCTTCTATACCAATCTTCACAGTCTATCTTAGGGCTATGTGTTCTAATCAGAGTTTATCTAAATATAGTTTCCAAGGTTATTGCTAAACATCCTCTGATACCAACTGTATCGCCCTGACCCCAGTTACCCAGAGTCAGTGCATTATTTTAATACATTGGCATGATAACAAGGAATCAAGTCTCGAAGGACCGATCCATTTTCAGTCTTGAAAAAATAGATCACATACATGAATATTACATTTTCACTTTAAGATGTACAAAAAACATAAATAATCATTATGAACTCCATTATTTCCTTGAATTAACCCTGCAAATCAATCACATTACACTTCTTGGAATCCTGGGAACAATTAAACATAGAAAGGGGTGATCTCAAATGCTCAGTATGGGTAAGCAATACAGCAGAAACTTTCAAAAATAAGCATAAATATTTAAGGAAATGTATAAAACTAAAACAAAATCATCTTAAACATGAACTTCATCATAATATGGTAGAAATAAAATGAAATAATTCCATTTACTTATTCATATGGATTTTCTACTAATCGAATAATCACATTCAATATCACTAACCACTTTCATAATGATCGAATGCATAATGCCAGACTATCATAAAAACATAGCCAAGGCCTCGTGCCAAGACTACAAATACGATTTTGTCAAGGAATTGTGCCAAGACACTATTTTGTCTCATGATACCTACCGATTCATCGAGGTGATATAGCGGGCTCCACCCATCACATACTAAGTCCAATGCATTCCCATATGAAAGGGTTTAAACATAACATAAACATTCGTATTAAAACTAGCATACAAAATGTCAATAGTTTCATCATAAACCATGAATGGTATAAAAATAACACATCCATAGTAAAACACATCACAAAACCTTCAATACAATACAAAAGTTTTGTATCATAATAAATCAACTTCAAATAAGTTTAAAATCCATCAAAGGATGTTGACATAGATGAAATCAAAACTATTTGATAGAAATATGTCTTTTCTCGAAATCATTGAAAAGTCACACATTTATAAAGGAAGTAATTTAAAATATATTTTTGAATCAATGTGTCCCATACCACATTGAAACTTTTAAAAAGAAATATCATTTCATAATATTCATGTCCATATAAATAAATCCTTAAAATCATTTTGAAAACATGGACATTAATTGAAATGATTTAGAATGATAAATCTTTAAAACATTTAAAATTTTGATCATTATTAAGAGTACATTTCAAAATCCATAAAATCATTTTTTAAATAATTTTTATTAATAATTGATATGGATGATAAAAATTTCACAGTAAATACTTACACAAAAACAATCTCGGATAATGATGATATTGAGGAATTAACCCTTACCAATTTGGTAACTTACGAAACATACAACCCATGAAAGAGGTATCATACAATGAATATGTAGATAGAAATAAATTAAAGTGTATTACACAATGAATACAATTATGGGTTGTACATACACCACACAATAGGTAATAGTGGAAATATGACATGAATCTCACGGGAATAAGGAGTGAGATGAAAACCCCTTACCTTGAACTTTCCTTTAGTAGAGGGTACGTTTAAACTTCTATATGAAGATCGTAGAATGTTATTAAATTATATTACACCCATATTAATATTTATGATATTATACACAATTCATTTATGAATTTATATTACCCATTCAATAATAATTTCCATGTTAAGTTAACATTTTGTGTAATAATCACTTTCTTTATCGTACGTGTTTTAACATGTCACTCTTGGTTGTATCAATTAGATCATGATTTAAATAATTCCAGAATATTAAACATGATAAATATATCATATATATTTAGAATATCAATATGTATAATAGACATATATATGAAATGGAAAACACCGTTTTTGGAGACGGTAGTCCGTACGTACGCATAAACGTTGTTTCTGTTTTCATATAGTACTGAATGGAAGTAAGTGAATAAGATATATGTAAGTATATAAATCCTTATATATATATATATATATATCTAGTAGAATTATTATTTCATATATTACATACTTATTAGTAATATATATTTTTATAATCGTCGATGAATGGTGAACTTGGAAATGAATCTCATCCCGTCGTGGAGACTGTAATCTGTACGTACAGACGAGTGAAAGTATCATTCTTTTGATATTAAAATAATATATAATTGGATGTTATATCATATATACAGAATCATTATCATGTTATATTTATTATTTACCAGAATTACAAATCATTATTATACCCATCCAAATAATAATATATTGAATAGCAATTACACCCCGACATGGAGACGGTAAGCCATATGTACGCACATATGGTGACATGTCATTAAAAGGATGGATAGAATACTGAATATGGTTGTACCATATTTATAATAATGTTACAATATATAGGATTTACTGGATTCATTATTATAGAATGGTAATAATAAATAAAGAAAAAGTGGAAGAAGAAAGGAACTTGAAAAAGGGTGGTGAAATCATTACCTTTTCTTTGGGTTCTTCATTTTGATTTGATCGAAGGGGCTCCTTAGGATGGCTTTATGACTAATGGAATGTCTCTATGATGAATTTAGGGATGTTGAGAGAGTATTTGGGCAGGGGTTGGCCGAACCAAAAGGCTTTGAAGGTGTAAATTAATGAGAAGGGGGAGTGTCCTTTTATAAGAGGGGTGAGGGGCACCTTTGGAAAACCTATAAATATTATTTTATAATAAATTTATATTCGGTTTATAATGGCTTCAAAGTGGATTATTTAAATTTTAAGGTGTGGATGGTTTGAAAACCACTCAACCAATTAGAATGTAGACAGGTTTGGGTCATTATATTAAACTTATATTTTAGTTTTAACTCTAAGTTAATTAGTTTGACACTTACCATGTCACTTTGTATTTTTATATTATATAGTTAATAAAATTACTATATACATCTAGGAGACCCTAAAATGGTCCATTAATGATACAAATATCATAATATAAATCTTTTGGCCAAACCGTAGATATTTAATAATTTAAAATCAATTAATATTATAATATTTTAAAAAAAAACTCTTTTCTGTCAATTTTGACACTATTCAATATTTGACTTTTTTAAAACTCATAACCAAATTATTACTTCTAAAAAAGTTAATTAAATCAATCCTAATAAGTCATATTATCCTATAATATTAGTTAACTTAATTAAAAGTATCAAATTATATTTATTTGGGTATTTATAATATAAATTATTTTAATTTTCACTATTATGGCAATTACTTCATCATCATTGTGTCATAAATAAATTACATTATTTAATTTCTAAAAATTATAAATAAAATATCATTATTTAGGAAATCATTTTATATTTCTAATGAATATTTATAGTCGAAAATCCAACATATATAACCCTATGTAAAAATTGTTGTTCTAAAAGATACATGCTTATGTCATTTTTGTATTTATTTTATCTTAATTAAAATAAAGTGTCCCTATCACCTACAACTGGCTCCATGGGGTCCCAAAATCGACCAAAAGATGCCCATGGTCAGACATGTATCCAGCAATAAGGTTAGGATACGTTTTAGGGTAATTTAGTATTATTATAATATTATTGTTTATCCCTTATTTACCATATTTACCCTTTAACCATGGTAAATAAAATATTTACTGAAGTAATTATTCAAAATTTCTAAAAATAAAAGATATCTATTTACACAATTTAGAAATCCTGATTCCAAATATGGAATCCATTTTTCCAAATTCAGAACACTGAAGTGGCATAAATTAATTTATAATTAATTCCCACTGTCAAAACAAAAAGTGTGTTTTTAAGATATAATAACTATTAAAAGATTGATACATGTTTATGTCCAGTTTAGTTGTGAAATTATATCCAATGGCCATAATTGTATTAAATGGTAAATATATATTCTAAATATGCTTTAAAACCACTCAAATTCATAATTTATCACTAATAATTATTTTGATTAAAAAGTTATTTTTAATTAAAATCTTGTAATTTTCACTATTCATCAAAATATTATAGTTATCCGAAAAGTACCAAAATTTCACCTTAGGATAAGTTCGATACTCCAAATCCAAAAATGAATTCCATTTTGAGAGATAAAAATTTTATATTTTTAAAAAGTAAGTATTACTATTCATAACGGCTACTTTGATTGGTCGCGGTGTGTGTTAGAACTCGAAGTTGCGTACAACACACGCTACTGTATTATTCAAAGAGAAACGTACCGTGGAAGCTCAGGGTGTTACAGAAAAAGAATATATTACTGTAGGTATTAATAGGAGAAAGGGTCTTTCTTCAAGTATTTGAATGTTTCAATACAATACAATACAATACAAATGTACCATGGAAGCTCAGGGTGTTACACAAAAAGAATGTATTACTGTACATGGTACTTTGTATTGTATTGTATTGTATTGAAATGTATCTTTTTTTTACGGATTTCCTATGATTATGATATATTGTATCATCATATATGTTATACTGTTGGGTTTCTTTTCATTTAGTATCATTGTTCTTTAGCTTTTTATTGCTTAATTCTTCCGCTGTTTATTATGTTTTTATTTTTCTATTGTGATACATGTTTACAAATGAAGTTAGAGTTTCCCCTATAACAGGCCTAGTCCATCGGTGCTAGTCAAAAACCTCTGGCATTTGGTGTAATGATCTTGAAGTCATAAGACCAACCGAGTACGGGGAACCCGTTATGTGGCACCCAGATCCGGGACGTTACAAAGTGGTATCCGAGGAATTTCTTTTCATTGGCTTACTATTGGGAGTCTATAGTTAGGGATATGATGAAATTGGTATTTGGTAATAATATGTGTCTGGGAGTAGCAAACCCATGTATAGGGAAAATCCAATCTACCTTGTTAAATTGCAAATTTTATAGTTTTTCGATTATACATTTTATTTGATTTTCCCCGTTGGGTGACACACTTGTGGTGTGCTGCTAGATTTTTATACATGGGTTCTATTTAGTCGTAACCTGATGAGATTAGGGTATTCCATCTCATGCATCATTTGGAACATATTAGAATCACATGTCATGCATAGTTTCCATTCCATATAGGTGCATTAGAAATTCCATGTTGTTGGGATAGATGATGTGATAGAAAATGATTGACATTGTGATAGGTACCTTGTTAGATGTGCCTACTATTTATAGGGTATTGGTACATGTTACAGTTAGGTTTATGGATGCTAAACATTGGTTCCGGGAAAGTATAGGCTCTCTTGGTCCAGAACTGAGTAGATCATGATCTAGCCTTTTGTTGTGTTTTGAATTATAAAGTGAAAGGTTGGGTGTTAAAAATTGATTTGCGGTGTGTATGGGCCACCACAGATGGAATTTGGAATAATGATGCTTGAAATTAATGAAAAAGGGGCTCTGGAGTAGTTTCAAAAGTGTACTATTTGAAAATCACGACCACATGGCGTGTGGTTCTATTAAAAGACGCGATAAACTCACCTATTCGGGAATAAATGATTTTTTTTAATATGAACCGTGTACCCTATGTATATGTTGTGTAGTCCTTAACTATTTCATTGGATGTGTAGGAAGAAACACGAGTTGGGAAAACACTAGAGGAAACAAATCGTGTACCGGTTGTACATGTCGTGTCATGTTGAACTTGTGTCCACCGTGTAACTATCAACATAGATGGAGAAAAAATTTCATAAACACACCGTGTTAATGAAGAACACATTGTGACGTGTAATATGGGAATCCGGCCTTGTAACTAACAAAATGGGTCAATGTTATCCTTTCTAGTACATGCCGTGTGCCTATGGGACATGTCGGGTAATCGTGACCGATGAAAGACCATGTAGACATGGACATGTGGCTAGGGAAACAAGGTGGTGTATACGTTGTGTGTGGATGTAACATTCCGTGTCGTGTTAGCCGTGTAGCCAGCCATGTAACTAAAAACATGAGCAATTGGAATACAATCCATACACACTGTGTCTATCTGGAACACGCTGTGCAGTGTGAGCTATGTACACGGTCATGTCACGAACAACATGGATCCGGGAAGCTCGTATAGTACACTTCGTGTATACCTTATACACGTTGTTTAGTCTCATTCTATGGAGAGCTGTGTGGCTAAGCCATGTATAAGGACTCTGATAGGGGAAGAAAATTCAAGTACACGCCGTGTGTGTGGAAAACATGTATTGTGTTTGTGGTGTTACACGAACAGTGCTAGAAGAGTACACACCCATATAAAAGACTTAAGGGAACACAAAATTTATTTATTATACACGCTATGTAGTATTTTTTTGTAAAACATGAGTGCTTTGTTTCTCCTATTCCCTTCTTACAGTCCTTGTTTTCAGTTCTTGATGATCTTAATCTAAGGAATGTGTTTGACCTTCTAGAGTCATGTCACTGAGATGACCACGAGTTTTTCACCAAGAGAGCAACAACTATTATACTACAGAGACGGTAGACCAATGGTTACTGATGGATTCTCTTGCAATTATAGATGCGGTTCTAGCAGTTCTACCAGACGTAGGTGCGGATGCACAGTTTCATGAATGCTTCATGCAGTTTATGCAGACCTTCCAGGGAGCACCGCCAGTTGACACATCTATGGCAGAGCTAACATGTATATTTCAGCATAAGAATCCACCTAAATTTTCAAGGGATTGTGGACCACAGGTTGTGAAGTCTTATCGGGGGTTTATGCCGACTATCTTCGATCATCTGGAGACACCTCCGGGTATGAGGGTCAAACTCGCTACTTATATGCTCTGTGATTCTACCAAGAGATGGAGGGATGTTACCACCTAGATCGAGAATAACCGAGATGTGGCGTAGGAAGATTTTTAGGCAGTCTTCTATGACTTTTTCTTTCCGAATATGCTATGGGTAGATCGAGCTCCAGAGTTCATGAATCTGCAGTAGGGAACCATGTTTGTGATGGATTATTCTGCCCGCTGCACTGAGCAACAACATTTTTCAAATGTTCTAGTGGGTGATGAGATGTTCAGTTCCATACGCTTTGAGGATGTTCTTCGATATGACATTCGAGAACTGGTGAATGTTTTCATGTTTCCTATAGTTCATGTTATTGGGGGTATAAGAGACCTTAGTGGCAGTAATATCCAGATGGATTTCTCTCACAGTGGCTGTACTAGCCAGAATAATTTTTCAGCTGGCTAGGTCATGTGCTACCGGTGTGGTAAAGAGGGGAACAAGAGACCTCATTGTCCCCATGACCCAGTGGAGTGCCAATCTTGTGTCAAGATGGGTCATCTTCAAATTTTTTGCAGATCATTTCCACCAGTGACTAGTGAGAGGGGTTCTGTGGAGACTCTGCATGCGGGAGCAGGCCCACAGCTTCATACCAGCCAGGTAATTGGAATACGTCTAGATGTTCAGGAAGGGGTGGTGGTCGTGGCCGTGGTAGCTAGACACCCAAATATCAAAGATATCAGGGAGGGTCAGCTCTGGTTGGCCAGGCTTTGTCGTAGGGCTGCGGCCCTGGATAGGTCTCTACAGTGCAACTGACCCAATAAGACCAGGATCCTGGACCTTCCACTATCAGAGGTATTATTCTATTTGCTTCTGTTTTGTCTTCATTACTTTTTGATATTGGTGTTACACATAGATATATATTTGTGCCCACTGTAGAGAGACTTGGGCACTTTGTTTTTTATTAATCAAATATTATAACCCTCTACACTTTGTTGGGGATTATAATGGCAGGTGTGCATTAGTGCAAGGAGTGCCCCTAGAGGTTTTTGTGTGTCAATTTCGGTGGGACCTCTATGTCTTGGAGATGAAGAGCTATGATGTCATTCTCAGAATGGATTGGTTGCTACCCTTTTGAGCCTTTGTAGAATTTTATCATCATAGGGTGAGTTTCACGTCACTAGAGGGCAGAGAGTTTCTATACAAGGGTGAATGGGATGTCCAGGTTACCCGAGATGGACCTGAGAATCGAGGGCAAGGTGGTGTGACAACCGAGATTTCATGATTATATCTAGATGACCAGTGAACTTGTTAGAAATATTTCCATCCAATGGTTAATCTGTTCAGGGATGTCTTCCTACATGACATTTCAAGACTACCTCTAGAGCGAGGGTTGGACTTCTCTATTGAGCTTGTGTCAAGAGTAGCACCAGTGTCCATTCATATTTACAAGATGGCTATACGATAGTTTCTAGAGCTCAAAAGGTAGTTGGAGGAGTTGTAGGAAAGGGGATTCATCTGACCCAGTATTTCACATTGTGGATCTCATGTCCTACTTGCGAAGAAGGCGGATGGTAGCCTCATACTATGCATGGATTATCGGAAGCCGAACCAGTTGACGGTCAGGAACCGATATCCCTTGCCAATGAATGATGATCTTTTTTATCATCTTCGAGGAGAACGAGTGTTCTCAATGATTGACTTGAGATCTGCATATCATCAGTTGCACGTTACACCATAGGACATACTACTCACACCCTTTCAGAGAAAATATGGTCTGTACTAGTTCTTGGTCATGTTGTTTGGACTCATGAATTCTCCCGTAGTTTTCATGGCTTTGATGAATCTTGTATTCCACCCATACCTGGATTCATTGGTGGTAGTCTTCTTGGATGATGTATTGGTGTACCTTGACACTCAACATGACCATGCCACCCATCATGAGATCATTCTAAGTATACTAAGAGAGCATCAACTGTATGCTAAGCTCTCAAAGTGCCACTTTTGGATAGACTAGATACACTTCGTGGGTCATATTATCTCATAGGTAGATGTTGAGATAGACCAAAAAAAGTTAGAGTTGTAGATTCCAGGGAGCAGCCTAAGAACATGTTTGAAATATAGAGTTTCTTTGGCTAGGCTTGTTACTACATGGGTTTTGTACAAGACTTCTCATGCTTAGCAGTGTTGTTGAAGGGTTTGACTAAGAAGGGTGTGATGTTCATTTTGTTAGAACCTAGTGAGACAACCTTCTAGGAGATGAAGGGAAGGTTGACATCAGCACTAGTCCAGATACTTCTAGAGCCAGGGAAGAGCTATATAGTTTATTGTGATGGATCATGTATTGGTCTAGGAGTAGTGTTGATGCAAGGCGATCAAGGAGTTTTGTACGAGTCTCGGTAGTTGAGGCCACATGAGAATAATTACCCACAACATGATATCGAGTTGGCTGCAGTTTTTCATGCGTTACGCTGTTGGAAACATTATCTCTTGGGAGAACACTTTGTGGTGCTTACAGACCACAAAAGTCTTAAATACATATTTACTTAGTGTGACATCAATTTTAGATAGTGAAGGTGGGTTTAATATCTTCATTACTTCTTCATTGATATTTACTATACACCTGGTAAGGGTAATTCAGTAGCAGATTCACTTAGTAGGAGGACTCAAATATAAGTAGTGCAGGAGGCCAATGGTGAGTGGAAGCATATGGATTTGTTTTCTGAGATACACTTGTAGGTGCACGATAGTCAGGGGTGGGCCTATCTTTCTTCCTTAGCGATGACTTCTACCCTCCCGGATAGAGTGAGGATGATACAACTATCAGATTCAAAAGTCCTAGTTCTACCGTAGTCAGAGGCAAGTGAGGACCCTCCTCCAGGTTGGATGATAAGCGATGATGTGGAACTACATATCCACATAAGAGTGTGGGTTCCAGTAGATGTATGTGAAGATTTTATGTTATAATTTCTTTCTTCAGGTTGGGATGTGTATCCTGGAGTTACCAAAATGTATCGTGACTTGAGATGTCATTATTGGTGGCCGAGTAAGAAAATAGAGGTAGCTGGTTTTTTTACGAGATGTTCCACCTGCCAGTAGTTGAAATGAGAGCATCAAAGGCCTGCCAGATTGTTACTATAGTTACCAATTTCGGAATTGAAATGGGATGATGTTTCTATGGAATTTGTGACCGTGTTTCCAAGGATACTTAGAGGTACTAATTTCTTGTGTGATTTTTTGTACTGAATTACGAAGGTAGCACACTTTTTTCCGATCAAGGAGACATTCAATGTTAACGATCTCAAGAAGTTGTATATCTGGGAGGTAGTGTGTCTTCATGGGGTCCCTCTTTCTATAATTACAGATAGGGACTCCAATTTTACGTCTTGTTTCTGGTATAGATTTTAGAGGGCACTGGGTAAAAAGGTGCTACTGAGCACAACATACCACCGTAAGACTGATGGCCATTAAGAGTGTATGATATTGGTGTGGGAGGAAATGCTTCGTGCATGTATCCTAGACTTTGGGGGATCTTTGGAGAAGCACACACCCTTGGTCAGGTTTTCCTGCAATAATAGTTTTCAGGCTACCATTGAGATGGAACTGTATGAGGTTTTATATGGTAGGCTACACTGATAACCTTTGTGCTGGTTGGTGGTAGGTGAGGCAACTTTACTGGGACCAAATCTCGGGCATGAGACTTCACAGCAGGTCTAGTTGATTCAAAAACAGATTACTGCTGCACAGTCTTGTCGGAAATCTTATAATGATCGCCGCAGACAATCCATGGTGTTTGGGGTCGGGGACCAGGTTTTCTTTAATGTTTCACCAAGGATGGGACACAGGCAGATCAGGAGACCAGTTAAACATTCACCGAGGCATGTAGGGCAGTTTGAGATTCTAGAGAGAGTCAGGCCAGTTTCCTATCAGTTGTAGTTACCACATAGGTACCAGGCCATGCACGACGTCTTCCATGATTCTTAGTAGCACCATTATCACACATACTTGTATCATGTTTTTCAACCCAACAATGTTGGGCTTTAGGTTGATGCATCTTTGGAGAAACATCTTATTTGTATTGTTGATAGGAGTACTAAGGATACCTGAGGCCAGTCAGTTCCCCTCATATGGGTGCTATGGAAGCATGGCCAAGTGCCAGATGAAACTTGGGAGCGGGAGACCTATGTATGTGCTCAATGTCTAGAGTTTTTATTAACTTCACCTTCACCACCTTTGGAGGGGCAATTCGGAGATGAATTGTATTAAGGAGGGAAGTTTGTAAGAACATCGTTCTTATTCTTGAGGATTGAGTTTCAACTTTTCCATTTTCCTTAACTGTTATTGAGAAAATAAGGAAAATTGGGAAAAATCACAAAATTTATGGGTACACGCCATGTATATTTCTACACACCATGTACTTTGGCTGTGTGGGATAAGTATACGGGGTGTGTAGGCCTGTCAGTGATAAAGGATGTAAAATCTGACTACACGCCATGTACTTAATAATACACGCCGTGTAATTAGTCGGTAGGTGAATAGAAAGGTGGTGGGAGTAGCTGCAAGAAGAATGACAGTACACGCCGTGTACTCAGAAATAAATTCCATGTAATCAAGTCAACATATGAACAATGAGGCGGTGGAAAGTGGCCTCCAGTTGAATAGTTAAAAAATGGAACGTACACACCGTGTACTTGAGAGTACATGCTGTGTAGTTATGTTTTTATACATAAAACATGCAGTAGACTCCTCTTTTGAGAAAGGATGCATAGAATTCATGAGTGCAACAATATAGATGTCCAGATCATGGATGAGATCCCGACTGCACACCAGGACTCTGATTCCTTCGATGTCGATCTTGTTTGAACAACACGAGTAATCCTTTACTTCACTATGAGTGTTTTCTTCAAATTCTATCTCGAGGGGAGGTTGTTTAGGATCGAATGCGTTATAGTTATTCCCAGATCTATGTTATTATTATTTTATTCAGGAGGAGACTTTCACGTATATCGATTAGAGGAGATAGAGGTATGTGGCCTGGTGTTTATTTCTAACTGTTGAGTTTATTTCATGTACCATTGTGCTACATGCCCATATTAATGGGGTCATATGGGTGAGGCCTTAGGTGATATGATATCTATAATTTCATAGATAATATAATGATAAATATAAAATTCTCTTTAGGATTGTTTCTTTGATCTAGGGCCACCCCGTGGGTGTGATTCCCTTTTTTAGTTGTTTGGCCAGGATACCCGTGGGTATGCCGTGATGATAGCATGTTTTGAGTTTTCTTGAGAGGAAACATTTTAATGCTTGCTTACACATTCAGTTCATCCCAGTTACATGCCTAGACCGAGGGCATTGTTTTTCTTAGCCTGAGTGCAGTGTTTCGTTTAGCCTGAGGGAAACATTTTTATTCCTTTGGGCTATAGCTTCTATGCCTGAGGGCGACATTTCATATGCCTGAGGGAAATATTCGTTATACCTGTGGGCATTCACTTAAGTGGTTCGATTCTATTTACCTGAGGGTAAGAACTTGCATGTGTGAGGACAATGTTTACTTTGAATATTCACTGTGGTCATTTCATACGCTATTCCATCCAAGCTAAAGCACATTCTTGGAATTGTTAAACATTTATTAAAATGGAAATATAAATATTAGGAATTTTTTCTTTTGAGTACCTCCTAGTTTTCTGCATTTCATTATCGCACATTGTTGTTGCACTTTTTCATTGATAGTTTGGCATGGGCCTTGGATGGTTGCCTACTGGGATATATTTCTCACACCCTTTTGGGTCATGTCTCGGGCCCAAACAAATTATGTTGTTGTAGGTGTTGATATGGGAAAGGGTCCCTATGTAGGTATTTTATTATTGCAGAGGAGTAAGAGATAATGTGATCGAGCTTAGGCTTGAGAGGCGGCTGAGTTCTTGTTGCAATATTTTAGTTTTTCTTCATTGTAATCAGTACTTTGTATTGTATTGTATTGGATTGTAGTGTATCCTGTTTTGACTACTTTCTTATAAATAATACATATTGTATAATCATATATGTATGAGTGTTGGTTATCTTTTTCTTCAGTACCATTTGACTTCATATTTTTATTGTCTACTACTTCCGCTTTTGGGTTAGTTTATATTTTTCCGCTGCACTAAACTTTGTCAAATGAGGGAATAGTTTCCCCACAATCAGGCTTAGGCCCTCACTGCTAGTCGGCATCCTCTGGAAATTAGGAAAATGCACTTGAGGTCATGGGACCAACCAGTTTTGGGGCACCCGTTGTGTGGCATCCATATCCTGGATGTTACAAAACCAATGTGCAATCCCAATGGTCCATGTTTTGTTCTTATGTTATCCTTTCATAACATATGATATTAATTTTCATATAATCCTTGTATTATGAATTTTTGATCAATATTATGTTCTATAATATACTGTGTATAATCTTAAGATGTTATGGTCATATTCCATACCCTTTTGTTCAAGTCATTCTTACACATTTTCTTAATGTACCGTTATTGTGCATCTGAGCTCACCCATTTCATCTGTTTCATTTCCCAACGTTATGATGAATGGTTTTATGTAAAAGTACTAAAGGTAGGCATCATTACAGAAGATGTGGAGGATATTTCACAAGGATAGAATATTTTGTTTCAAATATTACAAAGACACAAAACTATTATGTTCCTCGATCATTTATGGTTGTTTTGTATTGAATATTCATATAATATGATGTAATATCCAAGTTTGTTAAGCATATGTCATTATAATATGGGAATCCCTTATTAAAAGTAAAATTTCGATGAATAATAATTATTTACAGTTAATATAATCCACCAACTATTTAGTATGTATCCATCGTGATTCTAGAGGCATCCCTATAAGAGGGGGTGGTGTTTTCTTGCAACTGGTAAGTCTATGGGTGTTATTGTTTTGTACAATATCTCAGCCAGACCCTCATATTTCTCAACTGCTCTCCCATGACACCCATGTCACCTTCAGGACCCCAAAACATGTTCAAATACAAACGTTTTATGGGTCCTAATACAAAAAAAATATTCATAGTATTTCTTAAAAAATCATCTCCTAACCAAAAGAAAATTCGAAAATCTTTAAAATTTTCATCCCATCTATAATTTATAGGGATCACTAAAACATTTATATGGGTGGAAAGAATTAGTGGTTTGTTTTTTAAATTTCAAAAAGAATATGATTTTACCCAAAAAACATGTTATATTTATTTCTTTACTAACTTCTATTAAACTTCACAAGCACGATATAATGGGTATGTAAACATGGTACACAATATTTACAATGTTTGGACTAAATGTTATAACGGACATCCTTTCCATATACTCTCCCATATGTATATGTAAATTCATGATAATAAATAAGTGAATTAATCTTCTGATCCAACTTCCATTATAATCCTTATATCTCTCGATAGGTATGATCCTATTTACCTATGGCAGTTTTAATAGTTACGATTAAAAAACTGAGTTACAAAAAAACTATGAAAGATTGTAATTATACTACAGAAAACATTGTTCTGATAACCAATTCATCTACATTCCACCATCCGATATATTTTCATCTTATGTACATATTCAATGCCTGATGAAATTTTTTCTGATCTGACTTACTAAAATAATGTTCCAGATATAAAATAATCTCTTTCTAGTTATCAATACTCAGCTCCTCTGAACATTGTATGAAATATCTATCCAATTTTTATGTCTTGTACTCTGAAATTTAAATGTGTTTGATTCTTTTGACTGAAACGTCCCATGTCATGAAATTTTCAAGCTGAAATAAATATTCTGTTGAAAAAAAACCTCTGAGACAACTTTTATATTGTTTCATATTTATCATAAATGTCAATTATGATTAGAATAATTCAATTTTCACCCATTTATATAGTATCTCACATATTGGAAATGGTTGAAATCTCTTATTATTTACCCACTCACTGATATTATGAATTCCACATTTCTCCCAAATTCCAATTTCACTTTTTTGAATCCCAACTATTCAACAATCTTCTTAAATAATTATGAATTATCCAGAAATCCCATCCATTATAAAATATACATACCATTAAAAATTAATAAAACTTTTCATCATAAAAATACAATTGTTGAAAATCAAAACCACTTTAAATAAAAAACCATTCTAATTGAAATATTCCATTTAATATCATTATTTTTTTTTATTTGAAAATTTATGCAATGTTCCAAAGAAATCTCCATCCAGAATTTTTTCCAGAATCCATTTTTTGAAGAAAAAACATTTTTTTATTCTTTCTCCATTTATCTTATAAAATTTATATGATTTTCTACTTTTAAATGATTATTTGGTAACATTGTGAATGTTTTTATAATGTTATATATGAGTAAACCGCTGACTTTTTTAATTTTTTTGCTTTCAATGTCACTCAACATATAACATAACTCTATTATTTTAAAATAAGGAAAACTATTTTACAATTAATTCCATCATCCTTTTTTATTTTTATCTTGAACACATTTGAATTGATAAAAATAAATATTTTTTCATTTCTTAGGATTTACTAAATATTGTTGACTACATTGAATCAACTTATATAGACATAAATTATAGCCAAAATTCTTAACCATATTGTTATTTCTCTATTTTCATTGAAATCCACAAATTTTATTTTCATAAAAATAAACACATGATTCACTGAGTAACTATATATGAATTTTTCATTATAAAAAATTAAAAAATATAGAAACATTATTTTTACTATAAACAAAATCAAATATAACCAACATTTATATCAAAAAATCATCTATCAAATCATTTAAGATTATTAATATGATGATTTTTTTTTTCACATTTTATATTTAAATAAAATTAATCTATACTACCAATATAAATTCATACTATATTAGCAACATAAAACACTGTTATTTATATATAAAACATTTTTTGATGATTATTTATAATTAAAAATATTATCATTCACTCATTTAGTAATTTCTCTACCACATTCAAAACTAAAAAAAATCAAACAAGCGTGTTTTTTCTAGAAGGATTGATTTTAAATGTCTAATAATGTTTCCTTGAATGTAAACTACACCATAATTTTCATCAAGAAACATTATTTTTTATCATGAATTATTCATGATTTTTAGATTCCCTGAGATTAGTATAGAGTGGTCCGACTTCTGTTTTAATTTTAGGACAAGAAACATTCCATCATTCCTATTTTATTATCCATAAACTGCATTATAAAAAATATGCCTATAAAATATTTATATGAAACATCTAACACCGTTATTTATCCCTTATTTTATTAGAAAATACACTAATAGAAGTCAGATAGACCAAAAAACAAATAATTAATACAAAACCATCTAAATGTGAAACAAATATTCCAATTTATATTTGATGACAATATTCATTAAAAACATTAAAATCCAAATTTTTGTTTTACCACTCATAATTTTTCTAATATCAATTTTTGAAAAAAAATATTTTCTGGAACATTTAATCAAACATCACCTTTCTCATTGAAATGGTCTTAACACCACAGTATTGGATAATGTAATTTTTTTATGAAATTCCATCCCTGTGTGATAAGACAATTTATAGTTGTGTTAAGTTATTCTCCCCCTCACATTACTTCCCTAAATATATATTTCTCTCTTTATATGTAAACCAATGATTTAGATTATTTATTAGAAATGTTACTTATTATCCCCCATTCATGATAAATATAACACACCCCCTTTTAGGATATGTATGTACATATTCTATATAATTATTATAACACTCTAAATCATAGTGGAGGACCACCTTATAGATTTTATGAGGAATTTGTTCAAGTATATACATAAATCACATCCCAAATTCCACAAATATTTATTTTAGAATAGATTTTGGGAAAACATAATCATATTTATATTTATTAAAAATTAAATCAAGCAAAAATTTTCCTATATGATCATTATTTTTTAGAATATTATTCTTAATATCAATTATTATTATCTCAAATGTTGTATTTTTTAGAAAATTCACTAGGAAAAAGATTACCACAATGTATCCTCATTGGTGTATAATCATTCTCTTTCATATCTTACAAATGAACAATAATCCACAACATTTGAGTATATTATTGGCTATATGTAATTAATTTTTCTTCTCTTATGCTCAAGGTTACTAAACACTTTTTTTATTATATAAACTAACAAAATATTGTCAAAATTAAAATGTCTATCTAAATAATTATTTATTATAGCTATAATCTCTATCCAAATCAGAATTTGGATATCCATGAATTTTAATATAAAAAACCTTTCTCATATAACATATCATAGGTAAATATTCCTTTAGAATGTTTGATAATTATTTTTGTCTACCACCATCTATGCTTATTTCCGATAAATATAACATCATTAACATAGAGTCAAAATATAAATATTTTTAAGACTTTTTTTGTATGATGTAATAATATAGTAATCAATTTTCAAAAAAAAAATTGATTCCGACTTTTCCTACCCTCATTGTTATGCCTTTGAGGTGGAACGTTTCAGGTGATGAGGAAATGGTCTGACGAGGATAATCACCCATCTTTTTTTTTTCTGAAGACAATTTCCTATCAAATTAACAGTTTATTTATTTCAACCTGTTGTGAATTAATATCCATTAAAGAGGGATGGATTACACCTGTGGGAACTAGGTAATTCATCCCTTTCACATTACAAATGATATTTCTTTGTTAGAATGATTCCAGCGGGTGACTGCACATGGAAAATACATGTGCAATAAGCCCTCTTCAGATATAACATCCTTCGATGGTCACCAAAGGGTTCATTTTTAGATCCATGAATGCGCAATGACCATGGAATCCATGATTCAATGACCATCTTTCCAAATTTAGGCAATGGTTGGTTGAAAATTCATCCAATGAAAATTGAGGACTCCATTATTCAAGAGGATGGGATGTTATGCTCACCACACCGTTTTGAGGGAGAATTAATATATGTTCTGGGAATCTCTTATAGATTTATGTCATGTACATATGATTATGAATCCTTGGTTCATTCTAGAAGAGTGTTTCCATGGTATACCTTTGGTTTCCACAATCATTATAGGCATGCATATATTTGATGCTACAGAGGTAGTACTGACTTCATCCATATAATAAGGCTATCTATATTTAATTGCCATCCACAGAGGGGAAATAGGTGATTTCATGTTGGTATTGGACCTAGAATATTGTTTTCGTATGTATCCTTGTGAGATGAATCATAACCCACATAGTTCAGAAGGGATGGGGCATACACATAGAAGCTTCCCATTTTAGGGGGAATGGTTGGGTGTACCCTTTTGGATGGGAACACTTTTGAGCTCAGGCCTTCTGGTAGGAATCCTACATATCCTAATTAGACCATGAATCGTAGATCTTATATTTCATATAGTTTAGATGTTTTAATGGTACAAAAACTCTATGTCCTCGTGAGTCATGCTTGGAGTGAGAAACAAGAGGACGTGAAAGATTCAACAAAGCAAATTCATCCTCTCCTACTTCTGGGAGAGGGAGAGCCTATGGCGGAAGATGGATGGGCTATGGTGGAATATTTCTAAGAGGGGTTATGGAGGACTGCAAGGTAATTGAGGGGTGAGGTTGGAACTGGAGGAGGTAATACAAGAAAAAACCCCATTCCACGTTCTTGTTTCTTAGGCAGGATGTGGGAGGCTCTTCATACCATACAGGTTTGCC
Source organism: Viscum album (assembly GCA_963277665.1). Classification (NCBI taxonomy): domain Eukaryota; kingdom Viridiplantae; phylum Streptophyta; class Magnoliopsida; order Santalales; family Viscaceae; genus Viscum; species Viscum album. The sequence goes on from OY728143.1 coordinate 37,876,696, forward strand.
GGCCTAGGGGCTGTCCACATAGGTTTGTGCTACGCATTCATGGGTATATACCATTGTATACCATAGTGGTATGCAACCCATCATGACACTTTGGGTTCTATCCATGTATTTGGGCATTACACAATGCCAGGTTTTATCTGTGTAGAAGTACACTATGCGGAGCACCATATTGAAGGAGGGTTTATGGGATTATCATTCTTAATGAGTTCATCCGTTAGAATTTTGTGGTTCCTGGTTCACCAATTAGGTTCATGGTTCTATTATTATTATTCAATTCTATAATTTTGTGGTTCGCAACTGGTTGTACCTACCGAAGGTGTGGTTCGTGATTCAGGTTTCATTGATGAATCAAGATTGAAGTCGGAGTCTTCTCTGAACCCTTTTTCCAACCTATAATTCCCATTCAATATTTATTGTTCCGTCATCTCATCCTCCATATTATGATCTTTTTATAGAGAATCATATAAATTGTATCTATTTGGCACGCAACACCATTTCTGGAGGCACATGAAGATATAAAATGACCCACAAAATACCCATTCAATTTGGTTTCTCAAAGGCATCAGTTCATGATAATGGTTTGTAGAACCTTACTGGTTATCCTTTATCAACAAATAATAATTTCTCAAGATGGTATGAGGATTGGATTCATGCGTATGAGTCCTTTCTTATCATGATTCACGGTACACCTTGTTTGATGGACATCGCTCCATGGGACAGTGGGTCACAGATCAATCCTTATAAATAGTTATCTCTCATTTAGGTGGTCCATAGACCTTTCCCAATGATGGTACATGGGCCACTTGAAAATCCATGAAAACATGAATTCCTTCAAGTTTCTTCATAAATATGAAACATGATTTTCAGGAATTCACCTTGCAAGACATGTAAGAATACTTGTTTCATTTTGCAAGGATATTGTGGTGGTATTTTATTCCTTTGTAGGAAATTTTAGTACCCAAAAAATTCCCCCCATCGGAATGGGGTATGTTCAGAATGAAAAGGGGACTACTATGAAGTAGTAGAGGTCTTGAACTAAAATTGTTTGCATTAGACCAGATGGGCCCAGTAAGACAAAACAACACCTGTATATAGGGGCCCATGTCATTTTTCATTTACCATTTCTAACAGTTAAAAGTTCTCTCAACTTCCCTAGATTACTCTCTTCTCATTTATGGCTCAACATGAAAAAATCATGTTCACGAACCACATTGTACATACCACGAACCAGTCTCCTCGACATTTCTCTTCCCACGTATCATATTTTTTGTTTTACGAACAATATTGAAGAATTTTAAAACCATAATCCAGATTCCACGTAGGAGGAAGCTACAAGACAGACGTGTCCTCATAATAATAATAATTCAGATAACTACACATTATGAATTAATCATAAAACCATAAATGTTAATATGAAATTTCCTAACATGAACTTAATCAAGGCCTAAGTTCATGGGACAATGATCTGTAGGCCAACGTATCACATATGCTTCAAGTACCATGGTTTTAGGTGGTGAAATGAAACCATGTACCATAGTCGTAGGTGTGGTTTTTTCCACATATCATGCAGTATCTGGATTTTTCCATCAGCAGATCGCTTCTGGAAATAGTACGCTTAGCATTATAAGAACATATTTATAGTCATTTAGCCATTCATCCATATCCTTTAATAAATTTTTTTTATTGGAATACCTTTTTATTGGATAAGTGATCATCATGTGCCGTATAAAATGCCTACATCACAATTAGTTTATAACATCACTACTTCTTAGGAGGCTATTATTAATTCCCCTCTTTCTGCTGCCGACGAATGGTCAAAGGACAAGGTGTCTTCAGTTGATGAAAAATTTCTAGTTCTTCCATTTCACCAATCATTGGTAAATCATCTTAAGGTGGGCCAATAGGATTTCTCAACATTAGATAGGATTCCTTATTACACGTTTAGTCTATTTTCAAACACAAAAATCACAGCGCCAAATATGACTAATCATCCTACCACTGGGATAATTAATACCTCTTTTCCAAAAGCATTGATTTCTTCCAAGGGGTGGTACCTAAAGAGAGATATTTCATGTAGGTCCATGTTAAACTATGCACCATGAACCTTAGAGGGAGACCAGTGAATGACCAACAAGATGACCTACTATTATATGAGCTTTGTGACGAAGGATAAAATGAACGAGCATCAAATTCAGTCATCCTGGCAGGATCTTTGGACTAGGGGCTTCTTCGGCTTAGACTGGGGGTGGCCCTTTTGGGTTCACTAGAGTAGTGAAGAATTAAAAACCAAGTGACATATTGTGGGAGTGTACGAGGACACTTGGGTTTCTCAGAAACAAACCAATCATCATACTACCCTTATTTCACATCTCATAAGCTGGGGGAGTCCAGATACTCACACTTTCTATGAGTCCCATTACGAGGATGGAATTAGTCATTAAGACAACCAACTAGTTTTTGGTGTCACAATCATCGGGGAACTATATGATGAATTTATTTCTCACTCCTCTATTTGGGTTGACAAGGAAACAACCCCACCCCCCCACCTTTTCCAAGAAACTTATGGTCCATGCAAAATAGATTATGAAAGAATGTGATCCATGTCCAAAGAATGACATTTATTTTAATGAATGGTTTGGCTCGTTTGTCAAGTATACGGGTCTAGAGCCTGATCCACAAAGACCTAGGTCTTATCATACCGAAAACACCCATAGACGAGCAAGTACATATTGGACCACCCTATATGAAATGAATTTTCATAAGTGGGGATGAGTGATCATTCCTGAAGTCAATGGGTTATTTTGATAAGAGGCTTTTTTGAACATGTTTCTTAGCGGGTCGCTCCTACCAGTGTTGGAATCTAGTGGCGTACGAGCCTCATGTTTTATCATGGATGATCAGTTCATCACTGAATGATGTATTAATTTGTCTATTGTAGTGTGGGACATGGTTTACCACATACTAAGTCGAATTAGCAAGGGGGTCGCCTTATCAGATTACTAGACCTAACCAAATTCATTGGTGCTAGATGGGAGCCCCCATAGGAGATTATTATTTCATCAATTAATTTACAATTTCACATTCCAACCACAAAATTATTCTTCAGGGTGCTATAGGGACCATGCCGATGACTTGGGAATCACATGATAAGAAATTGGAGAAAACTGAAAAGAACAATCATGAATTAGAATTTTTCTCAATGTTTATGAACTTTTCTCCTACAATCCTTATGATTCCCCTAATTTTACTATTAAAAATAATTCATATGAAGACTTAATGAACCAAGGGTACTTATTTAATTTGTGGGAAGGCAACATGGTTGCTTGTATCAGATTGGAACTTATTTTTCTGGGATATGCGCCCTCTAGATTTAGTCGTCATTTCAACTATGTCAGGATGTTGTGCACTCCTACTCTCAATAGTGCTCGTTAGGAGAAACTTTTAATGATAGACCATCATCTATGGCTAATGTTTACCCAAGATAACACCTATATCCAGTCTAGACATTTAGATCTAGAGGACTCTATGCACTTCCAAACCATGAACTATGTTTAGGCCTGGGTTAAGTCATATCTTGATGGCCAATTAGGTGACCTAGTTCCTATTGTGACAACATCCATGGAATCAAAGGTGAAGAAAAATGAGAGGAATAAGGGAGTTGATGAATACTCTCAATTGGGAAAAGTCATCTGAATGCTTCTTGCTTCCCCCCTATAATAGTTGGGAAATATGGGGTTCCGAACTCACGGGCAGCTGAACAAGAAGCTGAAGCTACAACCTGAAGTCCATCATCCATTCAATTCGAGGAAAATTTTCAAGTCTATTATAGGTAATGAGAATTTTTTAACTGTCATCCATCTACCCATGACCATTCCCATTGTTATTTATGGTAGCTCCTCAAGACTAGGGATGTTTCCCTTACAGGAATTGGCTATGTGTTAGTTCTAGTTGACTTTTTATATGATGAGGATCTTGACTGGGTGGGTTGTTATCTATAAGACCTAGAGACCCTCATCCACTTGCATATTTGTCACCGTATGTTATCTTAATAGGTACATACTATGATTCAACAAGAAACCCTTGACGAGGATGAGGAAGTCGTTGACTTGCGTATTTCGGATGCCATGGGAAAATATTATTACATGCTAGGTTCACCTCATAAACTGTCCCCCTTTAGAGGTCATGACTTTTCATGTACACCTAGGAAACATTTTCCGCTATCAAAACTCACTCCGCTTCTTTGTACCAACCCCCATTGTTGGCCGTCCAAATTATGACTGCATTTCTAGATGCCATGATAGTCTGAGATAAATTGAGCGAGAGTGATTCAAATAAAAATATATAGAAGATTTTACATAGGGAATGCTTTGAATTTCTGATTTATGGGGGATCCATAACTCATATATGTATATCACCTAATGATTATCCTTATGAGTAGGTTGCTAACTTGAATTAAATGGATAGGTATCTTCACACTCCTGTAGAGAGACATTACGGGTTGGACCGCATGGTGTTGACGACAGAATTCCTATGATTTACGGGAGAGGTTGTTCTGGTTTCAACCTCTAGACATAAATTTTCTTTGTTGAAATGATGCAAAAATATTAACCCATCATTCCTTTTATATTTTGAAGGGGCCTACAGGGTCTCGAGAAATTGATTTTTCCTCAATTTATTCCCATGGACGTATTGTGGCTGGGCAGTGCTCCCCATCAGTGTTAGGGGGTATTGTAGAAGGATCCAATAGAGCCCATGAACACCTAGAAGAAGTTATTATATACCCTTATAGGTAATTTACTCCTCTATATCTATTTTTTTATCTTAAATAGGAGCCATACCTTTGATAGTCAATGGAATACAAGCAGGCCTCCAAGATGTCAAAGTGTATTCAAAGGGGGATCACAAGTAATTGTCTTTTTATCTAGTGATTGAACCATTTACCCTCATCTTGTAGACATAATGGTACATAAATGCACATCAAATCGGATCCTATTGGTGACCATATGATGACCACTCAAGAATAAATAGTTCTCGCTCTTTTTAGGGTAGAGGAAGGGCCATCATATATTGCGCCTAATTAAAACAGGGAAGCATGGAAATTTGAAGAGACTGGGGGTGCTGTTGACCCCTATGGTGTCCCTTCTCCCACCCGAACAATGTCATCCCCAATAATAGATGAATATCCAGATGTTGAGGGCTCACTTAACCATGTTGAGCTGATATTTCATTGAGAGAGACATGCTCGTCTTTATAGAAGGGGTCAAGCCCAGTGGCATGCCCCATGCATTGTTGAATCATTGAGGGGATTCAAATATCAAGGATCCAATAAATCAAGATCAAGCATATTTTTCTCCTATATAGGTAGTCACATAAATGAATGCAATTTTATATACACATGGTGGCCATGGGGAAGTCAAAATCATGGAGGATGATGTTCCATCCCATGAAAATTTAGAGCAGGATATCGGGACCTTTTAACAAGTTATGACATGGGTTATATTTCATTCCTCTAGAATTTTGAGACCAATATCCTTATCTGTAATGACTATCCCCACAAGCCATATACTGACCAGAAACCTTATGAGGCCCTCCATGAGAGCTACTATTTTGGCCAAGTATAACTCTAAGTCGTTTATATTTTTTTTGCCTCCAAGATGCACAAATGATGATTGATGTTGTAGAGACCACTGTTTTAGATATAAGTAGTTCTATAGCTGTGTGAGTTATTGTAGTCATCTCCCTCTATCCTCAGAATCACAATAAAAATCCTAGGCTAATAACAGGAGACACCCCTATTTTCCCATCCATTACAATTACTAGAGATGAATATGTTGTAGGGCCGAGCCGTGCTTTAGCTACTTAATAAAGACCCTCTCTTGTAAAATTCATTCAAGACAACATTTAATCTTTAGGGAGAAATTCCATGACCGGTCAAGAAATCTTGGTCGATCTTCATCCCACATAACCAAATTCATGGAGGGAAAATTGGATATTAATCTTTGAGTCTCCATTAGCTGAGATTCCATTGAAATTTAAAATGTTAATATACCCGTTTATGATCATGGGCTTCATTGGATTTCAATATCATGGTATTTATGGTATCCGATGTTAGTGGTTGCTGCACGAGAAGAAGTTGGAGTGCCTGAATGTCAACTCTCTACGGTAGTGTCGATGTCTTATTTGGTTGTTACATGGAAAATTCTTATTGAATAACCCTAAACTCATGCTGGATTGGATGCAAGGTTTCAAAACTAACTAATGAAGTAAGATTAATTGATAGAACAATATGACCATGAAGTGAAGCAACAAAGCCAGAAACTATAGCTTCTCAAACAAGAGCGGTCCTGGGCCATAACCACTATTGGGGATGGATGATGAAAAATGTAAGAGGGGGAAAGGACCGACCATCAATCCATGAGGGATGAATAGACTCTATAGGAAATCAAAGAGGTCGAGAATGTGAATTTATTTAATAATCACCTACCTATTGAGGAGTCATACCAATCGTTTAGGAAACACGGCGACTTTGTCGAACATCTCTTGTAGCGATCTTGTATTTCTTAAAAGGAGAGTCTCCAAGCTGTGGATGCCCTCTATATATTTTTATGAAATATGATGGAACCTATTTTCCTTAGAATTATTATTCTATTAATTTATATATAATTTCAATTGATCATAATCAATCATGTAAACATCATTTCAATCCGGTTTTAATTTCAAACCATGAATTGAATCTAGTAAAATGAAAAAAATGAAATCGGGATCAAATTTTTGCCTATGCCTAGGGACTCAATGAGTGTAGTTTGACTATTAAAGTGTTTTATGGAACAATGCAAAAATATTTCTTTCATTCTTCATTATTAACCTAATTGTTTACTAATATTTCTTGGAATGTGATTAACAATCATAACATTACTTTCTCATAGGCTTCACAATACAGGTTTTCTACCTAACTAGATTTAAGTCATTTTTGATGGAAGAATATTTTTAATGAAAAAATACATGAATTGTATCCCAAGGAACCTTCTATGGATTTTTCCTCTATAAATTATGGAGTCTTTTTCATTGTATTTTCATAGTAATTCCTATCAAACTCATTACTGATATTTTAGGTTGAACATAATTGACCAAACATAATGGGTTAAGATCCCAATTTAAGACCATCACCTAGAAATGTTATAATATCATTCAGATGTGGGTTAATGATTTTTCATGACCCCTAGATTTTGATTTGGGATATGCATGAGGCTTGACATCCATTTTAGGTATACAGATGTAGGATAAGACTCTCCTGGGGGTGAATTTTCCATTGATTGAAGGCCATTTTTGATAGAAACTTATGTAGAGCATCTAGGTCATGATGTGTATAGTCAATAAAAGGTCACCATAAGACACTAGACTTTTATCTCTGATGGCCTTGGTACGATTTAATAAATTTTGAATTTATTTTGAAGTTACGATCCACAGTGTGTGGCTGGCCTGAGTTGTATTGTCAAAAAACATTAGGTATATTCATATCGATTTTGAGTGTGAAATTATTCCCATACAATTATTACTTGCATGAGAGATATATTGTGAATGGTCGGTTCTGTTAGAGGACATTTTTATGTCTAGGGAATTTGGAATGGAAAATTTAGGTAAACCGTTATCTAGTTGTTTTCCAAATCAGGGGGTGTGACAAGACATGAATGTCAATTGAACAGATAGAGACCGAGAATGACTCTCATGAGAATGAACATGCCTTTGATTGATGTCCATTTTTGTGTGAAACATATGCAAGGCCTTTCGGATATGATGTGAATAGTCAAACAAAGGTGTCTATTTGAAACTGACTTTCCTTCTCTAATGGCTATAAAGGATTATAGAGATTGGGAACATTCTGAATTTTGCATGTGACCTTCAATAAGGGTTGAACCTGATTAAAAAAATGGGCATTTATACTACCCTTTTTCAGGGAAACACATAAATGTGTTGGGGATCTCTTCTTTTTTATGCTTATTAACGTCACACATATGGATGGGGTACCATTAGAAACCTCAAATGGGACCAGATATGAATCATGGCGACATTTTTTAATATATACCAGATGTGTGTAAGGATTAAAATGTAAACCATGACATGGAAGGGCCTTGAATCATTAGGGAAGGAATGATGATTGAATGCCAGTGGGCATACTATGATAGGAGAGTACATTCAAGGAGATGAATTTGACTTTGTTTGACAACCATTTTTGTGCCCAACATATGTAGAGCCACCAGGGAATGAGGTTCATAGTTAGGCAAATGTGTCATTGGGACAATGGTATTCCATCTTAGATGGCCTTGGATTGTTTTGTGGATTTAATACCACTCAGATCAGAGAGATTGGAGTATGACAAGAGTGTATCCATACATATTTTGTACATATTCGATGGGATTTAGTCATGGAATTAGGAGTCCCTTGTGAAGATCTGACACATATGTAGGGTGAGTCATTCATTCCATATTTGGGGAACCTAGTCATTTAACATTGTATGGCAAGGACGCAAGGTTCCTATCGGGGAAGGGAACCCTGAGATGACTTTTAGTTGTATGCTTCTTGGACATCATTCCTAGACTATTTTTCTATAATGTCATTGTGGATCTATCACTAAGATCTATAAAATCATGTGACCTTTGCTCGGTGTGAGATTCAAGGGATTATGAGGATTCCAGGTTGTTACCCATGAATATAAAAATAATCATTTGAGGGTACATTGGGATTAGAAAATTTCTATGTAGTTTAACGTCGTACAACAAGGATGATTTTGACCTTGCAGTTTAATGTCATGCGGTGAGGACATGATGATGTGCGGTTTAGAGTCATGCATTGTGGACGATTATGTTTTCATAAAGGTATTTAATAGTTTTGAGTTAATCGCAATCAAGATGCATTGTAATTACCTAGACGTGAGTTATGAAAGAAGGTGTAAACCATAGTCCTGAGGGAAACGTGAATCATGAGGGATGACATGGGGCTTGGAATCCCTTAGTTACACTGAGAAATGAGAGTACTCTCAGGGGGTAGAATTTTCCTTTGACTATAAACCATTTCTGTGGGAAACGTAAGCAGAGCCACTGGGGGATGATGTGCATACTCAAACAAAGGTGTCTGCAGGACACTGTCCATCTATCTCATATGACCTTGAAGGATTATGGGCATCCATGTTTTCCTAGGGTACAAAGTTTGAGAAATAGGAGATATTTGCGTAGGAATTTGATAAAAAACTAGATTGTGATTACCTGTGAACTATCAGAGCATCCACAAAGGTCACACTCATATTTATAGGGGGATGATGGATCTTTTGAAATATCATAAGTGGGTGCATGTGAAGGATCATGTAATACTGAGGACTGGACCACACATATCTATTGAAAAATTTCAATGTTTATTATCATGCCATTAGGACCTTTCATGGACTCCCTATACATGTCTGACCAACGAGTGGGGAGAGGGGAATTTGTTTTGAGGGTGGCTGGTCTGGGATCCCAAATTTGTCCATCAGTACATATCATGCATGATCAGGAACCAAGACATTCATAGTTCTAAATGTTCCCTATACCAATTTGGCTAAATCTATGTGTAAGGACATTTGAGGGATTTTTTTTAAATTGCCATGCTAGAATGCCAAATTTGGGCATCACTACATATCCTATAGAGGTAGGAATCAGGCAATAAGTAGTTCTGAAAATTCCTTGTATTGATCTTTCTTGGTATAGGGGTAGGTTCATTTTCGTTCTATCCATCATGGTTTTAAGGTTTACCATGATACTCTATATTTTTATTTGGTAATAGAATCACTACCACTGATTATAAGCTCAATAGAGTTACACTCTATTTGAGAAACAAGGAGTGATAAGTTTTTCTCTTACAAATATGGGGAGATAGAGGGAATGATGGAGGCATTATATTTATGGGTGTTCGGCCAAGATCAGGGATCGATGCATCGCTACATATCCCGCGTGGAAAAGAATCTTGTCATACATAGTTTTTTAAATGATCATATAGTTTATAGTCATGCGATTAGGTTTCTTTGTGCCATGTACTTTAACGTCTTACAGTGAGGAAATGAGTCACAATTTGAGGTATTGTTTCCAGGGTCAGTTCCTTATAGTATAACATCATGTGGGATGGAAAATGACTCATATTTTATGGTCTGGGAGTTTGGAACATGACCTGGGGGTATTATAACTCAATATTCAGAGTCATGGAGTTTAGAACATGAATTAATGGTATTATAACTCATAGTTTGGGGTCATCGAATTTGGACCATGGCATCGTGGTATTACAACTCATAGTTTAGAGTCACAGCATTTCAACCATGAATTCATGGTATTATTAACCGTAGTTTTTTTTTCATAGTGTTTGGAATATGGATTCTGAGTGTTTCCATTATGTGAAGTACTTCTTTATGAAATTCACATTTGTGAGAGCAATGATGAGCTATCTATCCATTGATATCATGGTGTATAATCCATTGGAATAGATCCTATGTATGATATAGGGTCCACCCCAATTTGGTTAATAATTTGGGGGATTCTTCCTGAGTATCATAAGGGTTCTATGGACTAAAAAATCTTCTCCATTGAGGAAAGATCGACGGTGAAACTTTTTGTTGAAGGATCAAGTAATCTGGATTTGGTATTTTTCCAAATGGTGTAGAATGTGCATCCTTTTTTCAACTAGATGCTCCAACTCATTAATCCATCTCTGGGATTGTTTTTTCATGTACATAGATTCCAAATGGCGAGGGTAAGTGATGAAACCTGGATAACAGTAGGAAAAACCACCACTAGCCCGTATACTAGTGAGTATGGGTGGTGGTAAGGTTCGTGGTCAGGTAAGCCCATAAAGCATGAAGATGACTATCTGGCCATGATTTCATACCCTTATCTAACATTTTATTGTGTATTTTGGACAATGTCTTATTGAAATCATTTATCTTCCAATTGGATATCGTGTGGTAGCAGGATGAATGGTTGGAATTGATTCTTTACTTCAGATATAACAAGTCCAAATTTGTATAGAATAAGTTGGTACCATTTTCCATCAGTATTGTCGGGGGACACCAAATCTAGTAATGATGTAGGCCTTCACATAGATAATGATGTCTTTACCCTAACATCATTAAGGGGTATGTCTTCATCCAATTTGGAAAATAAGTCATTCGCTTCAAGTATGAACTTAAATTGTCCAGTTGTGGTGTGAGGATACAGTCCCACAACATCCACCACAAAGTAGTGAATGGCCAGGATTGCTTAGCTGTATGAAGTATCTTTGTTGTCCAGTGGATGAAATTGGAATGATCATGGCAGGAATGACACTTCATGGTGGATATTTCACAATCCTATATCATAGTGGGACAACAACACCCCAGCCTTTAGATTTGGTGAGAGATCATTGATGCTGATTGGTGCGCCCCACAAGCACTGATGTGAACACGATTCATGACTGTATCAGTCTCTTCTCCATCAATGACCCCGAGAAGGACTCTATCATGGGCTCATTTGTTGAAAAATTTATCTTGGTATACCTCATTTTACATGATAATGTAAATCACATGTCTTCAAGCCAATTCAATTGCATCCATATATGGTGTGAGTTCCTCATTCTGATGGTAATTTTCAATGGGCATCATCCAGTCAGTGGTATGACCATAAGGGTAAGAAATGGGTATAATTTCATCAATCTCCTCCATTCTTCTTAGGAAGAATGGAAAGACCATCTATCAGTGGGTAATGTTAAGGACTATTTCATCCCAGCCAACATCGACCAAGGTCGTGGGAGCATTTGCCAAAGTGTTGTCTTGAGAATTTTGGGATTGGTGGACATAAGTTTAAATTGGGTATGATGGGAATTATATAGTCAATTGTCAAACATGGTTCATCATGGAAACTAAAATTTCCTTCTTAATGGTGTATTCACCACTGACATGTTTGATGACAGCTCTGAATCACACTTTTGTTTTAGATGTTTGTCTTCCACATGAAGTGCTAGCTCCATGCCTTCAATGAAAGCCAGATATTCGACATCATTATTTTTACACCCTTAGAAAAGTAGGAAAGGGTATGGATGGATTTCCTTTTCAAGGGATAATAGAATAATTCACAGCCCCATATTGTTGTTCTTGAGGTACTCCTTCCTCTTCCATATAGGGATTATGGAAGAACCATTTATGTACATTTCCCACGTCTGAGAGGCCTTATGGATAATGAACACATATTTATCCAGAACATTATGACCCAAAAATGTTTTTTATTTTGAGGGGTTCTATTCTAGGAACTCTGGTAAGGCCTGGCATTTGATGGCCATCTTAAAAAGGTACCATTTTTCAATCTATTTTACATGACCTCACATCATGATAGGAATCCATTTAGCATGATAGGGTTAAGGATATATTTGAGGGGTAGGCAGTGGGAGACAAGGTGGACCTCATGATGTTGTAGGTAATGCCTGGTTTTCTGAACTACAATGATTAGGTCTAGGTGGTTCTTTTCAATTTTAAAATACCGAGTTCCAGCACTAATCATTGTTCACCTGGGGTAATAGAGGTAGTTTCAACATCCAGAATTATATTTCTATATCATAATGGCACCTAATGACCATTCCAAGGAGGTTATATAAAACATGAGCACCCTCCTATTAGTGGGTGGAATCAACATTAGCGTACATATGAGATATATTTTGAGATTGTCAAATGCTTCGTAGAAATAATTATCACACTCATGCATAACTCCTTTCTTATTAAGACTGGTGAAAGGTAAAAAATTACCTTCTAGGTTGGCTATTAAGCACTGAATGTTGGTGTGGTTGCCCTGAAGACCTCTCATCATTATGAGGTTCCGAGGTGGGGAATTTCCAAGGATGACTTTTATATTCACGGGGTCGACTTTGATGTCATGATGGTGTGTGAAAAAGCTGAATACTTTTATATAAGTAACACAAAAAGGATAATTTTAAGGGATCTATTTTTAAACTGTGCTATCACAATATTTTGAAATCAATTTCCTGATCACCCATGTGGTTTGAGAACTATTTTGATTTAACCATAAGGTCATATACATAAAAATAGACACACCTTCCCATGAAGGACATGAAGATGTGATATATGGAATGCTGATATGTGGAACAATTATTCAAAAGACAAAAGTGAATAACCTTATAACATAACACTCTCTAAGGGGCCCTAAAAGTAGTATATTATTCATCTCTTCATCCTAGCTATATTTGATTGTATCTAGAAAATCCTTCCATGATACAAACATCCACATATCCAATTCTTTTATCAATTAAAAATTCAATGATCGGGACTGTGAAATTTTATTTTGAGAAAAGAAAGTAAAGGTCCATAAATTCAATGAAAATTATAATCTCTACACTATTATTTTTGATAGGGACTATGTTTTCATGCTAGAATAGATATTAGACCTCCCGTATTAAGATGGCATTGATCAACTTGTCAACATCAGACTCTATTTTGGCCGCATGCATCATGTGGGTCCTTCTAGATATCGTATTATTGTACCAGTGATCTTTCAGTAAGCCCAGATGATGAGTGGAAACCTTAGGATCGTGTTCTGGAATTTCATTGTAATTTTAGGTTGACACATCTCAATTATTCTTTAGGAATGAGGTGTATGCCTCCGGTTCATTGAGAGGCATATCTTCAATGATCAAAGTGGATCGTAGGACATCTTTAGTGCCCAAAATTATATCCTTATGTTCATCGATTGTGGTGGAGAATCCATCCACAAATGATAGATGGTGTCATTGATGTCTTCTTCTTCTTATTATTTTTCTTCTTCTTCATCATCTTCATTTTCATACTCTTTTGATGAAGAGAGGATTTTTTAGATTAATTGTCCAATGTGTAGAGATAAATCATCTTTTGCCATAGTGTGTGAGGCAAGGGTAATTTGAGGTCCAAATGATGGGCCATGATAATCTTTGATAGGGATTTTCCTCACATCATGGGAGTCAGTCCGAACTTCTGTGTCAATAGACAAGGTGACTATAATAGAGATCATGCAGAAAATTGAGTCTGCATCTGGACATAATGTTATGCACTCAACTAGGTTAATGGGTAATACAAACTCTTCCCCAAGATATTGGAGGGGGTCAGTGGGATCCATTTCCAATCCATTTAAGGAAAAAATCCAATCAATTTTGTTTCCAAAAATATATTCTACTTCTAACTAATTGAACCATCTATTGATATAATTCCCCTTTCATGAATAAAATGGGTATTTATCATGGTGCAATGTCCCATTTTTTCCATTAGTTTAAAATTTGATGTACTGATTGTATAATGTTTTAATATCACTGTGTTGATGAAGAGGGGGCCACCCTAACATGATCTTGAAGGCCATACATTGTTTTACTACTATGAACATGGAATCCGACATGAGGTCTCTAAGCCTGGTTTAATGTTTGATTCACGCCAATGGTTTCTTCTCACTTTTTTCATATCCTGATTGATTTATTGTTTAATGTGTCAAGCTATCTTAATCACATCCCATCCATTTAAGTGTTCATAGTGGGAGATGGTTCAATATAGATCTGTTGTCGATGAAGATTATCAAAACATCAAATCCATATATATTCCTGGATAAATATAAGGGGTTGATGTGCCCTTGCATGATGGTGTCTTCATACCTATGTGTGATGGATAGGATTTCATGATATTCTTCATGATTTGTCTCCATCCGACAGACTTGGGATGCTAAAACTTCATCCACAAACTCTTGGGGACTTATTAAGGATTCAATTAGTGCCTCCCTAAGAACTGAAAATAGGTTTAACGATTACAAGAATGACAATTTTACTTTAACTGAAGCTAGATTCTTTGTAACATCATGCTATTTATATAAAGGTTGGTGATTCATGGAATGGGGTTACTATTTCACAGACCCATTAGGGGTTTGGGTTTTTTACATGGATGGTTCAGCCTATGTAGCTGGGGTCAGTGGTGTTGTAGTCCTTTTCAGGTTGGGCCGAACTGTTCGGCTTGCAGGCCTTGGGTCATTTTATATTTTTTTCTTCCCTTGATGGATATTCCACAATATCATGGCATGTAAATCATTTTATGGGGCTAGTGAAGCATTATGGTTCTTGTTATGTCTACCACAGTGTCCTTCCTCAAGTTTAAGTGATGTTAACAGTTTGATTTATAGTGTGGCTGAGAATTTGACTACTTCCACGATCATGTCTTCCAAGAATCATCTGGCCTCTGTGGCATCATCCTCCATCTCTATAGTGGGGTGCGGGGAATGTGGGTTTATTGAAATAGTCTCTATCTGAGAAGGGGTCCATAAAGTGAATAATATTAATGGAGTTGATGATTAGTTCTTGATCTGACAATGATTCTCTCTAATTGTCTCTTTCTAATGGTGCCTTTTGGGGGAAAATTCTAGTTGTACCATTTTGCAGGGTGTTTCATGTTGTACCAAGGATGTTGGCATGAAGTATGAAACCATTAGCACTAACATTAGATTTTGTTTCAGCTCATCTTTGTTCTATTTCTTTCAACCCTTCTAGCCTTTAGAGGGTTCTGGGGACGAGGAGGATGGTTGTGTTGTATAAGGAGCTTTTGGGGGAAGATTTTGTTGTGTAAGCTATCCCTGGAGGATTCTATGAAATCGATTGATGGTTTTCTGAGACATAAAATTTTTAATGTTTTTCTCTATTTTACTAGAAAATTTGTTCCATTCATATTTTTCTCTTTAGATTGATGTGGAAACACACACCACTTGTACTGGAGGTGGGCCCAACCTGACATTCCCAGAATCAACCAACTTTTGTAGAATATCCTTGAAAATAAATCATTACCGGACGGTGTGTCCTAGTATCCAGTGATATGGATAGAAATATGGACATTTATCGAGACCCATTTCACCAGCTTTCCTTGGCTCCGATAGTCAGAGCACGTTGCAATTCATGGCCTCGATGAAATTTTTGAGGACCTAGTCTTCTCAGAATGAGTAAAAATTATTTCTTCATTCTTCAAACTGACTTTTTTTATCACAATTTCAATCATCTAGATATGGTGGGGTGGTTGTAGGCATCCATATGATCCTTCATAGTACAGTGGGGTCCTTTCAACTAGAGGTAGTGCTGGGGTAGCATAATAATGACATAAGCCACTTCATCTGTTCCCATACTTTTCCCTGGGTCTTATGGGGCCACTCTGGACTTGAGATTGGCCCATTTAAAGAATTCTTCTATACCATGGTAAATGGTATGGAGTTATATAAACCCAATTAGGTACTTCACTCAGATGAGTAGTGTTTTTAATTCATCCCAAAGGTTATTGATGCACATGGCGAGCATCTCATCATGGGGTAGCAGTCGGTTCGAGGAATATGTTATGTCGTTCCATCTAAAAATGGTGTCTGAGACTCTTTTATTATCTCGTTGTTTACAATTTATGAGATCACTGACTATCGTCTTAAGAATCGTTGAACTTAATTGGAAGAGAAACTATCTTTGGAGATCCTCCCATCATGTGATTGAATTGGCTGGTAGGCTGGTATACCATAAGAAAGCCGAGACCTACATGTTTCATATAGATCACATGAGTTTTACTAATTCTTGATGCTCCGAAGTGCCCATCATGGGGTCGCAATTAGAGGAATAGTGCATTAAATGCTGTTATGGGTCTCCCCAACCATTAAATTCTAGGAATACAAGGTTTTCGATGTTTGGAAGTGACAAAACATTGCACACCCAATCATGGTTGGTTTTGCGCTCAAGCTGTAATGGATCACACCACTTATCCATGTCTTTTAGTCGAGATATTAATTTCACTATAGTGTTCAAGTGCCCTTGATGAATATCCCGTCGGTCCTGATCATGGACTATTGTGGTAGTGGCCAATACTGGGTGTGCTGGTACTGCTGGAATTTGGGGTTGATACCCTAAAAAAAGCATCATTTCAAGGTTTTCCTGTATATATTCTGGTTACCTTCCCAGTGGGGAGAAGTCATTATGTCTATCTAGGGCCATGTTTAACAATCCTCTGAGATTGGATTCATTCACCGGGATAAGTGTATATTGTATGCTAACCCCTTCTAGGAGAACCTACCGACGTTCCAGGGGGGAACACATTTTGAAAGGTTGCTCCCTCAACATACCTCGAAATCAATTATCCAGATCTCTTTCATTTATTCCTCCTTCTTTGGGAACCGTTCCTCTAGAGTGAGGTATGCATTTTCAGGGAGAGTAGATGGTTGTTCATAGATTATTTTGGGTTTATTCATCTCTTTTTTGGGGTTTCAAGTGGGATGTAATGTCAGATTAACTTAGTTGGTGCCCAGATTTATGATGATTCTATGGTTCCGAGTATACACACCATCAGGCTTAGTGTGGGATGCCATGGGTGGGGACCATGTTCCTTCAAATCCTCTTCGTTTTTTTCAATTACTATGTGATCTATGGATTTGACATTTACCATGTTAAATGTGGTATACCACATTGAGGGCGATGTACCTAGTGTCAAATGGTAGGATGGATTTTTGCATCCTTGTTAGACTTATTCCTTCCATTCTGCGGTACTCTTTTGGATTTCTTGGTGAAGATATACCCAAAGGGAGCCCTGGAGTGACTGTATAACATTAATTTTTCTTAGAGGGTGAAATCCACAAGAAGTGGTGGAAAGGGTGACCCCTCTATCCATCATTCTTCCTAGACATTGGAAGACAAACCTCCCCTGTGTTGGGACTAGAGGTAAAAATTCACCCATACTGGTGGGCTGGGGTTGTTCCCATTGTTCTGTTGATGCACTATTACTATGATTTTTTGGCCTTATGGGGGGACTTTTATTTAAAATTTCCCTTATACCTATGGAATGGGGTTGTTCCCATATTGTAGTGGAAGATACTGTTATTGACACCTTTTCAATTTGACATACTTCCACACAGGTGTGCACTTTGTATGGAATTGGGTCTGCATGGAGTCTATGATCTTTTGGAGGCCTGATAACTATTAATTAGTCAGCTTCCCATAGATGAAAATGTTGTTGGATTTTATTGGTTTCCTGACCCATAATATTTTTGATGGCTTGATCAATTCGGACCTAACACATTTGAGACTTACTCTAGTCCAGTTTTTTTTGAGTATCCCATAATTCCAGAGTAGGGGTTACATTTGATCACTATATCTGGTTGATGTCCTTGCAAGATTTAATTTCCAATGGGGCATGCTAGACCGGATGAGGGGTGATTTTTAGAGAACCATTTTCGTCCCTTCCCCAAATGTGAACACCATTCGAAGAGTCATCAATGACGTGTTGAAATTTATACAGTGCGTGGATGCAAGATAGTTCAAGGTTTTTCTTTTACCATTCAGATTGTGGATGTCATGCGGACTAGAGGGATTCAAGGATGATTAGATGATGATGTTCCCCTATTTTGATGACATGGTCAGCATACCCTCCATAGGGTAGGTATTTTTCATTTAAATGGAAAATAATTTCTCATATATTGAGGATAATTTGATGTCTCTATCCCCAAAAAACTCTCATGGTATGTCGAAATGAGAAGTGGTTGTAGGACAATACATCACTGGTATATTATCCTTTGACAGTTGTCTTCTCATAAGAAATATATCCCACTATTGTTCTTCTGGGGGATCCTCAATTTGATATGCCCATCACAACAGCTTCTTAATGAATTCATTCCAAACAACCAGGATGGGGGGTGCCGTAATGATTTGCGGATTCCGCATGGGTGGATTAAAAGATGAAGATGTCCCTGGACCTTCTTCTAGTTGAGAAATAATATCACTCATTATAGACGGAGTTCCCAATGTATCTTACTTCCTTCTGAGTGCCTCATTATAGTAGGTCATTCTCGCAATTTTTCTATCAATGGGAGTACATTCCTGATAGTATAAATTTTGGTTGTGGGGAAAACATCAAAATTGGTGCGGCAATGGAAAGGTTGACTATTGCAACTTGTTGTCGTATGCGGTAACATTCCTTAAGGTTTATTCCTTGGGGAGGACCTTTGTGATGGGATACAATGATGGAAGTACATTCTTGAAACTTAATTTCACTATGGGGATGACATTTAATGCAACTACTATTGCTGGGAATGCCTTCGTAGTAACTATCTTCAAGGCAAGGACTACCTTAAAGACATGATACCTGGATATAGGAAATATTTATGGAGTTCCCATATAGGGGAGGGCCTTTAGGATGTACTTAAATAATTGGAGGACCTTCTCATTTCTTAAAATTACTATGTGGATGGAATTGATGACAAATATCATTTCAGGGAGGGCCTTCACAATGAGCTTTATCATAGCAATGTCTACCATCATAACATGATCTTAGACTATAGGGAGAGGAATATCTGTAGCGTATACCCTGGAGAGGACTGTTAGGGGGATGAAAAGGGGAGGAACTTCTTGTCATTTTATATTCAAGTTGATTGGAGGGCTACCCCAATGCACATCAAGAGATAGGATCCGTTGATCAATCATTCATAGCCCATGCAGTGAACCCATGTGGGTGGTCTATGGAGGACCTTTATATTTGATTCTAGGGACATTGCGGGGAGGTACTTCGAAATTCCTAAAACCACTCCATAACATGGTAATAAACTGAGAGAGTCTTGAGCCTTGATTGATATATGTTTAAGGGCATCAAGAATCGTAGATTCAATAATATTAGGATCATGTGTGTGCTCTTCATTTTCATGTTTCTATTAGCGCATTTCATTTTTGAGCACAATCTATTAGGAAACCAAGGCCGCCTACTATTGGTAATAGTGTTCATGTATGGGTCCATGTCGTGTTTGGTCTCGTGAGGTATTCATGATACGCCGATATGTATTTTGAGTTTTGGAAAGGATATATGACTTCCTTGGGGAGAACACCACGTTGGATCGACATCCCCTTTTTGGAATGGATATTTGTTCCTGACCCGGTTGTCCATGTATCTGGGCATTTTGCGGTCTACCCTATTGGATAGGGGAAGGGATGCATAACTTCTCCAGATTGACTAACTCATTTTGTGTGTGAGTCATTCCATTTGAGGAAACTTGGTTGTGGTCCCGATTTCTCACCTTTTCCACCTATGCAATTATATCATGGCATGTTTGGATGATATGGTCTTGGATCAACATATGATCTTTGACCATTTCCAGGATATGATGAAATATATCATTTGATGGAATGGGAATGAAGGCCCATTCCGAGGTTGGTGCATGATTTTGTGTCACCTCCGGTCCTCCATGAGTTTCTAGTAGATACTGGCAGTTCTCCTCTCTCGAGACAAAGGAACCAGTCTTCCACTCATTTTCATCTCTGGTTTCTACATTATTTGACTAGGGGTATTCATATTCATGAGTTGGGATTTTCATCTACTCTCTTGACGATGTATTTTTCAGAGGGGATTTGTATGCATATATAAGAATTTTATCCTGGTCATATTAGTTTTCAGCCCTATTTTGGATGGTATTTTTGTTTCATCACCAGGTATTTGTGCTTGTGTGTATCTGGTTTCTTCCCTATTTGGATGGTGTGATTGAAATGTGTCATCAGTTATTTGTGCCTATGTATAGCTGGTTGCCACCCTATTTGGATGGTAGGCATGAAATACATCAGCATGTGTTTGTGCCTTTGTCTACCTGGTTTCCACCCTAATTGGATTGGGGTCTTGAAATGCATCAACATCTATTTGTGCATGTGTATAGCTTGTTTCTTCCGTATTTGGTTGATTGGCTTGTTGTTCATCAACAGATATCTGTATCTGCTTGTAATTTTACCACCTACTAATGGTGAATTATTTTTAAATGTAATAACGGAAATTTTTATATAAAATTTTTTAAAATAAAATTCTTATTTAGAAGTTAGACATAAAGATTTATTTTGGACAATTTTTTTGTAATTTTCTAATGATATTCATATTTTGATGAATAGGGAAAAATATAATGTTTTAATTAAAACATCTTTTTTAATCGAAATAATTTATAGTGTTAAATTATGAATTTGAATGGTTTTAAGTATAATTAGATTATATTTCTATAATTTATCATAATGTATTTTGTTATAAGTAATTTGACATTTAAATTTGACATAAACACATAACGATATTTTGATAGTTTTTACATTTTAAAAAACCTACTTTTTGGCTTTGATGACCAGAATTAATTTTAAATTAATTAATCATACATAAATGTTTTGAATATGAAAAAATATAATTCATTTTTGCTTCTGGAATATCAAAATTATCTTAGAGTCGATTTTGGTACTTTTCTGAAAACATTAAATTTTTGATGACTAGTGAAAAACATTGCGCTATTATTCAAAAACGACATTTTATTTAAAAAATTATTTATTTTATATGAATTTATTTTATTCAAAATAAATATATAATGCCTATATATTTTCAATTTAATTGATTTGAGTCATTTTATAAAAAATTAGATGTATAAATTTTTATTTAACATGTTATCGTCTTTTACCCACAGTCTAGGAGCATTTGCAAATTTGCATAAAACATAATTTTACCGCTTATGTGAGTTGAATTTAAAATATTTGAGAGGCATGGTCGATATCAGTATGTAAAATGTGGTTCAATACGATGAAAACAATATTTGATGAATAGTAGCTTTTGACTTTTATTTACCATAGTTAAAAGTAAATAGAGCAATTGAAGGTAAAAATGTTAATATAATTACCCTAACACGTGTCCTAATTCTATTAGATAAGTTTAATTCGACCAAAAAGAACCTTTGGAATAAAAAATTATCCTCTTTGGTCCAATTGGATTAGATTATGCCATTTATTCATATTTTATTAAAAGATGAGATAAAATTGTTAAAATCAATGCTTAATAACTAAAGCATTTTTAATATAAGGATAGAAACAATACAAATTCTACTATAAATATTCATTATAAATATAAAATTATATCCTACATAATGGTATTTTATTTATTATTCTCAAATATTAAATAATTTAATTTATTTATGACACAATCTTGATGCAGTAATTACCTAATTAATAAAATCATAAAATAATTGATATTATAAATATCCAAATAAATGTAAATTTGGACTTTTGATAAATTCCACTAAATTTATATGTCAACATGACATTTTATGTTTTATTAGATACATTTTTTCGATGTGATATTTTTGTTAGGACTTTCACAAAAACAAATTACCCAATAGTGTCAAAATTGACATAAATTAATTTTTAAAACAATTACTATATTATTGGTTGATATAACATTCCTAAAAAACTTTGATTTAGAAAAAGGTAAAAAATAATATTATTTATGTCATCAATGAACCACTTTTGGTACTCTTAGATGTTCATAGAATGTTTATTAACTATATAGTGTAATAATACTAGAAGACACAATAAAAGTTAAACTATTTATCTAAGAGTAAAATCTAAATTATATGGTTAAAATGGTAATGTAAAAAGGTTTAAAACGTATTGGTTGATTATTTTTCAACCCCATACCCACCTCAGTCTTGAAATAAATCATTTTGGAGCCATTAAAACCTAAAAATGATTTTATTATAAAATAATATTTCCATATTTTCCTAAAGTTACCCTCACCTCTCTTATAAACAGGTTCATTCCCTTCTCTCAAAATCACACCTTCAATTCCATTTAGATCGCCTAAACCCTTCCAAAATCTCCTCCCAACATTCCTCCCATCAACCTAGAGGCCTTAATTTGATTAGAAATCCAACCAATGGAGATTTTGATCAACTCAAATAATAAAATCTCGAAGAAGAGGTAATAATTTCATCACCACCCTTTAAAAGTTATTTTCTTCTTACACTTATTATTTATTTGTTGTTTCCATAACAAAATAAAAAATCTAGTTTCTTCTACATACTATTATGGTATTATAAATATGGTACAACCATATTCTTTAATCAATCCATCCTATAAATGGAAAAGTCACCAAACGTGCGTACGTACAACTTACCGTCTTCACGTCGTGGTTTAGTTTGTTATTCAAACACTTCCTTATTAGGATGGGTATAATAATGAGTATAACTAATTTAAATACGAAATATAACATGTTATTGATAATGTATATTTTAAATAACATCCATTTACATAATATTTAACCATCAATATAATTAAATTGAATCTCGTGCATATGTATGGATTACTATCTCCACGACGCGATCAGATCCATTTAACGATGAATATAAAAATTTATTGTCACAACCCCCTCCCCACAATGTGTACCCCTCCTAGGCCAGAAATGTGAGAAGGGAGATAATTCCCCTCGAGTCCCGCTACCAGTAGGCCTCGGGTTGGCGACTAGCACCGAGGGTATAGTAAACACACATATGGGATGCATTACCCTGTAAGAGAACACATACGAAAGAGAGAGATAAGATAGGAACTAACCAACTCCAAATCAGAACTGAAATGTAAAAGAAAACCCAAGTGAATATATGTAATGTCAGGAAAAAAGTAAAACAACTAAAAAGAAAAATACAACTCCCCAAAAGAAGTAAAACAACAACGATCACAAGCCCGAACAGCTCCTGCAACAACAAGATAGTAGTAACCAGCCTGATCTCCAACCTGCTCTATGTGACCTGAAAAACAGTTTATATATATGTAGGGTGAGTATAATAATATACTAAATAGGATACTCCCCGAATCCTCTCATTCAAAGGTAACGAAATCATGCTAAAGAATAGTGACCAACAAGTGAAACTAACTCGTCACCTAAACAGGTATACTAAGTTCCCAACCTCACCATGGCTACTCTCATCAAGTAACGCATACAAGAATATATCATATAACAAAGAATATCAAGGGTACCCCACTTCTACTTCCCCACTGTTTTGCCACTTTTCCACAACGACATACGTCCTGTGCATCTCTCTCCAAAGGCTTTCCCATATAAACTTGGGATAAGCTCCAAAATCTGCACCACGTGCACTACAAAGGCTTGCCCGCAGACACTTGTGCTAAGCACCACACCATCCTCACAACAAAAAGTAACTAGGTAGTCTCTGGGAGCCACCACAACCCATATAACGTGTATCATATGTCTGGTATTGTACCTCAAGCTATTATATCCCATACATTACATAAGGATCCTCAAGCCATCAAAACCTATACACATTACACCTATAGTAGTCCATAGGAAACTATATCCAGAATCTATGTCTGGAAATAACCACAATACATTACATCCCTCTACACACATATACGGGAAAAAATAACCGTTGTTCCAATGGAACTAGTATCTACCAAGAGAAGAGAGTGGGTTCAAAAGGGGTAGTCATCCATTCATCCTCCCATCAGAATGTTGTGTAAAATACCCCCCGGGGCTCAGAATCCCCGGGGTGTTAGTTTCCCTTACCGATAGGGTGGAGTAGCGTATAGATACAAAAAATGAACAGAATATATATAAATCACAACCACACTATGGGCGTAACCCAGTCTTAGCCTCAACTGTAGATAACGTCTCTAGGACTCCGGGTTTCTATTTCTACGACTAACCTTCCTATAAGCACACAACCAGTTAAAGAACTTCATTAGGTTTCTTCATTCCCTTTTTCATCAATTCCACTATATGTTAATTAATTATTGGCACGTTAATTAGCCACAAACAAAAACCACATTTAAACTTCCTTGGAATCACATTCAAAATTTACTGTTCCTTTAAAGTTACAACATCACCATTAAGTACTAGCATATCCATCCCCATGTATTATCACCATTTAATCAGAAATTCATTTTAGAATTACATTCCCATATTCCCAGGAATTTTAGAAAAGTATCCTATGCTACTAAACACAATGGGGATCAACATGGTGAGTAGATATACTACATGTCGTGTCTTTGCCGCATATAGCAAGTGCGTAGGCCCATTCTCCCTTGAGAGGCTAAACACGGAAAGCACATGGCATACCCCACACATCTTCGCCACTTTCGGATGAAGGGAATGAAAAACCAGCCATCTTGAGCAGTTGGTAAAAGTAATGTAGATAACAACCCTTCAAACCACCAATCATTCAGCAAACACATCCATCCCATACCATCATCCCGGGTGTCCTCCCCAACACCCACATTCATAAACCAATGCATCTAGCCACTCTATCCATCATCTTCTTCCACTACCATAAGGCCTCCATGCCTCCACATATCACATCACCTCTCCTGAGTCACATCCCAACACAAGAAGTAGGAAAACAACACATGACATCAATTTGGCTCTCAGCCCTAATTCACAATGAGAGGGTAACTCAGAAACCATTAGGGAATTCAATTAATCAAGTTCAAAATTCATCTTGAATTAACATATTAAATTCATTGGTTCTAACATCACAAACCAAGTCAGTAATCTATCACCAAAGATTAAACATGCTTACTATGCTGAATTAGATCAATATCAAATTAAATCAAAAAACAGATCTTTTTTCATCCCTCTTTATAATTAGCCAACCAATTATCAATTAATTCTGGCTTTATGTTCTTTATCAATTTCTTCAATAAGAAGTGGCTTAACAATCAAGGTATATATATTACACAATCTAGTAATCAAGAGGCAATACAAAATGATCAAAGGAATTTATTTATCCAGATCGATATATTTATTAGTTCAAATACATTATCATCCAGTGGGATTCAACATTCTATATATACCGATACACATACAAAAGAGAGGCAAAAAATCCCCTACCTCAATGGTTTTCGACGGAAAACCACAACGGTCGAGGAACATCCATGAAATCGGGTCAATTCTCAACGAATCATCCTTAAATCTCATCTCCTAACACAACCAAGACCAAAAGACATCATAACCGACATCCCCACACATAGATCTACCCATAATAAGCATATATTGATGAAATCAGGAGAAGTGGGAGAGTATATCTATGTAGATCTAAGAAAAACATGCACGGACAAACACATACCTCAAGAACCTGACTCCGATTTTCCAAGGGAAGCCTTCAGATCACCTCCCAAATGATTGGTAGAGGTTTCTAACCTTCCATGGAGTGTAATCCTATGTTATGGATGATTAGGTGCTTAAACTAGTTGAATTAAGGAAAAATGAGTTAGATCCACAATTTTAGGATCTAACATTAAGTGCCCGCACGGTTAGTCCACACAATATAACAAACCGTGCACTAACCGTGTGTCAGCTTATACCTCGACAATTACTCCTCGCACGGTTTGTCCGCTTGGTTTGACAAACCGTGTGCTAAATGTGCATTAGCCACTTTCTCTGTGACTAGCCTTGCACGATTTGGCCGCACGGTTTAAGCAAACTATGCGCCTCCCATGTGAATGCTATTACCCTTCAGCTTTCCTTAAAAACTCCACCCAAACGCACCCCCCAAGTCACCTTGACCTCCCGGACAACCTCAAGCAACACATTTTCACAATGGAATGGAACGGAGAGGTCCGATTCATTACATCAAATACCTCTCAAAACATTCTGATAATCAAGAATCCAAAACCCACCTAAAGAAATAATGAAACAGGGTCTGAACAACCACCCCTCGAGATACCTCTAAAAAAACAATCCACCAAGGACAACAAAGAGTGTCATATCAAAAACATGAAAGTCTCAAAACCACATATGTTGAAACGATACATGAAAAGAGTTAAACTTTAAAAAAATCTTGGTACTGGTCACGTATCTCTGACTCACGTTCCTAGGTACTCTCCTCCATGCCACCGTGTTGCCACAAGACACGAACTAAGGGGATGGAACGCCCGCACAACAACTTCTCCTTGCGGTCTTGGATCTCCATAGGTCACCCCTTAAAGGTGGCATCATCATCAACATCGATCTCCCCCAAATCGATGATGTGGGAGACTTCTTGAAGATAAAGATTTAGTTGTGATACATGGAAAACATCATGTATCCGACTCATCTAAGGGGGAAGTGATACTCGATAAGCCACAGATCCAATATGAGCTAATACCTCGAAAGGCCCAACAAACCGGGGAGAAATCTTATTTCCATAGAAAAACCTTCGCTGCCCATGATGGGGAGTCACCTTCAGAAACACATGATCTCCAACATTAAACTCTTGGGGCCTCCTTCTTCGATCTTCATAGGATTTATGACGTTCTTGCACTGCCTGCATCCTCTCACGAGTCAACTGAACCATCTCTGTTCTATTCTGTACTAGTTCCCGTCTGAGAATTTCTGACTCTCGGACCCCAGTCTAGCACAACAAAGAACGTATAGTCCACCCATACAATGCTTCAAACGGTGCTGTACCGATGGTGTAATGAAAACTATTATTGTAGAACACTCCACCAAGATTATGTGCCTCTTCCATGAGCCTCCAAAATCAATCATACAAGATCACAACATTTATTCAAGAGTACGGATGGTTCTCTATGTCTGACCATCCGTTTGAGGATGAAAAGCAGTGCTCAGGAACATTTGAGAACCAAAAGCATGTTGGAGACCTCTCTATACCCTGGTGGTAAAACGAGGATCTCGATTAGAAATGATCATCCTTGTGACTCCATGATGTCTCACCACTTCCTCCAGATACTTCCTCGACAAAACATCCATTGAGGGTGACTCCTTGATCAATATGAAGTAGGATGATTTTCTCAAATGATCCACTACCAACCATATATCGTCATTTCCTCCCAGATCTCGAGTTAACCCGTATCAATGTCCATTGAGATGTCCTCCCACTTCCACTATGGAATCTCTAATGGCTGGAGAAGACCACCAAGAACACGGTGTCCGGCCTTCACCTTCTGGCAGACTAAACATCGAGGCACAAACTCCGCAACCGCATGCTTTAGCCAAGGCCCTAAAAATTGACTCCTCAAGGATTGGTACATCTTTGTCACACAATGATGTACTGCTAAAGGGGAACTGTGGATGTCTCTGAGAACTGTCTCTTACATCCCTATGGGACCAAAATTCCTTCCATGATACAACACTCTATGTTTTTCATCCTCCGTCCAACCATCTGGGGGGTTACCATAAACAACTCTGTCTCTCCAAACCTCCACCTCTAGATCTCCCAACTGGGATTCATCCACCTTCTACACCAGGGATGACTATACCGTCATCTGAAAAAGGCAACCTCTACCCCCATCTTCTCCCATATCAATATGTAATGCTGACAATTCTTATATTACCCACCATGAATCTCCGTATTCATATACAAAATTACTACGTGGCATTCAGCTCAGTGGATCAGCTAAAACATTCCCTTTTCCAGCTGTATACGATATTTCGAAGTCGTATTCCTGTAAGAACTCAATCCACTGACGCTGTCGTAATTTCAAGTCACACTGGGAGAAAAAATTACTCAAACTCTTATGATCAGTGAAAATGAAGAAGTGTTCACCAATTAGGGAATGTCTCCACAACTTCAGTCCAAACACCTTGGATGCCAATCAAGGTCATGGGTGGCATAGTTTCATTCATGGGGACACATCTTCTGAGACCCATAAGAATCAACTGACCTCTGCTGCATGAGAACACAACCTAACCCCAGATGAGAAGCATCGCAGAAGACATCAAACTAAACTCCCTCAGCTCGAAGACAAGTAACTGGAGCACTTACTAACATTTCATTTAGATACTTGAAAGCTATCTGACACTTATCAGTCCATATGAATGCCTGATCCTTTCTTGTCAAAGCTGTTAGAGTAGTCACAACTCATGAGAAATTGGCCATGAACCTCCTCTAATAGCCTGCGTGACCATGGAATCGTCACACCTATGACAGTGTCTTGGGGGATACCTAAGTCACAACTGCTTCTATCATTGATGGATCCAAAACAACTCCCTGTTGGGAAACCACATTCCCCAAGTAACGGACTTCTCAAGCAAAAAACTCACATTTCAAAAACATCCCAAACAGCTGATGTCGACAAAGAACTCCCAAAATGGCTCGTAGATGCCCTGCATGCTCCTCTTTAGACATGGAGTACATAAAGATGTCACCGATGTACAGTACAACGAACTTGTCCAGGAACTCATGGAAGACAACATTCATCAATCCCTTGAACATAAATATATCATTTTTCATGCCGAACGACATTACAATGAACTCATAATGCCCATGATTACAACAAAAAGTAGTATTCAGAATATCCTCCTCCTTTACACCCATTTGATGATATCATGACAGTATGTTGATCTTTGAGAACCCTCTTGAACCCTTCATTTTGTTGAATAAGTCATCAATACACAGAAGAGGATAGAGGTTCCTTATTGTCACTTTGTTTAAGCGACGATAATTGACACACAACCGCAAACTGCTGTCTCCCTTCATCACGAACAAGACTGGTGCACCCCATGGTGAAACACTTGGCCGAAAAAAACCTCACTACAACATACCGTAAATCTGTAAACATAGCTCTCGTAACTCAGAAGGGGCTATCCTATACGAAGACAAAGATATAGGAGACACTCCTGGCTGTAGCTCGATCCAAAACTCTATCACTCATCGAGGGGGTAAGGCTACAACCTCTTATGGAAAGACATCAGGGTACTCCTCTACGACCCTAAGAAACGCCAACATCAGAACCTCTAAAGAACTCATCATTAACTCACCCATCAACGATGATAAGGATGGAATGTGCCTACGACCCATCTGAGGATCTCTCTCACCAACAAACACCACTTTCTCTCCATCAGCACCAATGAAGACAAACTTTTTCCTGAAGCAATCCACAATAGCCTGCACCTAATACAACCAATCCATACTGAGGATGAAATCATGTGGTTATATCCGTAAACATAGGAAATCTCCCCAAGCATGGTGTTTCCCCAAAACTAGCTCACAGTCTCTACATACTTCAAAAAATTCAGCACGACCTCCAACTGGCATAGTCAATGCCAAGGGCACTGGAAGCCTCTCGACCTCATGTCCAAAATCATGGAAAAGGGTAGGTGGTATGAAGGAGTGTGTCACTCCTGAATCAAAAAATGCATACACCAAGGTAGAAAACAAGAAAAGGGTACCTCGAACGACAGCTCGCTCGTCTGGTGCTGGAAACGCTAGAGCATGAAGCTAACCACGACCTCCTCCACAGCCTCTCTGACCCTGATGACGACCACCACCATGGCCGTGCTCTACTCTCTAAGGATGTGGAGATTCATGGGGCTGTCCTCTTCCTGCCCCATCTACACTCTTCTGATCTAAAGCTGGTGGATCTGGCTGCTGACGACTCGGAGGAAACTGCCTCAATGGAGGAACCTGGAGCATAACACATGGTGTATGATGACTTCCCTGAATGGTTGGGCACTCCGGCTGCAAATGACCACGACCACCACAAGAATAAAATGTGCATGATCCCTTAGCATAGGCCTGAGTGTCGCTACCTCCGGAGAAAGGAGATGTGAAGGGCTGGGACCAACCCACGGCTGAATGGAAGCTCTTCTGCCCTGAAAACCGAGAACCCTGGACCACAACCTTGCTTCATGAGGGATCATGCGGATTACCCTCTAGTGATGATTCAGACCTGGAAAAAAGACTCTCAATATCCCCTGCCCTCTCCAGTACCTCAAGATTAGTGTTTAACATTAATATAGTGGCCTAGCACTGGATATCTGGATGAAAATACTCCTAGAAAGGCCTTTCCCTAGCCTCCTCATCTAGTTACAGGTCCGAAGTATATCGTAAAATGATCCTGAAATGTATTCCAAACTCTTGAACACTGGAGCTCTCCTGTCGAAGGGTAAGAAGCTCCTGGAGACTGGACACCATTGTAGTTAAAGAAAGGAACTCAGCTCTAAAAAATTCATGGAACTGCTCCCATGAGATCTCTGTCTCCTCACGATCCATGAGGAACAACAACCACCACTTCCACGCTGCTCCACGCAACATTGTCACAACCAAGGACAACCAGTGCTCCTTCCAATCATGGATCGAACTGAAGCCTATCTCAGCCTCCTCTAACTAGTCTTATGTGACTTCATCTGAAATGGAGCCCTCATATTTCGACAGACTCTGGCGCTGAAACTCTCAGAGTGTCTTATTTAAAGTGTCGTCGTTGTCAACCTCTACCATGTGACGACTTGCTAGAACAGACAGTTGGACATCTTCTACCCAACCCTAATGAGGACGTCGACCTGGAGCCATACCTACAAAATAACCAACAATTAGAGCTCCTAATCCTGGAATATGGAAGACTCAACATTAATTAATTAATGGTATTCTTTCATTCATTTTAGGTTAACCTACCCCAAGGACTACCCATTCAATCATAGAGACAAAGAAGAATGATGCATGATCCTTTCCGAGGTCTCTACCATGAAACCAGTATCACCCTGTTTAGTAGCCATTGAAAACTTAAAGGTCCATCCATAATATCATAGGGCGCCCTAAACGACTATGTCTTAGCCATTCTACGGTGTTTACCTCACTTACTAAACATGAATGACACCATTTCCCAACCAACCCATGGAACCTCACATGTGCCTAACATTGAACTCCACCCTATCCCTCAATCGGACCTCTAATCCCACTCTTTCACGACTCCCTCCCCATAAATTATACCCCTCCTAGGCCGGAAATGTGAGAAGGGAGATAATGACCCCCTGAGTCCCACCTTATGTAGGCCCCAGGCTGGGGACTAGCACCGAGGGTATAATAAACACACAAATGAGAGGAATTACCCTCTAAGAGAACACATGCGAAAGAGAGTGATAAGACAAACACCAACCAACTCCTACTCAGAAATGAAATGTAAAGGAAAACCCAAGTGCATATATTTAATGTCATGAAAAAAGTACAACAACTAAAATTGTAAACTACAAGTACCAAAAATAATGTAAAACAGAAGCGATCACAAGCCCGAACTGCTCCTGCAACCACAAGCTAGTAGTAACCAGCCTGATCTCCATCCTTCTCAAAGTGACCTGAAAAACAGTTTATATATATGTTGGGTGAGTATAATAGTATACTATGTAGGATGATCCCTGAATCCTCTCGTGAAAAGGTAAATAAAGCATGCTAAATCACAGTGTACAACAAGTGAAACTAACTCGTCACCTAAACAGGTATACTAAGATCCCAACCTCACCATGGATACTCTCATCATGTAATTCATACAAGAATATATCATATAATAAAGAATATAAAGGGTACCCCACTACTACTTAACCACTGGTTTGACACTTTTCCCTAAAGACATATGTCCTACGCATATCTCTCCAAAGGCCTCACCGTATAAACATGGGCTAAGCTCTACAATTTTCACCACGTGCACCACAAAGGCTTTCCCGCAGACACCTGGGCTAATCACCACCCCATCCTCACAACCAAAAGTAACCAGGTAGTCTCCGGGAGCCACTATAGCCCGCATAACGTTTATAATATGTCGGGTATTGTGCCTCAAGATTTTACAGCGCATACACTACATAAGGATCCTCAAGCCATCACATCCTACACAGGTTACACCTATAGTAGTCCTTATGATACTATATCTAGAATATATGTGTGGAAATAACCACAAGACATTACATCCCTCTACAGGCATATATGGAGAAAACTAACCACTATGACAATGACATTAGTATCTACCAAGAGAAGAGAGAAAGGTTAAAGGGGGTAGTCATCTATCCATCCTCCCATCATAATGTTGGGGAAAACACCCCTAGGGCTCAGAATCCTCGGGGTGTCAGTTTCTCTTACTGACAGGGTGGAGTAGCGTATTGAAACACAAATGTAAAAAATATATATAACTCACAACCACACTATGGGTATAACCTAGTCTTAGCCTCAACTGCAGCTAACGTCTCTCGGACTTCGGGCTGCAATTTCTTAGACTATGCATCCTATAAGCACAAAACCGGTTAAAGAACTTCATTAGGTTAATTCATTCCCTTTTTCATCTATTCCACTTTACGTTAATTAATTATTTTCACGTTAATTAAACATGAACAAAAACCACATTTAATCTTCCTTGGAAACACATTCAAAATTTTCTGTTCCTTTAAAGTTACAACATCACCATTAAGTACCAGCATATCCATCCCCATGTATTATCACCATTAAATCAGACATTCATTTTAGAATTACTTTCCCATATTCCCAGGAATTCTAGAAAAGCTTCCTATGCTACAAAACACAAGGAGGCTCAACATGATGAGAAGATATACTACCCCTCGAGTATTTTCCTCCTATAGTAAGAGCGTAGGCCCATTCTCCCTCGAGAGTCTAAACAAAGAAAGCACATGGCATACCCCATGTGTCTTCACCACTTTTGGAAGAAGGGAAAGCAAAACCAGCTGCTTTGAGCAATGGGGAAAAGTAAATCAGATAACAACCAATCAAAACACCAATCATTCATCCAACACATCCATACCATACCATCTTCTCTAGAGTCCTCCCTGACACCCACATGCATAAACCGATGCATCCTGCCACTCTAGGTGTCATCCTCTGCCACAACCACAAGGCCTCCCTACCTCCACATATCACAACATCCCTCCAGGGTAGCATAACAACACAAGAAGCCGGAAAACAACACATTACATCAATTGGGCTCTCAGCCGGAATTCACAAGAGGGTAACTCATCACCGTTCAAGGAATTCAATCAATCAAATTTATAAATCCATCTTGAATTAAAATATTCAATTTGTTGGTTCCATCATCCCAAAAAATATCAATAAGAAATAACCGATGATTAAACATGCTTACTATGCTGAATTTGATCAATATAAAATTACAACAAGAACCAGGTCTGTTATCATACCTCTTTATAATTATCCAAACAATTATCAATTAATCCCAGCATTACGTTCTTTATAAATTTCTTCAAGAACGATAGGCTTAACATGCAAGGCATATATATTACACTATCTAGTAAACAAGAGGCAATAACAAACGATCAAATCGATTTCTTTATCTGGTTCAATATATTTGTTAGTTCAATTCCATTATCATACAATGGGATTCAACATGCTATTGATACCGTTACACATACAAAAGAGAAGCAACAAATCCCCTACATCATTGGTTTTCGACGGAAAACCACAACGGTCAAAGAATGCCAATGAAACCGGGTCGATTCTCCATGAATCCTCCTTAGATCTCCTCTCATAACACATCCAAGACCAAAACTCATCATAACTGACATCCCCACACTTATATCTACCCATAACGGGTGTAGATGCAAGAAACCAAGAAAATAAGACGATTATATCTAAGTAGATATAAAAAAACAAGCAGGAATGACCACATACCTCAAGAAACGAGCTCCGATTTTCCAAGGGAAGCCTCCAGATAGCCTTCAAAATTCTTGGGAGAGGTTTTCTATCCTTCAAGGGAGAGTAATCCCGAGTTATGCCCGATTCGGGGATTAAAATAGGTGATTAAAGGAAAAACGTGTTAGTTCCACAATTTTAGGATCTAAATTTAAGTTCCCACATGGTTAGTCCGCACGGTATAACAATCCATGTGCTAACCGTGCGCTAGCTTCTGCCTCGACAATCACTCCTCGCATGGTTAGTCCTCACGGTTAGACAAACCGTGTGCTATCCATGTGTTAGCCACTGGCTCCAAGACCATACTTGAATGTTTTGGCCACACAGTTTAGGAAAACCATGTCCCTCCCGTGCAAAGGCTGTTACCCTTCAGCTTTCCTTAAAAAGTCCACCCAAACTCACCCCCATGTCACGTTCACATCCCGAAACACCTCCAGCACCACATTTTCACAAAGGAATGGAGTAGAGATGTCCGTTCAATTACATATATATTATTTATAAATTTTTAATATATGAATTAATAATTGTTTTATATATATATATACTTAAATATATATTTTATTCACTTACTTCATTTCAATATGATATGAAAAAAGAAACAATGTTTATGTGTACTTATGGCCTACAATCTCCATAAACAGTGCCTTACATTTCATATATATATCTATTATAAATATTTATATTATAAATATATATGATATATATTAGTTATTCTTTTATGGAATTATTTAAATCATGATCTACATGATACGATAAAAAATAACAAATTAAAATGTGTATGATAAAGAAGGCGATTATTACCTGAAAATTTAATTTTACATGGAAATCGTTATTAAATAGGTAGTATAAAGGTATTGATGGATAATGTATGATATTATAAATATGAATATGGTTCTGGTATAATTTAATACCATACTATGGTCATCATACATGATGTTAAATGAACCCTCGACCAACAAAATGTGGAATGTAAGGGTTAATTATAAAATCTCTTTATAATCTGAGGTCGTTTTTATATAAGTATCTAATGGGACATATTAATTTTGCATTTCCATGTTTCATAAAATGGGTATCAAAGGTATTTTTAAGGGACTTTTTACTAAAACATAAGACTAAATGTTTTAAGGATTTATTCTTCTAATCCTTTCACATTAATGTCATTGTTTTCAAAATGTTTTAAGGATTTATTTATATGGACATTAATGATTTAAAATGATAATTACTTTCAAAAAATTCAATGTGTTATGGGAAAATTTTATTCAAAACTATAATTAAAATGTCTTCCTATATAAATTATATGACTTTTAAATTATTTCATGAGAATTGTATATTTCCCTCAAAAATATTTATGGATCATTTTCAACTATGTCAACATTATTTACAGAATATTATTATAGATTGAGGTTGATTTATTATAGTACAAATATACCATATTGTATTGAAGGTTTTGTGATATGTTTGACTGTGGATGTGTAATTTTTATACAATTCATTGCATATGTGTAAAGGTAGTGACATTTTGTATGCTAGTTTTTATACGAATGTTTACTTGTGTATATAACTTTTTGTATGAGGAATGAATTGGACTTATAAAGTGAAATGTGGATCCCACTATATATTTTTGATGCCTAAGTAAGTCTCATCAGAAAAACTATTGTCTTGGCACAAGACCTTGATAAAATTATATTTGTAGTCTTTGCGCAAGGCCTGGACTATGTGGTTTTCATATAAATATTTTTGCATTCAATCATTATGAAATTGAATATATATATTTCATGTAATTATTAGACTTGTAGAATATCCATGGGATTATGTAAATGAAATTATTTGACTTATATTTTCCATAATATGATAAAGTTTAATTTTAAATGGCTTATGTTTTAGTCTTATATGTCGCCTTATATTTTTATGCTTATTTATGAATGTTTCCGCTATATTGTTATCCTCACTGAGCATCTGAGCTCATCCCTTTCAATGTTTTATTTTTCCCAGGGTGAAAAGAAGTATATAATGAATGAAATACATGGATGTTATAAGGGATATAAATGTGATAAATGGAGAAAATGTTGTTGTATTTTTTAATTTTATAATGTTATGTAATGTTCATGTATATAATCTATTTTCAAAGACTGCTAAACTTATCGGTCCTTCGGGACTTGATTCAATGTAATCATGCTAATGAATTAAAATTATTCAACTAATCTAGGATTCTGGGGTCAGGGTGTTACATTATATTATCACTATTTTGGAAATATTTACTTCATTCTCCATGCTTTGTACTTGTGAATAGACTTTAAAAAGTCAATATTGGTATATTTGGAATTTTATATGTTTTCATTAACAAATTTTTACCCAATAATGTTCTTTCCTACCCTACATGGAACTAGATCCCAGTATTTATTTCTATCAAACTCTTATAATTATTAATTTATATCTTCTACCCATTATTTGTATTAACTGATTCTAAATCTTATTCCAAATAATCCTTCAAGATAAGGGTTGTCATATTTTATAGCCTTAACTTTATTCTGCTATGAAATGGTGATTTATTATTTCTAATGATGTTATCACTTTCTTCATGTTTCTATAAGTTTAATGATATTGAAATTTTCTCATATTTTCCCATTCCTCTCTATAAGATTATTTTAAATTGTCAGCTATATATTTGAAGTAACTGTAAACATTATTTTGTTATCAGTTTAAGAAATCCTCCATTTATCTTCCGCCAAAATTTTAGCAACAGTTTGTATTTAACATTTTATACATCATTCACATAATATGAATCCACAAAAAAATTTAAATTTTTTTATTGTATTTATTAATATTTATTTTTTCAGAAAATATCATTGAAATTCCATCCACATATTTTTTATCAAATTTTCCATGATTCTAATTTTTGTTCTCTTGAAATTCGAGACTTCAAGAAACCTTTAAATACATCACTAAACTTTTTTATAACACATCTCATAAGAATTAATGTTGAATATTTACCTTATTGAAATATTGTTTCTCGTGAAATAGTACTATTATTTTTTTCTAGAATAATTTAGAAAAATTATATTCTTCTAGCATGCTTCTTCCCACTTCAACTAATATTATGTTTTCCATTTCAATACTCCATTTTATGGTGGGGTGTGTGGATCATTGTAATTCATTCAGATTCTATTTTTCATCTGATATGTTTTAAATTAATTGAATTTTTGATCATTTCTGTTATGTATTTTTTAGTGTCAATATAAAAACACTCAACTATCTTTCAACATCTCTTCTAGAAATAGGAACATTTCCATAAGATCTGTTTTAGGGTTCTAAAACATAATATTGGTTTTTCGAGTGAAATCTATAATAGAAATGAAAAAAAATTATTGATTGATGCAAAATCAGACAATAATGGTCTACGTGAATAAGATTAAGGGGTATGTTTGATTTAATTTCAACATTTATATGATGTTTTCAAACCAAATTTCCATTTGTAGAATTATTTGAGACATCGTCATCCATTATTTTCACCAATGGAATGATTCTAATAGAATCACCATTTGAAGGGTAGTTTATTCATTTCTTACCATTAAAACTAGGTCTCATATTTCACAATTTTTTCTCATCCTATGTAATAATATAATATTTGTTACAATTTTATCATATCTGAAGGAGATTTAGGCTAGTTCTTCATACATAGGTATCAAATTTACCATCTTCCACCTTTCTAATGATATAAGAATATTTAATGAATATCACATATTTTACAACATAAATAATATGTATCATACTATATATGTTATTTAGAATACATAAATACATAAAAAATACTTCTATTTTATGTTTATTATCATTAATCGTAGTAGTTTCTATTCATGAATTTTTTAAGAAACAATAAATTTCAAAAGTCACAGAACCTCCATCATGATTTTAAATATCATTGAAGATATTTAAATAACCAATTTTATTTTATTATCCATCACTATCATGAATCCATGGTCTAACCATCTTTCATTCGTTCAATGCGGTTTCAATAAAAAAATATTATTTTAACATTTTCAACATACATGCAAAATTTTATTTTCTATAAAATTTATTATATAATGAGATAGTTATTAAAAATAATTTCAAAATGAGTCCTAGAAGGTCCTATCTGCCACATACGTTCTCCATGAAGAAGAACTATTTTTTTTGAATTTTGTATAATCTTGATACTTTGTCCATCCAACTTTCTACCTCTTATGAATGTTATATAGTTCTCTTTTACTGTTGTTAACCCACATTTCATCACTATATCCCATTTGGTACAATTTGTTCCAAAATTTATATGGTTTATTTGAAAACATAAAAAACATCATCAAAATAAATTTTATCTCTGATTCCTAAAAAATTAAAATATTTTTCTATGAAATTTATGTTGAGGTTCTTAATTTATTTTCTATTTTTGGGTCATTGTAAAATGTGGTTAACTGAAATGTCATTCTCCTCCAAAATTGATGTGTTTTATTATTCAATTTCATTATCATCCCAATCAGTCAATACTTTTTTATCTACTAAAAGAAAAGTAATATTAGTTCAAATTTTATATTTTGTGGTATAATATTTCACCTGACTCTTGGAGTAATAGTTCTATGTATCTTGAGTTGATTTAAATTTTACTATCACAGACATTATGAAATTTTAATTCATCTAACATAGTGTAATTTCGACCTCACAGTTTGTTTTATGGGTTTTATAAATTTAAACATCCTTAGCTGTAACTTTCTTATTGTTATCATCCACTATCTTTCCATATTTAGTGAAATTTGGTTTGGAGTTAAAAATATCGCAAATATACTCATCCTCTTATTTAAGGGCATGTTTTTTTAATTTAATTCCATCTACACATTATTTATTCATCATCTTGAGTAATTTCTTGAATTTTATATTTTTCCCAAAAACATAATTTTTTTATATTCTATGTAACATTCTTAAATCCAACTTCTTCATCTTTGGTTGAAGAATCATCATTATTACTAATATTAATAAATAAGTCAATGAGGATTTCTGAAAATTCATCTTCTATATATTTTTTATCCATTTGAGTGATATTATACTTTCTTATGAAAAAAACCTATTCTATTTGTAGTGAAAATATTTATTACCACACATGTAATTCTTAACTAAATTAGATGATTTTTTTAACTTCTTACTTTGAGGTTTTTTTTATAATGGACATCATATTATTCAAACTTATTCGCGGTGAAATTCATAGAAAAATGGAAAATTCATCATCACTTGAAACATTTAGTGGGATGTTATAACTCATACTATCTTATAATTATTTGATAGTTTTGATAGATGAGATAAGTGGTATTTTCATTCATTTAATTATATTTTTTGTTAATATTTATTTGGATAAAAAATATCACAAACATGATTTTCATGATTCAAATATATTTAAAATCCATCTCATCTTGGATACTTTTTTTTAAAGATGGACATTTTTTCATTTCATGACAAATAATAATTGTATGTAATTCATCAAGTGATAATTCTTAATTACATTGGAATCTATAATTTTTTATATTAAATATATCTATGATGTTTTCTATGTTTTTCCTTATGATGATTGTATCATCCATTATATATCTGAATCATATAATGTTACAAACATATTATTTTATGATAGTTAATTATTCATCTATTTTTCATCATTTTTTTTTCTTTTATCCTAAATCATACTTCATTATATTTTCGATTTTTTTTAATTAAATTGGTGTTTCCCTCAATGATACTTCTGATCTTATACAATGTTTCCATTGTAATTTGGTGTCCCATCAACATTATAAACATGTTTTTCAAAAGTAAAATTACAAAAAAAATTATATATTTCCCCTCTCCATTAATGTTATTATTTTCCAAAAGCAAATGAAAATAGATTTTTAGCGAGGGCAGAACAATGTGTGGCAACGTCAATAAACTAGAATCAATGATTTAGAAGATATTGTTACATTAGGTTTTCCACATATGATTTTTTTCACTAATGTATATAGTAATATGTTGTTGATAATTTTTGTTTGTCCTTTCCATGATATGGATTCAAAAATGAATCCTTATAAACAATTACTCTTAATTTATCTATGTATCATTAACCCACTAAGTTGGGGGTTAAATCATTGGATTATGTTTTTAAAATTTCCAACATTATGAAATTTAACCACTTCAATTTATTAGAGTTACTTTATTTATAAAATTTTATAAAAAATCATAAGACTGTAAAAAATGAGAAAGTAAATGAGGCAAAGAAGAATTAGAAGGTTTTACAATTATGTGACAACCAACATCTTATCCCTGACCACTCTCATGGGACTACATATTTTGAAAATTAAAATGAAGAGAATAAAACTTTTTAGGCAACTCTCATTGGGATCCTATCTCCCAATAGGTATGATTATATTGACTACCATCAGTTTACATGTTTTTAATACAAAATTTCGTGGAAAAAAGAATGAGACATTGCGACCTTACTCTATAAAATTTCTTTTAAAATACCATTTCTTCTGGTTTCCACAATCTGATTTATGTATGTCGGCTATACCATTTCTATTCCTAATAGATGTCCATAAACTATACCTCGCTCAAAATCTACACCTAATGTCAATTAATTTCTATCTGATTATGAAAACCTAGAACCTAAAATCTTTATAGGAATGATTGTATGATTTATCTTCCTGGTACAATAAACAAAATCTATGAATGATTCCTCTGATAAAAACTTACATAGTTTAGAATTATTCCACCATAAATAAAGGGTTGGATGAAATCCCTCTTTTCTCTCAACTGTTGAAGGATTTTAGATTTTTCATACATTTTCATAGTGTTTAATGAAATGTACTTATCAAAAATTTATATACGTTATTTAGAAATAGAAAATGTGGGAACCCATTTTCCTTTGCCTGCTCATTGAAATTAAAAAATCTAAATTTCTCACCCATTTGAATTCCATTTGGATGCTTTTAAGCTATTATATAATTTTCATAAATATTAATGTATTCTCCAAAAAATCCATCCATTATTAAACCTTAATAACATCATATGTTATGGAAATCCATCATGATAAAAAAATAATTGATGAAAATCATACTAATTTAAAAAAAACAATTTTAGTTGAAATATATCATTTTAGTATCATCGGTTGTAGAATTCACAATGTTATAAAAAGATCCTCTAAAATCCCCATTTGAATTTTTTTCCCTATATCCTAACTATATTATTAAACATTTCTTTCTCATTTTCCATTTTTCAGTCGATTATATCATATTGAATTTGTAGATATTTTCATCGGGTTGCATCATAAATTTTTGTCTAGTCCTCGGTCTAATTTTCATCTATATGATAAAGAAATTCACTTTGTATCATTCTAAAATTGATATATATAGTTCCTATAAAAAACAGTAATATTATAACATAATAATTTTTTTTATTAAAATATAATCTTCCATAATCATTTGTTCTTGAACCCACTAAAAATGAATAAAAAAATTCATTGTCTATTGCTCTTAATTTAGTCAATATATTTGAAAAATATATTGCAGCATCTTATGACATCACTAACAACCAAGTATATTTTACTAAAACCTCTCATTGTAATATATTTTTATTATTCAAATTTTTATTTACATAGAAATTCACTTTTAAATTTATGAGTCACATTTTATTTCATTCACATTTTATGAACATTCACAAATTCAATTGTATTATTTTCTAGAAAATAGAGTATCAAACACTTCTAGATTTCCATTAAATTATTTCCTTGTATTAATTAATTTTTAACATCTAAATTAAAATGTAGAAATTTCATATTTTATTACCGAATGTTGACATATAAAATTCTCTTTGAAAATTTACGAAATTTTTCTCTTAATTAATTATTTAAACTTATTACACGTTAACAAACCAATTACTCTTTAATGTATACAACTATTTTTACAGTATCCGTAACCTATAAAGAAAAAGTTTCTATAAAGAACAATTTCAATTTCCCACATATATACGCATCTCACCTTTAGTAATTTATTCATATTTTCATAACTGTAAAAAAGCACTATGTACAAAGAGATTTGTAATGAAATTTCATTTTCTAAATCTACATCATTTTTTTCGATAAAATAATTAATCTTTAATTTTATTCAAAAAATAATAATTTTTTTCATTGCTTATTCATTATGATTACAAAAATTAACATTATAAAAT
This sequence comes from Viscum album, assembly GCA_963277665.1. Taxonomy (NCBI): domain Eukaryota; kingdom Viridiplantae; phylum Streptophyta; class Magnoliopsida; order Santalales; family Viscaceae; genus Viscum; species Viscum album. Next base: position 37,919,138 of record OY728143.1, read on the forward strand.
CATCATTTTATTTCTATTAGAATGTTCATAATATAAAGTTTCCAACCTTTAAAATTTCTTCTTCATCAAAAAAATTATAACAAAAACATGCCTATATGAATTTCAGAAAAAATTTTCTTATCAAAAATATAGAACCATTCATCATCCATACACTTGAGCTCTAAATTTTCATGTTTTAATATTGATTAATTTTTATTTTCCAAAAAAGATTTAATTTTTTAATGATTCCATGTTTTATCACTGAATAACATTAATCATATCACATTAATTATTTATATCATTGTTAATAAAATTTATCATAAATATATTACTATATAAGAATCAGAATTTTATATTATTTTACAATTTTAATGTGGTTTATTAATATATATCATGACTCAATATAGTTCAGTGTTCCATGTAATGTATGATACATAATATAGTATTTTTGTTTAAAAGGACTGTTATATTTTGAATTCCTTGGGAGATACATTCTCCCCCATTAAATTAATGACATCCCCAAAATTTTATTCTTTACATACTAAAATAATAAATGAATTTTGACACTTTAATAAATTGTTTTTTATATTTTTTCAAGATAATTAATCTATATGACACTTATAGGAAATATAGTATTTCATAATATAATCCATTTAAACCCATGTTCAATTATTATAAGAATATTAATTTTAAATGAGTTTCTGAATGAATACCATAATAGGTAAAAGATTTTTCTCACATAAGAATCAATAGATTTATCCTCCCTTAGATTGAGTTGATGAATTATTTTACCATGAATATAGGTAATGAGAAAATTTACCAAAATAATTTTTTTACATTCTATTAGTGTAATTTTTTCCTTCGATTGTGTTGTGAGTAGTTTTCCCCCTTCTTTTTATCTCATATGATAGATAACTGTGTATATTATTTGATTATGGAATGAAAAAAATTAACATTAAAAATATATAAAGATCCAAAATAATATGGAATGTTAGTAATCGAGTTTCATTACTTTCATAAACAAGATTGTTTAACGCAAATTTTCATAAATTCAATCATGAATGAACCTCCATATGAAGAATTACTAAACTAATCTCAAATTCTTAAATGGTAACACACAATGATGAAATTATAACCTTCAATAAATACCTATCATTAATGTAATTCAATAAGTACAAAACAAAATTGAAAACAAAATAATAAAATTATTTGATCATATATTTTTCCAATATCAACAAGGGATTTATCTCAAAAAAATAATCACTAAAAATGTAACATATCCAAAATGTATATACACAATCATATATTATAAAAAATAGGTTATTATATTCCCAAAATATCTTAAATTACCATGAAATAAAACCATAATAAAATAAAAAAATATATAAAATGATAAAATAAGAATTTTTTATTAGATAATATAAACCACTTGGATAAACAGTAGCATCTTAGATAATAAAAATAATCTTAACATAATCATAAAAATATATCCATATTGATATATTTTTTGGAAATAACATTAGTTACTCTGTTACCAATTCAGTTCTGAATCTCATAGTTATATATATGATAATACAAATATTAAAAAATATATAATAACCGTTTATCCTAATTATATATAATAAAATTAAAGATCATATTAACCCTACAGTACATATATACCTTTAGCTTACTTTCCCAGAAATATAATAACATTATTCTTAAATAACATTACACAAAATCATATAATCATCCCTAGTGCGATATCAGGTATTTTAATTAATGTATCATAATATATCTTTAATCTCATCAACATCTAGAAGAATAAGAAATGTAATGGTATTTATAACATTTGTGAATTTAATATCTATTATACCAATAAACCTTAAACTATACATAATTTATAACATATCAAAATCTATAGTTATGTAATAACTACTCTGATATAAATTATTACTATATAAACCTTTATCACTAGATCTCATGCTAAATGAAAAATCTTAAACTATTGGATTTGATACTAACTCATATGACCCAATTTTTACCCTTTAATAATTAAAAAATCATTACAAATATTGGATAATTTACATACCAAAGAGAAATATACGTTTATAGAATTATAAAATTAAAAATACATATATTTAATAATCCAATTCTATTTATCATTCAATGAAAATTTCATTAATTAACCAATATTTTTTATTCAATAAAATATCATCAATATCTCCCATGAAATTATCCAAAAATATGTAATTCTGGATATATATTATATAATTTCATTCTAAAAAACATGAATATATATAAAACTAATAATGGTGATCCCAGATGAACTATAAGGGAACGTATACATTGAGAGCCACCACAGAATAAAAAAATCATGCATAATATAAATAGAATAAATATAAGACAATAATACCTTATAGATAATCACATGAGAATAATATATATCAATGTATGACATAGAAACATAAATAATTACTTGTATTGTACTAAATGATTTACTGGTAAGAGAATTCATAATTAAGACATTATAAACATGCTACTAAGGGCTCATGTTAAGAAATCATGAATACATGGGAATGAATACACCGAATATTGTGGAAATATGGTCTCATGAGAATTATCAATACAAATAGGTGATATCTAATATATGTCCTTTTTCATTAAATATTATGTCCAATGAATTCATCATATGAAAGAAATGTATAACTTTTAAATACATAATCAACATGAAATAGTAGAAAACATTCTTATTTGAGACTAGAAAATATAATTTAAATATATAAATAGTATAAATTTAACCCACATTAATAGTGAATAATAATCCTTTAATAAAATAGTATACAGATCATAATAGTTTAAGTATTTAATAAATTGTTTATATTTCTTATTTAAAACTCATAATCTAATTTACATAAAATTGAGTTTTTAGACAATATAGAACTATGGTTTAAGAGACCCAAATATTCCCTCATGGTTGCAATTATAATAACATAATATATTAAAATATGGGATTGATATTGATAAATTTTACCAAATTACAACCATCCAAAGCATAAAACATTAAAATAAAATATTGGATAACCTATTTTACCAAGGATATTTTTTGTTTAGTTTTTTTAGATAATTAGAAAAATTTCTGACATAATTACATTAGTACAAAATAACAACATAAAAATTATTAATCATCTTACATAATGTTTTTAACATAAGGGACGTTTTTAGACACAAATCATTCAACATCGTTCCTCATATCTAGGTAAAAATGAATCATAAGAAGTATGATATCAAACTCTTTGAAAAGATAAACATAATCTTTAAAAATTTAATGTAATCAATAACTACTAGATAATAAGATTGGTATGATGATATAATAAATGTTTATAATACAAATGTTAAATAATTAATATCCATGAAAAGATGCATAATTAAACACGTGAAATCACATAATTCTATGATAAATGAAAGTGTCCTAGGAATAAAAAATAATTCTCCATGAAATAACAATCATGATAAAATAAAATATCAAATACATATATAAAGCATAAATAAACCATGTTGGTATCTTGGAACATTATTTTCAAAACAAATTTCAAAAAAAATTGGTGAAAATTACATAAATAGGTGAAATATTATAAGTAAAATAGATCTTTATTGACTTTAAATACAAATTACATTACCCAATGCATCAGAGAGATATGCCGACAGCAATCATCATATATGGTCTATTGGGTTCAACTGTCATATAAGATGTATCAGGATCACCTTTCATATAATATGTATTTGGATAACCCATCATAAAAGTTGTATTGGAATTATAGATCATCATCAATCTCAAACATGCATTGAAAATGATTATATCACATGGATATGTTAAATTCCTTCGCAAACAACTTTTTAAATGGGTTTTATTCCATTATTACATGATTAATATGTGGAAAATAAAAGATTTTCTAGAATATTTCCATTAAAGAATCAGAATAAATCTAGAGAAATAGTATGTGTAGCATCATAAGTGTGTATCCCTAGCATAGTATTTTTAAAAAATAGTTTTTACCATTGATTATTAAATATAACAATAAAATATCATTTATATCATTCAAGAAGAAAATACCATTCGCATAATTAAAAACACTTTAAAAAGTAAATGGTTATAGAATATTGGAATATATATTTTAGTTTAAAATAAAAAATGATACAAATAAATGAATCTTAAATTAATTTATTATACATAATAATGTGAAATTATGTTTCCATTATAATAATTAAAATAATGATTCTAACCACAGCATTGTTAAAATGATTCTTGACAAAAAATGAAAAAAAACCTTTTATACCTTTTTGTAAAAAATTAAATCACGTATAATGATGAATTTAAATAATAATTTAAGAATAAATACAAATATATTTTAAAACATCTCAAAAAATATATAATTTTGAAGAAAAATTAATACTAAATGAAAGGGGTAAAATAAGATTATATTATCTTAAAAATATTTTGATCCATTTAAATTACCAAAGACAGATTTTTTAATAAAACATAAAAATTAAATAAATTAAAATATTAGAAGAAAAATTAATTTATTTTTTCAATTAATGCCAATAAAATTTCAAAATGTAAATTTACCAAAAAATCCTAATTAATATTGGATGGAAACATAAATCCCACATCAATTTTGTAACATTGGAGTTGTAGTCCCATGAAGAAATTAATTAAAATAAAAAATTAAATATAATTAAAATAACATGATTCATGAGATAATATAAAAAATGGGTAGTTTATAGACTTTAATTAACAGGATAATTTTAAAAAATAACAGAATGTCACAATGAAATGAATATTTTAGAGGAATTGCCATAATAATGATCATATCATTGAATTGTGAATTAATTAATGGATCCATTTTGTGGAAATATTTTATATCAAAAACAAACTATTATAAAAACATAATATAAAATATATATTAATTCACACATTATCATGTCATAAAAATTATAATTAATAATAGTTCAAACCCAAAAAAAATGAAATTGATTTAATAAACCCTTTAATTATTGGTAACATTGATGTTAAATATCCTTGATTGATATCATCTAAATTGAATATACAAATACCATGTTTTTGGAATGATAAGTGAAATAAAATGTAATATTGGTAGTATATAAAATATATAAATGAAATTAGATTCATAATAGATAAATATTTATCAATAAAGGTAAATTGAGACAAAATCCCTTACATGGAGTCCAAATATTCCATGTATGTCCTCTAAATCCTATACAATAATCATATATAAATTATTTAATTATTTAATAAAATATTAAATGTTTCTTAATTTATAAACAATGAAATTTTTTCATTTTTTTCAATGATATATTTATTTTAATAATCACTTAATTATGTATCTTGTTTTTTAAGGGCATTCAAGATATTGGTATGTTTACCATGGTGAAAGATGTCACTATTCCATCATATAAAAAAACAGTAGTTATAATTTGTATTCATAAATTACATTTTTAAATACATTCATGATAGGTGATTATGATAACATGAACTATGTTGCAATAAAAGGGATGGTCGGTCATACATACACATGAGTAACGTTTATATTTTTCATCAAACAAGAGAGAATGAAGGTAAATAATATTTTATATTAGAAAATTAATATTTATGACATAAATATCACATTTTCTCCTAAATTATTCAATATATACTATCCATGTGATGTGGTGATGAAACACCACACACATATATTTATAGAGGTGACAATCTACTTGTACACATGAATAAAATTATCATTTTTCAATTGATGGAATGGTAAGAAAACATATTATCTATTAAATTTATATAATGATAATCATTTCATAAATATCATATATATATATATATATATTAAATCCATAATTATAAAGATTCATGATTGGTGGTTACTAAACATAAATTACCACATTTCGTGAGGTGGTATCCTTCCATACAAAATAATGAACGATTTATAACCCTTTTGATAAAAGATACAGATGGATATAGGTTTATTAAATTGACATAAATATTTATTATTAGATGTAACATAATTTCACTTTTTTCTTTATTTTTTGATAACATATTTTGGTAGTATAATAAGTAATAAAAATATAACATTTAGTTTAATTATATATGTCTTTATTGGAAAATTATATTTCCATACACCCTAATCACGATAATTTTGTTACTATTCCCAAAATAAAACCTATATAATGTGTGGAGAGTTTTTTGGAAGGTAATTAGTTATGAATTTTCAGATATATAGATCTAAAATGGTGTGTTGATTATAGATGAGGAGATCCCTTTTATAAGTGATATGGGAGCCTCCCTGAAATTTTACAACATTTTCAATTAATATGAATTTATTTTCATGTTAATGTGGATAAAAAAAATATTATAATGATAATTTAAGATTATTATTAGTTGAAATAACCTTAGAATTATATTATAATGTCTATATTAGGTCTTCACCTTTATCACTTTGTTATATTCTTCATTAATTTTTTTTAACAATTACTCTGATATAAATGTTTTTTACTCTATAGGGCACATGAAATTTACTATTAAATGCAAAATTACCAATAAATAGATCTTGTAATATAAATTAAACTATATACCATTATATATTATGAATATATTATTTAAACTAACATTTTAAAATTTAATAATATATTGTTTACAAAAAAAATAATTAATGATATTTTTGGAAATTCAGGAAATATTATAATATAAATTGTTCCAAAATCATTTAAGATGGTTAAAAAGTAAAATTATTGTAAGAATAATATTGTAATTTTTTAATATAAAATAAAAAAATAAAATTTATAATAGTATATATATTATTTTAAATCTTATTATTAATTTTAACACCTTTGTTTTCCAATTATAGCAATAATTATGGTAATGAAATTTTAGATAGTAAAGGGTTTCAATTTTATATATAATTTTAATTTTGGATCATGAATGGTCAAGTGGGGGAATTTATATTTTTTATTATCCCAATTATCCTCTTTCATTATTATTTTTTATGTGAATATATTTTAATAATATATTATATGACATAAAATATCAAAAATGTCAATTGTTTACACTCTTCATTTATTCATTAAAAGAAAAAACTATTGAAAATTTTTTTGTATATAAATCTTTAACCATCTATAATATGTTATTTTTGTTAAAAAAATATTGGGAAATAATAACTCTCCCAAAACACATGCTTTTAGTATTTTTCGTATCATTTACTTGATTTTCATTACTACTTTCACAAGCATTGTGTCGACATTATGTAATAATTTAAGGAAATTAATTCATCACATAGAATTAAAATTATATAATCATGATACAAAATATTGTTTTAGCAATAAATATGTATAACAAAAATTAATCATTTTTTATAGCTCTCAAAAAAAAAATAGATATTAAAAGAATGGGAGTAACATTTTTAACATTATATTTACATAAAATAAAATAAATTTTATAATAAAAGGAAAGTGGAAATAAATTTCCATATTTTATAATTCCCTATTCATTGTGAGAAAATTATACTCATATAATAAATATTATGAAATTTATGTGTGGATTTTAAGATCTTATCATTCAATTTTTAACATTAATAACTTTTTTAACCTTTACTATGGTATCAAAATTTTATTATAGTTATTATTCATATTTACGAAGAATAAAATATAATCAGTTAAAAATTTGAACATGATTATTACTCATATGTTATCCATTTTCATTGACCCAATTTATTGTGGTGGTAGTAATAATTTTTTAATATAATGGAGTAAAATCCAATTAAAATATTTTTTCCGAAAATCTATTTTCAAAACTAAAAATGAACTCATACGAAAATTACGCTTAATTTGTATTAAAATTTAATTAATTTTGTTAAATTTAATTAATATTGTGGTCGTCCTCTAGTTTTAGTTCTCAAAAATCATGATAAATCGTTATTAATCAAGTAAATTATGTTCAATCATGTTTAATTATGTTTACATATATTCTTAATCTATTCTATTTGATTTTTACATCATAAAACATGTTGAAAATATTTTAATATGTTTGAATCTACATAATAGTGGGAAAACATCACCATTATGGATGAGTCACCAATAAGATTTACTAACTATTAAATGAATCACAGATGGAACAAAATTTGATATATTTGAGCTACTAGTATTACAGACTAATAGTTAATAAGTCTCATTATCAAATGTCTCACCCTACAAATTTTATTGAAATTATGAAAAATGAAGATAAACCATTATTTAATCTACTAATATATTAATTTCATAATTTGTAAAGAGAACAAGTCTTCCTCATATCGATCTACCAACAGAGGGACTTACTAATATCCAGAATTTTTCAAAGTATGAGCTTCTGATCGCTGAGTCATGATATATAGGACCTACCATTACAGAGACATAATATTACTGAAAAACCAAAATGTTACATTCTTTTCATTATTACAGTATACAATTTCTAAGAGACTTCTCCTAACACATCATTCCAGATATAACCTTCAGAGACACCGCCACTTCTTAGTTTTTCATTTAAATTAAATTTTATTTTTAATAGTCAAATTTTTGAAACTTAGTACATCAATTTGTTTAAATGAATCTCTCTATCTTTTATAGAAATCCTGTAAATCAATTCTATAATGTAGTACGAGGTATGATGTGCCTTGATGTGATCGATATCATGCTTCTTAATGGCTATAGCATATAACGAAAATACTAGATTATGTGAGAAGATATTTGTATAGTGTGAGGATAAGTCATGTGCCTGAGGAAAAACAAATGTATTTCTAACTGTGGAAACAAGAAGAAACTACTTAGTACCTAACATTAAGAACACTTCATTGTAATAAACTAATAATGGAGAAGAACTCATGAGGCGTATCAATACCATCACCTAAAATATAAGATATAATCTTTGACAACACGTTTTTTTATATCTGTTTTGGTATGTTGACTCTAGTTTTCCTTTCCAGACAACTTCCAAGAGGCGTAAGTTGTATTACCAGTCATAAAGATCCATATAACACGATTCTCTCTATTTTTCTCAATTTTTGTACTATTTTTACATTACAATTTTTTTTCAACTGTGTTATGAACACACACTGAATACTATGAAAAACTAGAATATATGTAGATATATTCTAAATCTATACTTTTACACATTAAACACCCACAAATAAGAGGGTAATAGGTCCCTATGAGTTATGTTTTGTTTTAGGACTCCCAAAAAAACTATGGAAGAGGTCTACTTGACCTGGATAGTTATATGATTTTATTTACACTGATCTAGGGTGTGGATCGATATATATTCATTTAAACCATTTGGTTGTAGGTTAGCATCATGTGGAATGGATTAAGTTTCTTATTGAGACTAAACCACTTGTTTTAAATCCATAGTACCTTTTAATGCTCTGTTTTCACTACTCTATCTATTACTAGAAGAAATAATTTCATTCTATTTGATATTTAATCTTAGACAGTGTTGATTTTAGAATTTGTATTAGTCTAAAGATTTCAAAAGTTAAAATAATAACTCATATTGATTTAACTAATTACTAATCACTCTATGAGGAATCCTTTATATGACTATGTCTTTTCTAAATTAACTACATTGGTAATATATATAATTTTGTATTTAAAAAATCGGGGACTTTAAAATAAATCATTTTGAAATTTTTTTATATAAAATAAATTCACCCCCTCTTTGGTATAATACTCCTACTAATTTTTGGTATCGAGGTATTTAAATTTTGAGTTTAAAATTTATCTATGTTTTAAAATATTCTCTTCTGTGATTTTAGTTGTCTTTTAAATATCTCAAACATTCTATCAGTTCAAAATTTTGTATTATTTTAAACTTGTTTTCATGATTTAATATTCATAATAGAGATGGTGTTGATAATACAAATAGACCTCCATTTTTTAATTGAATAAATTATACAAAATGTAAAATCAAAATGATAATTAATTTATAAAGAATGAAATTTGAAATAAGGTCGGTTATTGAAGATTAATATTTAATTCTTACTAGTGAATGAAACACATGGGATGACCTAATTAAGGAATCCTATAAGAATATTTTCAGATCTATGAATTCTTTATATTTTTTTCTAGGTTTTGTGGAATTCAATTGGAGTTCTTCAAGTAAAACACCACTTGAAATTTGGGATACATTAGAAGTTTTATATAAATGTGCCACAAATGTTATTGAAATGAGGCTTAACAAATCTATAATTGAATATTATATCTTCAAAATGAGGCTAGACCAACCAATATATATAATTTTTACCAGGTTCGATGAGATTGCAAATATAATGATCTCACTAGGAAATATAATCACAACAAAAGAAAATATAAGGGGAATCTTGATATTTCTTCCAGAAATATGAAGAGGGACCTCTGTATCAATATGAGAATCATGATACATTTATTCACTATATGTAGAGTAGATTATTTGAAAACTAATGAGCCATAATGAAGAAATGAAGGTTAATATAGATGAATATAATGAACCCTGAATGAATTAAGTGGATTTCCAAACCACTGAATCCCAGAAAAAAGAGAAAATTAATATTGTTGTTTAATGTTACAATAATGAAGATTCATTAACTTATAGTGAAGAGGAAATTCCTCAGATAGATGGGATATTTATGAAATTCCATAGAAAAAATATTTTATTTAGAAATCCTATATACATTGGGAAATATTATAGAAAATTAAATTAAAAAATGGATTGCAAATAATGAGAGAATACTAATGAGATAGTCTTCTATAAATGTAAAAGAAAAGAAAATGTGAGGGATGATTATCCAAAACTGAAATACAAGAAGATATATGAGGATAGGGATAGAAAATACAAGATTTTTATGAATGCTACTTGGAATTATTATGGGCAATGCTCCAGTTAATTCAAAAAATATCATGATGAAAATGAATACATATATAATATGTGTTTTAGGAAAAAACACATCTAAGGTAACCTTAGTATCTCTTACGTAGAATTCTTATTATTCTGGAAATTAATCTAAATATTACTATTCTGAAAATAAGATATATGGATGAATGTTTGAATATTAGAAAATGATTTAGAATAACTGAAAATAGTTATAAGATATATATAAATCTCTCACGAATAACATGATCTGTCTAATAATGTTATATACAAACTCACTATAGAATGAGGTACGAATTCTAAATTGCACATTGTGAATATTGCCCTTAAAATTTCTAATTATCAATTATAGATTAATATTTAGAAATTTTTAAAAATTGTAAAGATACATGAGTTCAAATTCATGGAAAAACTATTTCTATTAAATACACCAACTTCATTGGTTATCATCCTAGATAATGAAATTATATTAAAAGCAATTATATATAAATATTTAGAAAATATGGTTTTACACCCATACCAGATAAATGTTCTGTGAGTTCTAGTATTGTTACATATTTTACTTACAAAATCTTTTTTGGACCTAATAGAGTTTATCTTTCTAATAACATTAAAACTTATTATAGGAAATCCATAAACAATTTGGGTTTATAAAGATTTAATTACTAATATTACCGGACCCAAGAAAATCTGGTTATGAAGGACTTTTCCTACTTAAATAGTTTTTTAGGAATGTCTTTTGAAGAGTTACTATAAGTGATTATGGTATGTAGAAATCGGTTGTTAACGACACATGATACGAGGCACCTCTAGCATCTAGAACCTCAATTATATTGTTCATGGGCATTTAACATTTGGTGGTATTGAAATAGAGAAAAATATTTTCCTTGGTTAAATTGGGAACATTAACTTAGTTTTAACTTCTAATGTAGTTTTTGTTCATTATCTGATGTAAAATCTTCTTATCATTTCATAGTACTGTGATGTTGGTTTTCATGTTAAATATGACTGTGAATCCTGTAATGTTTATAGTTCAATGAATGATTTAATTTTTACTATTTATAGATATTAAAATGTATATGTGGTTAATTTTAATTTCTAGTCTCATAGAATGTTTCTTGATTAAGTGCCTTTAATAAGGAGTGATTAATCTAGCATCGGATACTAGGCCATTGTAACATTAAATCCCATATAAATATCATGAGAAAAGCATTAGTCAAGAATATACCTAAACTAGATTTTCCCAATGAAAATGTCTTATGTACTTATTAAATAAATAAAAAAATATAAAATATCATTCAATCCAAAGAAAGAAGATACAAATTCAGAACCTCATGGGTATTTGCACATGGATTTTTTTTGAACCCTCTATAGGATCAAGTTAAAATGGGAAGTAATCATTTTTTTATTAGATGAATTGTGTATGTATACATAGAAATTCTTTTTATCTCACAAAATTGAATATTATTCATATTTCACAAACAATTCTATATCAGTAGAAAACATTTTTTGAAATAGAGCCAAATACATATGATGAGACCTTGGGTGTGAGTTTGAATATCATGATTTTTTTACCTAAAAATATTTCTATAGTCCTAAATTCTCTAATAATAGCACACCCTAGTAGAATGGAGTTATAGAAATCAAAAATATAAACCTATAAGAGATAGCTCAGACAATTCTTAGTGTATTTGATATATCTGATTATTTTGTGTTGAATCTATGAATTCAAAATTCAGTATAATCAATAGAGATTTAATTTGAATTTCCCTATTGAAATATCCCTATGATTTATAGAACAACAAGTAACTTATGTTCAAATATTCCAATGTTTTTGGTTGCGAAGTATTAATTCTGAATACAAAATATAATATTGAAAAAATTTCATCTAAGAGTGATGAATGAATTTTTCTAGTTTAATCATTCTCTAAACATGTTAATACTGAAGAAATAGATCAACATGAATATAAAAAAACACTAATAAAATATTGGTGACAATTTATCTTGTTTAGATATAAATACAAAACCTTCTGATTCTGTTGTGGAATAATAAAATAGTTCTAAAAAACATCCATTTTATGACCATGGTAAACATGAAACTATAGAATAACATGAAGTAACCAAACCTTCTTTCCCTAGCCCTATTTTAACAATTGAAAATATTCCTTTAGATGAAGTAGTTGGTTACTTTGATAAAGAAACAAATACTAGATATTCTCTTAGAAACCAGTTTGTGCATATAGTCTCTTTGTCACATCTTGAACCTTTGAATATTAATGATGGAATCAATGAAGAATTATGGACGATGTATATGCAAGAAGAATAAAATTAGTTTGAATGAAACACTGTATAGAAACCTATTGATAGACCCAAATACACCATCACTAAAGGCACTAGGAGGGTGTTTAAAAACAATGTATATGAATATGGAACTATATTATGATATAATTCTAGAATGGTTGCATAATTTTATATTCATGAAGAATGTATATACTATAAAGAAAATGTTTCACCAGTAGCCCAACATGAAGCCATTAGAATACAACTAGCTTTCTAAGGTCATCTTAATTTCAAATCAAATCACATTGATATCTAAAGGGAATTATTGAATGGTTTTATAGTTGATGATTTTTATGTTGAAAACCCCCTGGTTTTATAAATCCTCATTTTCCAAATCATGTTTTCTAATTACTAGAAGATTTGTATGGTTTAAAACATGCTCTAAGAGCATGATGTGATAATATAAAAAAATTCATTATCTTGAAATGTATTTCTAAAGGTATATGTGATCATACACATTTCATAAAAAAATTATAAATATTTTTTAGTTGTTCAAATACATATTGATGATATATTTTCAGGATATTCAAAAAATAAATTTTGTATTGAGTTATAAAAAATGATGATGAATGAGTTTGAAATGAGTGTACTGAGTGATATTACATTCATCATTCAATTTCAAAATATTGAAAATAAGGAAGATATTATTATAAATAAAAGAAAATAAACTAATGATCGTTTAAAACATTTTAATATGGATATCAGTAAAAGAAGCGATTCGGCCATTAGTACCACCTATAAATTTTTTCTTGATGGAGATGGAAAATTTGTGGATGAAACCAATTATAGTGGTATGATTGGAATCCTTCTATACATGAATACAGGATAAACTAATATTATTTTTAGTCTGTGTATGTGTGCTCATTTTCAAGAAAATATTAAAGAGACACACCTAGTTTATGTGTTAATAATTTCAAATACATTATATATACTAACAAAATGTTACTATTCTATGTTAATGTAACAATCATTGTGCTTAGTTATTCTGATTCTGATTTTGGTGGTTACAAGTTTGATATAAAAATCACATCAAGAACATATCACTTTTTGGGGAAGTCTCTACATTCAAGGTATTTTATGAAAAGAATTTTTTTTGCATTATCTAATGTTAAAGTTGAATACATTGTCTTTTTCGTTGTTGGGATCATATTTTGTGGATGAAATACACCTTACTGGATTGTGGATATCTATTTATACAAGCCCCTTTAAACATTGACAACATAATTTCTATTAAAATTTCAATGAACCCATTTTCTCATTCATGAACAAGGAGAATTGATTAAAGAAAAGAATATTGAGAGATCATTATCCAAAAGGTTATATAACTCTTGAATCCATTTGTACAAAACATCAACTGGGTGATATTTTTATTAATCCATTAAATTCTGAGAGAATGAGATACATCAGTTATGAGTTAGGGATGATCAAATTTGAGTGAATAATTATTCAGTGACTCACTTTAGATAACTCAAGATTTAGAAACTATCATTGATGACTCACTATTGATGACTCACCGTTGATAACTCATGATTTATGACTCCCCATTGATGACTTGTTTTTGAAGAATCCCCATTTATAACTCACCATTGAAGACTGACAATTTTTTACTGATAGTTAGGACTCACCAGTGTGTCATACCGTTCATTACATGGTCATTTTAGCATGTTCAAACATAATTTTTGTTGTTTTATTTTATACCAAATTTGTGATATATGGTTTTGAAATACCTAAATGGTAAAAAATGAAGTTATCGAAACCATTTTCTAACTTTCTCACTCTTTCTCTTGAACCTTTATATACCAAACTGATATTTCCTTCTTCACTTGAACTAAACCATTCAAATAATTGAAATCGATCATGTGAAAAACTTTCCTATGATGTATGTGGATGGGTCTTTCTTATCAATGGAGCAAAAGGGTGAATTGAGGGATCATAAAACCAAATCAGTTTACCCTTATAAACCCAAAAAAAATTGTATCAGGAAAAAAAATAGCATGTGGATTGGATGTTATCAATTTTCTCTCTCATGTTAAATGTCTTAAAAGAACAAGGTTGATTGGAGTGGTTCTCCAACAACATAGGACCACTCCATCTGAATCTTGTACATGAGTTCTATATGTATGTCGATTTTATCCTTGAGGAAAGAGATGAGTTTTTTTTCAAATTAAAATTAATATAAAAAAGAATTCATTTTCATATAAGAATTGGAATTAGTGACTAAATAAACCTCACTAAGACAAATTTAAATATTATCATGGAATTTCTCCTCCTACTAGTGATAGTTTTAGTTGTGAAATAACCTTGACTATGTTGACTAGTGATGGAATCCCTAGAAGGCCTTTCACAACTAAGATGGATGGAGAAAGTATCTTATTGTTTAATTTTTTTCATCATCAATTATGTCCAAGGAAAGGGGATATTTTTTCCATTAAAATACCAGTACATTTACTAACTATATATAATGATAGTTTTACCCCAGACTAATATATTTTGATATATTATGGTATATTTGAGTGATATAGTTAAACCTCATTCAATATCAAACTCTTTTTTCACTGTATGTCTATTTCTTCTATATATGGAGAGAAATGAGTAATGATTGTAGATAAAGAAACATTCACTAATTGTGGGGTATTTTTCTTCACAAAAGTTATTTGAAAATGTACAAGGATGAAATAATATCCATAGAAGAGATTGTGGGTGGAAGATAATGGGAACATTTATAATCAATCCAATAATTTTCAACATCCCACAAGACCAAATGATATGGATGAACCATGTCTAGGACAAGATATGTTGTGGAGTATTCAAATGATGAAGAATAACAATTTGAGACCAATGATGTAAATTAATCTTATATTGTTGAATGAAGTGACCCAGATATTGATGGAATCCTATAAAGGATTTCTTATGGATCTTCTAGTCGTCAAAAAAATCTTCATATAAGATAATATATCCTCAGTGATGATGAGTAGGATGGGGAAATAGAAGAATCCAAGAATGGTGAATACGATAGTGGATGTTGATGTGAAGAGTAAGAATAAGATAGTGAAGAAGAGGAAGAAAATGATAATGAGGAAGCTGAATAATAAGGGAGAGAATAAGGGTTAGGAGAAGAAGAAGAAAAGGATGCCAATGAAGAATAGCGAAAAGAAGAAAGTGATAAAAATAATACTAAAACGGGGGATATGGATAGACCTAAAAATATGGATCAAGGACTAATTATAGAACCTAAAAATCGTGATGAAAATGTTTTATTGGAAATGAAACAAATAGTTGAATCTCAATAGTCTCATGTATTACTGTTAGTTGAGGAAGACGTTCCAGATGTCTTTGTTTTATAAATAGTTTATGATAGAATTGAGAGGGAAAAACCTTTTGTGTGGGAACAAAATTATTGAAGAGTTAATTTTTCTACCCTTACAACATATTACGTGACAAATAAGGAATGGGAGAAGTGATTTTGATATGTCACTCATGGTTTAGAATGTTCAGATTTAGATTATGAGGCATCTGATCCCATGGGATGAATGATTAAAAAGATGGATCATGCATAGGCAGTTCTTGTTGAAACATATCCAGTAGTGGCTCCTCCTCCTCCCCCTTCAGTTTTACATATGCCTACAAAATATGTAATTCATAATGATCTAAAACTCTATAATTTAGAATTTTTGTTAGTTGTTAAATCAATCCATCAGCCACAACCAACACTAGTGGAATGTCAAAGTGAAATAGATGTTTTCATAATTTCGGAGAGAGTTATATCCCATATTCATCATCAAATGAATTCTGAGATTTAATTGTAATAATGGAGAATAATAGATAATGTGATGATCTAGATACTCTATATCCTATTATCAAGGTAATTTCATCTGAGTATACAACGTATTTGGAAAAAGATTCAAAAACTATTGAAGATACATCATCTGAGGATGATTTTTCTCCACCTTCAAATTCTGATCTAAATATTTTTCGATCAGTTGTTATGGATGCATTAAATAATCCCTATAACTATTCTATTCTTCATCATCCATATGATATTTATATAATCAAAACAACCATTAAATAAGAGATGAAGTCTTTGGGGGGTAGTCCAGATTATACGATCCTATGAAAAATAAAACAAAAAAAACCATCATGTGCATGATATGGTGAGGTTTTACCTATAAAGGGCCAATATATATGAAGAATAAATCACTAATAAAGGTGAATTATACTTTAAATAATTTAAATCAAACATTAGTTTGATAGTCACATCACGAAAATGGTTGAAATTATAAGAAAACTTATTGTCACCCAGTATTTTAAGGAATAAGTGACACAGCTCAACGAGCCAACTCATGCCCTTCCAAAGTACATAAAGAATAAAAATGATTTTGAAATGTCTATGAAAAAATGTGGGAAGATTATTATGGATTTCATCATCCTTTAATATTCTTAATTGCATGTCCATAGTTGAGAAATTGTATAACCAAAGTCAATTCCCATTAGACCGTTATCTGAGAACCTACCAAGATGTTCAATATACTAGTATGTTGATCCCCAATTTAGAGATATTGTCACTCGAAATAACTTTTCTACACTTCATACAACCCTTCATCCTTTTTCCATGTTTGAAGATCGGTCTCATAGTCATGTATGGTCAATTATTTATCAAGAAATTACATCTCTTAACTGTTCATCAAATATTATTACCCCTCTTATACCTTATGGAGTTTCCATTCATTTGTTATATGCTTCCTATCCTTGTACATCTCATTTTCCATCACCAACATGAACTGATAAGGGAATATCAGTCTTAGATCCTTCTATGGAGAATAATTTATTTATGTTTGTTCTTTGATTAGAATGTATATTAATCTTTTTCTCATCCATTTTACTCACTATTATCATGAAATATATTATCTATTTTCAATCCATATATATTAATGTTATTTTTTCTTTATCATCAACTATATTTGTTAATTTTTTTATAATCCCTAAATGGGGAGAATGAGATGTAATTTCACAGAATAATTGTATTAATTATTGTATTTAATTCATAATTTGAACTCTCATAGTCAGTATGATATTTTATGTCGGACAATTGTGAATAAGTATGATATTTGTACACTGATCATTGTGAATTGCATGTTAATTCCAGGATTTGTGTCAATTAACAAGGGGGATACTATAGGGATATACTAGTTTTATTACTCAAAAATCATGATTAATAATGATTCATTATTTTAAATTATGTTTACTAAGGTCTAATTATGTTTTTATATAATCTTATTCTATTTTTTTATCTATTTAACATAATAAGATAGGTTGAAATTTTATGACAAAGCATGAATCACCATTAAGATTAAATCGCTATCATTGTTTAGTTTGACTGACTGTTAGTATATAATCATTGTTGGATGACTCACTAATGACACAAAATTGGCTTTGTATGAGCTAATGGTAAAACAAACCTACTTTTAATATTTGTCATTGTCAACTATATCACCGCAAACACAGATGATGAATTATTACAAAGAACCAGACATCATTGAGAATCATACCGACAAATTCATTTCATAATATTCACATTGTGTAATTAACTATCACATCTAGCTACTAAAAAGGGGCTTACCGATATCAAAAAATATTAAAAGTATGAGATACCAATAGCAGAGTCACAGCCACAAAAACCTACAATTATAGTGACTTACTATTCCATATTCACCACTATATAAAACACATTTCCTAATTATTGAATAAAATTTATAAGACACTGTTCTTGATATAATATTTATGAGACACCATTTAGATATAATTTCACATATTGATTTTTCATTTATATTCAAATTTCACATTTATTTATAACGTTCATATATTTGAAAATTATTACATCTATTTATTTTAATGTCCTTTTGTTTATTTTTTAGAAAACATTTCAATCAATGTCAAACTATATTATGAGGTATGAGGTACCAAGATATGATATAGATCATACTTCTTGTCATCTACAGTATATAATAAAAATAACTGATCAAAAGGAAATATATCCTTGTAGTGTGAGGAAAGGTTATTCAGTTGATGAAAAACTCAAGAACTACTAACTTTGGAAATACGAAGAAACTACTGAGAACCCAACACAAAGAAAACATTGTAGAAAAATCCAGGAAAGGAGAATATATCATCTGGAACATAAATATACTCAACGGAAATAGAATTAAAAATCTCTCAAGATGATCTGTTTTTTATTCGGTTTCTTGAAGTCAAGTGAAGTCTCACTTCAAGAAAACTTCCTTGCGTCAGAAGCTGTATTGCCAATCACGTAGAGCATTCAAATTCTATTATCTCTAATTTTTCCCTATTTGTGTATTATTTTTACATTAGGAGTAGTGTGTATCACAATTTTTATAATAGAAAATGACTCTAATAGAAAACAATAAGATTCATAGACATCATTACAAACTATCCCTTCACACCTTACACTCCCATGGATAAAAGTAGAAGTGGTCTAGTGGTCCTTAATACTTGTACATTGTTGTTTAACACAATCTAGGTTGTGGATCAATGTTTAATTATATAAAATACTGGGAGGAATATGATCACAATGTTTGTAGGCTTAATCCTCTATTTGAGACTGAACCTCTTGTTTTAAATCCACTATACCATTCAGTTTTTTGTTTTCATTACTTTATATATTCAAAGAATAAATCATTTCATTCACTTTGATACTTAATCTAAGATGATGTTTATATTAGAATTATATTTATTATAAATATTGGAATAATTAAAATAATTACTCATATGTTTTTAATTGATAACTAAAAACTCAATGAGAAATCCTTCAATCAAAATAATCTTTTATAAATTTTATACTTCGGTTAACTAGGCAAATTTGTATTTCAAATTTGTTGGACTAATAAATAAATATTTTGGATAAATTTTTTTATATGAACTCAATTCACAACCTCTACAGTGTCATAATATATCCAAAAAGTATATATAATTAAATATGAGTTATTTTAATATTATATCAAATTAAAAGAATAATTATAATATTTATTGAAAAATTATTGACATTTTTTGAAAATATTGTATTTTACACTATTCACTGAAAAATCAATCATTTCTAAATGATATAAAATTTTAAAACATTGATAATTTTTAAATTATGAATTAAAAATTTATCAATTTTTTATAATTAATTTATTTAATGTTTTTGAAATTAATAACATTATTTGAACAGAAAAATCTCTAAATTTTTTTTAAGAAATTTTTTTTGGAGCATAAACTAACATTACTAGAAATTCAGTTCATAATTATAAATATTTAAAAGAATAATTTCTTAATTAGGATCTTTATATATATTTTCTAATTTTCTTAATTCAATTATTACTCACTAATTAAATTCCTGGATATATAGGTCATAAAATAATAATTCACATTTGTTATTTCTATTTTATATTTTGTATACACAATCAAAAAATTATTATTTTAATATATCTAGGTATTAAATTATATCACATTTAATAAATTTTGTTATTGATATTTTATCATTATCTTAATAAATAAAGGATTGACATTTAAAAAAATCATTACTTTAAAACCAACGTCTAAAAAATGATTAATGGACTTTCTCTTGAAAAGTGTGAAATAGAAATATGAATTTATATATCCTAAAAGAACAACATTAGTTGAAAGTGATAATATTTACATGGAATAAAAATTTAATGTTCAAATATTGATAGAGGGTTTTAGATAACATTTCTAACAATAATGTAAATTATCATGTGAATTCTAATTCCCACAAAATCATAAATCAATGAGGTTTGAGAAATATTATTAAATCATTCTAAATGAAGGTATTATGATAACATTTGTTTTTCATGATACATTTACTATTGCTATGAAATTCATCTACCATCATAAAAAAGAACATATATTCATATATTTAACTGAAAAAATATAATTTCATCCTTTAATAAAAATCCACCAAAATCTCATCGTGTTTTCAAAATCATGAGAATTTATGGTAAATTTTTCATTCCTGAAGCAAGAAAATCAACAACTATTAGATCAAATATTAAAAAAAACTATAATAATATATTCCTAATATCAATATATAGTAACCCAAAATTAAATTGTTAGTATAAGGTAAGATAATATTAAAAAATTATAAATAATCATTTTAATAAATTATAAATTAATATTTAAAATTCTATAATAACACTGAAAATGAAAATTTAATATTTCAATATACAAATAACCTCACATACCAAATGAAATTAATAAACCAAAATTAAAGAATGTTTTAACCCAAAAATATCAATTATAACTATTATATTACATCACTAAATGTAGTGTAATTCTTCTAACATAAAACATCATATTAAACAGTAAGGTTACATATAACTTAAACAAAAAAAATGTCTCCCTAAATACATGTAATCACCATAAAATACCGTAAATTTAAAATTCAAATGGTATTTATATTAATTTTAAATTAGGGTTAAAAGTTAACATATAATCCCAAGAATGTTAAAAAAACTCTTAACATAACATCACATGAAAATATAATATCATAATTGTCATCTAAAAATTTTCTATAACAACAACTATAATAGCCCCAAATCTGCACTATCATTTCAAATGCAATATATATAATATTTACATTTCAAGTTTGGATACCAATAAAATTACCCCATTTCATCCATCAAAATCCTAGGCTATAAAATTTAAATATAAGACTACATATATATTGAATTACCTTTAAGGTATATAGTTTGAATGAATTAAGAAAAACTCTTAAAGATATATTTTATAGATTAAAATATCATTCATAAAAATCTAAATCATATACGAAAAAATTTATCACATAATAAAACATTCAAGAAAAAATCATTTAACATTATTTTTTATAACTTTGGATAATGTAATCATTATAAGGGTGAACTCAAATTCTAAGGAAGTGTAAACATAAGTATTAAAGACCAAATATCATTTGTGAGAATAATATGATCTTAATTGTATAATAACATAACAAAAATATAGAGTCATATCATAATTGAATTCATACCCATAAATACGTAGTTTATTAAACATGTGATGTTAAATCGCACTTCATTAAATGGAAAATTCACAGAAATCAATAATCATGAGCTATATGATTTCAATCTTGATCAATGTAAATATCTAATATGTATAGATTGAATAATGAAAATGTGTATATTTATATGAACATTATCATCAAAACCATGTAATATATAATTGGAGCCATGTTAATTCCATAGGTGAAACATTCCCGGTTAGCTCCCTCTTTATTAATTTTGATGTTATAAAGCATTAAACAATGCATTAGATATCTACTAATGGATCACCTATCATATAATTGTTATTAAGACCACAAGTTATATAATATTTATTGGGATCACCCATAATATAAGGTGTATCAGGATTACCCATTATAAAATATGTATCTTAATCACCCTTCAACCATGATAATTTCGTAGTACTTTTAATCCGTATAACTTATGGATGAAATTTTTTCATCGTCAATTTTTAGAATAATACATTTCTTACATTATATGTATATTTATTCATGGGAAGAAATGACTTTCATGAGAATGTCCTTAACATAATAACAATGCTTGTATAAAAATTATAAGGATGGTTTGGTAGAAACATATCTCCACTAAAGAATATATAAAATAATGCGTTTTTTCGTTGATGAATATAAATAAAATAAAAATATAATTAAAAAATTCATCAGAAAAATAAATTTTATATATTCAAAATAACATTTTAGAACTCCATCAAAAAACCATAAAAAAAAACCATCAAAAAACCATGAAAATTACAAAAGATTATTCAATGAATTGAATCTCCTCATTATTGGGAAATTATGTTCATGTCATAATTTGTACAATAATGTTTTTATTCACTCATTCAATAAAATCTAACATTTCCAAAAAATAACAAAAATATACTTTTAAAACCTATTTTGTTAAATGTAAAAAAATGGATTTAAAAAAATTAAGAATACTCAAAAATATTTGTGAATGAATTTTAGAAAACATGGATATATAATAAAATATTTTCCTAGTTGAAAGGGGAGAAATAATAGACGATTTTAATAAAAACAATATCTTAACTATTTAGAGTACAAAATAGAATAAATTGGTAATTAACCATCAAATTTATAGGAATAAATAGGTTATAAATAAAATTAAATGATCTTATCAAATAAATTTAATATAATTTCACAATGTCAATTCACGAATAAACAATACTGGTTAAAATGCTATTAAAATATATATCCCTTACTACCTTGGTAACTTTTGAATCTTAAGACTATAATGAAAAAACTTATAATAGAATATTAAATAACAATAAAAAATATATTTAATTTATTATTATAAAAGGTGTATTATATATAATTTATAAAATAACATAGTTTTATAATATAATAGAATTTCATAATGATAGAGAATTTGAGATTAATATAACTTATAAAGATCATATCATTGAATTCAGAATTAAAAAATGGATACATTAATTGTAGAAATTTTAATTTCAGAAAAATAAATTGGAAATAGAAAATACAATTATATAGACATAAATACAAAAAATTGTGTCATAATAAATTCATAGAAGAAGAGTTGAAACTAAATGAAATCAAATTGAGTTATGAATCCTTTTTACACTTGGAAACATTCATTTCCAAAACATGTAGATGAAATCATTTTATAGAATTTTAAAATACTATGATGTATGATAGATACATGATCTAAAATTTAAAATTAATTGTTTATGCACTTTATACAAGAACTTAGGTACATAATAATAAATATTCTTTAATTAAGTGAAATTAAAAAACAATTACTTACCTAGAGTCCAGACATTACATGTATTTCCATTAAATGCTATATAATAAAATTATATCTATTGAGAAATTATTTAATAAAATTCTATAAGTTTATTAAATTATCATTAAACCATATTATTCTTCTATTTGAATGAAATATATTACAATTTAATCAGTTAAGTCCTTGTTTGGTATTTTGAGGATGTTTGATTTGAACTTTCAAAATAAATTTCCTATGTTTTCCATGGTCCAAGAAGAAATTATTTAATCATCTTCATAAATATAATCATGCCATAATTATCATATTCAAACATAAATTATAATTTCAATTCAAACTAAGTTTTATGGTTAGGAAGAAATGAGCTACATTATAATGATGGAGACAATATGCCTTATGTAGGAATGAGTATTGTTTCCATTTTTCAAAGAACATGATAAAAATTAGGTTAGTGTTATATTACTATTCCAAAAATATGATTATAACTTAAATATATTATTTTATCATTAAATAATTTATATATATAATCTAGGTGATGTGGGGAAAAATAAAAAATCACATTACTTCGTGGAGGTGGTAATCAACATGTACGCTTGAACAATATAAACATTTTTTAGTGGATGGATTGGTATGAAAAAATTTGATATATCATCGTTAAAAAATGAATATTAAGTCATGAAAATCACATGTAATAATTATATGAATTATTATAATTTTCTATGATAGTTGGTGTTGAAAAATTAATTACAACAGTTTGGGTTGAGGTAGTCTTCTAGAAGCAAGAATGATTGATCCAGTTCTTATTTTATGGAGAATGATTCGGAATAGGTTATTACTATACCATAAAAACATTGAAGTATATGGGTGTTACTATTTTTAATATTTCATTTTGTTTTAAAAATATTTCAATGAGGATGAATAAGTACTGAAACTAAAAATTTCAGTTAAAATCTATATCCATTCATTGGATGACCACATTTTCATGACAAAGTAAGTCCTTAAATGTCTGTATTTCTTTAAGATAAGGCATAAATAATATCATTATACATGAAATTAATGTATTATTTAATGGAATATACATTATAGAGTGTTCAAAATGAGTGAGGAATTTGGAAGAGGCTGTTCCATTTTATAAATGAGGGGAGGGGCCTTCTTTAAATGTATAAAATTATTAAAATAATATAAATTATATCAAAAATTCAAGTGTCACTAAATTAATTTAATTTTAATTTATAATCTATACTACTCAACACAATATATTCCAAAAAAAATATAAAATTATAGATTATGTTTTCACCCTTATTTCATTATTTACACCCCCATTACCCATTTTTGACAATGAACATGATATCAATATTTTTTACTCATTCTGATTCAAGAAAGTTTAGTATAAAAGGGAATATTACAAATAAATAGACCATGGTTGATATTTTAAAATTGAAAAAATCACATTGGAAAATAAATTATTTTATTAATTTTAAAAAATATAATAGAATTTTATTTCATAAAAAAATCACTAATGTCATTTTTCGAAATACAACAAATACTTTAAAATAATATGTGTAATAATACAGTAAAATAGTATCAAAAATACGTGTATTATAATATAATAAGTATATTTTATTAATATAATCATCAAACAATATTTATCTATGTTTATTTAATATTTTATACATTAAATGTTGGTTTTACCCCTGGGTTAACTAATTTAACCATTAGCTATGATAATAGCTTCTTCAATTTTGAAGGGTTATAAAATTACTTATAACGAAAAAACTGAATCATGAAGGTAATATGGATTAATTTTTGGATTTTTTATACTATTAATTTAGTTTGACTTTAATGACATAAATAATGTATGTAATTTAAAAATATAATCCTAAGAAACCCTAATATGTAATAATGATATATAAAATTCGTGGGACACTATTAAGAATCAAAAAAGTTACTTGTTTATCTTTTAAAATCCGTATAATTAGTGTTATTACTTCTTGTAGAGGTGCTACATAAACATTAAAGATAAATTTTTAATCCCAAATAATAAAAAATAAATCTATATGAAACTAATATATATTTGAAAGTAAAAATTTATAACCTAACAATTTTTTTATCCCTATAAAAAACAATTTAGATATAGAAATCAAGAGACAGGTAATTATGACATTATATTTATATAAAATAATATCCATGTTTTGATTAGAGGAATATATAATGAAATTATCAACTATTTTAATTTTTTATGATTATGTTTGAAATATACTCATAAAATTTAATATGTTAATGTATTTGGTATATTTTAATCCCTCAATATATTTTTTTAGCCTAAATTTTGGGATTTACATTTAACGTGGTAAAACAAGTTTAATGTGGTTAATATTCATATTGAAAAAAGTTAATCAATTAATGATTTTTTTTCTAGTTATTCTAGATATGAGATACATTTTTCATGATTCAATATCTAGAAGTGTTGAAAATAAATTTTAATCTAAATACTAAAAATTCAATGAAAAGGTGTTTTTTATAAAATGTGTTTTCTTGAACAAAAATGAACTTATATCGAAATAATATATAATACTAACTAGAATGTTATTAAATATATTATTTTAAATTAAATAATACTAATTTAAATTTTAGATAAAATCCAATAGATAATTGTAAATTTATTATAACAAAATGACAAAAAAATTAATATTTTTTACTATTAATTAAAATATTATTCTTTATAGAGAAAACAAAAAATCTCAAACTTATCTATTTATAATATGATAATCTAAAAGTGATATAATTTTAATAAAATTTTATTGATAAAATTATAATAAATTAAATAAAATTTCTATGATTTATTTATTAATTTTTTTTTGAAAACAAATGTAATTTTAGAACCATAAAATGAATGTATTGATAATTGAGTTCACTTTTTTGAAGAATTAATCAATAACTATGTATTTAATTAATCTATTTATATATATTTTAAAAAAAATTAACCATATTAGTAACTTCCAACATATTTCACTAGTTTTTATCAGTCGTATAATAATATTTCACTATTTATTTAAGATTGGTATTGCATGTCGAATAACCCCTCAAAAAGAGTGTTCACTTTAAATTCTCATGATATTAAAAATGGGTATATAACTAAGTTAATATTTGGAATGATGTAGAAAAAATAAATGATAATAAGGAACATGGTCATGATGAAGGTGATAAAATCATAATAAATGTATTCATTATAGTAAATATAATTCCCTTGGAAAATACTGATGAAAATATGAGTGAAACAGTAAAATAATGTTTCAATAAAACAAATTGAAAATGTTTTTTGAAAAAAATATGTTATAAATAAGATAAAAAAAATTCATTATTTTTTAATATGAATTTTGATAAATCATTTATAAAATATTTAAAAATAATAAAATCATTAAAATAAATTATAATAATGTAATAAAAGGTGTATTTGAATATAAAAAAACACCCATGTTGAGTGGAATCTATTTTCAAAACAATTAATAATACATTAAACCTTTCCATTGGAAAATTCCTAGAATAATGGAAACAAATATAAATTTTCGAAACCATCAATTGTTTTAATTGGATGTAAATCATAAATAATTTATAGGAATTATTGAAAAATTGTTCATTTGTAAATTCATTAAAATTATATTGTTTTTTAATTTAGTAAAAAAATGAAAAATTGCATATTAAATAAAATTAAAAATATTATTTCAATCATTTCAACCAAAATTCAATGTCATAAAATTACCTTTATAAATCATATATTTATAGGAAGCACCTTTAATAAAAAAATTATAGATATTAATATTTAAGAGAAATGTTCCCAACCAAAAAGTAGATATATAGTCAGACATTCATAGAAAAATTCTCTTAATAGATGTGAGTAAAAAAGAGAATAAAAAAACAATGGGTAATTTAATATCCCAAAAAAATAAAATTTGGAGAATATATTTATTGATTATGATATATAACATATAATTCACCTAAATAATATTTTTTCATATACCATTCTTATTAAAATATTGGTTGAAACATAATGCATTTCATATTTTCTATCATTCAAATATAAATAAATAAAAATTTTGGCCATTATATTTTTAACCAAATCCCATAAATTTAATAAAATAATATTTGACATTATATTAATGACGAATTACATAAACTATATAAAACAAAACATGGTGCATCATATGAGACATTTCTTATGGAATCAAAATTTGGATTAAGAATCCTAATATATTTTATAATATTTTGATAAAAACCTATTAAAATAGAATAAATAAAAAGGAAAAAATAATTAACATAAAGTGAAAATCCGGATATAGTAATTTTCAAATAATTTACAAAATATAATGGAAATAAGATCATAATTAGGAACATGTTTCGAAGAAAGAAACATGGAATGAGAATACCTTACCATGATTGTAACCAAGATGTTTTAGTTAATCATTAATGTTTTTATAATAAATATTTATATACACATAAAGAAATATAATATAAAACATAAATTAATTAGATGTTATTAATTAGATAATATTATAAATACATTGTCAATGATGGATTGCTATTACACAATGGAATGAAATTGAGTTACAAAGCCCCTTAACTTTGAGTTGCTATTTTTTGAACATATTATTTCTTCCATAAATATAAATTTAAATATATTAAATACATTATTAATAAAAACATTAAACTATATTAAATTATTCAGGTTAATGCTTTTATCTTTCTATATTCAATAGTTTCATGGTTCTTTCTCACATTATCTACTAAATGATGTATTATCATTTTCTATAAATCTATTTTTTTATATTGGTAATGGAAAATAGTGTTATGAAATATCTCGATCATCCTCATAATGTAAAATTTTTTCTAAATACGATTTTATTGTATTTTTTATAATTATATATCCATAGATGGAATGTGGTAATAATGGATGAAATACGATGTTGATAAAGGCAGCAATCCACATTCATGTATAATGGAATTTTCATTAACTTAATGGTTAAAACCAAAATTGAGTAAAAGATATTTTACTTTTCAAAAATATTAAATATTTTATAAATTTCACATTTTTTCATTTTTTCTACAATTTTTACCATACATGTGCGGTGATAATTAAAAATGAATAACATCACTTCATGGAAGTGGTAGTGAATATATAAATGTGAGGGGCATTATCATTTTCTAATGGAAGTTTAAAATGGTGTATAATAAAATATATTTATAGGAAAATAATTAAATAATGAATATCATATATATAAATTAAATAAATCATAATAATAAGCCACAAAAATTAATGAAGAAAAATGAAATACAATGAAAAATATAGATGGTAGGTTGTAAATGCTCATGATAAATTATATTATTTCACCTAAGATGGAAGTTTTTTTAGAAGATGGTTTCAATATCAATATAATTCTATTTCCATATTTTTGCAGATATTTATGTTACCTTAACATCATGTTTATGTTTTATTTTAAAGATGTATAAAATCTAATAAAGTTAAAATGAATAAGTTAACTTATAAATAATATTTTGATATCCTTCTTTTGATTGAGAATAAATCATTTGGTGAAGGGGTTTATGGTCACTACATGTGACTTGTTATATATGAATGGTTATTTTTAGAATAAGTATGGTATTTTTTAATATAAAATGGAAGTCATTTGTGCCTCTGAAAATCATTAATTTTGTATGTGTTTTTAGGCAACAATAATGGGTATTTTAACAATTTTATATTATATATGGGTAATGAATTCTAGATTAAATATTATAAGTCAGACATAAATATATCATGAAATAATATTTTTATAATTTTCTATCTATTTTAGTTAACATAAATTTTTTATGAATAGTTAACAATTTAAAAATAAATATTAATCATTAAATACCATTTAATATCATTTTTATGATCGTTAACAAAATTTTACATTAATGGATTGAAGTGAATAATTTTATATAAATATAAATACATTAAATACAAAAAATATTTATAATTATCTAATAATTAATTTAATACTATAATTAATCCACATAATATTAATTTTAATGATTCTATTGTCACGTATTTGATTTCTTCACTCTTCACAGAAGCATTAAGTCAGTATTTAATAATTTTTCTTGGTTATAATATTATATATAGAAAATAAAAATATATTAATATCAAAAATAAATAATTTATTATTCTTCAAAATTAACATATAAAATCATCCATAAGATGTCTTTATTATTGTATCAATTTATTAAATATATTAAAAGAAATATAGTGATATTTATATTTATCTCTAATTAAAATAATATTATTTTCATAATTAAACTAAATTTGAACCAAGTATACATATTTTAAATTAAATTATTTTATTGAAAAAATAATGATATTTACTAAAATAATTAAAATTTTAAGATATTTGGAGGCATTGCACCATAATTTAAACTAAGTTCAACACATTTTATATAGTACTGTAATGATAAATTTTATGATGGTAACAATTCATTATGAAAAAAAATTAAATTTAAATATTCCGTAAATTTATAAAATATAAACCTAAATATGGAATATATTTTATATGTTTCAATTTGAAGAAATATTAAAATTTAATTTTTTTATATGTTCAAAAAACGCAATAAAAAACAATGTTTATAAAAAAGATGTTTTACAAATTTAAATAATTTAAACAAAAAATAATATATAATATTGATTCATATATAAATAATTTGATTATAATAAATAATAATATAGTAAATTTACCTGAGTACAAAAAAACAGGATTTCACCTAGAAATTAAATAATTATAAATAAGTAACCACTTTTTATTAAAATAATACTTAAATTTTTAAATTTTCAATCAAATATTTAATTTTCAAAATTATATTTTATAATTATATATAATTTTTATAAATTATATATTTTTTTTAAAATGTTTTCATAAAAGATGAACACAATTTTGAGTCATTATAATGACATAAAATTGATAGTATGTGAACAATTGGTATTATTCACTATTAAAATTAAATTAATCCTCTCCATCAAATAACTAAAAAACTCAATGTATGATAATTTTGACAACCTGAATTCAAAAATTATTTTAATTTCATAAAATTGAAAATATAAAATAAAGGAATTTATATTTTAAATGAATGTATAAAATACAAGGGAAAACTATTTCTATAGAATAATAATAATTTATTAAACATTAAGTTTTATTAACCTCAATATATATCAATTTTAGATACAATGTATTAGTTAATACATTTAATGATTAAATATATTTATATTTTAATGGAGATTAATTTAGTTTTTCACAACAATTTAGTATTGTTTCAAATAAAAATACCTCATAAAATCATTAAATGTGTGTAATCACATCACATTAATCTTATTATTTTATAATAATTAAATTTCATCATTAAAAAAAATACATTGTAAGTATCATAATTTATTATGATATATGTCTATGATAAAGTTTTATTATAATAGTACATGACTCATTTTATTTCTAAATTATGTGTAATGTAAGCCATCGAAGATAGTATTATTTAATAGATAATAACATTTTGAGTTGTTATCGTGTTACATTCACCCCCATATAAATGGTATCTTTTATATTTTACTACATTACTACTAAAATTGATTGTATATTCAAATTATAATGAAATATTTTGTAGATGTTATATTGATAATTAATTTTAGAGTCACTACTATCAAAGATAGTATTTTCAAATTGAATGAATTTAAAATCTTATATGAATTATTTTAATATTCATATATTTGAATTATTTTTATGAATAATTACTAAATAGTTGATTGGTAATTTGCACATAATACATGATAGATTTATCATCCTCTTGTTTGAGTCAAAGATTTATTTTCCCATCAGGATATAGAATGATTAAATGTAATTACTTGATTTCATTATATTACATAATAATAATATCATCCTTTGATTTTGATTCTATTAATTTTACTCATCTTCTTTATCTCATATGATAAATAACCATGATGCATTTTTTGTTTATATACATAATAAATTAAAATTACAACAATTTGAAGATTAAAATGAATTAAACGTTTATTACCATGTTTCTATCCATTACACAAAATTAAAAATGGTTAAAAAAAGTTATGATAATGTCCCCTATGAATAAACCTTTATATGAATGAAGATTACATTAATATCCAAATTCTTAATAATAAATCCCATTGTTTTATATTAAATAAATTAAATCTAATAAAAATATAAAAAACCAATTGAAACCAAATGATTAAAATAATTTGGACACATATTCTTTAAATACATTCATAAAAAACCAACTATAAACAACATTAAAACTAAAAAATTCACATAAAAATATTGCACATATAGTAACATTATAATCCAAAATATTTTAATATTTTACAATTATTATACTAAATCACCATGAAATAAAACATCCCTAAAATTATATATAATTTAAAAATCTAATTCATGATTTATTTTTAATATATGATCTACTATACAGATCAAAAATCATATCATTTCCAATAATATTTTGGTCAAATTAATCACATAATATTCCAAATATATTGAGATTAATCAAAAATAAAAATAATACTTAGTCATAAAATAAATTAACTATACCATTTTCAAGTATATGATAAAATAAATGTTACACCCCTATATATTATAGTATATTATTAAAAAAAGTATCCTCTTCAATAGGTTATTTTTCACATAACACCAATCTCAACTGAACAGTGAAATATTATTATATGATAATTATATCCTATAAA
The DNA here is from genome assembly GCA_963277665.1 of Viscum album. Taxonomy (NCBI): domain Eukaryota; kingdom Viridiplantae; phylum Streptophyta; class Magnoliopsida; order Santalales; family Viscaceae; genus Viscum; species Viscum album. Next base: position 37,951,998 of record OY728143.1, read on the forward strand.
TTAAATTAGAGAAAATGAATAATATTATTCAAATTATGAGATTTTTATATAATATAACCTACAGAATGTTCTTACATTCATCCAATATATTTTATATGAAAAAGATACGAATTAATCAAATTTTATTCATTAAATGATATATTCTTTAAGGCAGTAATTCTCAATTTAATGGTGAATCTATTTTTAAGTAAACAGTGTCACATAAATAAATTTTATTTTTAACAATAAATATCATTTTTAAAATGGGACTGTAAATTTTGTTAAGGTTATTTTTTGTATTTTTCGGAAAATAATTATTTTCCATTGAATATTGAAATGATCGGAATTTTGTTCATAAAAATTATTTATATTTTAACAATTTAAATGTTATATTTATCTGTTAAATTAAAATAAATATTAATTAAATTATTTTATTAATATTCAAATTTACATCAGTGAAATCAATTTAAGGGTATAATTTGGTATGTAAAAATTTTTACATTTAATAGGTAATTTTTAAGAAAAACCATTTTCGTTGCATTTTATGGTATTAATTTCTAATTAAATATCTCAAAATTATATTTAAAAATATTTTACATGATTCCATTTTTTAATAACATTTTCCAATTTTAGTAAATGGCCCCGTTAAATAGTTGACCAGTTTTAATAGTAACCAATGTTGACCTCACCTATTTTGATAATCCCTACTATGCTTTCACATACATTGATAATCCAAATTAATGTTTATCTATGTTCAAATTCGCTAAAACTATTACATTCTATCTGACAAAAATATTAAAATAATCATTGAAATTTGTTAATCAATTTTTATCTTTGTTTATATATGTTTTGATGTAATTCTAAACCAATCGGATATGTTTTGCATAAAACCGATAAGTGTTAGTCACTGGTCTGTGTATAGCTATTGATATAGAGATATCGGTACTTAGTCTACCGATAGACATAGTCTACCGCTTGACAGAGTCACCGATATTCTAAGGTCACTGATACGCAGAGGTACCGATATGTACAAGTCCACCGGTAAGCATAGAACAAGTCTTCCGATGGTACAGAATGGATCTACCGATATGCATAAGTCTACCGATACAAATATAACTAACACTAAGCATGATACTGATACAAACAGTTACTGATTCAAATAAGAGGTACTGATAGACCAAGAGCTACCGATAGACCCGGAGCTACCGATTTACAGAGTCACCAATACAGAATGAAGCTACCAATACAAAGCAGAGCTACCGATAGATCAAGAGCTACCGATAGAATGAAGTCACCGGTATATATAAATCTACCGATAGCAAAAGTTACTGATACATAATGTAAGAGCTATCGATATTAGGAGCTACCAATACAAGTTCAAAGAGCTACTGACAGAAGGTCACTGTTACAAAGACCGCCATTACACTTGGCATAAGGATACTAATGATTGACCAACTAGTCAAGCTCTATACTTTCAATATTATTTATTTATTACGCTAATGGATACATTGGATGTTTTTAATGCAGGTAATGTTATTTAATGATATCTGTTGGCATGTCAGGTAACTATACCCAATACCCATTAAAAAGGTAATCATTCTTTTTTCTAGAGCTGAATGGTATAAAAGGGAAGATAAAGACCTACCAAAATAAGTTGATCAAGTAACTAAGAAGGCACACGAAGGGTGAAAAAGAAAAGTTCTGAACATCATTGAAATGTGGTGCATTCCCAAAAATGAAAAGGATACATCCATACCTGGAGAGCACTAGACATACAAGAAGCAATTCATTTATAGAGAGAACACAAGATAGATCTTGAGTGAAGAACTACAACAAACACTTCATGAACTCAGGCTGATAATCTGAACCTGAAAACCTAGGCAGAAAATGACACTCTGTTTATTAAAACAAAAACAAGAGAGGGACTCAAAAACATTTCTGACTAGTCAAAAGACTCCAGAGTTTCACTTCCAATCACTAATGATTTTCTAAACACTTTCATACTTACTGTAGTGATTATTTTATTTACATTTCGAGCAGTGTGTGGACCCTGTTTTATTTTACAGACACATTGTCTACTAAGCTAAGCTAGAGGACTCTTAAATCCTCATTAAAACTCTATAACTCACATGTATCCTACAGTGGATAGTTGTTGTAACACCCCAAGCTTCCATGGTACATTTCCCTTCAAATAATGCAATAGCGTGTGTTGTACGCAACCTCGAGCTCTAACACACACCACAGCTAATTAAACTAGCCGTTGTGAACAGTAATACCTACTTTTTGAAATTTTATAAATTTTATTTATCAAAATGGACTTCATTTTTCGATTCATAATATCGAAATTAGCATATGTTGAATTTTTGGTATTTTTCTGAGAACTTCTAAATTTTTATGAATAGTGAAAAATACTTAAAAACAAATTTTTTAATCAAAATAATTTATAGTGATAAATTATACTATTTAGTGGGTTTAAAGTATAATTATAATATATTTTTACCATTTTATCCAATGGTGGTCATTAGAATTAATTTAACATTGAAATTGGACATAAACAATTGCCAATCCTTTGATATAAATTGTTTCTAAAAAACAGGCTATTTGTTGTAACAGCGGGTATTAATTATAAAATTAATTAATGCAACTTATATGTTTGGAATTTTTTAAAATAGACATCATTTTTGAATTCAGAATATCAATTATAGCTTAGGGTGAAATTTTGGCCTTATTCTGAAAAACTTCAATTTTTGATGAATAGTGAAACCACTAAGTGGTTGTTAAAAACTGATTTTTCGTTAAAATGAAATATTACCACATCCGTGATTTGATTTTCAAAAATCCGACATACATGGTTGTCATTAAAAAGTAAAATGTGGTTCAATGAGATTAAAATAATTTTTTGTGAATAGTAACTTTTATGTTCTTAATCGCGATTAGAGGTAATCAGTGTAGTTTAAGGTAAAAATAATATTTTAATAATATGAGATGAGCTTGACACTTGTCATACTCATATTGGATGAGTCATGGCCGACCAAGAAAACCCATGGGTCATCTTGGGGACCCCATGGAGCCACTTTGGTTGGAAAATGACATTAATATATATTTATTTAATGTTAAAATTAAATTGACACAAACATGAGTTGTTTTACTAAAACAGTTTTTAAATGGGGTTACACAAGTACAAATTTTGACTATAAATATTCATTAGAAATATAAAAATATTTCCTACATCATTGTATTTTTTTTATAATTTTTAGACATTAAATAAATTAAATCATTTATGACATCATTATGATGCAGCGATGACCTAATTATTTAACGATTTTAATAAAATGAAAAGATAATGTAAAATCCAAGGAATAAACTTGTACAAAGACTATTAGATGGGTAGATTTCTAACCCTTATCACCATATCCACGAATTATATAAGTGTGGGACCTTTATAATCCGAAAAGCGTTGTATAATAATGTAACATTTTAATCTTTCCAGAAGATCCCCTCCTCTCCTCTTATAAAAGGCCCCCACCTATACCACCTTATTCACACTTTCAAGCCTTTTGGTTCGGCCAAACTCTGCCCAAATACTCTCCCAACTTCTCTCCCTTCATCCTAGAAGCATCACTTTAGTCAGAAATCCATCCTAAGGAGTCCTTTTGATCAGATCAAAAGGAAGAACCCGAAGAAGAGGTAACATTTTCATCACCCTCTTTCAAGTTTCTTTCTTCTTCCACTCCCTCTTTGTTTATTTTTTCAATTCTAAAATTATAAATCCAGTATCTCCTATATACTGTGATGTTATTATAAATATGGAACAACCATATTCAGTATTCTACCCATCATTTGAATGACATATCACCATACGTGCGTACGTACGACTTACCGTCTCCACGTCGTGGTGTAATTGTTATTCAATATATTATTTTTTTATATGGGTATAATAATGATATGAAATTCATGTAAATAATAAATATAACATGATAATGATTATGTATATATGATATAATATCCAATTATATATTATTTTAATATCAAAATAATTATATTGTCGCTCGTGCGTACGTACGGACTACCGTCTCCACGAACGCGATGAGATTCATTCTCCGTCGTATCCATTCAAGTATAATTATCATTTGATGATTTAAAAATACTGTTTAAGGACATGATATAATTTTGGATATGAATAAAATACAACCTATCCATGAAAAACACGACTTACGTAACAAAACATATAAAAGAAAACGAGTAAGTTAACACCCGAAACAACGATAAATCTAAGATATTGTTAACAAAGTAATGTTAAAAGATCATATATGATATCATATGAATGTATATGATTCTTGTATAATTTAATAACAATTATTTCACCATTATACAGGAGGTTAACCTACCCCAACCAAGGAAAAGTACAAGGTAAGGGTTTACTTCACAACCTCTTCATTATCCAAGGTTGATTATACATAATTATCTACTAGGACCTCGTTATCATCCACATCCATGTTTCTTAAAAATGTCTTCCAAAACATTTTTACTATTAAATGGAAAATGGGTTAAAGTCATTTATACCCTTATACGTTTTTGAATGGAAACTTACGGTCTTTTTTCAAACAATGTACTTTTTGACCTTTTTGACAAATTTAAGGTAAGAATGTTTTTTTAACTTATACGGCGGGTGCGGATATTTTCCGCCATTATAACTTCGTCAAAGATTCCCTTACAAGCTTATAAGAATATTTTCAAAGTAAATGTATAATTTTATAATTATGTGACATTTAAATTTTTTCAAAAAAAGAGAGATATTTCTCTCAAATAGCTTTGATTTCATCCATGTCAACATCCTTGGATGGGTTTTAAGTTTATTTAAAATTGATTTATGATACAAAACATCCATTGAGCATTTTGTGAAACATTTGACTGTGGATGTGTTATTTTTATACCACCCATAGTTTATGGAGAAACTGTTGATATTTCGTATGCTAGTTTTAATACGAATATTTATGTTATGTTTAAACCTATTCATATGAGGAATGTATTGGATTTAATAAGTGACGGGTGGAGCTCGCTATAGCTCCTCGATGCATCGGTAGGTCTCAGGAGACAACTAGACGTGGAATTGGCTGAGGCCCTTTCCCAATTTGATTTATGGTTTTGGCCGAGGCCTTAATCATTTTAGACCTCTTGGCCGAGGCCTTGACAAAATGTTTCAGAATGTCTGGCATTATAAATTCCCTCATTATAAAAGTGGTTATTGATATTCCATGTGATTATTCGTCTAATAGAATATCCAGGTGAGTATGTAATGGCATTATTTTACTTTACTTTTGCCATATTATGCTGAAGTTCATGTTCAATAAGGCTTTTGTTTTAGTTATACATTGCCTTAAATGCTTATGTTTTCTTATGAAAGTTTCCTCTATATTGTTATCCTTACGGAGCATTTGAGCTCACCCCTTTCAATGTTTTATTTTTCCCAGGATGTGAAGAAGTGTATTATGACTGACGTCCAAGAATAGTCAGTGAGGATATGAGTGTGGACTAGGGGGCCATGTAATTGTAGTTTTCATTTTTATGATGTATTGTAATGTTTATGAATGTATCTAGTGTTTCCAAGGCTACTAAACTATTCGGACTTTCGAGACTTGATCTTTTGTGATCATGCCAATGTTACGAAGTAATGCACTGACTCTGGGTAGCTGGGGTCGGGGCGTTATAGTTGGTATCAGAGGAAGTTTAGTACAAACCATGGATGCTAGATTTAGACAAACTCTGATTAGAGCACGTAGACCTAAGATGAACTTTGAGGATTAGTATAGAAGAACGTCCTAAAATTGTGGTATTGTAGAGATTTTGTGAGTTTTCTGAGTAATACATCCCTGTCTGGATACGAGCAGGTAGAGGCGGCTCTGGCACAGATGTACCTAGGGGTAAAACCCGAAAACACAGCTTTGAGCTAGACTCGAACGGGAACTGGTGCACGACAACGGGCCTTGCTGCACTCTTGGTTACGACACTCCCGGGGGATATGCTTAGGATAATTCCCATTTTCTTTACAAACCACTATGAAGGGTTACGAGTATATACTTCTTCAAAGAAAACATTTTTATAATTATGGATTATATCCATAATTAGTTCAATTTTTGTTAAGTGTTTTACAAGTATGGAATTGTGTATTTTGATTCATAAACTAATCTAGTTTATGCCATTATTTAGAAATGGCGCCTAGTGGAAGGAATGGAAACTGTATCAATGCATGCACTCCGTGTAGGGATTTACCTCCTGCTCAAGATAATTATGGTGAAGCTAGTGATACAACTGGTGCTGATCAGCTTCTCACCGTACTTGGACAACCCACGAAGGTTATGAATAACAAACTTACTCGTATGGAGCACCCTGATCTGCAACGTGGAGGATCAATGCTAGACCGTTTCATGAGGCAACAACCACCAACATTCAATGGGATTACAAATCCTATAGTAGCTGAGCAATGGATAAATTCCTTAGAGAAAATATTCCAAGCCTTGGGGAGTAGTGAAAGGGAGAAAGTTGTCATGGAAGTTTATCGCCTCACTGGAGATGTCGATCAATGGTGGTCACTAATTCAAAACACAAAGGAAGATGATGAATTAACAAACATGGAATGTCAGGAGTTCAAAGAGCTGTTCTTAGAAAAATACTGTCCTCGAGACCATCGAGCGGATATGGAAAGGCAATTTTTGAGTCTGAGGCAGAAGGAGGATGAGAATGTCACAAAGTATGAGGCTAACTTTACAAGGTTAGCAAGGTATGTTGTAGATTACATACGTAACCCATGAAGTAAGACTGATCGTTTCTTTGATGGGTTGAAACCATTTCTCCGTCGAGCATTAGTATCACAAACCTTCTCTTCATACGAAGGTATTGTCTCGTGCGCTATCAAGACGGAAAAGGAATTCTCTAAGTATTATGACTTTAAATCAAAGCAAGATAAGAAGAGATCCGCTGAAAACTCAGGGAAAGGAAATAAGGAAATAGGGAAGAAGGGTAGAAATGAATTTCCACCCTGTGATAATTGTGGTAGGAAGAACCCTGGTGCCTGGCTAAAAGGAAATGGATTATGTTACAAGTGTGGTGAAAAACGCCACCAAGCTCATGAATGCAAGGAAAGAATGCGGCTGTCAACGTGGAATGCTATAATTGTATAGAGAAGGGACATTATGAAAATGAATGTCCTAAGTGTCAGGGGAACTTATCTCAGAAGAGGCCAGGGATCAGGGCCAGGCTTATGCTATCACTACTGCTGAGGTGGAATCTCCGAAAGACGTGGTGGCAGGTAATTTGATGGTTTCCTCAAGTTTAGCATAAGCATTATTTGATTCTGGATCATCGCATTGTTTCATATCTTCCCAGTTTGCTAAGAAAATTAGATATTTCCAATTTGATTTAACAAGGGAGTTGTCGGTCAAAACCCCAAAGGGAAGTATTGTTTCAACAATGTTTTGTCGATTGGTTTCCATTAGAGCACCTAAATGTTCTTTACCTACTGATCTCATCATCATACCCATGATTGAATTTGATATAATCCTCGGTATGGATTGGCTTTCGGACCGTGATGCAAAAATTTATTGTAAGAGGAAAGAGGTTACGATTCTTGATGATGATGATAAGGAACACCTTATCTTTAGAGCAGAATCGTCGCCACATAATTCTTATCTAGATCCACCCCCAGTAGCTCAACTAAATTCAATTATTGGGGAGGAAGGGAAGGAAATTACTGAGGGTGAGGAAAGTAATATTCAAATAGAGGATGTACCTATAGTGAGAGAATATGTTGATGTGTTTCCGGAAGATTTACCTGGACATCCTCCAGAACGAGAAGTTGAGTTTTCCATTGATTTAATTCTTGGATCAAGGCCCATATCGAAGACCCCTTATAGAATGGCCACTATGGAATTAGTTGAACTAAAGAAACAACTAGAGGAATTGAGTAATAAGGGATTTATTCGCCCTAGTGTTTCTCCTTGGGGAGCCCCTGTTCTTTTTGTTAAGAAAAAAGATTGATCTATGAGGTTGTGCATCGACTATAGGGAGATCAATGCTATAACAATAAATAACAAGTATCCCCTACCTCGCCTTGATGATTTGTTTGACCAACTGCATGGAGCTCAATACTTTTCAAAGATTGACCTACGGTCTAGATACCATCTGTTGTGTGTGAAGAAGGAAGACGTTCCAAAGACAGCATTTCGAACAAGGTACGAGCATTACGTGTTTACAGTAATGCCTTTTGGATTGACTAATGCTCCCTCTGTTTTCATGGATATAATGAATAGAGTTTTCAAGGAATATCTTGATGACTTTGTAGTGGTATTTGTTGATGATATCTTGGTATTCTCCAAAAGCAACGAAGATCATGAAAATCACTTACACATTATCCTGAAGACTCTTAGAAGTCATGAATTATATGGGAAATTTAGCAAGTGTGAATTCTGGCTTCAGGAGATTTCTTTTCTTGTCCATATTGTCTCTAAGGATGGAATTTCCGTTGATCCTTATAAAACCAAGGCAATCCAAGAATGGCCATCACCGACAAGTATAACTGAGGTACGCAGTTTTATTGGTTTAGCAGGTTATTATCGACGTTTCGTCCAGAATTTTGCCAGATTGGCTAACCCATTGACAAAGCTCACACGTAAAGGGATTAAATTTGTCTGGACAAAAGAGTGTGAAGAATGTTTTGAAGAACTGAAGAGAAGATTAGTCAACGCCCCTGTATTGAATCTACCATCGGGGAATGATGGGTTTGTTATTTACAGTGATGCATCGAAGAAAGGAATTGGTTTTGTCCTTATGCAGAATGATAAGGTTATTGCCTATGCATCATGACAGCTAAAAATTCATGAGAAAAACTATCCTTGTCACGATCTTGAGTTAGCAGTTGTGATCTTTGCTTTAAAGATATGGAGACATTACCTCTATGGTGAAAAATGTGAGATTTATACTGATCACAAGAGTTTGAAGTATATTTTCTCACAAAAAGAACTCAACATGAGGCAAAGGCGATGGCTTGAACTACTCAAGGATTATGATTGCACGATACATTACCACCCGGGGAAGGCAAACCAGGTGGCAAATGCTTTGAATAGAAAAGACCATGGAGTTTTGAATGTTATGCGAATTGAAAGGGATCCAATTTTCATGGATCTAGTGAAGATGGACATGGGAATAACTAGGGAAGGTGAAACATCAATGCTTTTTCAAATGGTTGCCAAACCATCATTACTAGAAAGGATTATGATTTCTCAGACCAATGATGAAGAATTTCAGAAGAATATTAAAGAGGTGAATGATGGATGATTGAGGGACTTTGTGTATAAGGATTTAATTTTGAAATTCGGGAAGAGACTTTGTGTACCCGATATTCCTGATCTAAAAATGGAATTGCTGGATGATGCTCATAGTTCCAATTTCTCTATACACCCTGGGAGCACGAAAATGTATAGATATTTGAAGGAACATTTTTGGTGGGACAATATGAAGAGGGATATTGCTGATTTTGTGTTGAGGTGTATGGTTTGTCAACAAGTGAAAGCTGGAAGGAAACATCCTGGTGGAGTATTGCAACCTCTTCCCATACCTGAGTGGAAATGGGATAATATTACGATGGATTTTGTCATGGGACTACCAAAGACTCCTAGAAGGAATGATGCAATATGGGTCATTGTTGATCGTCTTACTCAGTCAGCACATTTTCTGGCTATACGGGAGGATCTACCACTTGAACGTCTAACAAGAATATATATTAATGAAGTTGTAAGACTTCATGGAGTACCCCTATCGATTGTTTCTGATCGTTATCCTCGTTTTACTTCAAGATTCTGGAAAAGTCTTGAAAAGGACTTAGATACTAAACTTCGTTTGAGTACTGCCTATCACCCTCAAACAGATGGACAATCAGAATGGACTATTCAAACATTAGAAGACATGTTGAGATCAGTCTCTCTTGACTTTCAGGGTATGTGGGATCAATATTTACCACCGGTAGAATTTTCCTATAACAATATCTTGCATTCAAGCATTCAGATGAAACCTTATGAAGCATTATATGGAAAGAGATGTCGTACATCAACCTATTGGGATGACGTCGGTGAACGAAAACTTGTGGGACCAGAACTGGTGGAAGAAACAATGGAAAAGGTGAAGGTAATCCGAAACCACATCAAATCAGCTCAAAGTAGGCAGAAGAGCTATGCCGATAACAGAAGAAAGGTTTTGGAATTTCAGGTGGGAGATCATGTTTTCCTAAAGGTATCTCCATGGAATGGAGTTATACGTTTTGGTAAGAAGGGTAAGTTGAGTCCCAGGTACATCGGACCTTTCGAAATTCTAGATCATATTGGGGCTGTAGCTTATCGTTTGGCGATTCCGAAAAATCTCTCCAAAGTTCACGATGTTTTCCACATATCGCTATTGAGAAAATACATGCCCGACCCAACACATGTACTTACTTATGAGGAATTAGAACTGGAATCCGATCTATCTTATTGCGAAGAACCCATCAGAATTATTGATGTGAGGGAGCAGGTGCTGAGAAACCGGACGACTCGTCTGGTAAAGGTTTTGTGGAGAAATCATAAAATGGAAGAGGCAACGTGGGAACCTGAGGAACTTATGATGAAGAACCACCCGAGTCTTTTTATTTAGTAATACCTTAGAAATTTCGAGGACGCAATTATTTGAAGGAGGGTAGAATGTAACACCCCAAGCTTCCATGGTACGTTTCCCTTCGAATAATGCAATAGCGTGTGTTGTACGCAACCTCGAGCTCTAACACACACCACAACTAATTAAACAAGCCGTTGTGAATAGTAATACCTACTTTTTGAAATTTTATAAATTTTATTTATCAAAATGGACTTCATTTTTGGATTCGGAATATCGAAATTAGCCTATGTTGAATTTTTGGAATTTTTCTGAGAACTTCTAAATTTATATGAATAGTGAAAAATACTTAAAAACAACTTTTGTAATCAAAATAATTTATAGTGATAAATTATAATATTTAGTGGTTTTAAAGTATAATTATAATATATTTTTACTATTTTATCCAATGGTGGTCATTAGAATTAATTTAACATTGAAATTGGACATAAACAATTGCCAATCTTTTGATATAAATTGTTTCTTAAAAACACGGTATTTGTTGTAACCACAAGAATTAATTATAAAATTAATTAATGAAACTTATATGTTTGGAATTTTGTAAAATAGACAACATTTTTGAATTCAGAATATCAATTATAGCTTAGGGTGAAATTTTGGCCTTATTCTGAAAAACTTCAATTTTTGATGAATAGTGAAACCACTAAGTGGTTGTTAAAAACTGAATTTTCGTTAAAATGAAATATTACCACTTCTGTGATTTGATTTTCAAAAATCCGACATACATGGTTGTCATTAAGAAGTAAAATGTGGTTCAATGAGATGAAAATAATTTTTTTGGTGAATAGTAACTTTTAAGTTCTTAATCGCTATTAGAGGTAATTAGTGTAGTTTAAGTTAAAAATAATGTTTTAATAATATGAGATGAGCTTGACACTTGTCCTACTCCTATTGTATGAGTCATGTCCGACCAAGACAACCCATTTGTCAACTTGGGGACCCCATGGAGCCACTTTGGTTGGAAAATGACATTAATATATATTTATTTAATGTTAAAATTATATTGACACAAACATGAGTTGTTATACTAATACACTTTTTAAGTGGGGTTAAACAAGTCCAAATTTTGACTATAAATATTCATTAGAAAGATAAAAAGATTTCCTACATCATAGAAGTTTTTTTATAATTTTTAGACATTAAATAAGTTAAATTATTTATGACATCATTATGATGCAGCGATGACCTCATTATTTAACGATTTTAATAAAATGAAAAGATAATATAAACTCCAAGGCATACACTTGTCCAAAGACTATTAGATGGGTATATTTCTAACCCTTATCACCTTATCCATGAATAATATAAGTGTGGGACATTTATATTCCGAAAAACATTGTATAATAATGTAACATTTCAATCTTTCCAAAAGAGCCCCTCCTCTCCTCTTATAAAAGGCCCCCACCTATACCACCTTATTCACACATTCATTCCTTTTGGTTCGGCCAACCTCTGCCCAAATACTCTCCCAACTTCTCTCCATTCATCCTCGAAGCTTTAATTTAGTCATAAATCCATCCTACGGAGTTCTTTTGATCAAATCATAAGGAAGAACCCGAAGAAGAGGTAACATTTTCATCACCCTCTTTCAAGTTTCTTTCTTCTTCCACTCCCTCTTTGTTTATTATTTCAATTCTAAAATTATAACTCCAGTATATTCTATATATTTTGATGTTATTATAAATATGTAACAACCATATTCAGTATTCTACCCATCATTTTAATGACATATCACCATACGTGTGTATGTACGGCTTACCGTCTCCACGTCGTGGTGTAATTGTTATTCAATATATTATTTTTTTAGATGGGTATAATAATGATATGTAATTCATGTAAATAATAAATATAACATGATAATGATTCGGTATATATGATATACTATCCAATTATATATTATTTTAATATCAAAATAATGATATTGTCGCTCGTGCGTACGTACGGACTACCGTCTCCACGAACGCGATGAGATTCATTCTCCGTCATATCCATTCAAGTATAATGATCATTTGATGATTTAATAATAATGTTTAAGGACATGATATCATTATGGATATGAATAAGATACAACCTATCTATGAAAAACACGACTTACGTAACCAAACATATAAAATAAAACGAGTAAGTTAACACCCGAAACAACGATAAATCTAAGATATTGTTAACAAAGCAATGTTAAAAGATCATATATGATATCATATGAATTTATATGATTCTTGTATAATTTAATAACAATTATTTCACCATTATACAGGAGGTTAACCTACCCCAACCAAGGAAAAGTACAAGGTAAGGGTTTACTTCACAACCTCTTCATTATCCAAGGTTGTTTATACATAATTATCTACTGGGACCTCGTTATCATCCACATCCATGTTTCTTAAAAATGTCTTTCAAAAAAATTTTACGATTAAATGGAAAATGGGTTAAAGTCATTTATACCCTTATACGGTTTTGAAAGGAAACTTACCGTCGTTTTCCAAACAATGTACTTTTTGACCTTTTTGACAAATTTAAGGTAAGAATGTTTTTTTAACTTATACGGCGGGTGCGGCTATTTTACACCATTATAACTTCGTCGAATCTCCCCTTACAAGATTATAAGAATATTTTCAATGTAAATGTATTATTTTATAATTATGGGACTTTTAAATGTTTTAAAAAAAGAGAGATATTTCTCTCAAATATCTTTGATTTCATCCATGTCCGCATCCTTTGATGGGTTTTAAGTTTATTTGAAATTGATTTATGATACAAAACATCCCTTGAGCATTTTGTGAAACATTTGACTGTGGATGTGTTATTTTTATACCATCCATAGTTTATGAAGAAAATGTTGACATTTCGTATGCTAGTTTTAATACGAATATTTATGTTATGTTTAAACCTATTCATATGAGGAATGTATTGGACTTAATAAGTGATGGGTGGAGCCCGCTATAGCTCCTCGATGCATCGGTAGGTCTCATGAGACAACTAGACGTGGAATTGGCCGAGGCCCTTTCCCAATTTGATTTATGGTTTTTTCCAAGGCCTTAATCATTTTAGACGTCTTGGCCGAGTCCTTGACAAAATGTTTCAGAATGACTGGAATTATACATTCCCTCATTATGAAAGTGGTTATTGATATTTCATGTGATTATTCATCTAGTAGAATATCCATGTGAGTAAGTAATGGCATTATTTTACTTTACTTTTTCCATATTATGCTGAAGTTCAAGTTCAATAAGGCTTTTGTTTTAGTTATACATTTCCTTCAATGCTTATGTTTTCTTATGAAAGTTTCCACTATATTGTCATCCTTATGAAGCATTTGAGCTCCCCCTTTCAATGTTTTATTTTTCCCAGTATGTGATGAAGTGTATTATGACTGACTTGCAAGAATAGTCAGTGAGGATATGAGTGTGGACTAGGGGGACCATGTTATTGTAGTTTTCATTTTTATGATGTAAGGTAATGTTTATGAATGTATCTAGTGTTTCCAAGGCTACTAAACAAATCGGTCTTTCGAGACTTGATCTTTTGTGATCATGCCAATGTTACGAAGTAATGCACCGACTCTGGGTAGCTAGGGTCGGGGCGTTATAGTTGTAGAGGTCTATTATGACATGGACAGCTGTGAGCTGTTGTTTGTTTTCCCAGATAGAACCGTGGTAGAGGTCTTTGAACCTAGATAGTCTTTGCACTGTTGTTTACCCTGATCTAGTGTGTGGATCAATTTATATAAATTTTTTTAGAGGACTAAGTCTCGACTTGAGACTGAACCTCTTGGTTACATATGCTTTGAATTTTATTTTAATTAATAACTATACTATATATTTTATATTCTGTTACTAACTACTTCGAAATAGAATTTTTTTTAAACATACTATGATAGATAAATTAGCTATTGTTTATTCTTATTGAAAACTAATAAGTTAGTTTAAATATTCAATTTAATCTTTAGATTAAATTAACTAAGACCTAATCATTCATTGAGAAACTAATTGAACATTTACAATTTGAATAAATTCACTACAGTATAACTTTGTTTTTAAATTGGGGGATTTTTAGAGATATATTTTTAACAAAATTTATTATTGGAACTCAATTCACCTCCCTCATGAGTATCCACTCCGACCAACATTTGGTATTAGAGGGTTTTTTGTTAATACATGTTTTCAAAACATTCTATTTTTTAACTATGATTTTTGTTGCATCTTTAAAAATCATAAATTTCTGTTAGTTCTAAATGTTATCTCTTTAAATTTATTTTATAAACTCTAGTTATGGATAATAAAGTAAATTGTGTTGCTACCAACGTGGAACCATTCTTTAATGGTACAAATTATGCACAGTGGAAACAAAAAATAAAAATTTATTTGTAAATTAAGGGTTTTGATATTTGGTCGGCTATAGAAACAGAATATAAGATTTCAGCAACGGTTAGAACTACTTGGGATGAATCTACTAAGACAACTTCCAATAACAATTGTAAAGCTGTGAAGTCCCTGTATTGTGCTTTAGGAGATTAAGAGTTTAATAGAATTTCTGCATGTAAAACTGCTTATGAAATATGGGAAACTTTGGCTATTTCCCATGAAGGAACAACCATTGTTAAAGAGATGAGATTGAATACATATACTATTAAATATGACAATTTTAAAAATAAATATGATGAACCTATTTCTGAAATATATCTCAGGTTCAATGAGATTGTCAATACTATGAGCTCTATTGGAAAGGTTGTTCCAGCAAAGGAAAAAATTATGAGGATATTATGATTTCTACCAGAAAGATTGAGAGTCACATCTGTTTCCATTAGAGAATCGTGCGACATCAGAACACCCCTTGTTAAGGAATTAGTAGGTAAGCTTATGATGTATGAGGAATAACTTAAAGTGAAAAAAGATGATGATGATGAACCTAAGAAAAAATCACTGGCTTTTAAGTCTACAACTTCAAAGAGAAAAGATAAGGAGAAAATGCATACACCTACTGAAAGATCAACCAGTGATGATTCAGATTCAAATAGTGATGCTAAGATAGATCAAATAGCTAAAAGGTTTAAGAAGTTCTGTAGGAAAAAGAAATTATTCAGAAAATCAAACTACAAAAGTACGTAAGACAATAAAGGTTAGTGGAAGAAGGATTGGAAGAAATCTAAAAAGGAAGATGATATAGTCTGGTATGAATACAAGAGGAAAGGACACATCAAGGATGAATGTCCAAAATAAATATTCAAAAAGAAATATTATTATAATGAAAATATATTAAAGAAAGATTTGACAGTAACCTGGAGTGTAACACCCCAAGCTTCCACGGTACGTTTCCCTTCGAATAATGCAATAGCGTGTGTTGTACGCAACCTCGAGCTCTAACAGACACCAAAACTAATTAAACTAGCCGTTTTGAATAGTAATACATACTTTTTGAAATTTTATAAATTTTATTTATCAAAATGGACTTCATTTTTGGATTCGGAATATCGAAATTAGCCTATGTTGAATTTTTGGTATTTTTCTGAGAACTTCTAAATTTTAATGACTACAGAAAAATACTTAAAAACAACTTTTTTAATCAAAATAATTTATAGTGATAAATTATACTATTTAGTTGTTTTAAAGTATAATTATAATATATTTTTACCATTTTATCCAATGGTGGTCATTATAATTAATTTAACATTGAAATTGGACATAAACAATTGCCAATCTATTGATATAAATTGTTTCTTAAAAACACGCTATTTGTTGTAACAGCGGGAATTAATTATAAAATTAATTAATGAAACTTATATGTTTGTAATTTTGTAAAATAGACATCATTTTTTAATTCAGAATATCAATTATTGATTAGGGTGAAATTTTGGCCTTATTCTGAAAAACTTCAATTTTTGATGAATAGTGAAACCACTAAGTGGTTGTTAAAAACTGATTTTTCGTTAAAATGAAATATTACCACTTTTGTGATTTGATTTTCAAAAATCCGACAGACATGGTTGTCATTAAGAAGTAAAATGTGGTTCAATGAGATTAAAATAATTTTTTGGTGAATAGTAACTTTTAAGTTCTTAATCGCGATTAGAGGTAATTAGTGTAGTTTAAGGTAAAAATAATGTTTTAATAATATGAGTTGAGTTTGACACTTGTACTACTCCTATTGGATGAGTAATGGCCGACGAAGACAACCCATGGGTCATCTTGGGGACCCCATGGAGCCACTTTGGTTGGAAAATGACATTAATATATATTTATTTAATGTTAAAATTAAATTGACACAAACATGAGTTGTTTTACTAAAACAGTTTTTAAGTTTGGATACAGAAGTCCAAATTTTGTCTATAAATATTCATTAGAAAGCTAAAAAGATTTCCTACATCATAGTACTTTTTTATAATTTTTAGACATTAAATAAATTAAAGTATTTATGACATCATTATGATGCAGCGATGACCTCATTATTTAACGATTTTAATAAAATGAAACGATAATGTAAAATCCAAGTCATACACTTGTCCAAAGACTATTAGATGGATATATTTAGAACCCATATCACCTTATCCACGAATTATATAAGTGTGGGACCTTTATAATCCGAAAATCATTGCATAATAATGTAACATTTCAATCTTTCCAAAAGAGCCCCTCCTCTCCTCTTATAAAAGGCCCCCACCTCTACCACCTTATTCACACTTTCAAGCCTTTTGGTTCGGCCAACCTCTGCCCAAATACTCTCCGAACTTCTATCCCTTAATCCTAAAAGCTTTACATTAGTCATAAAGCCATCATATGGAGTCATTTTGATCAAATAAAATGGAAGAACCCGAAGAAGAGGTAACATTTTCATCACTATCTTTCAAGTTTCTTTCTTCTTCCACTCCATCTTTGTTTATTATTTCAATTCTAAAATTATAACTCCAGTATCTTCTATATACTGTGATTTTATTATAAATATGGAACAACCATATTCAGTATTCTACCAATCATTTGAATGACATATCACCATACGTGCGTACGTACGGCTTACCGTCTCCATGTCGTGGTGTAATTGTTATTCAATATATTATTTTTTTAGATGGGTATAATAATGATATGTAATTCATGTAAATAATAAATATAAAATGATAATGATTCTGTATATATGATTTACTATCCAATTATATATTATTTTAATATCAAAATAATGATATTGTCGCTCGTGCATACGTACGGACTACCGTCTCCACGAACGCGATGAGATTCATTCTCCGTCATATCCATTCAAGTATAATTATCATTTGATGATTTAAAAATAATTTTTAAGGACATTATATCATTCTGGATATGAATAAGATACAACCTATCCATGAAAAACATGACTTACGTAACAAAACACATAAAAGAAAATGAGTAAGTTAACACCTGAAACAACGATAAATCTAAGATATTGTTAACATAGCAATGTTAAAAGATCATATATGATATCATATGAATGTATATGATTCTTGTATAATTTAATAACAATTATTTCACCATTATACAGGAGGTTAACCTACCCCAACCAAGGAAAAGTACAAGTTAAGGGTTTACTTCACAACCTCTTCATTATCCAAGGTTGTTTATACATAATTATCTACTCGGACCTCGTTATCATCCACATCCATGTTTCTTAAAAATGTCTTTCAAAAAAAATTTACTATTAAATGGAAAATGGGTTAAAGTCATTTATACCCTTATATGTTTTTGAAAGGAAACTTACCGTCGTTTTCCAAACAATGTACTTTTTGACCTTTTTGACAAATTTAAGGTAAAAAGGTTTTTTTAACTTATACAGCGGGTGCAGCTATTTTCCGCCATTATAACTTCGTCGAAGCTTCCCTTACAAGATTATAAGAATATTTTCAAAGTAAATGTATTATTTTATAATTATGGGACTTTTAATGTTTTCAAAAAAAAGAGATATTTCTCTCAAATAGCTTTGATTTCATCCATGTCAACATCCTTTGATGGGTTTTAAGTTTATTTGAAATTGATTTATGATACAAAACATCCATTGAGCATTTTGTGAAACATTTGACTGTGGATGTGTTATTTTTATACCATCCATAGTTTATGAAGAAAATGTTGACATTTCGTATGCTAGTTTTAATACGAATATTTATGTTATGTTTAAACCTATTCATATGAGGAATGTATTGGACTTAATAAGTGATGGGTGGAGCCCGCTATAGCTCCTCGATGCATCGGTAGGTCTCATGAGACAACTAGACGTGAAATTGGCCGAGGACCTTTCCCAATTTGATTTATGGTTTTGGCCGAGGCCTTAATCATTTTAGATGTCTTGGCCGAGGCCTTGACAAAATGTTTTAGAATGTCTGGCATTATAAATTCCCTCATTATGAAAGTGGTTATTGATATTTCATGTGATTATTCGTCTAGTAGAATATCCATGTGAGTAAGTAATGGCATTATTTTACTTTACTTTTTCCATATTATGCCGAAGTTCAAGTTCAATAAGGCTTTTTTTTAGTTATACATTGCCTTAAATGATTATATTTTCTTATGAAAGTTTCTGCTATATTATTATCCTTACGGAGCATTTGAGCTCACCCCTTTCAATGTTTTATTTTTCCCAGGATGTGAAGATGTGTATTATGACTGACTTGCAAGAATAGTCAGTGAGGTTATGAGTGTGGACTAGGGGGACCATGTTATTGTAGTTTTCATTTTTATGATGTAAGGTAATGTTTATGAATGTATCTAGTGTTTCCAAGGCTACTAAACAAATCGGTCTTTCGAGACTTGATCTTTTGTGATCATGCCAATGTTACGAAGTAATGCACCGACTCTGGGTAGCTAGGGTCGGGGCGTTATAGTTGTAGAGGTCTATTATGACATGGACAGCTGTGAGCTGTTGTTTGTTTTCCCAGATAGAACCGTGGTAGAGGTCTTTGAACCTAGATAGTCTTTGCACTGTTGTTTACCCTGATCTAGTGTGTGGATCAATTTATATAAATTTTTTTAGAGGACTAAGTCTCGACTTGAGACTGAACCTCTTGGTTACATATGCTTTGAATTTTATTTTAATTAATAACTATACTATATATTTTATATTCTGTTACTAACTACTTCGAAATAGAATTTTTTTTAAACATACTATGATAGATAAATTAGCTATTGTTTATTCTTATTGAAAACTAATAAGTTAGTTTAAAAATTCAATTTAATCTTTAGATTAAATTAACTAAGACCTAATCATTCATTGAGAAACTAATTGAACATTTACAATTTGAATAAATTCACTACAGTATAACTTTGTTTTTAAATTGGGGGATTTTTAGAGATATATTTTTAACAAAATTTATTATTGGAACTCAATTCACCTCCCTCATGAGTATCCACTCCGACCAACATTTGGTATTAGAGGTTTTTTTGTCAATACATGTTTTCAAAACATTCTATTTTTTAACTATGATTTTTGTTGCATATTTAAAAATCATAAATTTCTGTTAGTTCTAAATGTTATCTCTTTAAATTTATTTTCTAAACTCTAGTTATGGATAATAAAGTAAATTGTGTTGCTACCAACGTGGAACCATTCTTTAATGGTACAAATTATGCACAGTGGAAACAAAAAATAAAAATTTATTTGTAAATTAAGGGTTTTGATATTTGGTCGGCTATTGAAACAGAATATAAGATTTCAGCAACGGTTAGAACTACTTGGGATGAATCTACTAAGACAACTTCCAATAACAATTGTAAAGCTGTGAAGTCCCTGTATTGTGCTTTAGGAGATTAAGAGTTTAATAGAATTTCTGCATGTAAAACTGCTTATGAAATATGGGAAACTTTGGCTATTTCCCATGAAGGAACAACCATTGTTAAAGAGATGAGATTGAATACATATACTATTAAATATGACAATTTTAAAAATAAATATGATGAACCTATTTCTGAAATATATCTCAGGTTCAATGAGATTGTCAATACTATGAGCTCTATTGGAAAGGTTGTTCCAGCAAAGGAAAAAATTATGAGGATATTATGATTTCTACCAGAAAGATTGAGAGTCACATCTGTTTCCATTAGAGAATCGTGCGACATCAGAACACCCCTTGTTAAGGAATTAGTAGGTAAGCTTATGATGTATGAGGAATAACTTAAAGTGAAAAAAGATGATGATGATGAACCTAAGAAAAAATCACTGGCTTTTAAGTCTACAACTTCAAAGAGAAAAGATAAGGAGAAAATGCATACACCTACTGAAAGATCAACCAGTGATGATTCAGATTCAAATAGTGATGCTAAGATAGATCAAATAGCTAAAAGGTTTAAGAAGTTCTGTAGGAAAAAGAAATTATTCAGAAAATCAAACTACAAAAGTACGTAAGACAATAAAGGTTAGTGGAAGAAGGATTGGAAGAAATCTAAAAAGGAAGATGATATAGTCTGGTATGAATACAAGAGGAAAGGACACATCAAGGATGAATGTCCAAAATAAATATTCAAAAAGAAATATTATTATAATGAAAATATATAAAAGAAAGATTTGACAGTAACCTGGAGTGTAACACCCCAAGCTTCCACGGTACGTTTCCCTTCGAATAATGCAATAGCGTGTGTTGTACGCAACCTCGAGCTCTAACAGACACCAAAACTAATTCAACTAGCCGTTTTGAATAGTAATACATACTTTTTGAAATTTTATAAATTTTATTTATCAAAATGGACTTCATTTTTGGATTCGGAATATCGAAATTAGCCTATGTTGAATTTTTGGTATTTTTCTGAGAACTTCTAAATTTTAATGACTACAGAAAAATACTTAAAAACAACTTTTTTAATCAAAATAATTTATAGTGATAAATTATACTATTTAGTTGTTTTAAAGTATAATTATAATATATTTTTACCATTTTATCCAATGGTGGTCATTATAATTAATTTAACATTGAAATTGGACATAAACAATTGCCAATCTATTGATATAAATTGTTTCTTAAAAACACGCTATTTGTTGTAACAGCGGGAATTAATTATAAAATTAATTAATGAAACTTATATGTTTGTAATTTTGTAAAATAGACATCATTTTTTAATTCAGAATATCAATTATTGATTAGGGTGAAATTTTGGCCTTATTCTGAAAAACTTCAATTTTTGATGAATAGTGAAACCACTAAGTGGTTGTTAAAAACTGATTTTTCGTTAAAATGAAATATTACCACTTTTGTGATTTGATTTTCAAAAATCCGACATACATGGTTGTCATTAAGAAGTAAAATGTGGTTCAATGAGATTAAAATAATTTTTTGGTGAATAGTTACTTTTAAGTTCTTAATCGCGATTAGAGGTAATTAGTGTAGTTTAAGGTAAAAATAATGTTTTAATAATATGAGTTGAGTTTGACACTTGTACTACTCCTATTGGATGAGTAATGGCCGACGAAGACAACCCATGGGTCATCTTGGGGACCCCATGGAGCCACTTTGGTTGGAAAATGACATTAATATATATTTATTTAATGTTAAAATTAAATTGACACAAACATGAGTTGTTTTACTAAAACAGTTTTTAAGTGTGGATACAGAAGTCCAAATTTTGTCTATAAATATTCATTAGAAAGCTAAAAAGATTTCCTACATCATAGTACTTTTTTATAATTTTTAGACATTAAATAAATTAAATTATTTATGACATCATTATGATGCAGCGATGACCTCATTATTTAACGATTTTAATAAAATGAAACGATAATGTAAAATCCAAGTCATACACTTGTCCAAAGACTATTAGATGGATATATTTAGAACCCTTATCACCTTATCCACGAATTATATAAGTGTGGGACCTTTATAATCCGAAAATCATTGCATAATAATGTAACATTTCAATCTTTCCAAAAGAGCCCCTCCACTCCTCTTATAAAAGGCCCCCACCTCTACCACCTTATTCACACTTTCAAGCCTTTTGGTTCGGCCAACCTCTGCCCAAATACTCTCCGAACTTCTATCCCTTAATCCTAAAAGCTTTACATTAGTCATAAAGCCATCATATGGAGTCCTTTTGATCAAATAAAATGGAAGAACCCGAAGAAGAGGTAACATTTTCATCACTATCTTTCAAGTTTCTTTCTTCTTCCACTCCATCTTTGTTTATTATTTCAATTCTAAAATTATAACTCCAGTATCTTCTATATACTGTGATTTTATTATAAATATGGAACAACCATATTCAGTATTCTACCAATCATTTGAATGACATATCACCATACGTGCGTACGTACGGCTTACCGTCTCCATGTCGTGGTGTAATTGTTATTCAATATATTATTTTTTTAGATGGGTATAATAATGATATGTAATTCATGTAAATAATAAATATAAAATGATAATGATTCTGTATATATGATTTACTATCCAATTATATATTATTTTAATATCAAAATAATGATATTGTCGCTCGTGCATACGTACGGACTACCGTCTCCACGAACGCGATGAGATTCATTCTCCGTCATATCCATTCAAGTATAATTATCATTTGATGATTTAAAAATAATTTTTAAGGACATTATATCATTCTGGATATGAATAAGATACAACCTATCCATGAAAAACATGACTTACGTAACAAAACACATAAAAGAAAATGAGTAAGTTAACACCTGAAACAACGATAAATCTAAGATATTGTTAACATAGCAATGTTAAAAGATCATATATGATATCATATGAATGTATATGATTCTTTTATAATTTAATAACAATTATTTCACCATTATACAGGAGGTTAACCTACCCCAACCAAGGAAAAGTACAAGTTAAGGGTTTACTTCACAACCTCTTCATTATCCAAGGTTGTTTATACATAATTATCTACTCGGACCTCGTTATCATCCACATCCATGTTTCTTAAAAATGTCTTTCAAAAAAAATTTACTATTAAATGGAAAATGGGTTAAAGTCATTTATACCCTTATATGTTTTTGAAAGGAAACTTACCGTCGTTTTCCAAACAATGTACTTTTTGACCTTTTTGACAAATTTAAGGTAAAAAGGTTTTTTTAACTTATACAGCGGGTGCAGCTATTTTCCGCCATTATAACTTCGTCGAAGCTTACCTTACAAGATTATAAGAATATTTTCAAAGTAAATGTATTATTTTATAATTATGGGACTTTTAATGTTTTCAAAAAAAAGAGATATTTCTCTCAAATAGCTTTGATTTCATCCATGTCAACATCCTTTGATGGGTTTTAAGTTTATTTGAAATTGATTTATGATACAAAACATCCATTGAGCATTTTGTGAAACATTTGACTGTGGATGTGTTATTTTTATACCATCCATAGTTTATGAAGAAAATGTTGACATTTCGTATGCTAGTTTTAATACGAATATTTATGTTATGTTTAAACCTATTCATATGAGGAATGTATTGGACTTAATAAGTGATGGGTGGAGCCCGCTATAGCTCCTCGATGCATCGGTAGGTCTCATGAGACAACTAGACGTGAAATTGGCCGAGGACCTTTCCCAATTTGATTTATGGTTTTGGCCGAGGCCTTAATCATTTTAGATGTCTTGGCCGAGGCCTTGACAAAATGTTTTAGAATGTCTGGCATTATAAATTCCCTCATTATGAAAGTGGTTATTGATATTTCATGTGATTATTCGTCTAGTAGAATATCCATGTGAGTAAGTAATGGCATTATTTTACTTTACTTTTGCCATATTATGCCGAAGTTCAAGTTCAATAAGGCTTTTTTTTAGTTATACATTGCCTTAAATGATTATATTTTCTTATGAAAGTTTCTGCTATATTATTATCCTTACGGAGCATTTGAGCTCACCCCTTTCAATGTTTTATTTTTCCCAGGATGTGAAGAAGTGTATTATGACTGACTTGCAAGAATAGTCAGTGAGGTTATGAGTGTGGACTAGGGGGACCATGTTATTGTAGTTTTCATTTTTATGATGTAATGTAATGTTTATGAATGTATCTAGTGTTTCCAAGGCTACTAAACTAATCGGTCTTTCGAGACTTGAACTTTTGTGATCATGCCAATGTTATGAAGTAATGCACCGACTCTGGGTAGCTGGGGTCAGGGCGTTACAATTGGTATCAGTGGAAGTTTAGTACAAACATTGGAAGCTAGATTTAGACAAACTCTGATTAGAGCACGTATACCTAAGATGAACATTGAGGATTGGTATAGAAGAACTTCCTAAAATTCTGGTATTGTAGAGATTTTGTGAGTTTTCCGAGTAATACATCCATGTCTGGAAACGAGCAGTTAGAGGCGACATTGGAACAGATGTACCTAGGGGTAAAACCCGAAAACACCGCTTTGAGCTAGACTCGAACGGTAATTGGGGCACGACAATGGGCCTTGCTGCACTCTTGGTTACGACACTCCCGGGGGATATGCTTAGGATAATTCCCATTTTCTTTACAAACCACTATGAAGGGTTACGAGTATATAATTCCTCAAGGAAAACATTTTTATAATTATGGATTATATCCATAATTAGTTAAATTTATGTTAAGTGTTTTACAAGTATGGAATTATGTATTTTGATTCATAAACTAATCTAGTTTATGCCATTATTTAGAAATGGCGCCTAGTGGAAGGAATGGAAACCGTATCAATGCACGCACTCCGTGTAGTGATTGCCCTCCTGCTCAAGATAATTATGGTGGAGCTAGTGATAGAACTGGTGCTGATCAGCTTCTCACCGTACTGGGACAACTCACGCAGGTTATGAATAACAACCTTACTCGTATAGAGCACCCTGATCCGCAACGTGGAGGATCAATGGTTGACCGTTTCATGAGGCAACAACCACCAACATTCAATGGGAGTACAAATCCTATAGTAGCTGAGCAATGGATAAATTCCTTAGAGAAAATATTCCAAGCCTTGGGGAGTAGTGAAAGGGAGAAAGTTGTCATGGAAGTTTACCGCCTCACTGGAGATGCCGATCAATGGTGGTCACTAATTCAAAACACAAAGGAAGATGATGAATTAACAAACATGGAATGGCAGGAGTTCAAAGAGCTGTTCTTAGAAAAATACTTTCCTCGAGACCATAGAGTTGATATGGAAAGGTAGTTTCTGAGTCTGAGGTAGAAGGAGGATGAGAATGTCGCAAAGTATGAGGCTAACTTTACATGGTTAGCAAGGTATGCTGCAGATTACATACGTAACCGAAGAAGTAAGACTGATTGTTTCTTTGATGGGTTGAAAACATTTCTCCGTCGAGATTTAGTATCACAAACCTTCTCTTCATACGAAGGTATTGTCTCGTGCGCTATCAAGAGGGAAAAGGAATTCTCTAAGTGTTATGACATTAAATCAAAGCAAGATAAGAAGAGATCCACTGAAAACTCTGGGAAAGGAAATAAGTAAACAGGGAATAAGTGTAGAAATGAATTTACAACCTGTGATAATTGTGGTAGGAAGCACCCTGGTGCCTGTCTAAAAGGAAAAAGATTATGTTACAAGTGTGGTGAAAAAGGCCACCAAGCTCATGAATGCAAGGGAAAGAAAGCGGCTATCAACGTGGAATGATATAATTGTAGAGAGAAGGGACATTATGCAAATGAATGTCCTAAGCGTCAGTGGAACTTACCTTAGAAGAGGCCAAGGGATCAGGGCCAGGCTTATGCTATCACTACTGCTGAGGTGGAAGCTCCAAAAGATGTGCTGGAAGGTAATTTAATGGTTTCCTCAAGTTTAGCAAATGCATTATTTGATTCTGGATCATCGCATTGTTTCATATCTTCCCAGTTTTCTATGAAAATTAGATATTTCCAATTTGATTTAACAAGGGATTTTTCTGTCAAAACCCCTAAGGGAAGTATTGTTGAAACAAAGTTTTGTCGATTAGTTCCCATTAGAGCACCTAAATGTTCTTTACCTTCTTATCTCATTGTCATACCCTTGATTGAATTTGATATAATCCTCGGTATGGATTGGCTTCAGGAAATTTATTTTCTTGGCCATATTGTCTCTATGGATGGAATTTCCGTTGATCCTTCTAAAACCAAGGCAATCCAAGAATGGCCAGCACCGACAAGTATAACTGAGGTACGCAAATTTTATTGGTTTAGCAGGTTATTATCGATGTTTCGTCCAAAATTTTGCCAGATTGGCTAACCCGTTGACAAAGCTCACACGTAAAGGGATTAAATTTGTCTGGACAAAAGAGTGTGAAGAATGTTTTGAAGAACTGAAGAAAAGATTAGTCAACGCCCCTATATTGACTCTACCATCGGGTAATGATGGGTTTGTTATTTATAGTGATGCATCGAAGAAAGGACTTGGTTGTGTCCTTATGATGAATGATAAGGTTATTGCCTATGCATCACGACAGCTAAAAATTCATGAGCAAAACTATCCTACTCATGATCTTGAGTTACCAGCTGTGATCTTTGCTTTAAAGATATGGATACATTACCTCTATGGTGAAAAATGTGAGATTTATACTAATCACAAGAGTTCGAAGTATATTTTCTCACAAAAAGAACTCATCATGAGGCAAAGGCGATGGGTTTAACTACTCAAGGATTATGATTGCACGATACATTACCACCCGGGGATGGAAAACAAGGTGGAAGATGCTTTGAGTAGAAAATGCCATGGAGTTTTGAATGTTATGAGAATTGAAAGGGATCCAATTTTCATGGATCTAGTGAATATGGACATGGGAATAACTAGGGAATGTGAAACATCAATGCTTTTTGAAATGGTTTCCAAACCATCATTACTAGAAAGGATTAAGAGTTATCAGACCAATGATAAATAATTTCAGAAGAAGATTAAAGATGTGAATGATGGAAGATTGAGGGACTTTGTGTATAAGGATGGAATTTTGAAATTCGGGAAGAGACTTTGTGTTCCCGAT
The DNA here is from genome assembly GCA_963277665.1 of Viscum album. Lineage (NCBI taxonomy): Eukaryota > Viridiplantae > Streptophyta > Magnoliopsida > Santalales > Viscaceae > Viscum > Viscum album. Next base: position 37,979,548 of record OY728143.1, read on the forward strand.
ATACCTGATCTAAAAAGAGAATTGCTGGATGATGCTCATAGTTCCAATTTCTCTATACACCCTGGGAGCACCAAAATGTATAGAGATTTGAAGGAACGTTTTTGGTGGGACAATATGAAGAGGGAGATTGCTGATTTTGTGTCGTGGTGTATGGTTTGTCAACAAGTGAAAGATGGAAGGCAACATCCTGGTGGAGTATTGCAACCTCTTCCCTTACCTGAGTGGAAATGGGGTAATATTACGATGGACTTTGTCATGGGACTACCAAAGACTCCTAGAAGGAATGATGCAATATGGGTAATTGTTGATCGTCCTACTAAGTCAGTACATTTTCTGGATATATGGGAGGATCTACCTCTTGAACATCTAGAAAAACTATATATTAATGAAGTTATAAGACTTCATGGAGTACCCCTATCGATTGTTTCTGATCGTGATCCTCGTTTTACTTCAATATTCTGGAAAAGTCTTCAAAAGGCCTTGGATACTGAACTTCGTTTGAGTACTGCCTATCACCCTCAAACAGATGGACAATCAGAACGGACTATTCAAACATTAGAAGACATGTTGAGATCAAGCTCTCTTGACTTTCAGGGTATGTGGGATCAATATTTACCACTGGTAGAATTTTCCTATAACAATAGCTTCCATTCAAGCATTCAGATGGCACCTTATGAAGCGTTATACGGAAAGAGATGTCGTACACCAACATGTTGGGATGACGTTGGTGAAAGAAAACTTGTGGGACCAGAACTGGTGGAAGAAACAATGGAAAAGGTGATGGTAATCCAAAACCACATCAAATCAGCTCAAAGTAGGCAGAAGAGCTATGCCGATAACAGAATAAAGGTTTTGGAATTTCAGGTGGGAGATCCTGTTTTCCTAAAGGTATCTCCATGGAAGGGAGTTATACGTTTTGGTAAGATGGGTAAGTTGAGTCCCAGGTACATCGGACCTTTCGAAATTCTAGATCGTATTGGGGCTGTAGCTTATCTTTTGGCGATGCCGCAAAATCTCTTCAAAGTTCACGATGTTTTCCACATATTGCTATTGAGAAAATACATGCCCGACCTAACACATGTACTTACCTATGAGGAATTAGAACTGGAACCCGATCTATCTTATTGCGAAGAACCCATCCGAATTCTTGATGTGAGGGAGCAGGTGCTGAGAAACCAGACGACTTGTCTGGTAAAGGTTTTGTGGAGAAATCATAAAATGGAAGAGGCAATGTGGGAACCTGAGGAACTTATGATGAAGAACCACCCGAGTCTTTTTATGCAGTAATACCCTAGAAATTGCGAGGAAACAATTATTTGAAGGAGGGGAGAATGTAACACCCCAAGCTTCCACGGTACGTTTCCCTTCGAATAATGCAATAGCATGTGTTGTACGCAACCTCGAGCTCTAACACACACCACAACTTATTAAACTAGCCGTTGTGAATAGTAATACCTAATTTTTGAAATTTTATAAATTTTATTTATCAAAATGGACTTCATTTTTGGATTCGGAATATCGATTATAGCTTAGGGTGAAATTTTGGCCTTATTCTGAAAAACTTCAATTTTTGATGAATAGTGAAACCACTAAGTGGTTGTTAAAAACTGATTTTTCGTTAAAATGAAATATTACCACTTCTGTGATTTGATTTTCAAAAATCCGACATACATGGTTGTCATTAAGAAGTAAAATGTGGTTCAATGCGATTAAAATAATTTTTTGGTGAATAGTAACTTTTAAGTTCTTAATCGCGATTAGAGGTAATTAGTGTAGTTAAAGGTAAAATTAATGTTTTAATAATATGAGATGAGCTTGACACTTGTCCTACTCCTATTGGATGATTCATGGCCGACCAAGACAACCCATGGGTCTTCTTGGGGACCCCATGGAGCCAATTTGGTTGGAAAATGACATTAATATATATTTATTTAATGTTAAAATTAAATTGACACAAACATGAGTTGTTTTACTAAAACAGTTTTTAAGTGGGGTAACACAAGTACAAATTTTGAATTTAAAAATTCATTAGAAATCTAAAAGGATTTCCTACATCATAGTATTTTTTTTATAATTTTTAGACATTAAATAAATTAAATTATTTTAGACATCATTATGATGCAGCGATGACCTCATTATTTAACGATTTTAATAAAATGAAAAGATAATGTAAAATCCAAGGCATACACTTGTCCAAAGACTATTATATGGGTATATTTCGAACCCTTATCACCTTATCCACGAATTATATAAGTGTGGTACCTTTATAATCCGAAAAGAATTGTATAATAATGTAACATTTCAATCTTTCCAAAAGAGACCCTCCTCTCCTCTTATAAAAGGCCCCCACCTCTACCACCTTATTCACACATTCAAGCCTTTTGGATCGGCCAACCTCTGCCCAAATACTCTACCAACTTCTCTCCCTTCATCCTAGAAGCTTTAATTTAGTCAGAAAGCCATCCTAAGGAGTCCTTTTGATCAAATCAAAAAGAAGAACCCGAAGAAGAGGTAACATTTTCATCACCCTCTTTCAAGTTTCTTTCTTCTTCCACTCCCTCTTTGTTTATTATTTCAATTCTAAAATTATAACTCCAGTATATACTATATACTTTGATGTTATTATAAATATGGAACAACCATATTCAGTATTCTACCCATCATTTGAATGACATATCACCATACGTGCGTACGTACGGCTTACCGTCTCCACGTCGTGGTGTAATTGTTATTCAATATATTATTTTTTTTAGATGGGTATAATAATGATATGTAATTCATGTTAATAATAAATATAACATGATAATGATTCTGTATATATGATATACTATCCAATTATATATTATTTTAATATCAAAATAATGATATTGTCGCTCGTGCGTACGTACAAACTACCGTCTCCACGAACGCGATGAGATTCATTCTCCGTCGTATCCATTCAAGTATAATTATCATTTGATGATCTAAAAATAATGTTTAAGGACATGATATCATTCTGGATATGAATACGATACAACCTATCCATGAAAAACACGACTTACGTAACAAAACATATAAAAGAAAATGAGTAAGTTAACACCTGAAACAACGATAAATCTAAGATATTGTTAACAAAGAAATGTTAAAAGATCATATATGATATCATATGAATGCATATGATTCTTGTATAATTTAATAACAATTATTTCACCATTATACAGGAGGTTAACCTACCCCAACCAAGGAAAAGTACAAGGTAAGGGTTTACTTCACAACCTCTTCATTATCCAAGGTTGTTTATACATAATTATCTACTGGGACCTCGTTATCATCCACATCCATGTTTCTTAAAAATGTCTTTCAAAACATTTTTACAATTAAATGGAAAATGGGTTAATGTCATTTGTACCCTTATACGTTTTTTAAAGGAAACATATCGTCATTTTCCAAACAATGTACTTTTTGACCTTTTTGACAAATTTATGGTAAGAATGTTATTTTAACTTATACAGCGGGTGCGGCTATTTTCCGCCATTATAACTTTGTCAAAGCTTCCCTTATAAGCTTAAAAGAATATTTTCAAAGTAAATGTATTATTTTATAAATATGGGACTTTTAAATGTTTTCAAAAAAAAGAGAGATATTTCTCTCAAATAGCTTTGATTTCATCCATGTCAACATCATTTGATGGGTTTTAAGTTTATTTGAAATTGATTTATGATACAAAACATCCATTGAGCATTTTGTGAAACATTTGACTGTGGATGTGTTATTTTTATACCATCCATAGTTTATGGAGAAACTGTTGACATTTCGTATTCTAGTTTTAATAAGAATATTTATGTTATGTTTAAACCTATTCATATGAGGAATGTATTGGACTTAATAAGTGACGGGTGGAGCCCGCTATAGCTCCTCGATGAATCGGTAGGTCTCATGAGACAACTAGACGTGGAATTGGCCGAGGCCCTTTCCCAATTTTATTTATGGTTTTGGCCAAGGCCTTAATCATTTTAGACGTCTTGGCCGAGCCCTTGACAAAATGTTTCAGAATGTCTGGCATTATACATTCCCTCATTATGAAAGTGGTTATTGATATTTCATGTGATTATTAGTCTAGTAGAATATCCATGTGAGTAAGTAATGGAATTATTTTAATTTACTTTTTCCATATTATGCTGAAGTTCAAGTTCAATAAGGCTTTTGTTTTAGTTATACATTTCCTTAAATGATTACGTTTTCTTAAAAAAGTTTACGCTATATTGTTATCCTTACGGAGCGTTTGAGCTCACCCCTTTCAATGTTTTATTTTTCCCAGGATGTGAAGAAGTGTATTATGACTGACTTTCAAGAATAGTCAGTCAGGATATGAGTGTGGAATAGGGGGACCATGTTATTGTAGTTTTCATTTTTATGATGTAATGTAATGTTTATGAATGTATCTAGTGTTTCCAATGCTACTAAACTAATCGGCCTTTCGAGACTTGATCTTTTGTGATCATGACAATGTTATAAAGTAATGCACCGACACTGGGTAGCTGGGGTCGGGGCGTTACATGGAGTGCTTCAGAAGACAACATAAGTGAATCAAAATATTCTTATTCTGAAAAGAATCATGCCAACATGTGCTTCATGACCAATACCTTTGGGGTACCTATTTCCCCTATACTGAATGATTATTATTCTGGAACAGATTCTAAATCTGAAAACATGTCTAGTGATGAATTATTTGAATATTTTAATATGATAGAAGAGAAATATATTAAACATTGGGACAAATATAAGTCATTGAAGAAACAACATGTTCTCACTAACATTGTTAAATCTACCTTTGATATAGAAAATGAAAATAATGCCCTACTATTAAAAGAAAATACTGAACTAAAAATGTCTAATGAGAAACTTATAAAGGACTAAGAAAAGATCACAACAAAAAAAGATACACTTACTCAAATTTTAAATAATCAAGTTGCACCAAAATATACTACTATTTTGGGATACCATCCTAGAAAGAGACAGTTTCGTAAAACTAGATTTATCTCTAAACCTGGAAAATAAATTCTAGTTCAAGTTATAAAAATTCATATTCCTCAACTAGTAATTCACATTGTTAAGATCAAAAAATGTTTATATTTCAAAATCTATTGATTCTGAAAATTATATGAGACCCAAAAGACAAATTTGGGCACCTAATGCTTTGATTGCAAACCTTTATTTACCCAAGAAGATTTGGGTACCATAGTCATTTTCCATCTAATCCTATTTTGTAGGAGACCTACATGAAGAGTTCTCACAAGAAGGTATGGTACTTGGATAGTGGATGTTCAAGGAACATGTATGGAGATTACTCATGCTTTAAAATCTTAATAATAGTTGATGGAGGATATGTCACATTTGGTGATAATTCTAAAAAAAATCATCGACCTAGGCCAAATTGGTATCATTAAATCAATTTTAATTTCCTATGTTTTATTTGTTGATGGACCTAAATAAAATATCTTATCTATTTCTCAGTTATATGATGATGGCTTTAATGTTAATTTTGAAAAAGACTCTTGTAATGTTTTTAACTCTAAAAATGTTTTGTATTTTCCACCTTGATAAATGAAAATGTTTATGCTGTTGATTTGATTTCTTTATCAAAACAACATGTTACTTGTTTAAATGATTTTTATAAAGAATCTTGGATTTGGAACAGAAGAACAGGACACTGCAACATTTATTCACTTAGACAATTGACTAGGAAGAACATAGTTAGAGACCTATAGAAACATGAATTCCCATCAGACAAAGATTGTAATCTTAGTGAAATGGGAAAGCAACATAAAGTTTCTTTTAATTCAATGAATGATGTTTCAACTTCTGAACCTCTCGAGTTAGTTCACATGGATTTTTTTGGACCATCTAGAGTTTCTAGTTTAAATGGGAAGCACTATGTCTATTTCTTAGTAGATGACTTTTCTAGATATACTTTGGTATACATCATGGCTTACAAAAGTGAAGATTGTTCTTACTTTATTAAATACTCTAAATTTTTAGAAAACCATAGTGGACTTACGATTATGACCCTGATAAGTGATCATGGCCATGAGATTGAAAATGATGAATTTGAATATTATTTCTCACCTAATGTTTATAGTCACAACTTTTCTGCTCATTGGACACCTAAGCAGAATGGAATAGTAGAAATAAGCAACAGAACCCATCAGGAAATAGCAAGAACCATGCTTAATGATTATGAACTACCTATTTATTTTTGGGCTGAAGCTATAAATACAGCATGTTATATTATCAATAGAGTATTAATTAGACATGTTCGTTAAAAGACCCCATATGAGTTATAGATTAATAAGAAACCTAAAGTTATTTACATCAGATTCTTTGGCTGTAATGTATTTATTCATAATAAAATGGATAATCTGAATAAAATTTCTTCTAAATGTGATGAGGGAATATTTCAAGGACATTCCATATCCAGTAAATCTTATAGAGTCTTTAACAAAAGAACCAAATGTGTGGAAGTATCTGTTCACATAAAGTATGATGAAACTGATCCACATGAGCCTATAACCTCTCTTTAAAATATTGAGGAAGATTTGACTGTTTTGGACCTTAATGATAAAACTAAAGAACCTGCTATAAAAATATCAAGTTCTGGACATATTCTAGAATCTGCTTCTATTGAACCTGATCTTAGAGATGAACCATAAATTTCTAGTACTACATTTACTAGATCAACTAGGATTCTAAAGAATCATCCTTTGGATGCTGTTGTTGGTAATCATGGTAGAGGGACACAGACAAGAGCTTCTCTAAGAAACCAGGTTAAACATCAAGCCTTTCTTTCACAGATAGAACCTAAAAATTTCAATGATGAAATAAATGATTAATTTTTGTTAATGGCTATTCAAGAAGAGTTAAATCAATTTGAAAGAAATAATCTATGGGAATTAATTGACAGACCCATGGACACTTTGACAATAGGCACTAAATCGGTTTTTATAAACAATGCTGATGAATCATGAAATATAGATAGATACAAAGCTTGGTTAGTTTCACAAGGATATAGTCAAGAGGAATTTATAGACTATGAGGGAACCACTGCCCCTGTAGCGAGATTAGAAGCTATTTGGATCTTAATTTCCGATGCTACTCATATGAATTTCAAGTAATATCAAATGGATGTCAAAAGTGCTTTTCTAAATGGTTTTATAATTGAAGATATTTTTGTTGAACAACCACCTGGATTTACTAATCCTCATTTTCCAAATCATGTTTATAAAATTTCTAATGATTTATATGGATTAAAACAAGCTCCAAGAGCATGGTATGACAGACTTAGTAATTTTCTTATTTAAAAAATTTTTAATAAAGGGATTGCTGATCCAACTCTTTTTATTAAAATAATTTCTAAAGATGTTTTGATAGTACAAATTTATGTTGATGACATTATTTTTTGATCTTATAAAAATTCTTTATGTAATGATTTTTTAAAAAGTATGAAAATTTAACTTGAAATTAGTTTAATGGGAGAAAATAAATATTTTCTTGGATTTAAAGTTTTTCAAAATGATAATGGTATTATCAGGAATCAAAGTAAATATACAAATGATCTTTTAAAACGTTTTGGTTTTGATAGTATTAAGAGAAGAGATACTCCAATGAGTACAGTCTGTAAATTGGATACCGATGAAAGTAGGAAATTAGTGTATCAAACCAATTATAGAGGTATGATTGGAAACTTACTTTACCATACTTATAGCCGACCAGATTTTATGTTTAGTGTGTGTATGTGTGCATGATTTTAAGATAATACAAAAGAATATCATTTACTTGTTGTTAAAATAACTTTTAAGTATCTTAAACATACTGTAAAAGTTGGTTTGTTTTACACAAAAGGAAAATCCTTTTAGTTAATGAGTTATTGAGATGCTGACTTTGCTGGTTGCAAGTTGGATAGAAAAAGCACATCTGGAACATTTCATTTATTGGGAAAATACTTAGTATCTTGGTGTAGTAAAAAGCAGAATCCTGTAGCTTTTTCCAATGCTGAAGCTGAGTATATGGCTGCTGGTAGTTCCTGTGCAAAAATTCTATGGATGAAACACACTCTTTTGGAATATAGATCTGATTTTAAGCATGTTTCTATCAACTGTGATAACACTAGTGCAATAAACATTTCAACGAACCCTGTATTCACTCTAGGACCAAACACATTGATGTAAGGCACCATTTCTTGAGTGATCATTACCAAAAAGGTGATATTAATCTTAAATTTATAGGTACTGAACATCAATTAGCTGACATTTTCACCAAGCCTTTATGTTCGGATAGGTTAAGTTACATTTGGCATGATTTGGGAATGTTTAACCTTGATCGGTAGATGCCTCACCGATGTGACCTCAAAGATGTAACCTCACCACTGTAACCTCACTGATGTAACCACACCGATGTAACCTCACAGATGTAACCTCAACGATGTAACCACACCGATGTAACCTCACCGATGTAACCTCACCAATGAAATCTCACTGATAGGAATTCTCACTGATAGACCCTACCGATGAGTGCGCTATTTTAAACTTCTGTTTGCTGCCAGAATCTGAATCGTTTATACTTTATTTCATTTTATTTATTTATTTTATGATTCCTAAATGATAAAAACAAATCCCTAGTTTCCTCTAAATCCAATGAGTCACAAACCCTTTACCCTAAAACCTTAGCTCCCGAATATCTCAAAAACCCTAAATCCATCGAACCATAGATGGAAAAAACCAAACTCCCTACCATCAAAGATGAAACTGATGAGCTGAATGGAAAGAAGCAGAAGTCTGAGCCAGAAGAAAGTGGTAGTGATTGTAGAAGTAGGTCTGGTAGGCGACCAGTGAACCCTCATTTAAAGAATAGAGTTATTTTAATTGGAAAAGAGCTATGCGTGGAAGGGTTTTTGCCTATAAAATCATTAGTGCTCGAAGTACTGGAAGATAAAATGTGGGTAGACTACATTTCGAACAAAAATGGACCCTACTATCTGAAGCTAGTGAAACAAATTTATATGTTTGTGAGTTTTTAGAAGTTAGTAGATGAGAACCGAGTGACTTCTTTTTTGAATGGAAAGGATATGCCTTTTTGATCTGTTGAGTGGTCTGAATGCCTGAAGGTTCCACATGAAGTTGTATCTGGATATGTCTCAAAAGCTATACCACCTACAAGTGATATATTATATTATGAGACTACCTTGGAGGAGCTCACCGGTGATGGAAATCAAAGTCAAGTGGTGGCTACAGAAATGGATGTAATGAAAAGATTTCTGTCCAAATTTGTTCATCATGTCTTAATACCAAGGAGAGGGGACTTTGTGAAGTTAAGATATCAGGATATCTATCTCCTGCATCTCTTGATAAATTGTGTAAAAGTGAATCTGTGCATATTACTATTGATTGAAATGGAAGACATGACATGAACAAAATCAAAGACTAATGCTCTATTCTTTTCCAAGTGTATCACGTTGATGATCAAAGTGAAAGCGGTAGCTGATTCTCAAGATGAGTCAGTGGTAGTAAAGAATAATTTTTGTATCACAACCACAGTATGAAAATAAATTTAGATAAATTAGAACCCATGGAGAGGAGAATGGGTTAATGATGACAAGAAGGTATATGATTAATTCAATCTTGTGGATCATCCTTCAAGACCTAAGGATGCGAGGGATCTAGGTCTAGGACCTGATGAAGAAGAACCTGAATACAGTGATGAGACTGATGAATAAGAGACATCAAGGGATGATGGAAGGGATCTAGAATTACCTCAAAGTCGTGCTGATGAAAGTGTATCTTTAGAAAAGGATTCCTTAATAGGAGAAGAGACACCTGCTGATAAAGAAGACCATCCAATGCCTATGCATGATGAAGAAAAGGAGAATGAATCCAAAGCCTCTGATTCTGTCTGCTTAAGTCTAAGTCCATTAATTGGAATCTCAATTGTACCTACTAAAAATGTAGTAGGAGAAATGGAAGAATCTATACCTAATCCAGAGGACCCTCCTGCTGTTGCAGAGATAGAATTGATTGAAGAAGATTCTTATGAAGAAGAATTAATTGCTTAGAATGTTGTTGTTATACATGGGAATGCACTCTTTGAGGGGGAGAATCAATCCAACTTCGGATGTCTTTTAGTGGCTATTGAGATTGAGGACTGGGCATAAGACCTAGATTTTGTGGTTTGTGGATTAGACTATCCTGATTCTGATAATGAGGCATCCCTCAATAGACCATAGATCATTTATGATGTTGAGACTGAGTTGTTACCTGAATATGTGGTCAGAATGCTAGACCTGGAAATTTTCAAGAAAAATTTTAAGGACATTTTTTTGGAAGAGACATGGAATATGGAAGCTTCACTTGTTTCATCAATCTAATCTATTATGAATAACTCAGTGTCCAACATAGCATCTGAAAGAGCACGTATTGTAATTTCTCCTGCTGATATGATCACCAAGGATGACCTTGAATCCTTAAAGGATGAGTAGAAAGAGTCCTTCAGTTCTTCTATTGCGGAGTTGAATCACTGCTTTGTGGAAGAGATGCGAAATTTGGAAAAATATTTTGAACTCTCTCTTGATTGTAATATGTCAACCATTGAGGCAGAAATAGTGGATGCATTTAAAGCCTTCCAGGCTCAAGTTTCTAGATTGGATGTAGATGTTGAATCTCTAATGAAATATTTTATCTCTTTATAATCTTACATGAGTTCAAAATCTCAAGCAGACAAGGACATAATCTATCTCAAAATTGGTGTGCGCCAGATGGTATCAGTGTTCGATGGTTTTAAAACCTCCATTAATGATCATGTAAAATCCCAGAATTCCCAAGCCCAAAATCATATTAGTGGGTTGACAAAAAAAATTCAGGGAAATATTAACCATCTATAGTGGTTTTGTTTCTTCTAGAACATCAGTGGATTTCGATCAGATTCCTGTTATGATGAAGGAGGAGCTTGGTTCAGCTTCAACCAGTGGCTCTATGGACTCATATTAAATAAGAAAAGTTGTGATTTCAACTAGAGATTCAGCGAGATAATTAATGAAGTTATTCCAATACTATATGAGAGAAGCTTCTACCACTCAAAAAGAAGTTAAACAAAAGGTAGACTCGAATTTCCAAAAATTTTACACAAAGCATCAACTGAACAATCACTTCAAATATCTGTTGGAAAACCTGATGTTACCTCCTGTCAATGAAGCCTTTAAAGAGAAAGTCCGTAAAATAAGGGCATTTACTCCAACCCTGGGTAAATTTAGGGAGAACAATGGTGATTTCATAGTTTCTATGGAGAGAGGAGGAGGAATAATTTTAGATTTCAGAAATCTTTTGCTTCTCTTCCTGCATGTCGATGCTAGGCCAGTGATTGTACCTCCATCTTTACCTGCCTTTACCTCCACTACTTCTCATATTCAGATGACTCCTTCTCAAGCCATTCTAATCCTTACACCTATGATCACTCAATGAACTCCTCAGTACATGCTATGCACAGTTTCTAGGGCTCAGCCTGCTGTGATCGTTTCTGGAATTCCCAAGACATCAACTGTATCCACACAATCTGAATCCTCTTCGGATCCAAATAGAAAATCACACATTGAGGATGTGGAATGAATAGGTGGCTAAGATGTTTGATAGGAATCCCTTATATTATGTTTTCTACCACTATTACTTTTTGCAACATATAATACATTTGGATTTCATTTATTTCTAATTTTGTTCCTCTTCTCTTTGTTGTTTCCCACTTAATGATTATCAAAAAGGTGGAGAAATATTATAAAATATCAAAGGGGGAGAAATATTCTCAAAGGGGGAGACATATTATCCAAGGAAGAGCTACCATGATCCGCCCCTCTGATATCATTGCATTTTAATCTACCTCTGATACATTATGTTCTTTAATATATATTTTTCATTGAGATAATTGAATTTAATGATATATCATCTGATACAATTACTCTTTTTGTAAAAACTATAATATCATAAGTTATGATTATTAAAAAGGGAGAGATTGTTGACCTCACCTGTTTTGATAATCAAAACAATTCTTTCACATACTCTGATAATCCAAATTAATGATTATCTATATTCTAATTCACTCAATCTAAGACATTATATCTGATAATAAAATTAAAATAATCCTTGATATATGTCAATCAATGTTTATAATTGTTTATATAAGTTTTGAAGTAATTATAACCCAATCAGATATGTTTTTCAAAAAACAGATAACTGTTAGTCACTGATCTGCATATAGCTACTGATATAGAGCAACTGGTACTTAGTCTACCGATATACAAAGTCACAGATAAGCTAAGGTCATCGATACACAGAGCTACCAATATGTACATGTCCACAAGAAAGCATAGAACAAGTCTTCGGATATTACAAAATGGAGCTACCAATATGCATAAGTCTATCGATTCACATATCACTAAAACTAAGCGAGCTACCAATACAGATAGTTACTGATACAAAGCAGAGCTACCGATAGACTGAGAGCTACAGATAGACCAAGTGCTACCAATATACAGAGTCACCGATACAGAATGAATCTACCGATACAAAGCAGAGCTACCAATAGATCAAGAGCTACTAATAGAATGAAGTCACTGGTATATATAATGTTACCGATACCAAAAGTTACCGATATACAAAGTAATAGCTACTAGTATCAGGAGCTACCGATAGAAGTTCAAACAGCTACTGACAGAAGGTCACTACAACAAAGACCACCGTTACACTTGGAAGAAGGCAAATAATGATTGAACAACCTGTCAAACTCTATACTCTCAATATTATTTATTTATTAAGCTAACAGATACAATTGATGTTTTTAATGCAATTAATGTTATATAATGATATCTGTTGGTATGTCAGGGAACCGTACCTAGTACCCATGCAAAAGGTAATCATTCCTTTTTTCCCATAGCTGAAAGGTATAAAATGGAAGATAAAAACCTAGAAAAATAAGTAGAATCAAGGAACTATGAAGGCACACAAAGGGTTAAAAATACAAGGTATGAACAACATTGAAATGTGGGGAATTCAAAAAAACTAAAAGGCTACAACCATACTAGGAGAGCACTGGACAAACACGAGGTAATTAATTTATAGAGGTGAATAAAAAATTCATCTTGAGTGAAGAACTACAACAAACACTTCATGCACTCATGCTGATAAGCTGAACCTGAAAACCAAGGAAGAAAACATCACACTATTTTTAAGAACAAAAACTAGAGAAGGACTTATAAGCATTTATGACCAATCAAATGAGTCCAAGGTTGCACTACCAATCACAACATATTTTATAAACTCTTTCATACTTACTCTAGTGATTATTTTATTTACATTTAGAGCAGTGTGTGTACCCTATTCTATTTTACACACACACACTATCTCCTGATCTAAGCCAGAGGATTCTCAAATCCTCATTCAAACTCTATAACTCCCATGTATCCTACTGTGGATAGTGGTAGAGGTCGAGTAAGACCAGGACAACTGTGAGCTGTTGTTTATTTTCCCACGTAGAACTGTGGTAGAGGTCTTTAAAACTGGACAGTCTTTGCACTCTTGTTTACCCCAATCCAGGGTGTGGATAAAGTTATATAAATTGTTTGAGAGGACTACGTCTTGACTTGGGACTGATCCCCTTGGTTATATCTATTGTGCATTTTGGTTTAAGTCATAAGTATACTATATATTTCATATTCCACTGCTAACTACATTGAAATATAATTTGTTTCAATGATAAATTGTTTATACTTATTGAAAACCAGTAAGTTAGTTTCAAAAGTCAATTTAATCATCAGATTAAATTAACTGAGACATAATCAATCTTTGAGAAACTAATTGAACATTTAAAATCTGTATAAATTCACCACATTTTAACTTTGTTTTTTAATTTGGGTGATTTTAAGATAAATACTTTTTACAGATATTTTTATTGGAACTCAATTCACCCCCCCTCTTGAGTATCCACTCCGTCCAACAACCAAGATAATTTTTTTAATCACTCTAAAGGCTAAATTGTTTAATGTAGGAAAAAATTGATTCATAAGTACAAGAAAATGATCCTAGAACTTGAAATTTTTTCATTAGGGTATTAATTTTTATATAAAATTAAATATTGTTCAGTTATACAACCATTTATGTCCATTTGGATGAGAATAAGATATTTATAATATTTAAATTTAAGGAAAAGTCAAACATGTCACATTGATATTTTTTGTAACTGTAAAATTTTGAAGATAGTGTTATCAAGAATTTATCTTTTAATAAAAATATTATTTTTAAAATAAATATTATTGTATTCATCTTAGTTATTTATTTTTAATTTTTAGTGATGAAATATTCAGCATAAATGCCTTCTTAATAATTATATAGTAATTATTTTATTAATTGAAATATGAGATAATTAATTTTAATAATATTAATATAAATATAATTTTATAAAACTAACATCATTAATAAATTTTGTATATTACATTTTTGTGGTAGCGTTATATTTAAATATTTGGTTTTAAAATATCTTATTTTGTCAATATATGTAAAAATCAAAGTAATAAAAAGTGTTGAAATATATATTAATGATATTTACAATAAATATTATTTTATTAAATGACATAAAATTCATAAAAATATTAAATTATTCAATTATTTTTTGAAAATGTTTAAAATATAAAACATGATCCATTTGTGGGATATTGGAATTTTATATTGACCTTAGTAACCCTCAACATGTAAAAATATATGTTTTCCCTATAAATGATAAAGGGATTAAATATGGGATAAATAAAAAGAAAAGGGTGTAACCAAGACCAAAACATGTAATTTTTTTTCGATGTATAGGAAATGACCCGTAACACCGTAGGCTCAGATTTTAGTTGTTTAGTGTTAATTTTACATGAAAATGAAATATATTTTATAAATCAAAAATATTTACAAAATGTCACTCTCATTATATTTAATATATTTATGTTTCCACATAGGAAAAAAGAAACATATGAAAAAAATATTACGTTCTGACCTTAATTATATATATTTATTTTAAATATTTAGAAGTTATTAATTACCCTAAAAGATGATGAAATTCTAATTCAATATGTATTTAATTTTGAGAAAAATAAATTACATGATATTATATAAATTAATTTTGATAAAATTTGAATATGTAAATGTGTCAAAAGAATATAATTAATTTACAATATATATTAGAGAATATGGAAATAATTATATTTGAAATCTTTTTTTTAAACTGTTTTGATGTCATATTAAATGAATAGCCTCAAAGTTGACATTAATAATAATTTATCAAAATAATATAATATATTAATAAATTTAATACTTGAAAAAAATCTTATATTAGTACTTTTTAATGTAATATAGTTAAAAATATCACAAATACTACATTTTAGATTCATTTGTCCATTAACATTAACTTGATTTTCCTTTTAGTATTAAAATATTTGTTACTATAGTTAAGGAAAAAAATAACTAATTGAGGGCTAAATTAAAAAGGATAAGGTTTACCATGACACCAAAATATGTTTAAATTATATAAGGGGATGTTATTACCAACTGATCCAATTCTTATAATTGAATGCATTTCCATTTTTTCAATTTGGAATGAAAAATTAATTTAGTATAATTTAATCTATAGGGGAATTATATAAGTTCCCTACAACTCAATTATAAAAGAGAACCCTAACCCTCAAATATTTAAACAAAATTGAGCCTTCTATATCGACGAAAAATAGTTCATTTATCATCCCAAATTCTTTATCGATGTTCTTGAGATCTTGGTATTTTGTAAATTCTAAACCTAGTCTCCCCAGGAGGTGATTCGAAGGAGGATTATTTATGAAGAGGTAATCATCATGAATAACTCTTTGATGTTTATTTTTTTATCCTAGTTATTATTCATCTATTTTACCCATCCTAAAATAATACATATTGAATCATATATGATATAATTTGTTATTATATTTATTGTAAAAGCATTTTCTCTCTTTTCCCCATCCTATGAAAATCGAAAACATTGCTCGTGTGTGCCTATGGATTGCTATCTCCACGTAGCGATGTAAATCATTCTTCATTAGCTATTAAATTTGATGTTTAAAAGGATAGATAAACTATTACATATGATATTTATGACACAAATATGATTATAAATATTTTAATTACTATTCACCTTTCTTTTGTTTTATCCTTTGAAAGATGGAAATAAAATTCATTTGTATATATGACCTACAATCTCTATGGATTGGACTCTCATTTTACTAAATCATCATTTTAAGGATTACATTTAAAACATATATATTGAATATATATGATATCAATATCATCATTAAAATTTTGGATATCATGGATCTGTAAACAATGTACATGGATTGAGACATCTAAATCAAAACACACATAAAGACCATAGTAGTTATCTCTCACAATATTAATTTAATAATGATTTTTTAAAATGGGTGATAATAGGGTAAAATTAAATAATAAAATATATGATATATATGATAATTTTTCTTGAATAGATTTGTAATTATTCTATATTTATTACACCGGAGGTTCAGACATGTATGATAAAAATTAGACCAATAGTAAGAGCTTATTTCACAATCTCACCAATATTCAGGATTTTTTATAGTTATGTCTCCATTGGGGAGTATTTATCATCCTTGTGTATGTTTTCCAAAATATATATTAAAAAGTTTCTTAATAATTTACTAAAAAATTTTAAAGTAATTTTTATACATGAATGACTTTTAATAAAAATATATTCAATGTAATATAAATTAATAAAAAATAATTCCCCGTTTGATTTGATTAAAAAATTTAATAGAATGTCAGTTTTAACTTGAACTACAGGAATAAATTTTAAATCCTTCATGTCTAATATATTTTTTCCAACATATTTTAAATTTTTCAATGATTATTTTTATAGAAATATATTTTCAAAATGTTTTGTAAAGATCTTGTTTTAAAAAATTAATTTCAAAGTGGAAAATCATATTTTCATCACAAATGTTTTAAATATATATTCATTCATCCATTGAATCACCCTAGTAATGTAATTTTAATCCACTAGGGATATATTTTCTTCATATCGTAATTATCCATTGTATGAATGGTTTATGATCAGATTGAATATGTATTTACTAATTTGACAGCATTAAAGATATTACTCTTTGTTGATTATGATTCTGCTTATTGAATATGGAAATTTTTTAATTATTTTTATGAATATATGAATATTAATGATTATGTTGATTATGTTTCACCACATTCATATAATGAATGAATTTTACTTAGTAATATATGGGTGGGGGTGATATATCCCCTCGATGAAACGGTGTGTATCATGAAACAAACATGATGGAGTCTGGGCCAAATCCTTACCCATATTTGCAGAATTCTATGTTGAGTCCTTGATGGTATGTTTTACATTCCTGTAATTAATCGTTGCATTATTATGATATTATTTATTGATATTTCATGATATTATTTAAATAATATAATATCCAAATTTAATATTCATTCTAATGTAATTATTTATATGGAATTGTTTGAACATATTTTATTTATATCTTATTAATATCATGTTATTGTCTAAGTAGAATGTGGTTCAGTAAATTGTCATTACATATTATATTTTCCCAATATATTCAATGAATACTATGTATACATAACCTTACTGGTAATATGATCTCATCCAATCCTTATGTTTTACTTTCCATATGATTTAATGATGTGGAATATTACAAACATTCATGGATACTTTAGATCCGATAATGTTTTTATTGAAAAAATATTATGTAGTAATTTATATTTAAAATGTCTGGTAAGACTCATCTTTATATGTATATTACCATGACTAATAAACAAATAAGTCATTGGGATACAATTAAATGTATCTTATACTTATGTGACAATTTAAGGAATATTATCTATGCTACTAGGGTTTGGAAATTCATATTTTGTATTAGAGAAAGATTAGTAGAAACTATGGGAACAAGTTGTTTTAGAAAAAAAATTATTAACAAAAACCTATGATTGACTATTTAAGATCAGTCTAAGTATATGGTAACTTCATTTAAATTTTGTAATAGATAACTTGTGTTAAACCTAAGGACTCATAGATGAGAATAAAGTGTAATTAATTATATATAAATGGAATAATATTTCCTGATTATATGACATGACAACTTTGATTACTGTAGTAAAATTATTATACTTTTTATTTTTGGTTTTAGTCGATAACGGGAACTAGAAATAGTATAGTTTGAAACTGATAGTGATAAAAACGTGTTGAATAATTATTTCTCCAATGGTATATTGGTTTTAAGAATCATGATGATTATGAGGAATTTTTTTTGATATGATTATCATTAGCTTAAAATTTATAGAAAAAAACATGGATTTACAAGTTTAATGTTCTTAAACACCATTTTGAGGATTTATGTTGTCAGAATTAATAATGATTATCTATATTTTAGGATACATTTTTGGTAACAAGACTAATTGGTTTATTATGTGTCAAAAATTTATTTAATGAAAATTTATATTATATTTTTTTTGATATAATTATAATGTTATGTACACCCTTTTGGGTATATACAATCATTGAATTTAAGGCAATTGTTTGTTATTATATTATTGGTTATACAAAATGAAATATATTGGATAACCTTTATAATTAAAATTTTCAATTAATTTTGATTATATTAAGTTCCTTTTGTACGATATTTATCACATTTTGAGATAAAATTAATATTGTTTCACAAAGAGGACAACATATATGCCATTTGACAACCCATCACATCCAGAAAGGATACTAGGCATGAACTAAGAATTGAAGTGAGAGAAGGGTGCATCACCTACCATTAGCCTATATGATTTCATGATTTGTAGGAAATAGTTTTTTATTTAAATTATTTCATTTTGATAACCATGGTATTATAAATTGATTTTGTGATATGTGATTTATGTCATTTCAAAAGACCACGAAAATTTTGGGAACCATGTACAATTAATGTAAAAATAATTTTATGATAAATTATTTGAATAATGGTGGATGGAATTTATTTTGGAGGAATATATGTTTTCATTATCGATTTATGGAGATTTAGGTTATTTAACGAAATGGTAATCATATATTGGAGAATACATTTTTACAGAATAAATATATTTGGAGATAATTACTAAATTAATCATGGAATACTATGTAATAAAATATTTCTAATTTGTTGGTTTCATTATTAGTATGAAATAATTTTGAGGGAATTTAAGGATAATTGTTTATTTAAAGATCTAAGTTGAATTTTGTGTATTACTGTTAAATTTTGAAAGTTTATGTAGTTTTATTCTATTTGAGAACTATCTTATCATGTTATAACCATTTTTTTATTAATCCCTAAATAAAATAAGAATAGACAGTTATTTTTTGATCACTAGTATTTTTTTAGTTTTCCATTCATAAACAAAAATTAAACACATCATTTGAAATAAATATGAGTTTGTGGTGGAAATTAATTAAAGAATGAAACTATGGTTGTAAAGTCAGTATATTTTCTTATTTTATTACTCTACATTGTAAAATCATTCCCCAATTATAAGAATGGATTTTGGAAGAAAAACATTATTTGTTTACTATTTTTTTGAGGAATTAATGTTCATTGAAACAATGAAAGATT
Source organism: Viscum album (assembly GCA_963277665.1). NCBI lineage: Eukaryota > Viridiplantae > Streptophyta > Magnoliopsida > Santalales > Viscaceae > Viscum > Viscum album. The sequence continues at coordinate 37,999,262 of OY728143.1, forward strand.
TATAGTTTTTTTATTTGTAACTTTCTAATGACCAATTTCTCTAACACTCTCTATCAGAACCAGATTTCTATATTTTTCATCAATGTCTATGTTTTCACATTCATAAAGTGTTCTCAAATTTTAAATCCTAATTCGTAGGTGACTTTAACATTTCCCATTCCCACCTATTTGGAGGACGTTTTATTAACACAATTTACAATGTCTGTTTCCCAAAAAAAGAATTTTCAAGTATCCAATGATGATTTTAGATGTTAAATTAGAAATAGTGAGGTCAAATGTTTTGAATGATTGGAGAACGTATGACCATAATATTTTATGTTATTTCTCTTTTTAAATTTAACATTTTTTATGGCCTACGTTTCATGCAACACCAATCTAAAATGAACAATGAAATATTATTAGGTGATAATTATAATATAGGCATTAAATTGAAAAAGAACAAATTGTATTCACCAAATTATATAATTTAGATATTATATAGTCAATAAAATGTTTTCAAATACATCCAATAATTTATATAGGAATAATATAATAAAAAAATAAATTTTTAATAATAAAAGCTATATTTTTTAATGATGTTTAACCAACTTTTAATGGAATGGTTATTTTAAAACATAAATTTCAAAATTTTATAAACTAAATTTGAGTAAATAAAAATAATTTTTAAAATATTAATCCCAAAATAATAATTGGGTGATTGTTTTTGTTATTTTATTAGAAAATATTTATTTTATAATGAATAGAGGAAAATATTCATTTTAAAAAAAAATGTATTTTTATTTAACCTGTTTAAATGTTATATTTTATGTTATTTTCATACAAAAATTATTTGTATTATATTATTAATAATTAAATTATGTTTTATATAGACAATTTCATGGTTAATTTTGTTATTAAAATAATTTTATATTAAATAGTGCATTTTTTTGAATTGTTGTTTTCATTGATTTTTATTAGTTTAATTTTAAATTAAAATGTTCCACTTAAGTGTCTAAAATATTGTGAAAATTATTAAATATTTGTATTAATCTGGTAATTTTATTTAAATATGTACCTTTTACTTTTGAAAACATTGAATAATAACCATTTTAATATTTGTTACTACGTATACAGAAAATTTGTTAATTTAGGGTAAAAATAAAATGAAAATGACTAAAATATAACCCTGAAACATGCCAAAATTCTATTGTATGATTCCATTTTCTCCATAATCAAATAATTCCCTGTTATAAGACCATTTTTGTCCATTTTTATGAGGGTTTTTTATTTATCATATTTTATTGAATGAAAAGTCAAATATGCAACATTATTATTTTGGAAAACTATAGCATTGTTAATATTTTGTTATATAGAATTTATATTTGACTATAAATATTATTTCTAAATATATAATAATTATATTAATAATATTAATTTATTTTTTCATTTTATTGAATAATTTTTTAATTTTAATGCTGCAAAACAATGTAATAATAATTATTTTAGTACTAGAAATACCAAATAAATGATATTACAAATACAAAAAAATAAATATAATTTGTTATTATTTATTTCATTTTAGAATTTTATAAATTACCATGACATGTTATTGATGTTTTAAAATATTTTTTAATTCATTTTTTAGTATTGATGTTGTTTAAATTTTATGTCATAAATACTCTCAAAAGAGACATTTATGATATTTTTAAACAGATAACATTATTTTCAAATGATATAGAATTGAAAAAAATTAAATTAATAAAACAAAATTCTATTAGATTTAAAAATTCATACATGATACATTTATGGGTCCTTTTTTCATTTTATATTATCATTATTGACCCTTAAAATGTAATTATCTATGTAGTCTTGGTTATAGTTAAAAATAATAAATTGTGGTAAAAAACATACTATTGTATAACCATGTTAGAAACTTTTCAAAAGTATTATTGTATGAATATTAATTTAACTATATAACTTTAGTATTGAATTTTGAGTTGTTTAAGGTAGAAATTTCCATGAAGGTTCCTAATTTATTATTTAAATGGTAGATAATTACAAAATGTTACTCTCTTTGTATGTAATATATTTATGTGACCATAGATGAAAATAATCAAGTTATGAATGAAAATAAATGTTTATTTTTCAATTAATTAAATTTTTGTAATTATTTACATTTATTTGTAATTTTTAGAATCTATATATTTAACTCATGTTCTTGTGAAATTCTAATACATTATTTATTTAATAAATGAAAAAATAAAACAAATGATTTTAAAATTTTAATTTTCAAATTATTTGAATGATTTAATTTGTGAAACAAATTTTAATGTTATATAGGAAATATTATTGATATTTTGAAGAATAATATTCAAATTTCACATTATTTAACTCATTTAAAGTTAAATTAAATGAATAGTGTCAAAATTGACATTATTAATAATTTATTAATAAAATATAATATTTGATTATTAAAAATTAATTAAAAAAATATATTATTAAAATATGAATTTAATATAGTTAAAAAATTATTTATGATCCATTAATTTTCCATTTTTTTCATTTATATTAGCTTTATTAACCCTTTATGATTAAAATAGTGTTTACCACGGTTAATGTCAAAATTTACTAACAAAGGGGAAAATGATACAGTTACGGTTTAAAATTACACCAAAATATCTCTATAATATACAGGGTGAATGAATTATAACCTTATAAAATATTATATTGTAATATTTTCCCAATATGGGTCATTGGGAGTGATAAATTACTTTATTTTAGTTTAATATTTTCTGAAACTCTAATGGTGCCCCTTACCTTAATTATATAACAGAACCTCCTCCCCGAATTGATAAAACAAATTTGAGAATTATATCATGATGAAACCCTATGAATATATTTTCATAAAATTTTTATACAAATTTAATTGGTGTTGGTATTCCAAAATGACAAGCACTAGTGTCCCTAAGTGGATATTCTAAGGAGAATTTTTTATTCAGAGTTAACCATTTTCACAAAATCATTCAGGTTTATTTATTATTCTCATTGATCATTGTGTTTTGAAACCATATTACAATAATAAATATAGTATAAATATTAGAATTTGATGTCATTACACTATTGGGACAACCATTTTATATCTTTTTTCCATCAAAAGAAATTATAAAACATTGCTCAAGCGTACGTATGATTTATCATCTCCACATGGAGGTGTAATTCATCACTCGTCACCACATTACATGGATGGTTATAAATATGAAACCCAATAGTATATTTTAAATTTATAAAATATATATTATTAAGTGATTATTAACTAATAATTTATTTTCATTCATTCCAACTCTTTAATGATGGAAACAATGTTCATGCATACATATGACCTATAATCACCGTGAACAATGTTGGGCATTTTTTAGTCCCTACCATTTAAAGATTACTATAACTAAAAATATATGTAATAAATATTACATTTATATAATTATTTAAAATAGTATATTTTGGATGCATGACCAATATATAATGATTTATAATTCTAAATCAAGATATTAATGAAAAAAGATACAGTTATCACCCAGAAGAGTAATTTAATAATAATTAGTTTTAAATGGGTGGTAAAATTTTATATGTAAATAATATACTATATAATATATTTTTATAGTTGTTCTGGAATATATTTACAAAAAAATATATTTATTATACATGATGTTCATATACATATGATGAAAATTATACATATAGTAAGTGTCTATTTCACAATCTAATTAATATTGAAGATTTATTATGTTTATGCCAGCAATGGTGAACATTAATCTTACATGATTATATTTTAAAATGTCTATTCATATGAGTTTTAATATTCCACTATAATTGGTTAATGTAATTTTTTTCATTTGTATACATTTCCAAAAATATGTTGATAGGAATATTTAAGTTATTTTCAAAATAATTCATTTTTGGATTTTATTAATGTGGAAGGAATAGTTGATTGGATGTATACATAATGAATTGAAATTTGATCATTAGAGGAAAATAAAATGTTATAAATTTATTATGTTTCAATTATATTTTTCAGAGAAAAATATTTTTAAAAACATTTTTTAAAATATTTTATTAAAGTGAATTTCAATGAGAAAATTAATATTTTCATCAAGAATATTTTAATGATATTTTTATTCATCAATGTCATAAATCCTTTAATGTACTTATGATCCACTTGGGACATTATGTATTAATATCAGCCACATTATTTCTAGGGATGGTATATGATCAGTTTGACGTGGGATTGTATATTATGATACCATTCATAATATTACTCATGATAGATTATAGTTATGTTTATTGAATTTGTATAGTGTTTAGTATTCATATGAATGTTCTAATAATAAATTTATGTTGATTACATCTCACACCTCAAATAATAGAAATTAATTGATCTTTGTAAGTGACGCTTTGGACCCACTATAGCCCATTGATGCATATATAGGTCTCATGAGACAAACTAGATCCGGTTTTGGCTAAGACCTCACCCATTTATATATACATCCTATAGTAGAGGAAGGTAACTGTATTGGTGGAGTGGAACTATTATAGTGGCAGGTACCAGGTGGTAATGTAGTAGGTGGGTACAATAGTAATATTATTCACAGAATGGGCTATAGGCAAAAAAATTTGGGTCTATGGGCTATGTAATGGGCTAATTACCCACTAGGCCTTTGGGCTATTTAATGGGTCACCCTCTACCAAAATAAAGAGGTCATTGCGTTGATTTAATAATAAATGATTCTTCGACCCCAACCACAAAAAATGACAATTTTTAATTCTCCTATGATTATTTATGAGACATTATTTGATCATATTGTATTCCTTCCATATTATGCTTATGTTATTGATTAAATGGAATGAGTTTTAGTTATTTGTCAGGACATATTATTTAATCCTTATTGAGTTCTATCTTTTTTTGGTACAGTTACCCTTACTGTGAATTTGTTCCCACCACTTTATTATATTTTACATTTCCTAGAATTCAATGAATTTTATATGACTAATATGTAGGCATATGCGAGAGATGATATTTATATTATAACGAAATAGTCGTGTGTTAATTAACATTCAAAATTTTATATAATAGTCATATATATATAAATATATTACCTATATTTATAAACATATAAGTACTTTTGGATGTAATTACTTGTATGTGATGATAATTTAATATAATAGGGCACCAGGTATAGGATTTTTGTGTCAGGGTATCTAAAATAATTATTCCTAAAAATATAATAATGATATATCCCATTTAACAATAATATAAAAAGGCCATATTATATCTGATGGTTATAAATCCCTTCAAATTATTTTCTCAAATAACATTTTTTCAAAATATTTTATTGAAAAACATATACTTGAACAATTTTTTATATCATATATTCTAATAAATGAAACTCTACATATGATTAATATCTTAAATATCAAGTCGTATAAGAATTCAAATGGTTTCCTAGAATATTAATATTTTAATAAATATCAAACATAAAATTATTATGTCATCCTTAATTGATAACATTATAGACTATAAATTTATCATTAATATACTTTGATATTAAGTGTAATACCCTGGAACCATACACCATGATTTTTTGATAAATACATAATATTTCCATACTATTATTGATACCACCTCATGTGAACCATTTTTACATATCTTTAATTAAAAATCAATGAATGGATTGGATCACATTCGAACTGAATTCCATTTTAGGTTTACATCCTTTTAAAACTGGAAAATATTTTGACTTAATATGAATCATTTATTTATACTTCAATGGAAATTTCATCCTATATACCAATATATTCTTATTATGTAAAAAAATAAATATATATAAAAAAATTCCAGACACATGATACCATTATATATATATCATACATAAAATATTTCTCCATAATATAAGTAAATGTTTACATATTAAGGGAGATCTCAGATAGATAGTAATTAAAAAAATACATAGAGAGATACCGTAGAATAAAAAGGCATTTATAATATTACATGTATAAATGATAAAAAATAATATCATATCACCAATAACATGAGTTTTAAATATATCCATTTATAACATAACAATGTAAATAATCACATGGATAATAATAAATGGATCTATAGTGAAATAATTCAAAATTTTAGACATCATAAACACTCCATCAAAGCCTCATTCCAAGTCATCATGTATAATTTGGTAAGCATACACTGAATTCCCAAGTCATATTTTCTCATGAGAGCTATTGATGAATTTGGGGTATATCTAATACAATAGTTACTTTCATATTACAATGTATGATTTATTCAAAATATAATTAAAATGAATTATTGTATAAAAAATTATCAATATACATTATTAATAAACATTTGTATTAGAAAAATGGAATACTCAATGTCATTACTTCTCATATACATATTCATTATGCCATATCAGTTAATAATAATATATATAGACCATGAAATTAGATGAATTTTAAAATTTTACATAGTTACTAAATGATATAACATTCATAGTAAACATCCTAATATAATTAATATAAAATGCGGCGTTTAAACCATATAACATCATGAGTATATAAATATGTAAATATTTGAAATGATGTAGAATGGTAAACATAGACATGAATACGACAATAAATTCATATTAAAGAAATGTTATATATTATTTTTATGTCCCTTAGGTAATAAAGATGAACATAGACATGAAACATTTCATAAGAATCAATCTTTAATATTTTGGTACATTTTTTGTGAAGAAAGATGTTATAAGAAACCTCAAAAACCCATTTTATTATATTTAAATAAGTATTGTAAAAATTATTTGTAATATAATTCTCAATAATAGAATAATTAAATAATAAATACTGAAGTAATAAATTGTGGAATGGAAGATAAGCATATATATAAGTGCAGTAGAAACAATTTTAAAAACATATAATAATATAATAAAAGTAAAATTTAAAAAAATAAATAAAATAATGGGAATACATTTTTCCTTATAAAACAATTTGTTTTAAAATAAAATGATTTATTAATAAGGGTCCTAATTGAGGAACACAGATTCATTCTTGATAATTTTTCCAACATATTATTTTCAAAATTTATATAGAATTTAAAAATTTACTTGTTTGGAAAGTAGTAGAATTAATACTATTAGACTATTAAATTGAAAGTAAAAGATTAAATAAAAGTACACTTATAAATAATTTATATATAGAAAATAGCTATCTAAAATAAAAATAAATAATAAGGATATTGAAGAGAATGGATAATGATTAAAAATAAGAATAAAGGTACAAGTTTTTTATAAACATTCTCTCGTACAATATGAGTAATAAAGATAATAAAAATAGAATGTGTATAATACATCAAAATAAATTACAAGAGGAAAATATTATATATAGATTTTAATATATATTTTATATAATTCCCATAATTAATTTTCAATTATATACAATCATGATTAAAAGTGATATAGAAACATAAAGACTTACGACTTTGGTAAATTTTGAATCTAAATCCATTAAATGTTATGTCCTTTTAAATAACATTAATGAAATCAAATATTATGTCAAAATATATTCATGAGGTGGTAACTTAACCATATAAAATTAAATATGATTTGAAATATAAAACATATTTCATGGAATCAAAATTGATGCTAAGAACCCTTATATATTTTATTACACATGGTTCAAAACCACTAGAATATGAAAAAATGAAATGGATATTTAAATATCACGATTAATTATTATAACATTATATACTATTATAAATGATTATGAAATACAACATGTCATATAAATTGGATTGTAATTTATAAAAGGTTTCAAGGAATTAAATTTGAGATGAAAACCAACAATAAAAATCATAACACTGAATTGAGAATTAATCAATGAAGTGATTATGTATAAAAAGGTTAAATAAAAAATAATTTGAATGAAAATATAATATAATCCATGATCATTACAAAAAATACATTAATAACATACACAATTAATACATGATATAACAAAATGAAAATAAATTTAGTTTAGAAACACCAAACATTGGTTTCATGATTGTTACATTGCGTTGTATTGTACATAATAATAAATATTAAATTATAAAATCCATTTATATTTAATTCATACATATATTGTCCACATAATTTTATCTAGTCAATATTTCCAATACTACTTTAGTATATTGACTATGGTTTAAGGAGTCGTGAAATGGTTATAACAACTTTATTATTTTAATATTTTCCTAAATATAATTTTTATTCATTAAATATGATTTTAGAACCATCCATGCTCGGTCATAATAGAAAAACAAAATGTGCCATTCATGTAGGTAGTAGTCTATATATATTCATGGTGGAGATTTTATATTCCAAGTGGATTGAAAAAAATATAGTATGATAATTTTAATTTTATAAAATTATAAATAGTTTAAAATTTCATATTTATTTATTATTTCTATAAATTATTTCATTCATGTGAGGTAGTAAGGTAAAATGAATAACTTTAATTCTTTTATGTGGTAGTGAAAACGTATGCATGAGTTTCATTATAATTTTAACAGATATGAAAGGGTAAGAAGGTTGTTTAGATGTTATATTATCAATAAAAATTATTAAAATAAATATAATATATATACCTTAAATAAATAATCATAAATATCCATGAATGTGGTGATGAAAAACGAAATACTTCACATAATGGAGACTATGGATCATATATATCCCAAAGCGATTATTTAATTTACCATTTGATTGAACATTTTACGAAAAAATGTGGTTTCATCAAAGTAATATCATTTCTGCATGGCTTAGAAATTTATTTTATTATATCATCATGGTTATGATATATTTTAAGGAGATAAATGGAGAAATAAACATAGAAGAATTAGATTATGATTTACAAATCTTCTTTTGATATACATCACTTCATTAGGATTATGGAATTTATAGATGGGGTATATGGACACTCTAAGGTATTGGGTAAGTGGAGATGTATGTTTAGAGAGGTATATGGGATGTTTTTTGAGTGAAAACCAAACTCCTATCTGACGTCATAAATCATAAATTAGGCCCCTTTAATGGAAAAAAATCAATGGCATTATAAAAAATATTAAACATTTAATGGATATGAATGTAATTTTTCAAATTAAAAGTATCAAAAACATGGATCATGAATTATACGGTCAAAAATCTAATAAAATATTATTAAGGATTCTATTTTTATGATTTTATAATTATTTTAAAAAATTAATCATTAAATACCATTTAATGTCATAATTAAAACTATTCACAAAATTTGAATTCAATGGAATCAAGGTAATAAGTTAATTTTCTAATATAAATACATTGATCATTACAAATACTTTATAAATATCCATTAAATATATGGGACATAATGATTCATCAAAATTATATTACTTTTTTTAAAATTGTTAGTTGATTATTCTACTCCTACCACAAGATTTTCATCAACATTTCATAAAAATTATAGGTAATGATAAAATCACTAAAACTTAAAAATATATTTATTACATATAAATTATTTATTTAAATTGAAAATAATTATTTAAACCCATTATGAATTTTTTTATTCTTTTCAAAACGTGTCATTTATATTTAAAGAATGTGTGTGTCGTTTTGTATCTATTCTTTACATAAAATAATAATAATGTCTCTGTCTATCATGACCAGCATTTACCATGATTTGGGAAGGGACATAATATTTCTAAAACCATTCTTTCTCAAGTTGAAGGAGGAAAAATAACACCTGAGTCCCACCTTCAATAGGATTGGAGTGGCGACTAACACCAATGATATAGAATAATACGTAATATGGAAGGTATTAACATTTTTTAGTAGGATCAGGAGATAAGATAGTAACTCCCGTACAATACCAAAGGTGGATGTAAAATTAAGGCCCAAATAATTCATTCACATATTCATGCTCCACTGAATAATTTTTACAATGTACAAGAAAAAAGTCCAAACAGAAGAACAAAATGAAATGAAAAATAGCAACGTCAACGGTCCCCACGTATGAGCTAATAGGGTCCACCACGATTATCAAAATCCTCCAGGAAAGCCGAATGAAATTTAATATACGTAGGGTGAGTATACATGTATACTCAGTAGGGGAAACCCAAATTTATTGTGCACATGTGGGGAGGCATTATAATTCCCCGTGAGAAAAAAAGATAACTAAATCTTCTAGTAACGAAAATATCCACCCAAACCTCACCAAGGCACAGTCCAAAAATAATTCCAGTCATGTAAAGTAATATAAATTATGCATGAATTTTTGGGTGCCATGCACAACATTCCCACTAGTTATTGAAGAAATCTTATACGTTAGAGCTTCCTCTCCAATTTCACCACAGTCCCATTGATTTACCCCACCTGCACAAACATGGGCTACCACAACCACACATCCTACCCATAAACACCTGGACTAGAACAACTACCTCCAGGCCTGAAGACACATGTGCCCGAAAAACAACTGCCATGCCCGAAGACACATGAGCCTCATCCTGAAGACACTTGGGAAACTACATTCTCACACACTCCGAGTCCAACAACCACAACTTTCCCTACCCAAAAAATCTTTCTCTACTCGAGAAAGGGAGCAGAATATTAGTTAATAACCAGCCACTCATGGGAGTGTTGGGAAACACCCTCTCCCATGAAATGGAGGTTTTCTACATGATGTGATCAAATTGGGGGGGGGGGGGGGTTAAAATTTGAAACATATGAACTAAATTATACATATAAGAAAAATATAAGTCATCCGAACCTAGGGGTTCCAAACCAGATCATACAAGAAAACCCTCATTACTATTCATGCATTATAATTACAACAACTAAAACCAAGTGACAACTCATTCCCGAAAAAAAATTCCCCATTAAACCCAATATTTTTTTTTCATATTCAAGTGATTCCATTTAAATAATTCTTAACATCTGGGCTACACATAGGTATAGCCACAAGTCAAGGAAGGAATAACAATCAAGCATCAATTTATGCATTCACACCTGGTTCACTTGTAATTCAGAAAAACAAACAGGATCCATGAGATCCCTTAATGTACTGGAACCAAAACAAGACCCACCATATAGCCCCACACGACCTTAGATGCACAAACAAAAAACTACACCACAACAGGGGATCCCATCTCCATCCATGTCACCCGAAAATAATCAAGCTAAACAACAACACATATTACCATGACAGAGCAAGAGATTATCTTGATTTAAAAACACCATTCATTAAGTTCCTTTTTTTTGTTGGGTTAACTGAGGTTATCACATAGTGATTCTTGTTCATTGGAAATCTATTTAATCAATAGAGCTTATGTTATTTATTAATTTCCATGATATAACAATTTATTCATCACATAAAATAAGGGTCCCTTAGTGTGCAATGAAAGGCCACCAATGTCCATGATTTCCATTATTTATACACCTATGTAATTAAAAACATATAAGAAGGGGTAAAAGAGTACAACAACATCATCAAACACACCCATTGAATCATTAAAATTCTGTTTATTATCTTCGTTAAGGTTTGGATTCATCCATAACCATAGAAACATTATCATACCCTCCCCACAAGATACATAGTAAAGGGGGAAGAATGAAGATCCCAACATGGATGACCAATGATCGATGTTTTTCCCCACACACTGATAACTGGGGTTGCGCAACTTACCTGGTATCAACATCAAGGACTCCATGGGTGAGTAGGAAAGGCTCCAGTATAGGTTCACCAGTAGCATTGGGAAGGGGGACTCCAAATCCACCATGGAAAGGAAAAGAAACCCGCTAAGAAGAAGAAAGAATTATCATGTGAAAAAATGTGAGTTCCTAGAGTTACAAGAAATGAATATTGAATGGATTTAAAGGCGGACCATGGTTTCACCCCGTGGTTGGATAGTGACACATGATTGAATTAATTTTTATTTAATAATTCTCATCAGAGAGGTGGCCATAATGACTATGGTTAAATGGGTTTCCTTTAAACAGAGTAAAATGCATAATAGGGGCAGAATAGGAATGTACGGGAAAAGGGTGTGGTACTGAGGAAAAAGCCACATGTTTTTGTATGCTAACGGTCACCTAGATCTTGAGGTATTTTTGATATCATTTATGTTCCATTAATGTTATTGAAATGGGTATTTAAAACACTCTTACATATAAATTTATGTTGCGGGTTTGGGACTGAAAATGAAACAAGGGTGTGATCCTATCTGGTGAGACACCGTAAGGGGTTTCATAGCCATGATTCCTCTGTCCCAGTTCTAGCGTAGTTATTGCCACAATTTCGTTGTGAGAACATCATGGTGTGACCATAACGGTGATACTGACATGGTGCCACCCTCAGGATGCCCCTGTCATGTTTCCCCTGTTTTGGTGTGCGACCATGATCATGTGACCATTATGGGGCGACCATCAGAGTGCCACTAGTTTGGCGGGACATCGTATGCAGTGTCACCATTTTGGTGTGGGACTGTGACCGTGGCAACCGTTTCGGCAGAACCATTTGATGGATCGATATTTTCGAAATGTACAACACCAGGAGGGTCCTGGAAATTACATAATACACCTCTCAAACTATTCTCACCCTCGAGAATCAGACTACACAAAAATAAAATAGAGGGGTCTGAAAACCCACCTCAGAAGACACCTCTCAAGAGTAAAACACAATGAAATCTAGAAAAAACTCTCCCTAATGTATACATACAGACATTTAATGGTCATACCATCTTGAAATATGGATTATTGAGTCCTTTCCTACATGTTAATATACTATCCTCTTTGGGTGGCACAGACTCATCCGCACAGGTTTAACTGCATCCACATTAATGCGTCCTAATTAGGGAATAGGTAATCCCTCTGGATAGTCAAGAATCTTCACACAAACCTAGAGAACAAGTCAAATAGTCCACTTATTAGTTAACAAGGTCAAGCACTACATCAAAAACAAGTACAAAATAGAACAAAAGAACACTCAAAACAACCCGGGGTACTGAGTATGCATTTATGCCTCCCATTCCAAGGTACAGTCCTTGATATCCACTAGTCTCACTAAGAATGTGGCATCATCCTCGATATCCAAATTTTCCTGGTCAAGGATGTGTGAATCATCATGTGGATACCAAAGGAGCAGAGACACATGGAATACACCATGCTCCATCAATTACAGCAGTTGTAGTGCTAGCTGATAAGCCACTTTGTCGATAGCCACAACTCCTCGAATTGTTCGACGAACCTAGGAGAAATCATACTCCCCCTTCAAAACCTCAATTTCCCATGCCGATATGTGACCTTCAAGAACACGTGCCCCAAACATCTAAATCCAAGTGGCTCCTCCTATGGTAGGAATAAGACTTCTACCGGTACTGATATACCTTCATCCTCTCCCGTATAAGAGGAACCTTCTCCATCGTCCTCTTCACTTCCTCTAGGAAAAAAACACCTACTTCCTCGACCATTGTACAACACACAGGTGAGAATCATGGCCTCCCGCACAAGGATTTGAATGGAGGCATGCCAGTGGTAGAGTAATGGCTATTGTTGTTGGAAAAATCTACCATAGGACTGTGTGGTACCCACAATCGCCAGTGGTCCAAAACACAAGCTTGTAGCATATTCCTTAATGTCTGGTTGGTGCGCTCTATCTGCCCACATGTATGTGAGTGGAAAGCCGTGTTGAGGCATAGAAAGGTGCCAAAAGCATGTTAAAAACCTTTTCTAACCCGTGAGGTATACTAGGTTCCAATATCAGAGACAATGGACCTCATAACTACATGAAACCCCACCACTTCCATCATGTACCAGTGTGTTAGGGAATCCACAACACATGACTCCTTTATTTCTATGAAGTGAGTAGATTTCATTAGCTGGTCCACTACTACACAGATAGCATCACAAACCCCATTAACTTGTGGTAGTTCCATGTTGAAATCTATCGTGATTTCCACCCAATTCCACTCGGGGACATCTAAATGCTGTAGAAGACCTCCTGTGATGTGGTGTTCAGCCTTCACCTATTGACACATGAGGCACATTTCCACAAATGCTTCCACTTACCGCTTCTCCAAAGGCCACAATAAATGACCCCTAAAGCCTTGGTATATCCTGGAAACTCTTGGTTGCACCTCTAGGGGTGATTTGTGGAACTCAAAAATAACTCTCTTGCACATTTCCCCTGGGATGAAAAAATTCTCATGAAACATCATATGATTCTGCCCATCTTCCTACAATCCTCCTAGAGGATCACCCTAGCTAACACGATAGCACATCAATTCACCCTCTATGTCCCCCCATTGGGACTCTTCCACCTACTGTTATAGAGAGGAATTAACTGTTATCTGGAACAGACATCCTCTACCATCTTCTACCCTTTCATTGAGGATTAGGGCATCCAACTCTTCTATCACCTTCCATGCATCTATTGACTCTCGAACAACATCTCTATCTAACTTCTGCTCAAGGAATCAGCTACCACAGTCCCCTTACATTCAGTGTAAGAGATTTCGATGTTGTATTCTTGAAGAAACTCTAACCACCTCCACCTTTTCATGTTTAGGTCCCACTAAGAAATGATGTAACTCATGATTTTGTGATCCATGAAGACCAAAATGCCCTCCCCAATGAGGTAGTTCCCCCCATAATTAGTGAAAACATAGACACTGTGGGTTACATGTGGTGGGTGGCCTAGTTTTTCTCATAGTAATTTAACATCCTAGTCCCATAACAGATCACCCCTACGGTTACATCAGAACACACCCAAAGACTTGTCCTGAGGCATCATAGAACAACACAAAAATCACCCCTTCTTCGGGAAACCTCTGTACTGGGGAACTAACCAACTTCCCATGTAGATTACTGGAGACATCCTAACACTATTCACTTTACAAAGAGGCCTAGTCCTTTCTGGTCAATGATGTCAAAGGAGATGAAACTCAAGAGACGTTGGAAAAAAACCAGCGTTAATAGCCTACCAGACCCAAGAAAATAAGAACCTCCATCACATTCATGGCTACTTCCCAATAAACAACCACCTCGACCATTGATGTCTTCAATGTTATCCCATGCTTAGAAACACTATGTCTTTGAAACTTAAATTCTCGTGTCCAAAACATACACTCGGACAACATCCCATAGAGATGGTGCTACCACAGGTCCTCAAAAACCATCATCATATTCTCAGCATGATCCTCATTGGATTATGAGTAGATTATGATGGTGTCAAAAAACATGACTATAAACCGGTCCAGATATTCATCGAATACGGTGTTCATGAGCCCCATGAAAATGAAAGGTGTTTTCTTAATTCCGAACAACATGAACATGAACTCAATGTGTCTATATTTTCACCTAAAGGAAGTAATCGAGATGTCACCCTCCTTCACCCACAACTGGTGATATCCTAACCATAGGTTGATCTTGGAGTACCATCATTCCCCCTTCAACTGATCTAAAAGGACGTCTATCCACAGGAGAGGGTAACAGTTTTTGACTATTACCTGATTCAGTCTCCGGTAGTCTATGCACATCCTGAGACCACCATCTGACAACATCGTGAACCGGACCAAGGGACCCCATGGGGACATTCTTGGTTGGATAAAACCCATTTTCATCAGATCATAAATATTAATTCTTATCTCCCGCAGCACTGAAGGAGCCATCCAATTGGGAAACATAGAAATCAGATGGAGAACGAGTTGAAAACATTTTTTGAACTCAACATCACATAGAGGGGGTAGAATCACCACCTTATTAGGGAAGAAATGAATGAAATCACTAACAATCCCTAATGCTTCCATCATTTCTGAGTCCACTGACGGCTGAGCTAACATGGAATTAAAGGGCTCCACTCGGTAGCTTCTATCCTAGAAACCTTTCTCACTGAAGAAAGTCACATGTCAGCCGCCCATATCTGACAAAACAACCCTTCTCCAGAAGCATTAGATAACGGAACACACAGAGAATAGCCAGTCGATGCCTAAAATGACACCACATGGCTGTATCTATAGAAGAAGAAGGTCCCTGTAGTAATTATGTGGTCCCAACATCAATATCCATCCTTGGTAAACACAAGAAAAACTGTTCTGACCTCCAACTAACATAATCCAAACTAGGGGTATGGAATTTGTCATTTTTTCTAGACCCAAAGCATGGTATATAATTGGTGAAACAAAGGAACATGAATCTCTCTAATTAATCAGTGTGCATTCAAGTGTTCTAAACAATTTGATCATACCTCAAATGACTTTTTTCCATACAGGAACTGCTGCCTTTGTAGTGTGCAACTTCCCACACCCAGCTCATCTACCCCTCGGCTGTTGGCCGCCTCCCCAAACACGCCCAGGTTGAGGTCCTTGAGGAGAACTCTATGGTTGGAATCCTCAAACAACATTTGATCTCGGAGGAGTGGGATCTCACTATCCCTACTACTGCTACTGAATGGGCCTGGCAGGAAATAGCTGCTGTTGAGGTGGGTGCTGAACCAGACCACCCCCACTGTACTGCACTTTGTCTGGGCACTGATTTCAAAGGTGCCAACAGCTCCCACAGATGAAGCATCTCGGTCTTAGGCCAACAATGATAGGGCAAGGACCGAGAGATCGAAACTGGAACTACTAGGGGATGCTCCCTAATGGCAGAAACCTGTAAGGCCCTGACGCTGGAGGCATGCTGCTGATGAACTTATCCTATGACGAGCCCAATTGGATCCCATCTCAAGGCTCACCTCCTAGTGTCTGCATCCTCTCCACCTCTTCATCATTCTTCTGGACCACCAAGTATATAATTAGAGTAAAGGGAGTCACAATATACTAAATAGAATTTTAGAGTTCCCCCTCTAAATGTCTCTCCCTAGACTCCTCATCCCTAATGTGTTTCATACCATAGCGAAGTCGATCCTTGAAATAGATCCCGAACTATCTCACTAACATACTCCCATGCTGAAAGAATAGTAACTCCAACCTCTTAATAGCCTTCGTCGTGGAAGAGAGGAATTCTTCCTAGAACTCAATATCAAAGTCATCCCACAAAACCTTAGCCTCCCTCTTCTCTAAAAGATAGATCATCCACCACTGATGCACTTCTCCTGGAATTTGGATTACAGCTAGAGAAACCTAGCACTCCATTGAAGCCCGGATCAAGCAGAATGCTATCACCAGCTCCTTGAGCCATCTCTCTATCTCTATGTCCAAAAACTATCCTCTTACTTCCTGATGGACTGCCATTGAATGGCACGAAGAGTCGTTCGCCATTGGTCATCCTCCTCCTCTTGACCATCCCACTATTGATCAGCTAAATTAGCCTCCATCGCTCACACTACTCTTGGTCATTATCTGAGTTCCATAGTTGTACGACAAATAATAAATTCATAAGGTGAGTAGTTTAGAAGATTGATTTTAAATTTTTATTATACATTTTATTTTAAAAAAATATCTAAAATACCCAATACATAGAAGAAAAAAAAGTCATTTTGGTGCATGTACTATTTCTAAGGTCTCTACCCTGTAATTTGTGTAGCCCCTCTAGGTCGTTCGGTAGGCCTAGAGATCTTGTGTCGGATCATTGGTGGCCCTAAAATCCCGTGTACTAGCTGGTCTTCCCTGGCCTATCTCATACACCCAGATTTCCCAACATTTTTTCCCTACCATCCTTTTCAATACTATCCATTCCTAGCTCCAAAAACCATCTTATCTCTTGACCAAACTCTCTCTAATAGCAATATGTCATGACCTGTCTTCACCTAGATGAGGGAAGGGTAGGAAGATTTCGAAACCATTCATTCTAAAAGTTGATGGAATGATAATGACCCCTGCTACCAACATTCAATAGGCCCCAGAGTGGCAACTAGCACCAAGGATATCAAATCACTCATAATATGGAAGGAATTACACTTTTTATTTAGTCTGATTAGGAGATAAGATAGTGTGTCCAAAAAAAAACCAATGTTGGAAGTAAAATTAAGTCCAAAGCAATCCATTCCCATTTTAATGTTCCAATAATGGAGTTCTACAATGTAAAGTAAAAACTCCAATGGGATGTACAAAAATAAAAGAAGAAAAAAACATCAATTGTCATGTCTTCTGAGCTAATAGGGTCTGGTACGGTCCTCAATGTCCTCCTAGAAACCTAAAGGAAATTTATTATAGATTGGGTGACTATACAGGATTATTCAATAGGGAAAACCAAAAGCTCTCTTGCATAAGTGGGAAGGAATTCTAATGCCCTGTGAGAAATGGATATAACATAAGCTCCTAGTAAAGAAACTATCCACCCACACCCATCCAAGGAACACTCCCCTAACAATTCATGTGAGGTAATGTAATAGGAAATACACATCAATGATTTGGTAACACACACCACTTTCCCACTAGTTATTGAAGACATCCTATGCATCAGAACATCACCGCCATTTTCACCATAGTCCCATTGCCATACCATCCCACACACACCTGGGTTACCAAAACCACACATCCCACCCTTAAAACACGTAGTCCAAAAAAACTATTGCTAAACTCAAAGAAACCTGGGAACGAACAACTACTATCACACCCAAAGACACCTTGCCTCATCCTGATGACACATGGGTAACGACCTACCTTATCACACCAGGTCCAACTACCACAACATTCCATGCCTGAAAAATCATTGAATACTCAGGAAAGGGAGAATAAAAGAAGATAATAACCCGCCACACATGTGAGTGATATGAAAAACACAATCCCATATGAAATGGGGGTGTTCGTCATGAATTGCTAAACTAGGTTGGGGTGCGAATAAGAAACATAAGAACTAAATTATGCATATAGGCATACAAGAACTCATCCCAACCTAAGGGTTTGAAATCATCTCATATAGAAACACCCTCATTACTATTAATTCATAAGAATTACAATATCCACATCAAACTCACAACTCAATATCTGAAAAAAAATTCCCCATTAAACCTATTCTTGTTTTCATATTCAAGTGATTCCATTTTAAAATTCATCACTACCGGGAAAATAACAGGCATAGCCAGAATCCAAGGAAGGAAAAAAATCATGCAGGAATTTAAGTATTCTCAACTAGTTCTCTTGTAAGTCACAAAAACAGAAGGGATATGTGTGATCCCTCAAATTATTGGATGCAAAAAATCCCCACCATATGGCCCCATACGACCTTACATCCACAAACCGACAACTGCACCACCATAGGAGATCCCATCCCCATCCATATCACCTAACAAGAATCAAGCAGAACAATCACACATATTTCAAAGACAGATAAATGGAGTTTAAATATATAAACACATCATTCATTGAGTTCATTATATTCCATTGGGTTAACCAGAGTGATCACACATGGATTTTTGATCACTGGAAATCCTTTTAATCAACCAATATTATGTGATTAACATATTTCCATGTTACAGCCTTCCAATCATCATAGAAAACGTGGGTCCTTAGTGTTAATGGAAAGACCACCAAAGGCAATAATTTTTATTGGACAGAATCCCATAAGATTCACAACCTTTAAGAAAGGGTAAAAGTGTACAACAATATCATCAAACCCACCGCTTCAATATTTAGAATTATATTTATTATCTTCATTAAGGTTTGGTATCATACATCCCCATAAAAACTATATCATACCTTACCCCCATGATACATAGTAAAGAGATGATAAGGAAGAACCCCACATGGATGATCGACAATCAAATTAGTTTTCCATGCAACGAGAAGCGGGGATTCACGACTTGAATGGGAGGAACTTTAAGACTCCAAGGGTGAGTATGAAATTATCTTGTAAAGACACACCACTAGCGTCGAGAAGGGGGACTCAAAATGCACCATGTAATGGAAAAGTGACCATCCGAAAAGAAGAAATTATTCTCGTGTGATAAAAAGGAAAGATCATGGAGTTATGGGATATGAATACTAAATGGATTTAAAGGATGATCATGGTATCACCACATGGTTGGACGATTACACACGATGGAATTAATTGTTATTAAATAACTTTCATTGGATATGTGTCCATAATGACATTGAGTTAAATGGTTTCCTTTAAATAGAGGACAACACGTAATAGGGGTGGGGCTAGAATTTTCTGGAAAAGGGTGCGACACCAGGGAAAAATCATCTTGTTTTGGTAAGTCAAGGGTCACCTGACTCATAGTGGTTTTTTGATATCATTTATTCATTTTTAATGGTTTTGAAAAGGGAATTGAAAACACTCATACATCAAATGATACATAGTGAGAGTGGGAATGGAAAACGAAACAAGGTCCAGACACTATTTGGGGAGACACCGTAAGCGGTTCCATGGTCAATGTTCCACCATCATGGTGCCACCGTAAGCTGTTCCACTGTATTAGTGTGCGACTGTGATGGTGAGATGGTTATAGTGATACCGTCAGGGTTCCACCCTCATGATGCCACTATAAAGGTGTGTGACTGTGATGGTGTGACCGTTAAGGTTCTATCGTCATAGTGCCACCGTCACAGTGCCACCATTTCGGTTTGTGACCGTGACCAGTGACACCGTTTCAGTGGCACCATTTGATGGTATCAAAATTTTGAAAAATTACTCTACCTGGAGGGTCCAAGCCATTACACTATAAAAGGGAAATAGAATAAAATTTACATTTTGTGAATTATTTGATGATTTTGTTAATAATTAACAATTGAAATTAATTAATTACATGGTTTTAAGATACTTTGACGGTATATTTTACAATTTAATCTTTTTTGAACAATTTTTGATTCAAATTGTAGTGAAATATTTTACCTTGGATAATATTATTTATAACCAAATATAATTTTTACAATAAAACAGAAATTTAACACGAATTAACAAAAAAATTAATGCATTTTATAAAATTAAATATATTAATTTTATAAAATTATGTTTAATATATTTTTACAAAAGGCAGAGAAAATTTGTTTCTAAAAAATCACATTTTAAATAACTAAATAAATTATACACCAAAATATTGTATAGTGTTTATTATGGTGTAATAAATTATATTATATTAAATAAATATTTATTTATTAGACATTAAAGTCTACAAAAATAGGTAGATTCCTTGAAATTACTTATTTAAATGGAAATGTGAAAAGATATTTTTTATTAAAACATTAAATAGATTTCTGAAATTTCAATCATAGATTTATTTGTTTATAATTATATTTTTAAATAAAACTTATTTATTTATAAATTATATTTTTAAGTCAAAGTCATTTCATAAAAACTCAATTCATTCTTTTAACATGATAATTTCATAAATGTTATATACTTGTAAATTCATTATTAATAACTAATCCCCCAAAAATAAAACTTTTTATAAAGAAACAAGAAAAGAACACTAAAAAATATTTTTATTTGTAAATCACTAGTAATGTTTCATTAATCAAATTAAAACATTGAAAAGTTTTAATTTATCCTCTATATCGAAAAATATATATATATAATACTTTTATATAAGAATGGCCATTTTAAACACTATTTTTTCATAATCTTATTTGATTTCAATTTTATTCTCAATCCATTAGTTCAAATATTTAAATATTAAATATAGTCATCTTATAAATATGATTATTTTTTATAATAGATTAAATATTTGACATTGAAAAATAAACATTATTCCATTGATTGATTTTTTCCATATGACAATAATTATTAATTTTATAGTCATTAAATTTATCATTTAAAATTAAAAATCATATAATTTATGCATAATAATTTATTTATATCTTTCAATTCAATAATATTTTATTATAATATGTTGTGGCCATTTTAGGTTGGTGTTCATCATAACATATCTTGTTGAATATATAATTATTTAATTGGTTTTTTTAATTTATAATATTATAAGGCATGTGCCTCACTTAAAATTTTACATATTTCATTATTATTTATGAAAAAACCATAATGTTTATTAGTATGGTACATTTTTTTCCTACATGGTAATCTCTTCTAATTTAGTTAATAAACCCTAGATTCAAATGGGGATTTTGATCCCTCCCCCACCCATAATGCATAATTTTTTTCTCAAAGTGTAAAAAGAGGGTAAAATAGATGTCGATACATTTAAATATATAATTTGAAAAGGAATATCCTAAAGGAGAATAAATAAAATAATTCATGACCAAAAAATGAAGCATCATTACCCTGATTTGTTGATGGATGCGATTGTAGTGAATTTCATGTAAGAGTGAGTGGCATATGCCAAAGATTAAAAAAATTAATTTAGGGCTAAGGGGTCTAATAAATGTTTTGTCAAATAATTTTTCCGTTGAAATTTTTTGATCAATATGTGTTCCATGTAATTTAGTCAGAAAAAAATACACACAAGAAATTCATAATGTATATGATGTAATAAATTAATAAGAATAAATAATATGTGATGACCCAATAGTAAATAAACAAGGGTGTGTGAAACATTAATACTCTTTATTGTGATTAATTAAGTCCCACAAACCGTATAATGATGTCCATGTTATAGAATATATGTAGTTGGGTTATAAAAATTAATTATATCTTGATGGGTACCCTATGATGTTGTAAAAACTATTGTGGTAAGGGGTGTAATAACAACGTAAATCTATAGTGGGGTTGGGGATATCATAGTGATATTCAATGATATTACCAATTATTGGATTTGATAGATGGGGTCATTATAGAATATAGTGCTTGAGGTGTAGATGAATTTATGGATACTATAGTCTTCCTACTCTCGAAGTTTGTGGAATCTATTTGAATAATAATATTGGAATCTGGTGGGTGAAATTGTAAAAAAAGGATACCAGGTAAAAAATATCAAACATCATAAACTTCTACCCCATTACAAATTAGGCTCAAATTTTTTTGGCATTCACCAAGACCAGTTTTAGATTATAGAGACTCCTCTGGTGGTTCCCTATCTATCATTCAACTAGAATATGTGTCCAAATAAAGAGGTAATGAGACCCCTCTAAGTAGATAATGCTAAGGGGTTATAAAAATGCAAAACTATTGTAAGTATATAACTAGATGGGAGTTCTAGTGTGGAATATATGGGGGACATATTGGGAAATATATTTGTAGTGGTATTTATGGTTTATTAAATGGTTTTCGTATACCTCAAAAATAGGTTTAATATCTATATAGATGAACAAAAACTATAGTGAAAAAATATTATTTCTAGTCCTAAAATAGAATCGATGGTGTAAATGGATGAGATGTGCTTGTAGATGACCAATTTGTAGGTATTCAATGTCAAGAAGGGGCATTGGATAAGCATTATTCATCGTCATCAGTGGTCTAATATAGAGAATACTCATAAAAAATATCCATATTTTCATAAAATTTCCATCTTTTATGAAATTTCAAGTCTCGTTACTCCATCATTATAATAGATTTGAGTATTTGTTATTCTACATGAACTATAAAATTCTATTCCAAATTGGTAACAATTTTACCACCCATGAATGTCCCTTTTTTCCCTCAAAAAATTCTAATATGAAAAGTGATTTTCCATGTTTAATTTTTTGAATCCACAAATCATGAATAAAATGATCTTTTCTAACTAAATCATGATTACATATGATCCAAATTTTTCAAAAAAAAATGTGTTATGAACCATTTTTTGATAAAATAAAAGTTATGTCTTTAGTTTAATGATCATTTTCTATTAAATATCATATTGTATTGTGTAGCCTAAAAACAATAACAACCAAAAATAATATGTTAATATGACTAGGTTTGATTCTAAAATATTTATATATTCTCTATAAAGGTAATTAAATATACAAATTTGATATTCCATTCCAATCATGTAAATTAACAAATTACAGTCCTTGATTACTAATCTAATTTTTTTGAGAGTCAATACTGACGGTAATTGTATAAATAATTCTAGATTTAATTCTTTAAAATCATTCTACATTGATTAAAAAATATTTTCAAATCTTATTACCTCAAGGGCCATTAAATCATTTTTCTATATACCTATGTACCAAATCACCACTAAATAAAGGGGTTTATTTTTTTCTAATAGGGTGCCTCTATAATTATTTTATCCTTATGTTGTGAAAATAATTGTTGAAATTATATAATTTGTAATGTTGGTATTGGACATTATGGATAAATAATGTATGTCTTATGGTATGGCATATATAATGAAGATGATAAGGGGGAAAATATTTTGAAGGTGGTGGAATAGGTGTGGGTCTCGTGTTCTCGATCATGAGGGGAGATTATTTTTATTCTATTGATACAACTTATATTTTGTAGTTGGGAATATTTTTTGTTAGAGGGATTTTTGTTTGTGTGCATGTATTTTTTTAGAGGGGAATTCTATTTTGGGGGATTCATGGATTTGGGTGGTGGATTATTGGTTAGTGGTAAAGGAATATATGTTATGATATTGGTGGAAAATGAGGAATTTTTTTTCCAAACCATAGATAAAGGTTAAGAATGAATTGAAAATTTTAATAATGGTGTTTAAAAAGACAATGCAGGTGATGTTTCAAATTGGGTTGAAGGCTTGGAAAATAGAGTGTCCGGTGATAATTATGAATACCAAGAAGTGGAATGGTTATTAAATTACTATGTATATAAAAATTAATCCATTAGGATGATGAATGGTTGTAATACAAGTCCCCAAAAAAATGAAGGAGTTTTTATGTCCCAATAGGATGATCTACGAGAGATATATAGAAATATATTCAAGGGTTAATGATTCTATATTAGGGGATTAACTAATTATTTTAAAGTATTTATTGTATTGTGTTGTGTCTTTATAGATTGTGGTGTAATGGTATTTAAATTTTATGATTCAAAATATTGGAATAAAAACTATAAAAATACTATTCTATTGGGGGTATTTTATGGAATTTTTTTTTCAATTCTTATTTCTAAATGTACATAAAAACTTAGACAAAAGGCAATGTGTGGAGATATTAATTTTTTAGAGTGGATGATTTCATATTTTATTCACCCTACCATGTTATTTGGAATGTAACTAGGGCTTTCACTATAAAATATTTTATCTATTTACTATGTTTTTGATTTATGCTATGTAGGTTCCTATTTTTCTAGGAATGATGAATCATCACATTTTTATGAACTCTAGCTCTACAAAATTGTATAAACTCTATTTATAAAGGGGTATAATTTGTTTGATTAAATATATCGTTATTATTTATCTTATAAAATAGTGAATGAACTATTTCATAGACACTCCATAGTGTCTAGAATTATCTATATTACTTTAGTATTAAAATATCCATTTTTTCCTTGCCATATTTTGTTCATAGTTTAAATATCCCTTGTTTAATCGTTTTCCTAATCCAACAAATGTATTCCATATAATTAGTATAATTCAACCATTATATCATCCATATTTTATGTATTTTTCAGGTTCCCAATTAGGATATGGGGGAGAACACTCTATTTCCACAAATAATAACACCTATACCCTAAATTCATGAACTATATGACTCCAAAAATATTATTTTGAAAACGAAAATAGTATCATACATAAGTTTTAACCCAATAAAATCATTATATAATGTTAAAATATCAAAATAACTATGATACTCATTCAAAACTGTCCATAATGAGTATCTAATCTTTATATTTTTCAATGTATTTCTTGAGATGATATTTATTAACATTGAATAGTGCCTACAAATATTTTCAATTCATCAAAAAACCAGGTGGGAAAACATTTCTGATCATGAATGCGTTTGACTCTCCTGACCTCATCCTCTATAGAAATAATCAAATTATTTCATTAATTAAAAAACCATGTCTCCTGAGTGTAGCACATTCCTTATAATATTTTATTCATGACATCTTCTTGTTAATTCATTATAATGTTTCTCCATAGAAATAACATCACACCAAATCTCATCAAGCTTGTTAAATTTCCAAAATATATTCCATCAAAACACCTATTATATTTCATGAATAAAATGTTAAACTATAATGATCAATGGGACCGGCATTTGGACGAGTTTGATTTTTTGGGACACGCTAACCACAATAGAGACACCCCCAATGGTTTATTTTTAGGATGTTTTGTAATCACCAAAAATAATAATCAAATTTTGATGAAAAAACTATATAACAAGAGTTATTTATTGTTAATTAAAATATAATACAACTCCACATGTGAATTTTCCACTCTTCTCTGTGTTTTTGGGATGATATGGTGGTTGTCATGTTGTAACATCCCGCAAATTTATTTATCAATTGTATCAAAAGATGATTATTAAAACATGTTCCTACATTAGATTTCAAAATATGGAAGATATATTTTTAATTAAAAAAAATTGTTACAACTATCATAGTATTGGATGTGCTGGATTTATATTTAAAAGACATTGAACCATATTCAATACACACAATTATATATTTATGGATAAATGATCAGGTGAAATATTACATCATGAAAATTGAATATTAAAAAAACATCAACATCCATGATTGGGTGTTTCAAAATTTATCAATTCTCTAATGTTCACTGTATGTCAGAAATTATTTAATACAACATAAAGATTGTTGAATATCAATGTGGTGATGAATTAGAAAATCTGCTCTATATTATATTAGTAATAGTTTATTATAGTCTGTGGTATCATATAATTTTTTATGAGTGTAAGAACTCCTAAAACACATTTAATTTCACATTAAATTAGTCATTTCATACTCTAAACATCTCCACACTACATGAATAATAGTGAATTAAACAAAAAAAATGGGACAAAATTTTGATGACAACCTTTTCTTCAGCCAATATAGAAATTACGGGTAGATGGTATTTGTTTCAGAATAGTTTTTAATGATAGTTAACAACATATATATGAGACCTATTGTAAATATATATACATCCATGAACACATAAATAAAATATAATTATTTATCTTTACAAAAATTGTGAAAATCCATCCTATAAATACTATTTCAATAATGATTTCTATAATATCAATTATCTAGAATCATAATATATTACTACTCTAGTATAATAATTAACATGATCAAGGGAGGTTTAGAATCATTCATCGTCAAAAATAATATCACTAAAACATAATAAATTTGGACTACCACATTTCAAGTAGTGATTTTTAGTTTAATATTATATAAATAATATTCTATATTAGTTAAATATTTCTATATAGTGGTCTAACGAGTTTAACTACTATCATGATTCAACTAGAATAAGAAATTGGTCAGAAAAATATATCCATACTAATTATACGTACATCCCCTACTGTGATATTTCTTTCATAACATATCTATTCAAAATTATCCTCCCAATTTAGCTGTACAATTATAAGGATAATGAGAAAACATATTTTAACCTTTCTAGAAGCCTCCTTAATTTTCGCATAAAATATGATATCCATATAATTTCATATGATTTGAATGAGGTTTCATGAAAAACAGGAGAAAAATTAAATAAATATTTCTCTAAAAATTATTAAGGAGTAGAAATATTTGAATCACTCCAAATATTTTTTCCTCTTATAGAACTTTAATCATTCTATATATTATAGTATCTCCTTAAATTTTTTCTAGTTTATATTTAGTGGTAATGAAAAATTGAATCCAATATAATGATGTACCATTTCTATCAATAAATTTGATTGATTTCCTCTTAATATTTTTGTAGTACTATTAAAAAATTATTTAAGTACACTTCAAATGATAACCCATTTTTCAAACTAATAATTCATGAATACGTCATGAAACTCTTCTATCATTGGATAAAAAATATGTATAATGAACTACTGAAATTTTATAGGTATATTAAATATTCTAAAAACCTTCTTTGGTATGTTAATATTCCATATGAGTATACAAAAATTTCATTTTCATGGTCCTAAAGTTCGATCAAAATTTTATTATTTAATGAATAAAAATCCAATAAACATTACTATTTATAGCTAGTATGCCTCTCCATCATCTTATCAACAATGTATTTTGAAAATAATAGTTTTTTGTGCCATCATTGAGAATAAAATAAAACAAATCACTATTTATACACTTTTTTGTGGAAATCATATCATAACTTCTCATCATAATAAGAATTACTCCATTATTTGATGTTACATAAAGTATACGTATCCACTTTTTGTATTAAATAGGAGAAATTATTCCAGTATAATTTAACTTCTATATTTATTTTTTCATATCCTCTTACAAAAGAGTATTCAGACTCTGTTTAGGTTGTCATGTTCACTTAACCCATCCATCAATCATTACATTGAGGGGGTCACATGGATGGGTTGGTTCCATTAGTATTTTAAACGATAAATTTGATCATTTTATTTCATTTTGTCATAAATGTATCAAATTTTATCATTTTTTATTTTTTTGGAGATTCATTATTATTAATTTGAAACACCATATATTCACTAAAGAATAAGTATTAATGGTTACTATAGAGTTTTTATCTCCAACTTTGGTTATTTGAAAATTGTTGTAATTAATTATTGAAATTTATTCCTAGATAGTCATTATATAGCCTTAAAACCATTATATATATTTGAAAATATATTAATATCATCCAATATACTTATTCTGTAAAAACATCATAATCATTTTCATTGTTATTTGAAAATCTATTACATTTTTTAGTTACAATGATAAAATGGTAGCCCTACTATTCATCACTATGTTTCTCAACATTAGTAACAAAATTTAAACATGATCTTCTGCAATGTTGAAAAAAAACTACCATGATTGACTTTTATGAAGGATTTCCTTATAAAATTATAAATTGATAATAGAATGATTACATATTAACTGTCATCCCACAATTTAAAAAATACAAAAAAAAAGGGAAATATAAACTATTCACCTTTCCCAATAACTATTCAATAATTTAATGGAATATATCACAGATCAATCTGATAATTGAATGGAAGATATTGATGGATAAATATTTTTTAATCCTATGATGGTTGATAATGTTTTTTCAGAATCATATTCACTCTATCCCCATGATTGAAATGTATTTATTAAACGTAATAGATCTAATTGGGCATAAAATAGAGAAACTACATTGTTATCAATTATTTTATGTTATTATGTATTGTAAAATGGAAGAAGAAGCTATAATTAATTTAATAACTCATAAGTACAATAATTTTTTATATTTTAGATTGTATACTTAATTTGACATGGAATATAAATAAATTCTAGAAATGTCACATGGTAATGGTATATTAATGTGAAACTAATTGATTATTTTTCTGAATTTATTATATTAATATTACATATTCCATTTTGGAATCCTCTATGTATAAGAACTTAATAATTGTTAGGACTAAACATTAGGTATTATCTTTTATTTCTCAGTTTTATGGCCTTCTCTAGTGCTCAATTTGGTTTTTAAACATTAAATTATTATTAATTGTAAATGTCATAATCCAATTGTAATTTCTCTAAACCTAAAAATCCTTAAATTTGTTACTATTATTTTAATTAATCTCTATTTCAATAAACTAAATTATGTCTTTAAAATATTTTATCTATATCATCGTGTTTTCTAGTATAACACATTTTTTGTTTCTCAGTAATTTCTTGGAAATGTTTTGACAATTGAGTTTCAATGTTCTAGTGTTTCCCTGGGTAATTTTTGAAATTTTTCTCATGATTATAATGGGTTTTATGAATATAACTATGGAATTGTTAAGGATTATTTATATGAATGGTTACCAGATCCTCAAATGGATATCAGCATAATTTCCCTTGAAATTTATATAATAAATGTTTCCATTGAAAACATTTTAGTTGTGTATTTAAAATTTGTTGGATGATAGGTTTGTAAGCTTGTTGTCATTACGGGATCCCTAGAAGAACTTAATTAAAAATATAATTCCATGATTATATTTTTATATATCTTATATTATCAATTATCCTTACTAATAGTTTTAAATATTTTTGATAATAAGTGTGGAGTAGATTATTGTAAAAAAATCACCTCACATGATGATGTATCTTCTACTCCCACTAGTAAATAATTGGTTAGATGAATAGAAGCACATATCCCACTTGAAAAAATGAATATTCTCTTATAATTATCATTTATTATGGACATCTAGTGACACATACATCAATTTGTGTACGGATTCTATATAGGAGACCATATTGGTAATATCATCAACATGGTGTACTCATCTATTTTATGGGATTCTCATTGAATTCCCTTGAGAAATGTTATCTATATGACCATCTTGAATTTTGTGAACTTTATTGATGGACTTATTAATTAATACTCCTTTTATAGATAAATAAACCATGTCTTAGGATTGATTTCTTATCCATAATTTAATGATTTGAATGTTTACCTAAGGAGAATGTCAATGAATTTTTTATATTCTTAATTTGTCATTGAGTCATTTATACTATTTATATCTAGATTATCCAATTTTGTATGTGAAATTTTGGAAGTTAATTTTCTACAATATTATATTCTGTAGTGGAACATTTTTTTAATAAAATCTATTTCTATGTACATAGTTATCCATAATATATACAAACATATACAACGTCATCCATTACCTGGCTTTCCCCATCAATGAAAATTGGATTTATTAGATTTTCATAAATCATCAATGAATTTATTTCTATTTGATATATATAAAATATATTAAAAGTTTAAAATATGAGCATTATGATCATCATTTTTTCCTATGATTTATTTAAAATTATATATCATTTTAATAACACTCGTGTTTAACTATGTGATATTAACTTGAATTCGTGGATTAACATTTTAAATACAGGGTCAATCAATGGGTGATAGTTTATAATAAATACATTTCGTATTTTATTGTCCCCTTTGAGCTACAAATGTGAATTTAGATCAACCCTCAAGTTATATATAGGCTCTTGGTGTCCCCATTGGTGATATATAGTTAAGTAAAATATAATGAATGGTCATTTGGTATAATTTGAGTGGCTACTCAAAATCATTGATCCCTAATAATGTTTTCATAGTGTGTACCATGATCCTAAATCATATAATATAAAAATTGGAACAATAATTAATATAATGTTGGTGAAAGTAGAAAAATTAAATGAAAATAAGTGAGTGAAAAAAATAACGAATTATTTGGATAGAATAATTCCATTATTCCTTGTTAATGGTATGAAAAAATGAAATAATACACCTTTTGTCATTAAAATTTGATGGGGTCACATAGATTTTATAATTTAATATTTATCACCATAATCACTATGTCAACAAAAGTTTTTTATAGGAATTGTGAGACTCGCGACCAATCCAATATGAACATGAGGATCCTAGACTAAGGAATAAATATTGATTTTGGATTAAGTAAACCATGTGGTGAAATTAACAGGTTGACAATGGAAATAATTATAAGGTCCATAATTATAATTACATGGTTTTATGAAAAAATAAATGAGTAAAAATGATGATCTATCAATTTTAGAGGATGTTTTAAAAAAATTATGATTTACTCATATTTTTAATAAACATGGTTAATTAAAATAATAACCCTTGATTTAATTATTTCAAAATGGAATGTAACAATTAAAATGAACAATATCCTTTACATTAATGTAGTCATGGTATCCTGGAATACCTAAATATTGTAGGTTTCGGGAGCAGTGGAAGCGCGTTGGTGGGTTTGCCCAACTTTAATTTTAACGTTAAACAACGTTCAATCCGCGATTCGTCACGATATAAAACGCCGAATCTTCGGAATAGAATGAAGAACGAAAAGAAAAGAAGAGTCCCAGAACCCTAGAGGAGGATCATCATATGTTGATTATAATTAATTTAATTAATGCATAAGAATTACCTTGTTGTAATTATTTTTTCGTTGATGTGTCCGGTCACGATTCGGTGATCCATCGTTGTGTCGTAGAATCCAAGTGTAGGATTCCTCTAGTGGTGATCCACACATGTGTCACATATCTACGGACATCACCGAAGAGATCTCCGGGTGCTAGCGCGGAAGAACCTTCGCTTATGGTGTCCGCCTTCGACCGCCTTGATCCGGTGGAGGATCTTGCTCTCGTAACTTGAGGGCGTTCTTAGTGGAAAGGGAATTCTCTCTTGTCTTGAGAGTATTTCCAAATCCGTTGTGCACAACAATGGCTCTAAAAAAATGTTGGGGTTGCGAGGATATTTATAATCAGGTTTGAGGTTAATAGAGTTATGACAATAAATAAACGTGTTACGCGTTTTATTTATTTCATTAACGCTTATTGAAAACGCCCATGTCGAATTATTAATTCCTTGACATGCGCCCACACTAATTATAATAAATATCATTTAATAAAACAATATTAAATCCTCAAAATCCCAATTGGAAAAACTACACGGCATGTAATAATTAATACACGATGTGTACTTGTTTTCCATAAAACTACACAACGTGTATATTTAATATACACGGCGTGTACTTTTATTTTCCATTTTCTCCACAACATTTATTAGACCTTGAGTAATGACTATTTATTTCTTAAATAAATGTAACTGCATTACTCTCTAATAAATATATTATTTTATCCACAGTATATTCCATCAAATAACTATTTTCAAAATAAATGCGATCATACATCCTTAAATATTTATTAAACCACAGTCGAGAATAATATTTATTTAACTTGTAAAATTAATATTTAACTGAGATACATGGACACACTTAGTGTGTGACCCTCTAGGCCTCTTTCTCAGTGGCATTAGGCTGAGCTTGCCTAAAGTCCAAGGTTAGAGTCTAGCAACACGGCAAGGCACCCATAGAGAAAGAAGTTAACGCCGCAATGACGTGTCACCTCCTACGAATGCTTACCGTGTAATATATTCCCTTTGTCTCGATATCTCCAATCAAGCGGGTTGCATGCTAGTGCCATCAACCCATGTGCTTGATTATTCTTTCTTTGACTTCCAAGAATTGAACTTTCCCATACCTTACCATGGCCATGGATTTATTTAGGCTATATCAATTCCATTAAAGGTCCTGAGATATATACTTCCGTTATGGAACGGAAGGAACAAATCCTTTCTCGCATTATCTATTAATGCGGTATTACTCGTGACGCACCCAACGTATCCTACCTCGCTGTGAATAGTGTGTCGTCACAGTTTTCGTCAATACATCTAAGTGCGCGAGTTGTAATACCCATTAATAATAATCTGAAAGTCTAAGGATCAATACACACGTCCGCAGATAGGAACATCCAATGACACTATGAAATGTGGATTACCTACTGGCGGGTCTCGTTCTCATAATATCCTCCTGGATATTACCAAGGGCGCACACCATGAGAATGTGCCACAAAGTTTTATGAGTCCTCACCCCTAATGACCTGTATTATTTGTGTCCCTCAAATAATATCATCCGGCCATAGAATATACATTCAAGAACAGTGTTATGGCACTTTCGGGTTCTCATCATAGTAGGGATCGGCTACGATCCTTTAATGAAACAGTTGTCCTTAGGAAATTATCACATGACATGTCACGCATAAGAATAATCATGATGTGATAAGGCTTTTATTTAATGAATAATGTACAAAGTAGTTGGTTATAGACCACCAACTCCAACAGACTCCCACTTGGACTAGAGCCAACTGCTAACAACCTTTAACCCGCTAGCTCTCATATGATATTCATGCTTCTGCTGAGATAGGTCTTTAGTCATGGGGTCTGCCACATTCTCTTCCATGGGCGCTCTGCTCACTGCAACTTCACCCCTTTGATAGAAATCACTCAAGAGGTGATACTTCCGTAGTATGTTCTTTGTCTGTTGATGTGACCTTGGTTCTTTTGCAAGAGCCACCGCTGCAGTATTATCACAATACAATGTAATGGGATATTTAATGCTAGGCACCACATCAAGCTCATGGACAACGTTCCTAATCCAAACGGATTTTTTGGCTACATCAGAAGCCGCTATATACTCGGACTCCGCTGAAGAATCGGAAAAAACTGGCTGATTTGAACTCTTCCAGCTCATAGCTCCTCCATTGAGACAGAAAACATATCCAGATTGCGACTTCAGATCATTATGATCTATTTGAAAACCAGCATCAGCATACCCTCTGATGACAAGCTCCTCGTCTCCTCCATACACTAGGAACATATTCTTAGTTCTTCTCAGATAATTAAGGATAGTCTTAACATCAGTCCAATGTTGTTCTCCTGGATCTGCTTGATATCTGCCTACCATGCTCAGTGCATAGGCAACATCATGCCTGGTACATAACATGGCATACATGATGGATCCTATAGCCGAAGCGTATGGGATCTTGCTCATCCTATCTTTCTCCTGTTGTGTTTGGGGACACATTTTCTTAGAAAGATGTATGCCATGTGACACTGGAACCAATCCCATTTTGGATTATTCCATACTAAATCTCTTTAGTATCTGGTCAACGTATGTACCCTGACATAGTCCAAGCAGCCACTTGGATCTATCACGAATGATCTTGATCCCTAGAATGTAGGCTGCTTCTCCTAAGTCCTTCATGGAGAAACACTTGTTCAACCAGTCCTTAACTGACTGTAAGGCTGGTATGTCGTTTCCAATAAGTAATATGTCATCAACATATACCACTAGGATGACGACCGCATTCCCATTAATCCGCTTATAAACACATGGCTCACATTCGTTCTTAATGAAACCAAATTTCTTTATGGCTTCATCAAATCGAATGTTCCATGACCTGGATGCTTGCTTTAATCCATAAATGGATTTTTGCGACTTGTAAACCCGTTTGGCTTCACCTGGTGTCACAAACCCTTATGGTTGTGTCATATAGAAATCTTCCTGAAGGTTTCTGTTAAGGAATGATGTTTTGACATCCATCTACCAAATCTCATAGTCATGGTAAGCTGTTATGGCAAGAGTGATTCTTATGGATTTAAACATGGAAACTGGCGAGAAGGTTTCATCATAGTCAATTACTTGACGCTATCTGAAACCTTTAGCCACTAGCCTTGCTTTATAGGTGCTAACTTGACCTTCCATGTCCAGCTTTCTTTTGAATAACCATTTGCATCCAACAGGCTTTACATCAACTGGCTCATCGACCAGAACCCAAACATTGTTCTGATACATGGAATCCATCTCAGAATTCATAGCTTCTAGCCATCTTGCAGCTTCTGAGCTTTCTACTTCTTCCTTGTAGGAGAGAGGTTCATCATTTTCCAACAATAACGATTCACCATCCTCAGTGACTAGGAAACCAAATCTCTCTGGTTCCCTTACCTCTCTTGAGCTCCTACGCAGTACTTGTGTTTCTGGAACCTCTTCCACGGGGACCTGTGGAACTTGTTCCTGTACCAACTCTTATGTATCTTGAGCATCAACTTCGTCGAAGTCAATCTTGCTCCCACTATCCTTCTTGAGGATGTGCTCCCTCTCAAGAAAGATGGCTTGTCTGGCGACAGTCACTTTCTTGTCTTGGGGGTTATATAGGTAATATCATTTTGTTTCCTTGGGATATACTATAATGATACACTTTGTGCCTCGGGGTGCTAGTTTGTTGCCTGATAAGGCCTTAACAAATGCCTTTCATCCCCATACACGTGTGTGCGACAAAGTGGGTTTCCTTCCATTCCATTACTCGGATGGAATTCCATTTGCCGCCTTAGTTGATACTCGGTTTAATGTGTATGCTGCAGTTTGTAATGCATATCCCCAAAAGGATGATGGAAGATCCGCATGACTCATCATCGACCTCACCATGTCCAACAAGGTGTGGTTCCTCCTTTCACTAACACCATTCCACTGTGGTGTATAAGGAGGAGTGAGCTGAGATAGAATCCCAGACTACCGTAGAAGATCGATGAACTCTTGGTTCAGATATTCTCCACCTCGATCCGATCGAAGCTTCTTTATCTTCTTTCCAAGTTGATTCTATACTTCATTCTTGAATTCCTTAAATTTCTCTAAGGACTCTGACTTATACCTCATTAAGTAGACATTGCCATATCTACTCAAATCATCAGTTAAAGTAATAAATTAAGAATATCCACCTCTATATTCTACTGGAAATGGTCCACACACATCTGTGTGTACCAATCCTAGAAGCTCTGTGGCCCTTTCACCTTTTTCACCAAAAGGCGGCTTGGTCATTTTTACTTGTAAACAAGTGTGACATCTATCAAGTGGTTTTAGCTCAGTAGAGTCTAAATAGCCATCTTGGCAGAGCCTTGTCAAGCGCTTCTCGTTCACATGACCAAGGCAGTGATGCCATAACTGGGTGATGTATGAGTCATGTGAGTTTGTTTTGTTATCGATTTCCAACACTTGGTTTTTTTAATTTAATACATACAAACCATTATTCAAATGTGCCATACCATAACATATATTGTTCTTATAAAAGAGACAACCCTTATTTCCAAACTTGAAAATAAATCCATCCATATCCAAACAAGATACAGAAATTATGTTCTTGGTAACACTAGGCACAAAATAATAGTTTTTTAAAACCAAAATCATGCCAGTTGGCAATGAGAGGTGATAGTCGCCAATAGCCAATGCAGCCAGCCTTGCGCCATCGGCAGCTCAAAGATCCACCTATCCTCTGGCGATCTTTCTAAATCTTCTTGGTTCCTGCATTTGAATACAGAGGTGAGCCCCAAAAGTTGTATCTAATACCCAATACGTAGAAATAGAAAAATTTCACTCGATAACGAACAAACCTTTAGCATCCCCACGCTTCTGGGTGCAGTTCCTCTTCCAGTGGCCCTGCTTGCCACATGCAAAACACACTGCTTCCCGTTCCTTGCCCCGCCTCTGGATCTTCCCCTTCTTGGAGGGACGGTGCTCGGGGGCTTCAGACCGTTTATAAGTCTTTGGCCCCTTTGCCTTGTCCTTCCTTTTCTTGTTCACCATAAGGACCGTGGGTTTGTCACGCCCCATGTCCTTATCTACCTAGCGAATCAATGTCAGAAGCTCCGATAGACTCTTCTCATTGCCGCTCATGTTATAGTTGACAATGAAGCTAGAGAAGGTCTTGGGCAATGATGATAGGATGAGATCTGTACGCAACTCATCTGGGAATTTAATCCCTAATATGTCCAAGCATTCAATGTAGCCAATAAGCTTGACCACATGAGGCCCAGCTGGCACAGACTCTCCAAGCTTCATGGTAAACAATGCATTGGAGATCTCATACCTCTCCTATCTCGCCTTCTCTTGGTAGAGATCATTAAGGTGATACATCATGCTATACGTATCCATGTTTTCATGTTGCTTCAGGAGCTCATTAGACATGGACGATAGCATGAAACACTGGAAATCTGTGGTATCATCCATGTGTTTCATGTAGAGAGATAATTCATCATCACTAGCCTCTTTCCCAGACGCAACTGGAATAGGCTCTTCTAGAACATATAATTTCCTTTCGTGGCGAAGGACGACACGTAAACGCCTCTGCCACTCTTGGAAATTGGTTCTGGTGAGAAGGATTTATTTTTCAAGTATGCTGAGCAATGATATGCTTGAAGTCATTTTCTTGTCATTTCTACAATTGAAGATGAGCAAAGGATTTTAACTTTATTATAAAAATTGAGACAAATAAATAAATTAATACTTATTAGTCGCCCACTATTTTATCGAAATCCAATAGCCCTCACCATTGACATCAGAATATTCTATTGCGTGAATATTCTAGTGTAAAGGATCCATATTTTCCTTCGCATTACCCCAACTAGGGTTGGTCAAGCAACTTGAAGGGTTTTTGGTCGGCATTCCAAATGCCAACTGCATTAACTCGCAGTTCCTTGATCCACTGAGTGGACTCCCCAATCCTGAAATCCTTTTTGGATTTCCTCAACCTTTGCCTCTTGGTCACACCATGTCCTACTGTGGTAGTCAACCCTTGATGCGAACCAAGTCAAGTCAACCCAAAACCTTGAATTAGAATTCCCCGATAATTGAAATCACCCCAACTAGGGTTGGTAAAGCACTTTGTACTATGGTTCGATTCAAACCAAGATTATGGAAGGCTATGCCGACTTAATATTTATTTTGAGGTATTTTATCCTTATACGTAAATTGCCATTTTATTATCTTTGATTACATGCATGTTAATATTAAGTGGGATATACTTAAGTGATTAACCATGTCTAAGATAATATTTACATATAAGCCAATTTTATTTTAGTTCCATCTTGTATATTTGTTTAATTCATTAATTTTGTGATCGTGACGACACACCCACAATAAATAAACCATGCAACTGACAGAAATAAAATAAATGGTATGATCATGATCTTTTCTATTGGTTAGTTTATCTAGCGGTTGATAAACTAACACAAGACCTAGGGGAGAAACCCCTTGAACCTTTCGGGTTCGTGTTTACATCTTTCCACCTGTCCACCTTTGTATATCCTTGGATTGGTTTCATCTTTTCTCCTGACTTGAGCCGCCTCCACTAGCATGGGAGCTCCATTAATTACAAATACATTTATCTCACACGCAGGTGAGGGGAAAAAAGGGGTATTTACATAAAAGAATCCTTGGGCGTGCATGCCCTACATATTAATGAGGATATGGCTCGCAGGCCAACAAATTTAATTTAAATAAATAAATTAAAAGAAACCATTCACATAAAAAGGTCTCGGTCTAGCTCATGATCATCCATACATGCAACGATATTTACACATAAATAAAACTAGCATTCAATTCTTTAATCGTTCTTGTTTAAGGTAAATCACGCTCGAATCAATTAATTGTCTTTAATTAATCAATCCTTTTATCTTAAATCCCTTTTCTGAATTTCCTTGAGATTCTCATCCATCATTATTTTAAACAAATAAATTCATTTAAAATTATCCTTGTACACAACATGTACCATGGAGGAAACCCGGAGAATTCCCATTTATTACATAGGTGTTAAACTAAACACATATATATAAAACACATATCACTTGTTGTGCCTCATCTTTACGCCTGCAACATGGTACACGTCTCAAGGGTTTGTAAAATATAATAATAAACATTAATAAATCTGCGTAATTTGGGTGAGTTCACGGCGTGTAGTTCCGACTACACGGAGTGTACTTTTTCTTCACCGTCCATCCGAAGTACACACCCAGGGATAGGTCGTGTCAATGTACTTCAGAGATTTTTGGAGTACACGGCGTGTACAGTGGGACACACGCTGTGTAGTTTCCACGTTACACGGTTTCCAGCCGGGCAGGCTATGTACGGAGTACACGACCCAACCCTAACCCGAAGGGACTACACTCTATGTTCATTGGACCACACGGCATGTATTCCGGAAACCGTGTGCCACCTGTTTCTGGTCAACACACGGTGTCTTAAATTCTTAGAAAGAATCCAATACACGGCCAGATTTGGCGGATCAGTCAATGCATTGAACCTAGACTACACGGTGTGTACTTCTGAATACACACCGTGTATTCTAGTGTTATACGGACAGAAACATTTGGCTACTATGGATGAGTTCCTCTATTTTATTTTAATCAAAATTAAAAGAAAAATCCGTTTCTATGAGGTGAACGAGAAACGAGAGAGGAGGAACAGATCTCGATATTCAGATTTCCAGAACGATTAAACATGAATTGAAATAACTAAATTATTAAATGTGTAAATCACCAAAAAAACTAAATAATTATAACCAACGATATGATCCCTTTGATACCACTTGTAGGTTCCGGGCACATCGGAAGCGCGTTGGTGGGTTTTCCCAACATTAATTTTAACGTTAAACAATGTTAAATCCGAGATCTGTCACGATATAAAACCCAGAATCTTTGGAATAGAACGAAGAAAGAAAAGAAAATAAGAGTCCCGGAACCCTTGAGGAGGATCATCATATGTTGATTATAATTAATTTAATTAATGCATAAGAATTACCTTGTTGGAATTCTTTCTTCGTTGATGTGTCCGGTCATGATTCGGTGATCCGTCGTTGCGTCGTAGAATCCAAGTGTAGGATTCCCCTAGCGGTGATCCACACGTGTGTTACGTATCTCCGGACATCACCGAAGAGATCTTCGGGTGATAGCGTAGAATAACCTTCGCTTGCGATGTCTGCCTTCGACCGCCTTGATCCGGTGGAGGATCATTCTCTCGTAACTTGAGGGCGTTCTTGGTGGAAAGGGAATTCTCTCTTGGCTTTAGAGTATTTCCAAATCCGTTGTGCACAGCAATGGCTCTAAAAAAATGTTGGGGTTGCGAGGATATTTATAATCAGGTTTGAGGTTAATAGAGTTATGACAATAAATAAACGCATTACGTGTTTTATTTATTTCATTAACTCTTATTGAAAACCCCCATGTCGAATTATTAATTCCTTGACATGTGCCCACGCTGATTATAATAAATATCATTTAATAAAACAATATTAAATCCTCAAAATCCCAATTGGAAAAACTATACAGCGTGTAATAATTAATAAATGGCATGTACTTTTTTTCCATAATACTACACAGCGTGTATATTTAATATTCACGGCGTGTACTTTTATTTTCCATTTTCTCCACCACATTTATTAGACCTTGAGTAATGACTATTTATTTCTTAAATAAATGTAACTGCATTACTCGCTAACAAATATATTATTTTATCCACAGTATATTCTCTCGAATAACTAGTGTCAAAATAAATGCGATCAGACATCCTTAAATAATTATTAAACAACAGTCGGGAATAATATTTATTTAACTTGTTAAATTAATATTTAGCTGAGATACATGGACACACATAGTGTGTGACCCTCTAGGCCTCTTTCTCAGTGGAATTATGCTGAGCCTGCCTAAAATCCAAGGTTAGCGTCTAGAAACAGGCCAAGGCACCCATAGAGAAAGAAGTTAACACCGCAATGATGTGTCACCTCCTGCGAA
The DNA here is from genome assembly GCA_963277665.1 of Viscum album. NCBI lineage: Eukaryota > Viridiplantae > Streptophyta > Magnoliopsida > Santalales > Viscaceae > Viscum > Viscum album. Next base: position 38,040,137 of record OY728143.1, read on the forward strand.
CGCTTACCGTGTAATATAATCCCTTTTTCTCGATATCTCCAATCAAGAGGGTTTCATGCTAGTGCCATCAATCCATGTGCTTGATTATTCTTTCTTTGAATTCCCGGAATTGAACTTGCCCATACCTTACCATGGCCATGGATTTATTTAGGCTATATCAATTCCATCAAAAAGCCTGAGATATCTACTTCCGTTATGGAACGGAAGGGACAAATCCTTTCTCGCATTATCTATTAATGCAGTAATACTCGTGACGCACCCAACGTATCCTACCTCGCTATGAACAGTGTGTCGTCACAATTTTCGTCAATACATCAAAGTGCGCGAGTTGTAATACCCATTAATAGTAATCTTAAAGTCTAAGGATCAATACACACGTCCGCAGATAGGAACATCCAAGGACACTATGAAATGTGGATTTCCTACTGGCGGGTCTCGTTCTCATAATATCCTCTTGGATATTACCAAGGGCTCACACCATGAGAAGGTGCCTCAATGTTTTATGAGTCCTCACCCCTAATGACTTGTATTATTTGTGTCCCTCAAATAATATCTTCCGGCAATAGAACATACATTCAAGAACCGTGTTATGCCACTTTCGGGTTCTCATCATAGCAGGGATCCGCTACGACCCTTTAATGAAACAGCTGTCCTTAGGACATTATCACATGACATGTCACGGAGAAGAACAATCAAGATGTGATAAGGCTTTTATTTAATGAATAAAGTACAAAGTAGTTGGTTCTAGACCACCAACTCCAACAAATATATCATTTCAAAACATATAAATAAATGGGTAACTAGGGATGTGTGTTATGATACCATTTACCTCTATCACATTTGGGTTCATATCTTAATAATATTTTATATGGATAGAGTACCAAGGGATTAGGTTTTACTTATCTCGATTAGATATTAATCTGACTAATATGATTTATAAGATAAATTTATCCTTAAAATCAATCATCACTGTTTAATCCTCAATCCACCATCCCATAAGTAGAAAATAACTCATGACAGAATGTTTAACTATTAAGAATATAATAATGTTCTTTATTTATAGAATAAATGTACACATTGGACGAATTAAATAATAATTAATAGAGTTAAAAGAAAAAAATTACCATAAATGATTCCAAATCCTATAGTCATATAATAATTCATCATATAAAAATTATAAAAGTAATTCATTATGTCATTCTACATAAGTCATCCCTCAATCAACATTTTTCCACCAATCAGTTTATCCCTGAAATTAATTTCTAAAAATCAACCACTATCATTTATTATACTATAAAATTTATAGTCCCTAACATATTCACAAAACCTAAATATTAATTATGGTATTGAACCATACGATCATTTATTTCATTCAACATTTTGACAATATTGACATTGAAAATGGGGTTACAATAGTGTGAGAGAAAAATAAAACCATTAAAATATCAAGAGTGCAAAATATCTTGAAATTATCTTTGATTATCCTCGATTTTCATGCCACCATCCTTAAAGAACCATCAAATAGTATTTAGAGTGAGATAGATGTTGTATCATGATGTCCATGTGGCCCTAATTCTGAGATTATTCAATTTTACGATCCTTTGTATTGTGGTGGGTCCATAGAGACAAGGAATTCACACATCCATTTCATTTTAATCGAAAAAAATTCGTTGAATTATAATAATTCAAGGATATGGTGAAATATATCTAGATATTCTATTCTATATATTCCTATGTATATCTAGTTATAGAATAGTGTGTTTGGCTGTGGCATCAATAGGATCTTCAAAATATACGCACATAAGCTCATTTAGTTCTCATTACTCCCAAATTTTTATAAAATATGTATAGGTTTTTTAGATGTGATATTCATTTCATTTTATCACAAGTATAGTAATGTAATGGGAGATATATATTTGATACATATTCATTACGATGATATGATGTTTTCTTGAAACATGTTTTTAATCATTTATAAGTGTATCAGGTCATAATGATTTTCCTCATTACAAACATTCTATACAAATTTTTCTAATTACATTGTTGTGTATCAGATTTAATATTCTTGTAGTTGTGATTATGGTGTTCTTCCCTAGAGTTCCCCATGGTCCATAACAAAACAAAGATCCTCAACTTCCACATATTTTCAATCACACCCAAATTCATGCACCATATTATGAGTTGGGTCAATTTAAATAAAAACATATCCAGGCTTATGAATTCCATATTCAATATTCAATTTGATATGAATAAATTATAATAAAAATCATGGGGTTTTAGTTGATCAATCTAACACCAAAATTGTAGCCAAATGGTATTCGTATTTTTGAATCAACAACCTTTCAATTGATTTAATATCTAATTATTTATGGTGTTCATGAATCTCTGAAGATGATAAAATTATAGTTGATGATTAAAGGAGGATATATAATTTTTTATCAATGTATTTTTTTCAATGGTAAATTTACACAACAAAATTTCATTGTAAGATCAATATATTCAATTTAAACAAATAAACACCCTAGATATATATCTAAGTAGGTAACAACCGGAGGGGATCTTAGAGGTACATATTATATGTTTACGGGGGTTTTTAGTATAATGTGTATCTTTCAAATAATTTTAATTTCATGTATATGTTTTCTCATGTATGTGGTGATATTTATTATTTTGTTTTATTTCCATTCACCATCCAAAGCACAACACTTACCCTTGTGAAATTTTTTAATTGGAATGGTGGTTGAATAAATAACATTTTGATTTATGATTAATCATATTTATTTATATTTAATATTTTTATATTTCATTATTATAAATTATTTATTATTTTGTTATCATTATAAATGAATATAAGAATCACACATTAACATGTCTACTAAATGAGCCATGTTTTATTCATGAACACTGCATAGTTTTTATATAATATATGTTTAAATATAGTTTTTTACCATATTATTACTAGAATAATTCATTAATATATCATTGAATAAATTTATTTGGTTATTAAGGAATAAATATAAAATAAATTTTGTTACGATTTAATTCCTTCATGAATCAAATATATAATGGATTTTATTTAAATCTGTTATTTCATGAAATTAGATATTAAAACCACTAAACATGAATTATATAAAATATTAATTCGTTTTAGTTTTATAATATATTTGTTATATTAAATTAGAATTTAGGAACCATTTAAATTCATATTGTAATCATTGAATGATCATAGTAAATGTTGGATCAATAATATTATTTCGGTTGAACACTGGATTCTACAATATAATTATTTTTAGTAGTTTTGTAGGTTATAAGGTTTGTTATAATTTTATAAATATACATATCCTTGATAAATAAGTAATCTTATATAAATTTCACCTATTTTACAAACATGGAGATGATCAATAATGAGTAACCAAATTTTAAGCACTGTCTTCCTCATATAGGAATATGTAGTCATTTAGGGAATGTCAATTCACATTATTTTTTATGTGATAATGAGATAGAGATGAATTTAACTATTAAAACCTAAATAGAATTAGAATTTATATGTTTGAAAATTTTGTTAGAATAGATATGTCCTCTAGATCATGGTTTGAATAAATTAATCATTTTTTCCTCTAATTTCACAACTCTATGGTGATATACAAATTTTTTGAGTGACTACGATTCTCTCAAGATTGAATAAAAATATATAATTATTAATCCGAAATGAAGAAAATAGAATAATAAAATAACATTAGAACTACTGGATGGTGGATATGAATTCTAGTGGATAAAATAACATTTTTTTCTATAGATCATATCAAATTGGCAAGTCATTTTTTCTTGATATATTGGTAAAAAAAATCATTTTTTATGACATTTGGTCAAGGATTCTATATGTATTTAAAAAATAAATTTAATTCAATTTATTGAGTATATTTTTTAATATTATCTTTTATTTCATACTTTTCCTTTCTATAAGAGGCATATTGATCTTTTGTTCTTTTATTTTATCATTAATTAATTTTTTTTCATTATTTTAGATACATCTTGTAATATCATTTCATTATCTATTAATTAAAACAAAAATCATATTATGATTTAAAAACCGATTATTTAATATCATAGAGTAATTATATCATATTTATTTTAGGAAGTAACCAGTATAGAGTAAAAGGTTTGGTTCCTAATTTATTTATAAAATTCATTTATAAATATATTTTTTTGGATTGACTATTTTAATAATTATTTTATTAAAATATTTTTTATATGTAATTAATTGAAATAGAGGGTAATTAAAAAGTAACTTATAATTGAGAGGATTAAAGTTTAAAAATTATTTTAGATACATAATTTTTTTTAATTATTTATCATTTTATGGCTGAAACATAACATATGAATATAAAAATGTATTAAATTTAGTAATGTATTAAAATCTAAAACACATATAACATATAATAAAATTTGAAAAAACTTATTTATATTAATTTCAATATTAAATTTACAGATTAAACATATCCATTAAAATTAAATTTGTTATAATTGTACTATATGTAACATCCCATCAGGACTAACCACTTAACCAATAGCTGGATCTATTGCACATGGCATCATGAATGCCACCTCGTAAGCCAAAGGCTACTGACTGTCAACGAAGTTATATAGAGGTTATAAATGGGAGACTATACCCGCATGATTAGACTATAATAACGGTATATTAGAAAATAAATATAATACAACAAATAAATAAGTAATAAATTTAATATAGAGCAGTTAAAGAATAACATAAACTAAATATTAAATATGGAAAACACCAATATGAAACCATCAATTCGTGTCCATATAATTATAAATAATTAAAAAATATTCATATTCGAGGAAATAGGATAAAAGGAAGTACAATAATAAAGAAAATAATTTAAATACCCAAGGGAAGTATCAATATTTATCCTAATCTCTAGCTTATTTTTTTATTCTAACTACAAAAAACAAGAATGACAGTATAAGAAAAATTCAATAGTCTTGAAAATATGAGATCTTCATGGGTACCCCAATGCAATGGTGGAATAGTAGGGTCTGAGATAAATTCTTAGTATGACACCGCCAATGGTTTCTATAGATGAATAAAATATATGAATATAATGTAAATTAGTGTTAAGATAAATAGAATCATAAAAAATTCAAAATAAATATTTAAATATAGGTTGGTGCATGTTCTAAAAGAGAACATAGAAAATTCAACTAATTTCGGCATAAGTCAGAATTATGTTTCAGATAAATAAGTATACTTTATGATATATATATATATATATTATAGTTAAAAATCACATACACCTATATGAACCATTTATGTGAAGATATAAGTGTCCATATTATTGTAATACAACATGTTGGATGGATCTGGGAAAAACTTTGTCATCCATAAACAATCTAAATGAGCATACAAGATCAAATAGAATGAACGCAACTATGTTCTCATAATGAGTGAGAGAAATCATGATCTTCTTTCAAAAATGGTGACTGTGTTTTCCAAATAACACTCAGTGTAGAGGGTGTGCCTTCATGCCAATACTAGAAACAAATAACAGGGTGCATCATTCCAACATTTCAAAGAGTGTAAATGGTGAGAGATGTTATTCTCAACACCTGATGTGATGGAGAATGATTCCTCCATGTTTAACAGAACCATACACATCATTCTAAAACCTATATAAAGGAGTAATAATATTTATATTAATAATATGAATGAGGCATTAACTCTCTGAAATTATTCTTATCAATCACAATTATAATCTAGTTCCTCAAAATTTAATAATTACATTTAATTAAATATGAAAATGATACCATATCCCATCCACCATTTATAAATAATTTATATTAAACCATTTGATTCATTCAGGAATAGAAAACCAATTGTAACACTCTACTATATTTTATACATTTTGGATAATACATGCTTATTTAATATATATATATATATATTGTGGTTTGGTCATACCTTCCATTTAAGTACAATTTAAATTATGGAATTAATTTTAATAATACCATCTCAATTATCAAGTCTGGAAAAAGATTTAATTATGGGTGTCCAACCCACATAGAAGGAGGATGGTCTATGAATTACATAGACACAAGGAAATTGAATACCTAGTATTCAATTCATTCAATAAATTCATCAGAGTAAATTTGAATAAGAATGACATAAATATATAATTAACACAAACTTATGGGAGAACAACAATGAAACACTGACAACCATGACTAAATAATTAATCACTAATTTTTAGTATGTAAGTTAGTTCACCTAATTTGAGTGGTTTTATTTTAAAATAAGATAATATTTTTGAAATAAATTAAGTTTCTCAATCATGAGTTATATTCAAGAGATATAACACAATTTTTTAAAAAGGGGAATTTCAAAAAACTACCAAACATATAAAAAAATTATATGGATCTACATAGAATAATGGATGTGCTATAATAGACTATGAAATTTCCAATAACGATGAATTCCAGTTAAATTTCAAAATAAAGACATATAAGGTTAATTTGGAAAAATAAACATTTAAATAAATTCAGAAAATCTATTCAAAAACATTGTTGAGTACTTAGATAATGTTCATGGTATTTAATAAATAAATTTTAAAGGTTAAATTCACCCCGACACACTCATGGGGAGTCTATGATCGAGTTCGGCATCATCAAATGACTAAATAAGGTTCAATTGGGCTAATTAATTATGTGTATAACAAATAAAAATGAATAAATTAGTTATTTGGATCAATGTATGGAACATTCAGGCACACAACACAATGAAAATATTTATAAATATTTCAAAAACATGGGGAAAAGAACTAAAATAACTAACTTAAGATTATGATTATATAGATGTATAATATCACAGATTTATTTAGGATGGCATAGAAGAAATCAACTAAAAAAATACCCCCATGGAAATTGTGAAAATTATGTCACACAAAAATAACATAATAGATCAGAAGAGTAATTAGAATGTAACCATGTGGATTCAAGAGTATACGGATGTGGATCCATAGAGATCGAAAACATTAATATGGACTACTAATGAAGGAGTTATCATCGTACTTAGGTTAGGGAGGAGGAAATACCCATAGGTATGGATAGGAGCCTCTTATGGATGGAGGAAGAATAAATAAGGTTGAAAAGGTTTTTGAAACACATTAATGGAAAAAAGCATAATTTTACCCTAAAATATGGAATGCATGGTTTGGCCGAATGGTTTTCCAAACTATTCACCAACAGTGCACCTCATTTTTCTTAAGATCTATGCTCACATAGTTTTCCTGTACAATTTTCTATTACCCTGAAACAATTATTCAATGAATAGTTCATACACACTTATCAAATTGAGATAAGTGTGCGGGATGGGTACATGGTTTGGGAAACAATGCACATCCTGTGTGTGAAACATCTACTCTCTTACTATAGCCACAACATTTTCACTAGTGGGTCACACAGTTTTAGAAAAACCATGGCCATGACCATTCATTCCGATTTTTTTGATGGTAAATATTGACACTCCAGAAACATGATAGATTATAATGTACTGGTTCTGGAAGTCTCCTAGATGTGCCTCATACACAGTTATTCACATGGCCTCAAGCAAATTTCCCAAAGCACAAGACGTTGCAGACTAGTAGTGAAGACCTTGGGTGTGATAGTGGGGAAACTATTCCCTCATTGGTAGTGTAACGTAATTCAAATATCAGATATACAATAGAGGGAGTAATAAAATCATGTACTATGTAAACAGTGGACGACTAAAGAAATAAACAACTCGAGAACATATATATAATGATTCATGATACATAAGTCTAGAAAAGCATAAAAAAAGTCACAATAATGGAATACAGTAATAAAAAAATGTAAAAAGGGCATAGATAAAATCTAGCTACATCACAAGCCTCAGCTTGGTCCCATGATCTACATCTACACACCAATCTAGTACCAGATGTAGAAGGGCACTTTCTCATATCTATACCTAAAACAACATAATATGATTGGGCCCAAAATCATGACCCGACCAGGGTGTGAGGTGAATCCCAATACGCAACCACCCAAAGATCTATGCTTAATAGTCAGGGAATATATATGGTAGACAATATGAAAAATGAAGTGGTAACATGGAAGTACTCTAATGTAATAATGCTAAAATTTAAATTACAATCAATTTTCATTTAACAATTTATCCATCCAATTTCAAATACAAGAAACCCTCTAGAAATGATCTCACAACTTATACGCTCTGGTTTAGCTAACAATCATAAGTAACCATCTGGGTAGTTTTCATATCCTAACCCCTATAGTTAAATTTACAACAAGGATATAGCGAAGACTCTCTAAGGAAGCACTCACAATAAATTCCCCCTATTTTCATGTGTAATCAATGGATCATTGAGGATTCACTCACCCTCAATTCCCCCAATAGTCATTTAATGGTAAACTACAAACACTCTGAGGAAGCACTCAATGACAACTCCTCATGTGGTCTCGTAACGTATCTATAGAAACTTTGATAGAGAACTCAATGCCAATCCATCCTACGGTCTCATAGCATGATAACTATAACATACATTCTAGGAAAGACCTGGACATCAATTTCCCCTACGGTATCTCTACACTGGGTTCCTGAAGCCCCGTGTAATGAAATCATTCACAAATTATAATCAACATTCAATGTAAACCTAAAATTTCTACATGGATATAATAGCTTTAAGGAATGAAACAACATATTGGATAAATAATCACTCCAGCCTAACTACACTAGAAATGGAAAACAAAACAGCATACTAATAGGAAAATATTGACCAATAATTCAATATTTAGGAAACATGGGAAAAACATCAATATCAACACTAGGATAACCCTATTCACCACTATTATTCTCTATCCAAACAAACAAGGCATAGTAGGAAATGACAGGGCAAGAAACCATAAACCCGCAATACCCAAAACAAGGTTATTGGGCACTTTTGCACATATAACTCAATGAATATCTACGGAAAGTAGCTTACCACCTACCTCAGCATTGAATGGATGATATACGTGAGCCTTAGTCCTTGAATCAGCCAATAACAACGTTGGACTACAAAAACATTTGAAACATTCAATTGAGGATATCGCACGAAAGAGGATAAATGAGGAGATGATGTTCAATAAGATGAAGAACACACCATGGAGATTTCAATACAATCGACTATGGTCAATTAAAAGAACGTATGGCGAGTCGGGGGGATCAATAAAGATCCATTGCTCTACAGATGCTCTTGGACAAAATAGGATGAGAAGAAGTGTGTTATGTCTGTCAAACTCAACCCCGGTCCAATTAATGAAAAAAAGTACATGGTGTGTTCATTAAAAGTTCACGACAAGTACTTGCCTTTTCAGGCCTCCAAATTAGGCAGTCTCTATGTCCCCACACATGACCCACACATGGTCACCTGCATAAACTGGGTACATGGAATGTACGTAAAGTACTGGGTGTGTACTTTTGAAATTTCTATAAACTCTTAATTTTCAAAATCAACCTGAAAGGAAAACAATCCTGAAAAGAAGATCTTGGCTCTTACAAAATTCCCTCTTAATAAAAATTTTCCCCATATTTCCTTATGAAGGCAGTGTAGAAGTAGAATCCTCAAATAGATCCATCCACTATGATCGTACATCTGCTACCATATCCAATGTATAATCCTATGCTGACCTGTGATGCCATAACACCCGTACTAGAGGAACATACCAGACACGAATAATATTCTCACTTCGATCAACAATCCAAATAGCATGATCCTCGAATGAGGAATCCACCTCTAACAGATCCTCATCGAGTAGAAAAACATGAGATGGGTATGAGAAGTAACAATGAAGCTGTGAAATGTGAACTATTTCGTGCATATCCTGGTACATCTGAGTTAACTACAGCTGACAGACAATCGGCCCGACTCTCTCCAAAACCTCACAATTCCTGATGTATCTCAGCGAAAGCATAACATGTCTTATAATCCTCGTTTTTACCATCATCAGTGTGACATGTAGAAAAAACCGATCCTTGACCGCGAACTCTAGATGTTTTCTCTTTCTATCAACATACGTCTTCTATATTGATTTTTCATTATCCATCTTCTTCCAAATCAATGATATCTACTCTAACGTCTCTTCGACAAGACAATGTCCTTGCATAGCAGCCTCTCCTACCTCCAGCTAGCATAATGGTTATCGGCATGTCCTACCATACAAAGGCTCTTAATGTGAAATATAAATAGTTTTTTGAAATCTATTATTGTAGGAAAACACCACTTGAATAATGTGATTTCCAAATAACTTCCAAAATCTAGGATACATGCTCAAAAAATGTCCTGAAGCACCTAAATCATATGCTTGAATTGGAAATCAGTTTGGAGATGGTATGTTGTACAAAAAATAAATGTGACCCTAAAGCCGTCTGATGTCCCCACTAGACCCGAGATAAAAAACGTGTATCCCTATCTGAAACAATGGAGTGCAGAAGTCCATGTAAACGTATAATATCTTCAATGTACAAACTCCCAAGATTATCAACCCTGAAGGTTTCCTTGATCAACAAAAAGTGAGAAACCTTTGTGAGTCTTTCAATTACAACCCATACTACATCATTCCCATAAGGTAACCCCAGAAAAACTAACAAGAAATCTGTTGCAATATCATTCAACTCCCACTTTAGAATGGTTAACTACTGCAAACGCCCTTCTGGTTATTGATGCTCCACCTTCACTTGTTGATAGGTGGAACTCCTCATGATATAACCAACATCTTCTCTCTTCATACCTAGCCAGCAATACTGATAGTGTATATCTCAATACATCTTTGTGACAGTAGGACAAACTGCCCAAATTATAGAATAAATATCTCACATCAGCTCCTCACATTTGTCTACTGGAACCCACATGTGTCCATGAAAACACAAGATCTCATCCTCTCATACCTTCTATACAGACATTTGGTCCTCTCCTGACTAACTCTTTCACAGGACTAGGCTTTCAGAATCTGAGAGCTGCCTCAATCTCACTCGATCAATTAGAGTAGATGTAATTTCCATAGAAAAAGAAATTTCTACCCATGTCTATTGTTCACCACCAAATATATATCAGAGAACAAAGCCATAAAAAACGACTCAATACTTGCCTCTTGAACTTCCTATATCTGATTCCTCCTGCTCAGCGCATCATCCACTGAATTTCCATTCCCAATCATGAGGGAAAGATGAAATTCGAAGGACTGGTGTTACTCAACCCACCATCGCTTTCTCAAATATAGATAATGTTTATTGAATATGTACTTGATATTTTTTTGGTCGGTGAAAACTAGAAAATTCTCCCCCAACAGATAATGTATCTAACAATGTAGAGTGTGTACAACTGCAACCTACCCGTGATTTTGAATCAATTAATTTCACTTATATCGCCTCAACTGCCTAGAATCATACACAATGAATACTCCCACCCCCTACAAAAGTAAGACACCCATACCGACACCTGATGCATCACAATAAATAGTATATCCCTTTTCTGCCTCTAGAAATACTAGTATCGGTGCTGAAGACAACCTCTCTTTCAGCTCCTAAAAGGATGACTAACAATAATCTGACTACAAGTACTTCACACCATTATTAGTCAGATCCATCTATGGTGCTGCTAAGTAAGAGAATTCTTGTATATAATGTTTGTAGTAGCTAGACAACCCTAGAAATCATCATACATCAAATACATTCTTTGGCTGCTCTCATGAATCTACTACTCTCACAGTCATTGGATCTACTGATACTCTTGTCTCTGATATAACATGACCCGATAAGTGAATCTGGTCAATCCAAAAGTGGCATTTTGAGTGCATAATGTATAACTTGTACTCTCTCAATGTACTAAAAATAATGTCAATATGGGTTTCATGGTCGTGTGGAGTGTGAGAGTACACCATGATAACATCCATAATGACTTCCAAAAATGAATCGATGTATAGATGGAAAACTCGGTCCATCTGTTCCATGAAAACCGCAGAGCGTTCGTAAGACCGAATGACATTACCATATACTACAATAGACTATACCAGCTCTGAAACGCTATAAGAGGTATATCAAATGGTCTAACGTGCAACTGATGATAACCAGATCTCTTCTCAATCACTGAGAACCCCTGGGCTTCTCGAAGCTGATCAAAGAGATCATCAATCCTTGATAAGGGATATTTGTTCTTGACCATTAACTAGTTCAACTTTCGATAATCCAAATAAAGTCTGAGGAAAACATCCACCATTTTTGCAAATCGTTCAGGGGATACCCAAAGAGATGTATTGGGTCCGATGAATCCCTTTTACTTCTTCTTCAGTTCATATAAATCTAGTGTAACCATCCTATAAAGAGGTATGGACACTAGTGCCGCTCCTAGAACAAGCTCAATAGAAAAGTACACGTTTCACTCCAGAGGCAAACCTAAAATGTCCTCGAGAATGATGTATTTGAAACATTCCACAATTAGAGGAATGTCCATCTATGAAGTCCCCTGGTCATCTAGATATAGACTTAAATTCTGGGCTATAACTTCTCCCAACCCATGATGATTAGGTCCCGCTCTGCTCACCTTGACATCCCACTCTCTGATATGATGAAACGATCAACCCACTAGTGATGTGAAACTCACCCTAAAATGATATAAATCGACAACATCTTGGATAGAAACTACCCAATCCGTTCTGAGAATGATGTCGTAGCCTGTTATTTCTATGACACAGAGGTCCCAAAATATGTGACACCAACCAATCTCAAGAGGGCACTCCTTGCTCTGCAATAAAATAGCGGTTAATTTTCCCAACTGACTATCTAGAGTGAAGACATCAGTAGAATATAATATACAATTCCCAAGGATCTCCATAATAGAAACATATATAAAGATATGGGAAGCCCCTGTATCGAAAAACGATGAAGCTAAAACTGAGGAAACTTGGATTACACCTTGAACTGTATAGGGTCCTGGATCCTGCTTCTGCTATGTCTGCTCCAATGAAAAAGTATGACCTACACTAATCCCATGTAACCCAACCATACCACACTGAGCTGATCCACCTTGATGTTGCTGGAAGACTTATAACTGGCTACCAGGACCGCAACCTCCACCAAAGCCTGAATAGACATAAGTACTCTAGTTCCCAGACTAGTGAGAAACTGGTGGTACTACTCCCGAATGAGGAGTCATAGAAGAACCCCTATCACTAGGTGCTGGTGAGATGTTCTAACATAAGAACTGATGATGTCCCATCTTGCAGTAATATCGGAACCCCACTAGGTGTCTTGGACAATGTGTCCTGGTATGCCCAACCTTCCCACACAGGTAGAATACCACATGACTACCTGAAGGTTCACCCCACCAAATTAGATCTCCACATGTAGACTCCCTACAGTGCTTCCTAATATCACCTGGAGAGGTAGTAAATCTGGATGTGAAATCACCCAAGATCACAGATCCTGAATCCCATAGTTTGGGCTTCATGATCAGCGCCTAGTTGACTATAGATGTGATGGAAGTCATTCAGAAGATGTACACCAGAGATCAGATTTCATATGAGAGACCATCCTCAAACTTCCTCCCAAGGAACAAATAATCTCCCCTAGAAATGGTGTAAATAGTTACAGCTTTGTGAAGAGAGAAGAATACTACAGGACTGAAAGAGTACCCTACTCCAAACTCATGAACTCTCGGGCTCGATCAACCCTCAATGTCTCCCGATAGAAAAATTCATAGACGGTATGCTGAAACTCATGCCATGTCATGACCCACTAGCTTTCCACCAGTGATATCACATCCCACCATATATAGGAAAATCTCGAAACATGTATGTGGAAAGATTCACCCTCCTCTCTGTAAGCATCTCTAGATTATCAAAAATAGATAACATGAATTCTGTCCAAGACTCTGCAGCCTGAGGTCCTCCTTCCCCTGTGAAGGTGGGAGGATGCTACTGTTAGAAAACCCATGTCAATTCTTCCATCAATTGGTTAAGATGTGGTGCTCCCAGAATGGTTGGGATCAACCTCATAATTCCATATTGGAACTGTGCATCGAAACCTATTTCTGGGATAACAGATGCTGCCAAGACTGGCACAACTGCAAAATCCATTAGTAGTCTATGATCTGTAACACACCGAGATTTTATGAAAAATATTCTTTTTAATTTCATTAATGTCTTTTGTTGTACGCTACATCAAGAGGAGCTTGAACAACACGCATCCCTAACTTGCCTTTCATTACACGCAATCGCGACCTTCCTCGATAGCATGTGTAGTACGCAATACCGAGTTTCACAAAACAATGATATGCTTTTAAAATATTATTAAAACTAGCCATTATGAATAGTAATAACCACTTTTTGAAATTTTTTAAATTTTATTTTTCAAAATGGACTTCATTTTTGGATTCGGAATATCGAAATTAGCTTAGGGTGAAATTTTGGTACTTTTCGGATAACTTTCATATTCTGATGAATAGTGAAAATTACTAAATTTTAATTAAAAACAACATTTTTAATCAAAACAATTAATAGGGATAAAATATTAACTTGAGTGATTTTAATGTATATTCAGAATATATTTTTAAAATTTATTACAATGTTGGTCATTGGATGTAATTTCACATTTAAACCAGTAATAAAAAAGTGTCAGTCTTTTGATAGTTATTATCTCTTAAAAAAAGTTATTTGTTTTGACGACGAGAATTAATTTTTAAATTAGTTAATGTAACTGATATGTTTTGAATTTGATAAAATAGACATCATTTTTGAATTCATAATATCAAATATAGCTTAGGCCTAATTTTTGGTATTTTTTTGGAAACGTTCATTTTTATGATGAATAGTGAACCCACTAAGTGGTAGTTAAATAAACTAAATTTTTCATAAAAATTAATTTCACCACATCTGTGAGTGTAATTTCGAAAATCCGAGAGACACGATTAATATCACGGACTAAAATGACGTTCAATGAGAAGAAAATAATTTTTGGTGAATAGTAACTTTTTACTTTTTTTTACGACGGTTAAAAGTAAATAGGGTAATTAAGGGTAAAAAAGATATTATTATTACCCTAACAAATGTCCTAATTCTATTGGATAAGTGTAATCCGACCAAAAACAACATTAAGAATAAACTATGTCCATTTAGGCCCACTTGGATTCGATTAGGACATTTATTATTAATTTATTTAAAGAAGGGTTAAAATAGTTAAAATCAAAGATTAATAAGTAAATCATTTTTAATATGCAGTTGTACATAAGATAAATTCGACTATAAATATTCATTAAAAAGATAATGAAATTTCCTATATAATGGTAATTTATTTGTAATTTTGAAACATTAAATAATTTAATTTATTTTTTGACACAACAATGATGCAGTAATTATCTTATTAATGAAATATTGACATATTTGTTGTTATAAATACCCAAATAAATGTAATTTGAGACTTTTTATGAATTAAACTAATTTTAAATGTTAATATGACATTTTATTATTGATTTAATTAACTTGTTTCGAACTAATCATTCTGTTATTATTTTCACAAAAATCAATTACTAAATAGTGTCAAAATTGACATAAAATAGTTTTTAAAACAAATATTATATTATTAATTGTTATTTTATTCATAAAAATCTAATTCTTATCAACATGACTTATATAAGGTTATATATATTAATAATAAACAACTTGAGGTTCGTTTGTCTTGTTATAGTTTTTTTGTTATCCTTATAGTGTAAGAACACAAGAAGACATGGTAAAAGTAAAATTATCTAACTTAATGTTAAAACTAAATGATAAGGTTAAAATAGGAACCTAAACTTGTCTAAATTATATTGGATGAGAGGGTTTTGACCCATACCCACCTTAGCTTCGAATTAAATCAATTTGGAGCTATTTAAAACCGAATTTGGCTTTATAATAAAATAATATTTTTAGTTTTCCAAAGGTGCACCACTCCTCCCCTATAAAAGGGCACCTCCTCCCTTTTTTCTCAAACCAATTTGAGCCTTAAATCTCGGCCAAACCCTGAAAAATTCTCTTCTCCACTTCCCTTGAAACATCCTAGATGTCCTGGTCTTCTTCAAAGACCAATTTTAGTTCCCTAAGAGGAGGACTCAAAGAGGCTCTTCAAAGAAGAGGTAATGTCTGTTACCAATTCTTTCAACTTTATTTCTTCTTCCACTTCTTCTTATTAGGTTGTTTCATTATGAAGCAATAACGTCAGTATCACTCATATACTTATATGTTATTATATGTATTAAACAACCCTATTTCGCCATCTATCCATCTTACGCAAAACGAAATCACCGTGCGTGCGTACGTACGGAATACCGTCTCCACGCCGTGGTGTAATCTATTTTCCACCACCACCTTACTTGGATGGGTATAATGGTGTACATAATAACTATATATGATTATTGTAAAGTGATATTGATTCTGAAATAGTATACATACACTCCAATACAATTCCATGATCATGATAAAGATATTATCGCTTGTGCATACGTACGGTCTACCGTCTCCACGACACGATGAGATTCATTCTCCACGTTAACCATTCATGAATGATTATAAAGTATATATAACAAGTAATCATGAAATATATGACATAATAATGATACTGGATTTATATGTATATATATGTATGTCATCTACTTAATTCCATTAAACTCAATAAGGAAACGAAAACAGTGTTCATGCGTACGTACGACCTACCGTCTCCATGAACGGTGTATTTATTTCCATTTACTAATTATTATATATATGTATATTCTGAATATATATTATATATAAATCATGTTTGATATTCTGGATTTATGTAATCATGATCTAAGTAATCATATGAATGATTACAAGTCAAAACACAGATGACAAATGAAACGATTTTACCCAAAACGCTCTTTAACATTGAATTTACAAAAGAACAGGTAATATAAAGTCATAAGTGAACCATATATAATATCATAACAATGATTATGGTTCTGGAAGAAGTCAATGACATTATTTAAATCATTATACAGGAGGTTCGGACACTTACGAAGAAAATCGGACCTAAGGTATGGGATAATTTTGCAAATCTCATTTTTATCCGAGATTGCTTCTTCGTAAGTATTTACTGCGGTTATTGATATCATCCATGTCCATGTTTTATAAAAGTGTATTCATGTATGTTTAAAGTCCTTTTTACCCATTTTTTACTTTTACTACATGGTATGTAAGGAATATTTCTTTTGTTTACGTTACGAGGTACTTTTTGACTTTTCCGACAAAAGTACGAGAATAATGTTTTTTTAACATATACGGCATGAAAGGATTTTTACGGTTTTATAAAGCCTTATTTTCATGAAGCATCCTCCAAAATATTTCATGACTATTTTCAACAAAATCCTTTTGTTTTAAAATTGCATGATGTTTTGTGAAAATAAATTGTTTTTGAAGAAGAAAGGATATTTTCCTCAAGAATTCATTTCAAGTGTTTTATCAAAATCATTTTCCATCTAAGATGACATTATTTCACATGTGTCTGTTTCAAGTATAATGTATCTATGATTTACACGGTTTCACTGTTCTTAATGAAATGATATCCATTTTTTTATATGGATTATGTTATGATGGGATGATGTTTATGATACCCATTTTATTCTTTCAGTTATGATGAATGATTTATGTTTATGTTGTGGCACAAGTAAGAATGATTTCATTATGAGATGAGTGGGACCTATATCTCCCTCCAATGCATTGGGTAATGATTTTATATCTCATGAGATAGACATGGCTGGAACGGTAAGTTAATCCAGTTCAGTGTTATAGGACTGAAACGATGAGTGAACTGGATTCAGAAAGGGACTTTGTCCACTAAGATGGTCTTGGCAGCAATGCCTTGGCTATTATGGAAATCATGACTTGTGCTGAATCGTTTCCACAATTACATGTTTTATTCCCATTCTATTTTATCATGATTTATGTTCCATTATGATCTATGCCTTATGTACTTCCATGTTTTCTGTCATTGCTCAATATTTTTAAACATTATGTTCATGTTTATAAGTTCAAATGTATATGGTATGTTTTATTTTATCTATGCCTACCCTTACTGAGAATTTCAGATCACCCTTTTTATGTTTTCTTTTCCCCCAGGGTTAAAAGAAAGGATTTAGGTAAGGAAACAAAAAGTGGAAGATCATTATGGGAGATGTTGATGATCTTCCACCACGATTAGAAGATTACGTTCCATGTTTCCAAAGACACTAAACTATTATGGTCCTTGTGTGTCTGTTTTTGTTATTTATTAAGTATTCCGAAAAAGTAATGTAATGTCCATGTACATCAAGATTCGGGTCTCTACAATTGGTATTAGAGTAAAGGTTTAGTCAACCTTTGGAAACTAGGATGCGAGAACTTTAGTGAGATCCCTAGAGATATTTATAAGGAATGTCTAGGGATGTCCCTAAGGTTAAGTATATGTATAGGTTGTAGTCCTAGAATTATGCTAACGATCTTAGAATTAAACCTAAGATGTTAGATATTGAAGGTACTACCCCTTTATTATGTTGTTTTCCCTAGAATGATTTTCACCTCTCACACTATTCTTTTTGGGGTTTAGAAAATGGCTGGAAACAGGAAGATTCATGATAATGGAGGATATGATGGGCAATGGAATGATATTCTTCATAAGAAACCAAATGAAACGGGATTTGGTAGTAAAAACATCGTTATTATGCCTAATCAGTAATCTCATAATATGATCAATAATCTCAACTTTGGTAAGTTTCCCGACTCAGATAATAAGAGAAAGATGGAGTTTCATGATGATCATAGAGGAAAGAAATTTCAATTTCCCTTATGTAAATCATGTGGGAAGAGGCATCTGGGAGATTGTTTCAAGGGAACTGGAAGATGCTTTGGGTGTGGAAAAGAAGGACACAAAGCCAGTTAGTGCAAAGGAAAAGGTTCAGTTAACACCATGGATGAGGATAATGGTATTGCTACGACATCAACAATGGTTAAATGTTTTAAATGTGGAATGTACGGGCATTATGCAAACCAATTCCCTAAGGGAAAGTCTAATGAAGAGAATCAGTATGGTCGTATGGGTAGTATTTATGTTGATGATGATGAAGAGAATACAAATTGTATGTGAGAAGAAATAATTGTTGAAGCTCGGTCAATGGTTTAACAAGGTAGTGGAATGATTACATGTTTATCAAGTTTATTGTTGTATAAATAATCTCATGGTACTATGGAATAAAGAGACATCTAAGGATTGTTACACTGTTTCCTTTACTTGAGTTTTGAAAGTGTATGATTAATGGTTCCAGTATCCATGAATGGTTATTCAGATATTTTTGGAATGTAGATGATATGCACATAATGAAGGGATAATTAAATGTTTGATAGTATTCATGAGCTCATGAATGATATAAGGAGAAGGTTATATCATGGTTTGACTATATAGAATTATTGGATTTTGGTATGAGGAAAGAGTTAACTTTTGACAGCATTCATGTTTTCACTAAGGTTTAATGGGTATTCATTTTTCAAGAGAATACATTATTAAGGTATTCACAGGATTGGAATTTGACCAACAAGATATATGGGGGATAAATGATGGTATTCACATGCTTGGTTGATGACATTTCAAGTAATCGTTTACTTTATACTATGAGCTTGGACTGAAGTATTTTAGATAAGCCTAAATATTGGAATGGATTATGTTGGACATAAGTTAGTATTGTTTTAGGATAGAACTTTTTTTTCCGATATTATTGATGGAATGTTATAGTAATATAGCTTTAGAAAAAGGACAACCTACAGGAGGGGGGACAGCCCATCGAGTCGGACAAGGCTATGGGAATCGAACCCACAACCGAAGTGCGACTCGCCTTTATCGCCTATCACTGGCATACATGAAGTCCCTGTTTAGTAGAAACTAGTTTTACTATATTAAGCAGTATGATATTTGAATTATAAGTCCATTTTAGGAACTATATATGATTAATCTCACTATAGATAGACTTATGAATTATTTGATAACTTTTCTAACCTTTTGTTTGAGACAGATGGAATGACCCATCATTCTTTCACATGATCTGCTAACACATCATGAATAAAAAATTCAACTTCATTTCATTAAGGGATGATGTGGAAATGTTCAATTCACGAACAACAGTGAGATTGTACCAAAATCGTGTAAGCATTTCTTTTAATTCATCAACATTAGGGAAATAATCTTGAAAACCAAAAATGTTTTCTTTGTGAACTTATATCTGATTAATCATATGGTACCTTAGATCATCACAAATCTATGTCTTTGTGATTTTGGGATTTTCCATAGCCATGTTCTTTACCACTATCCATCAGAACATGGTGGTTAGATTTCTCTTCCATATCCATATTTTCACCTATGTGGAAACCCAGTGATTTGTTTATTTGGGTAACCGTTACGTTTCCTACTTTTTTTGTAAATAATAGTTTCGGTGTTCCATTTTACGATGTGGGATTGTATTGAAGAAATTTTCGAGTAGTAAACCATTTATAACACGAAGAATTCCGAGGGCGAAATTCATTTTTAGGGGGGTAGAATGTATCACCCTGAGATTTTATGAAAAATAATTTTTTAATTACATTAATGTCTTGTGTTGTACGCTACACCAAAAGGATCTTTCACAGTACGCATACCTGAATTGCCTTACATTACACGCAATCGTGACTATCCTCGATAGCGTGTGTAGTACGCAATACCGAGTTTCACTAAACAATGATATGCTATTAAAATATTATTAAAACTAGCCGTTATGAATAGTAATAACCAATTTTTGAAATTTGGTAAATTTTATTTTTCAAAATGAGCTTCATTTTTGGATTCGGAATATCGAAATTAGCTTAGGGTGAAATTTTGGTACTTTTCGGATAACTTTCATATTCTGATGAATAGTGAAAATTATTAAATTTTAATCAAAAACAAAATTGTTAATTGAAATAATTAATAGTGATAAATTATTAATTTGAGTGGTTTTAATGTATATTTAGAATATATTTTTACAATTTAATACAATGCTGGTCATTGGATGTAATTTCACATTTAAACCAGTTATAAACAAGTGTCAATCTTTTGATAGTTACTATCTCTTAAAAACACGAAATTTGTTTTGACGATGGGAATTAATTTTTAAATTGGTTAATTTAACTAATATGTTTCGATTTTGGTAAAATAGAAATCATTTTTGAATTCATAATATCAAATATAGCTTAGGCCTAATTTTTGGTATTTTTCTGGAAATTTTCATTTTTTGATGAATAGTGAAACCACTAAGTGGTAGTTAAAAAACCTGACTTTTTCATAAAACATAATTTTACCCCTTTGTGAGTGGAATTTATAAAATCCGAGAGACACATTTAATATAAAGGACTTAAATGTGGTTCAATGTGACGAAAATAATTGTTGGTGAATAGTAACTTTTTACTTTTTTTACCACAGTTAAAAGTAAATAGAATAATTAAGGGTAAAAAAGATATTATTATTACCCTAAAACATGTCCTAATTCAATTGGATAAATGTAATTCTACCAAAAACAACCTTAGGAATAAAATATTACCATTTAGGCCCACTTGGATTAGATTGGGACATTTATTATTAATTTATTTAAAGAAGGGTTAAAATAGTTAAAATCAATGTTTAATAAGTAAATAATTTTTAATATAGGGTTATACATAAGATAAATTCTACTATAAATATTCATTCGAAAGAGAAAGAAATTTACTACATAATGGTATTTTATTTGTAATTTTTAGACATTAAATAATTTAGTTAATTTGTGACACAACGATGATACAGTATTTATCTTATAAATGAAATATTGACATAATTGATGTTATAAATACCCAAATAAATGTAATTTGAGACTTTTTATGAATTCCACTAATTATACAGGTTAATATGACATGTTATTATGGATTTAATTAACTTGGTTCTAACTAATCATTCTTTTATGATTTTCACAAAATCAGTTACTAAATAGTGTCAAAATTGACATAAAATAGTTTTTAAAACAAATATTATATTATTAATTGTTATATTATTCCTAAAAATCTAATGATCAGAAAAATGACTTATATAAGGTTATATATATTAATAATAAACAACTTGGGGTTCGTTTGTCTTGTTATAGTAAGTTTATTAACCTTATAGTGTAAGAACACAAGAAGACACAGTAAAAGTAAAATTATTTAACTTAATGTTAAAACTAAATGATAAGGTTAAAATAGGAATCTAAAATTGTCTAAATTTTATTGGATGATTGGATTTAGACACATACCCTCCTTATCTTAGAAATAAATCAATTTGGATCTATTTAAAACCGAATTTGGCTTTATAATAAAATAATATTTTTAGTTTTCCAAAGGTGCCCCTCTCCTCCCCTATAAAAGGGCACCTCCTCCCTCTATTCCTCACACCACTTTGAGCCTCAATGCTCGGAAAAACCCTGAAGAATTCTCTTCTCCACTTACCTAGAAACATCCTAGAGGTCCTGGTCTTCTTCAAAGACCAATTTTAGTGCCCTAAGAGGAGGACTCAAAGAGGCGCTTCAAAGAAGAGGTAATGTCCGTTACCGATTCTTTCAACATTAATTTTTCTTCCATTCTTCTTCGTAGGTTTTTTCATTATGAAGTAATAAAATCAGTATCAATCAAATAATGACATGTTATTATATGTATGAAACAACCCTATTTCACTATCTATCCATTCTATGAAAGACAAAATCACCGTGCGTGCATACGTACAGAATACCGTCTCCACGCCGTGGTGTAATCTATTTTCCACCACCACCTTACATGGATGGGTATAATGGTGTACATAATAACTTTATATGATTATTTTAAAGTGATATTGATTGTGAAATAGTATACATACACTCCAATACAATTCCATGATCATGAGAATGATATCATCGCTCGTGCGTACGTACGGACTACCGTCTCCACGATGCGATGAGATTCATTCTCCACGTTAACCATTCACGAATGATTATAAAGTATATATAATAAGTAATCATGAAATATATGACATAATAATGATACTGGATTTATGTGTATATATATGTATGTCATCTACTTAATTCCATTCATCTCAATAAGGAAACGAAAACAACGTTCATGCGTACGTATGGCCTACCGTCTCTATGAACGGTGTATTTCTTTCCATTTACTGATTTATTATATATATGTATATTAGGAATATATATTATATATAAATAATGTTTTATATTATGTAATTATGTAATCATGATATATGTAATCATATGAATGATTACAAGTCAAAACACAGACGAATAATGAAACAATTTTACCCAAAACGCTCTTTAACATGGAATTTACAAAAGAACGGGTAATATAAAGTCATAAGTGAACCATATATAATATCATAACAATGAGTATGGTTCTGGAATAAGTCCACAACATTATTTAAATCATCATACAGGAGGTTCGGACACTTACAAAGCAAATCAGACCTAAGGTAAGGGATAATTTTGCAAATCTCATTTTTATCCGAGATTGTTTATTCGTAAGTATTTTCTGGGGTTATTGCTATCATCCATGTCCATGATTTATAAAAGTGTATTCATGTATGTTTAAATTCCTTTTTACCCATTTTTGACTTTTACTACATGGTATTTAAGGAATATTTCTTTTGTTTACGTTACGAGGTACTTTTTGACTTTTCTGACAAAAGTACGAGAAGAATGTTTTTTAACGTATATGACATGAAAGGACTTTTACGGTTTTATAAAGCCTTATTTTCATGAAGATTAATCCAAAATATTTCATGAATATTTTCAAAAAAAATCATATTTCTTTTAAAATTTCTTGATGTTTTGTGATAATAAATTTATTTTGAAGAAGAACGAATATTTTCCCCAAGAATTCATTTCAAGTGTTTTATCAAAATCATTTTCCATATAAGATGACATTATTTTATAAGTGTATATTTCAAGTATAATGTCTCTATGATTTACATGGTTTTACTTTTCATATGATGAAATGATATCCATTTTTTTATATGGATTATGTTATTATGGGATGATGTTTATGATGCCCATTTTATTCTTTTGGTTATGATGAATGATTTATGTTTATGTTGTGGCACAAGTAATAATGATTTCATTATGATATGGGTGGGACCTATATCTCCCTCTAATGCATTGGGTAATGATTTTATATCTCATGAGATAGACATGGCTAGAATGGTAAGTTAATCCGGTTCAGTTTTACAGGACTGAAACGAGGTGTGAACTCGATTCAAAAAGGGACTTTGTCCACTAAGATGGTCTTAGCAGCAATGCCTTGGATACTATGGAAATCAGGACATGTACTGAATGGTTTCCAAAATTACATGTTTTATTCACATGCAATTTTATCATTATTATGTTCCATTATGATCTATGCCTTATGTACTTCCATGTTTTATGTTGTTGCTCAAGATTTTTAAACATTATGTTCATGTTTTTAAGTTCAAATGTATATGGTATGTTTTATTATATCCATGCTTACCCTTACTGAGCATTTGAGCTCCCCCTTTTTATGTTTTCTTTTCCCACAGGATTAAAAGAAAGGTTTTAGGTAAGGAAACAAAAAGTGGAAGATCTTTACGGGAGATGATGAAGATATTTCACCACGATTAGAAGATTACGTTCCATGTTTCCAAAGAAACTAAACTATTACAGTCCTTGTGTGTCAAATTTTATTATATATTAAGTATTCCACAAAAGTAATGTAATGTCCATGTACGTCAAGCTTCGGGTCTCTACAGTTGGTATCAGAGGAAAGGATTAGTCAACCTTTGGAAACTAGGATGCGAGAACTTTAGTGAGATCCCTAGAGATATTTCTAAGGTATGTCTAAGGATGTCCCTAAGGTTAAGTATACGTAGAGGTTATAGTCCTAGAATTACTCTAACGATCTTAGAATTAAACCTAAGATGTTAGATATTGAAGATACTACCCCTTTATTATTTTGTTTTCCCTAGCATGATTTTTACCTCCCACACTATTATTTTTGGGTTTTAGAAAATGGTTGGAAACAGGAAGATTCCTGATAATGGAGGATATGACGGACAATGGAATGATATTCTTCATGAGAAACCAAATGAAACGGGATTTGGAAGTCCAAAAATCGTTATTATGCCTAATCAGCAATCTCATAATATGATCAATAATCTCAACTTTGGTAAGTTTCCCGACTCAGATAATAAGATAAATATGGAGTTTCCTGATGATCATAGAGGAATGAAAGTTCAATTTCCCTTAGGTAAATCATGTGGGAAGAGGAATCAGGGATACTATTTCAAGGGAACTGGAAGATTCTTTGGGTGTGAAAAAGAAGGACACAAATCCAATAAGTGCAAAGGAAAAGGTTTAGTTAACACCATGGATGAGGATAATGGTATTTCTACGACATCACCAATGGTTAAATGTTTTAAATGTGGAATGTACGAGCATTATACAAACCAATGGCCTAAGGGAAAGTCTCATGAAGAGAATTAGTACGGTCATATGGGTAGTATTTATGATGATGATGATGAAGAGACTACAAATTATATGTGAGATGAAAGAATTGTTGAAGCTTGGTCAATGGATTAAGAAGGTAGTGGAATGATTACATGTTTATCAAGTGTCATGTTGTATAAGTAATCTCATGTTACATTGGAATAAAGAGACATCTAAGGATTGTTACACTGTTGTCTTTCCTTGAGTTTTGAATGTGTGTGATTAATGGTACCAGTATCCATGAAAGGTTATTCAGATATTTTTAGAATGTAGATTATATTCTTATAATGAAGGGATAATTAAATGTTTGATAGTATTGATGAGCTCATGACTGATATAAGGAGAAGGTTATATCATGGTTTGACTATATAGAATTTTTGGATTTTGGTATGAGGATAGAGTTAGCTTTTGACAGCATTCATGTTTTCTCTAAGGTTTAATATGTATTCATTTTTCAAGAGAATACATGATTTAGGTATTCACAGGATTGGAATGTGACCAACAAGATATATGGGGGATAAATGATGGTATTCAAATGCTTGGTTGTTGACATTTCAAGTAATTGTTTTCTTTACACTATGTGCTTGGACCGAAGTATTTTAGATAAGCCTAAAGATTAGAATGGATTATGTTGGACATAAGTTAGTATTGTTTAAAGATAGAAATTTTTTTCCGATATTATTGATGGGATGTTATAGTAATATAGCTTTAGAAAAAGGACAACCTACAGGACGGGCGAAAACCCATCGCGTTGGACAAGGCTATGGGAATCGAACCCACAACCGAAGTGCGACTGGCCTTTATCGCCTACCACTGGCCTACAGGAAGTCCCTATTTAGTAGAAACAAGTTTTATTATATTAAACAATATGATATATAAAGTATAAGTCCATTTTAGGAACCATATATGATTAATCTCACTATATATGGACTTATGTATTTTTTGATAACTTTTTCTAACCTTTTGTTTGAGACAGATGGAATGACCCATCATTCTATCACATGATCTGCTAACACATCATGAATAACGAATTCAACTTCATTTCATTATGGGATTAAGTGGAAATTGTTCAATTCACGAACAACAGTGAGATTGTACCAAAATCATGAAAGTATTTCTTTTAATTCATCAACTTTAGGGAAATAATCTTGAAAACCAAAAATGTTGTCTTAGTGACCTTATATCCGATGAATCAAATGGTACCTTAGATCATCACAAATCAATGGATTTGTGATTTCTGGATTTTCCATAGCCATGTTCTCTAGCACTCTCCATCAGAACATGGTGGTTAGATTTCTCTTCCATATCCATATTTTCACCTATGTGGAAACCCAATGATTAGTTTATTTCGGTAACCGTTACGTTTCATACTTTTGTTTTTAAAGATTGGGTTTGGTATTCCTTTTTATGATGTGGGTTTATATTAAATAAACTTTTGATTAGTAAACCATTTATATCCTCAATGAATTTCGAGGGCGAAATTCATTTTATGGGGGGTAGAATGTAACACCCCGAGATTTTATGAAAAATATTCTTTTTAATTTCATTAATGTCTTGTGTTGTACGCTACACCAAAAAGATCTTGGACAACATGATTCCTTGACTTGTATTGCATTACACGCAATCACATCCTTCCTCGATAGCGCGTGTAGTATGCAATACCGAGTTTCACTAAACAATGATATGCTATTAAAATATTATTAAAACTAGCCATTATGAATAGTAATAACCACTTATTGAAATTTTGTAAATTATATTTTTCAAAATGGACTTCATTTTTGGATTCAGAATATCGAAATTAGCTTAGGGTAAAATTTTGGTACTTTTCGGATAACTTTCATATTCGGATGAATAGTGAAAATTACTAAATTTTAATTAAAAACAATTTTTTTAATCGAAATAATTAATAGTGATAAATTATTAATTTTAGTGTTTTTAATGTATATTTAGAATATATTTTTCCAATTTAATACAATGTTTGTCATTGGATGTAATTTCACATTTAAACCAGTTATAAACAAGTGTCAATCTTTTGATAGTTATTATCTCTTAAAAACAAGCTATTTGTTTTGACGACGGAAATTAATTTTTACATTAGTTATTGTAACTGATATGTTTTGAATTTGATAAATTAAAAAAAAAAATTTGAATTCATAATATCAAATATAGCTTAGGCCTACTTTTTGGTATTTTTCTGGAACTTTCATTTTTTTTGATTAATAGTGAAACCACTAAGTGGTAGTTAAAAAAACTGAATTTTTCATAAAAATTAATTTCACCACTTCTGTGAGTGAAATTTTGAAAATCCGAGAGACACGGTTAATATCAAGGACTAAAATGTGGTTCAATGAGATAAAAATAATTTTTGTGAATAGTAACTTTTATTTTTTTTACCACAGTTAAAAGTAAATAGGGTATTTAAGGGTAAAAAAGATATTATTTTTACCCTAATACATGTCCTATTTCTATTGGATAAGTGTAATTCGACCAAAAACAACCTTAGGAATAAAATATGACCATTTAGGCCCACTTGGATTAGATTAGGACATTTATTATTAATTTATTTAAAGAAGGGTTAAAATAG
This sequence comes from Viscum album, assembly GCA_963277665.1. Taxonomy (NCBI): domain Eukaryota; kingdom Viridiplantae; phylum Streptophyta; class Magnoliopsida; order Santalales; family Viscaceae; genus Viscum; species Viscum album. The sequence continues at coordinate 38,068,322 of OY728143.1, forward strand.
TTGAAATCAATGTTTAATAAGTAAATCATTTTTAATATGGGGATATATATAAGATAAATTCGACTATAAATATTAATTAGAGAGCTATAACATTTCCTACATAATGGTATTTTATTTTAATTTTTAGAAATTAAATACTTTAATTTATTTGTGACACAACGATGATGCAGTAATTATCTTATTAATAAAATATTGAAATAATTGATGTTATAAATACCGTAATAAATGTAATTTGAGACTTTTAATGAATTTTAATACTTTTCCAGGTTAATATGACATGTTATTATTGATTTAATTAACTTGGTTCGAACTAATCATTCTGTTAGGATTTTCACAAAAACCAATTACTAAATAGTATCAGAATTGACATAAAATAGTTTTTTTAAAAAATATTATATTATTAATTGTTATTTTATTCCTAAAAAACTAATGATCAGCCAAATTACTTAGATAAGGTTATATATATTAATAATATACAAGTTGGGGTTCTTTTGGCTTGTTATTGTATGTTTATTAACCTTATAGTGTAAGAACACAAGAAGACACGGTAAAAGTAAAATTATTTAACTTAATGGTAAAACTATATGATAAGGTTAAAATAGGAACCTAAACTTGTCTAAATTATATTTGATGATAGTATTTGGACCCATACTCACCTTATCTTCGAAATAAATCAATTTGGAGCTATTTAAAACCGATTTTGGGTTTATAATAAAATAATATTTTTTGTTTTCCAAAGGTGCCCCTCTCCTCCCCTATAAAAGGGCACCTCCTCCCTCTCTTCCTCACACCACTTTGAGCATTAAATCTCGGCCAAAAACTGACAAATTATCTTCTCCAATTCCCTAGAAACATCCTAGAGGTCCTGGTCTTTATCAAAAAACAATTTTAGTGCTCTAAGTGGAGGACTCAAAGAGGCCCTTCAAAGAAGAGGTAATGTCTGTTACCGATTCTTTCAACTTTATTTCTTCTTCCACTTCTTGTTAGTAGGTTGTTTCATTATGAAGTAATAACATCAGTATCACTCATATACTGATATGTTATTATATGTATGAAACAACCCTATTTCACCATCTATCCATCCTACGGAAAACGAAATCACCGCGCGTGCGTACGTACGGAATACCGTCTCCACGCCGTGGTGTAATCTATTTTCCACCACCACCTTACTTGGATGGGTATAATGGTGTAAATAATCACTATATATGATTATTGTAAAGTGATATTGAGTCTGAAATAATATACATACACTCCAATACAATTCCACGATCATGAGAACGATATCATCACTCGTGCGTACGTACGGACTACCGTCTCCACGACGCGATGAGATTTATTCTCCACGTTAACCATTCATGAATTATTATGAAGTATATATAATAAGTAATCATGAAATATATGACATAATAATGATACTGGATTTATGTGTATATATATGTATGTCATCAACTTAATTCCATTCAACTCAATAAGGAAACAAAAACAGCGTTCATGCAAACGTACGGCCTACCGTCTCCATGAACGGTGTATTTCTTTCCATTTACTGATTTATTATATATATGTATATTCTGAATATATATTATATATAAATCATGTTTTATATTCTGTAATTATGTAATCATGATTTATGTAATCATATGAATGATTACAAGTCAAAACACAGACGACAAATGAAACGATTTTACCCAAAACACTCTTTAACATTGAATTTACAAAAGAACGGGTAATATAACGTCATAAGTGAACCATATATAATATCATAACAATGAGTATGGTTCTGGAAAAAGTCAATGACATTATTTAAATCATTATAGAGGAGGTTCGGACACTTACAAAGCAAATCGGGCCTAAGGTAAGGGATAATTTGTAAAATATCATTTTTATCCGAGAATGCTTATCCGTGAGTATTTACTGGGGTTATTGCTATCATCCATATACATGTTTTATAAAAGTTTATTCATGTATGTTTAAAGTCATTTTTACCCATTTTTGACTTTTACTACATTTTATGTAAGAAATATTTCTTTTGTTTACGTTACGAGGTACTTTTTGACTTTTCCAACAAAAGTACGAGAAAAATGTTTTTTTAATGTATACGGCATGAAAGGATTATTACAGTTTTATAGAGCCTTATTTTCATGAAGATTCCTCCAGAATATTTCATGACTATTTTCATCAATATCATTTTCTTTTAAAATTGCATGATGTTTTGTGAAAATAAATTGATTTTGAAGAAGAAAGGATATTTTCCTCAAGAATTTATTTCAAGTGTTTTATCCAAATAATTTTCCATCTAAGATGACATTATTTCATATGTGTATGTTTCACGTATAATGTCTCTATGATTTAAATAGTTTCACAGTTCTTATGATGAAATGATATCCATTTTTTTATATGGATTATGTTATGATGGGATGCTGTTTATGATACCCATTTTATTCTTTGGGTTATGATGAATGATTTATGTTTATGTTGTGGCACAAGTAATAATTATTTAATTATGAGATGGGTGGGACCTACATCTCCCTCCAATGAATTGGGTAAAGATTTTATATCTCATGAGATAGACATGGCTGGAATGGTATGTTAAACCGGTTCAGTGTTAGAGGACTGAAACGAGGAGTGAACTCGATTCAGAAAGGGACTTTGTCCACTACGATGGTCTTGGAAGCAATGTCTTGGCTACTACAGAAATCATGACATGTGCTGAATGGTTTCCACAATTACATGTTTTATTCCCATGATATTTTATCATGATTTATGTTCCATTATGATCTATGCCTTATGTACTTCCATGTTTTATGTCGCTGCTCAAGATTTTTAAACATTATGTTCATTTTTTAAGTTCAAATGTATATGGTATGTTTTATTTTATCCATACTTACCCTTACTGAGCATTTGAGCTCACCCTTTTTATGTTTTCTTTTCCCCCCAGATTAAAAGAAAGGTTTTAGGTAAGGAAACAAAAAGTTAAAGATCTTTATGGGAGATGTTGAAGATCTTTCACCACTATTAGAAGATTACGTTCCAAGTTTCAAAAGAAACTAAACTATTACGGTCCTTATGTGTCTGTTTTTGTTATGTATTAAGTATTCCGAAAAAGTAATTTAATGTCCATGTACGACAAGATTCAGGTCTCTACATGATCAGCCAAATATGGTGTTTGATAACATCCCTATAACAGGAGGACAACCAGAGGATGTCTTAGTGGAATGACTCTACAATTTCAAGAACACACCATATATCATGATTAATAGGGATTGCAACTTATAGGTGTATTAAGGGAACACGAGAAGAAATCATTCACATTTGTTTTTCAAAACATGGATACATGGCGTCTATAAAGGCTACATGTAATGTTCCCTTAAGCCTTTACATGGGAATGTACTTCTAACAAACCAGGTCATGTAACGCCTCATACACACGGCTTGTTTTCCTAATACACGGTGTGTACTTGAATCATATTCCCCTTTCTGTGCTCCTCTACATGGAAAAGTCAAATGGTTCTACTACAACAAGACTACATGGTGTGTTAGTTCATGATAAAGTGTGTTGTAGATGAACTTAACCTACCCATGTTGTTAGTTACATGGATGGTTACACAACTCACTCTACACGGCATGTTCAAGATGGACACGACGTGTACTAGAGAGATTCCACCGACCGTGTTGTTTGTTACATGGTCGGATATAGGGGTCACACTACATGAAATTTTCAATCTTGAAACATCTATATCATTAGTCAAACAGGTGGAATCATGGTATACACAACATGGTGTGTTCTCCCAACGACATCCCAACCTCATGTTTCTTCACACATAGGCAAGGACACTGTTATAGACTACACCATGTCTGAATATAGTACATGATATTTAATTAAGAAAAAAAATTACTTCCCCAACATAAGGACGCATGGCATGTATTCATCATTACAGGTTGTGTATTCTAGGTAATTACGTACAATAAGACTAAGATAGAAATCTAAAACCTATAAAATGACTAAACGTACATTAGGGTTCCAATGTCTAATCTGTGAGGGCACATACTCCCCACAAATCAAATATTGGCATCTTATACATGTCATTTTCAAGCATAACAATGTAACGATCCTGCAAATTTTGACCCAAGAGGGCCCATAACACCTCAAGAACCAATGTTTTGAGTTCATTAAAAAAAATCTTACAAAATTTAATACCTTGTCAAAAGAATGTATTCTATCAAGGCATCTATCACAGTAGCATTCATATCTAGGAAAACATCTATCACAACAACATGAAATAACAAATGCACCATAAATGGCAAGAAAGGAATTCATGATATGTGATTTCTAACAGGTGCCTATATCATGTATGAGATGACATACCCCCATCTCAATGGGATGTAATTAAAAAAGAACCTTAATAATATCAACTATAATATCATAAAACATTTTAATTGACATACAATGAAATCAAATTAACTGTGAAATTAAAAAACCAAAAATATTTCAATAACAAGGTTGATTGGATTTTCCTTGTATATGGGTTAGCCACTCCCAGGCACAAATTATTACCATGTACCTATTCCTTCCTATCCCTGGCTATAGTCCCCAAATAGTAAGTCAAAAATAAATGAACCCCTTTAATACCACATACTGATATCCTTGTTCTAGAAGCCACCCATATGTGCCTCATCCTCGGTTGGTCACATGTCCTCAAGCACATTTCCCCAAATTCTAGAGGCTACCGACTAGCAGTGAGGGCCTTGGTGTGGTTGTGGGGAAACTGTGTCCTCATTGGCAGATTAACACTGTGGAAATTACATATATATGTTAGCGGAAGCAGTAAAAGAATAAAATAAGTAAACATCGGAATACTGAGGAAATAAACTCAAACACATATATATAACGATGCATGAAACAAATATCTAAGAAAGAATCCAAACAAGTCAAAATTCTAGAATACAGTAATAAACCAAAGTACAAAAGGAAACAGATAAAATCCTATAGCATCACATGCCTCAGCTTGGTCCCATGATCTCATGCTCCACAATAATCAAGTACCAGAATCAGAAGGGAACATGACCATATCTATATTTGGCACAATATAATCTATTTGGGCCCAAAAGCATGACCCAAATAGTTCGCGAGATGAATATGAGTACAAAACAACCCAAAGATCTATGCCTAACAGTCTGGGAATATATATGGAAATAAATAAGAAAAATGAAGCAGTAACAAGGATGTACTCAAAAGTAACAATGCTACCAAATAAATTACAATAAATTTAAATCTAACAATTTATCCGACCAATTAAACATACAGGGAACCCTCTGGAAATGTTCTCACAAAAAATCCCCTCTGGTTCAGCTAACAATCTTAAGCATCCCTCTGGGTAGTTCTATAATCCTAACCCCTATGGTAAAATTCACAACAAGGATATATAAATAGCTCTATGAGGAACCACTCACTATCAATTCCCCCTATATTCATTTGTAATAAAGGACTCTCTGAGAAGAACTCACAATCAATTGCACCAATAGTATTTTAACGATAATCTACAGACACTCAGACGAAGCACTCAACTTCAATTCCTCTTGTGGTCTCGTAATGTAACTATAGACACTATGAGGGAGCACTCAACATCAATCTCTCATATGGTATCACAGTTTGATAATTATAATAGAAACTCTAGGAAAGCCCTCAACATCAATTTTTTCTATGGATTCACTATACTAGGTTCCCGCAGTGCCGTGTAATGAAATCCGGCACAAGAAATAATCAGAAGCCAATGTAAACCTCAATGTAATACATGGCTAAAATATCTACATGACATAGAAATACATATCAGATATGTAATCACTCCATTTTAACAACACTCATAATTAAAAAAAACAGTATTCCAACAGCCCAAACATGATCAAACAGTCAATATCATGATGAAATGTGTAAAAAATCTATATCATGGCAAGGATAAACCTATACACAACAGTCAACCAATATACCAAAAAACAAGGCATAGCAAGAAATAACATGGCTATGAACCATAAACACACAATTCCCCAAACAATGATATTGGGCACTTTTGCACATATAAATGAAAGACTATCTACAGAAAGGCACAAACCATTTACCTTGGTGTTGTACGGACGATATAAATGAACCATAGGCCTTGAATCCCCTTATAATACTAGAGATCTATAAAAATTTTAAGAATTTTCAACCAAGGATATCACATTAATGGTGAGAAATCAAGAGATGTTGTTCAAGAACAAGGTAGTACACACCGTGGAGATTCAAACGCAATTGACAATGGTTGAATAAGAGAACAGATGGCAATTCAGGGGCTCGTAGAAGATCTGCAGTCGTACGGACATTCCGGGCTGAAATAGGTCAAGAAGAAGTGTGTTATGTCTCTCAGATGCGGCCGCATTCCATTTAATGAAAATAATAAACTACACGATGTGTTATTTAATATTACATGACGTGTACTTGTATTGGAACCTGGCCTTAAACATAGAATACTCTTGAATTAAGTTAATAATTCTCATTAAGGATCATTTCAGGATTATAGATTTAGATAATTAGGTCATAACATATACACAACAACTAGAATATTACATGTAGACACATCTAAACAATTTCCATTTTTTCACAGAATAAAAATTCATGAAAAAAAAGAGTCATATCTAGTTCCATGTTTTAGACAACATGACTTTTTCTTGATCCCATCCTTGACCCTATTCCACTTTATGTCATGTGAATAAAATTTCAAAAACATTGGGTGAGAATAAAAATAAAAGTAAGGGTTATAATATATCTAAATAAATCATTAGTCAATCAATACATAAATAACATAAACTCTATTACATACCTCATGAATAAATAAGATTAAAAAATACACATAGTAATAACAAATCATAAATCTAACACGTGGTATCCATAACATACTTATGTTGTTGCATTAATAGCTATGTACGGAGTCAAATTTGTATTAGCCATCACAATATATCGCCTAAATCTTTTAGGGGAAACATTCACGTTTACCTCCATTACATTACCCAATGCATTGGAGAGCATCTCTAGCTTACCCGACCTAGGTTTATTAAGGAACCGCCCGTATATGTAAACAATGCCCAAGAACCATAACATATTCATAATATATGAAACAAACATAAAAAACGATACAATTTCCACATTTCAATCACAATATATCCTGTAAATGTATTAACATAACAAATCTATTATCAAATCCATTTCCAATACCAAAATATGTAAAATAGTATATGGTATTTATTTTCCTTTTAAAAACATTATGGCTTGATAAGGAAGCCAAAGATCAAATAAAACTAGAAGCGGTAGAAAGGTCAGTGTCACCGCTTACATTAAAAAGAAACATTCATTTTTTTCATTTAGTAAACTACCTCATAGAAAAATATTTCATTTTAATAAAATGTATGGCATCCTACCTTTTATAACATAAATTTTCGTTATATTTTACAAAACTAAGGATCCTTAAGGTTTAGTGTCTTGGAAACCTGGAACTTAATACATGAAGACATAAAACATCCTTCTTAATCAGATTAAAGGATTCGTCATTGTTCATCCTATGTTCATTACATCATCTCATAACTTGGGAGCATACATCAAAGGAAAGGGTGAGAATAAGGCCCAGTGAGATAAAGAAAAGAAACATTTTAAATGTGAACTTGAGATACATCAATAAAGTCATGATAAATAACATTAAGGCTTGAGAAAGAGATCATGAAGCATATCATAATAAAAATAATGTTTTTAATAACTGGAAGATGTGGCTACAATATTTAACTTAGACAATCATTTCCAAATCACCAAGGTCCATCCCCATGGTGTAATAAAAAAATTTACCAAGGTAATTCACTAAGGTATCGTTAAAATGGTCATCTCTAGAGATTATGTCTTTACCCAATGCATTGGAGCGCTATCATGGTGCACCATTAATTTGTCTTTATTATCATGTGAGACACATATATAATCATCAATCATTTCATAAACAACCCATATATCCTAAAATAAATGGGTTACATTTCATAGTCATAACATGTTAAAAACTACTTTAGAGGCGTGATCTTTATGTCACTTTAAACCCATAGAAAAGGAAAAGTGGGTCTCATGTATGAAAATACCAGGATTTAAAATAGAAAATTTTGATATATATGTGAATACCTCTGTATAATAACGATATTTGAGTATTCACTTAAAAAAATAAAAGAATTTGAGAAAAAGATAGAGACATTTTGAGATGAAAATTCGGGAGCTTAACAGCTTTGTTGCAGGGCTTTAGAAAACATTTAAAAGAGAGGGAACATGGGTAAAAAATCATATATGATCCATTAAATATTAGAAGGACATAACAAAAATTCTATAAGAACATGGTAATGAAATTTTATGGATATACCATATAAAAGGAAAAAACATGAATGGAAGACAAGAATAAGATTTCTCTTATGAAGAATATGGAAGCCTAACGGTGTGAAATAAAATTTCAAAAAAATGAATTGATGAGATTAAACAATGTCTCTCATCATGTGAAAATAAAAGGAAAGTATTATGATTATAGATATCATACCCCAACATTGTGTAAGGAACTTTAAAGACTTGACATTAAAGTGGGACTTTGAAAATGGGAAGAGTGAATGAATCCATTACCTTGAAGAGTAACTTCGAAATCGTAAATTTTGGGACCTTGGGAGGCTTGGGGGAACCTTGGGAGGACTCCTTTGGAGGTAAGAAGTCCATAACATCGTTGAGGAGGATTTTGGAATGGAAATGAAGAGAGAATGGCTTAGTATTCATAGGGGAAATGAAGGGACAAGGCATTAATGGCCAAGGGACACCTCATTTGTTGTATTGGAAAAACTATGGGCTTTGCCACGGTATTAGACCATGGAATTGGCCACAAGGGACACATAATAACTTATATTAGTTTTACTAAGTAGACTAGAATTATTTGATAATTATTATATCATTATTGATGTCATTAAAGACCCAAAACTCTAAACTGTAAATTCACTATTCATCGAAATGTCAACTTTTTCAGAAAAATCCCAAAAATTCACCTCAACATAATATCAATGCTTTGAATTCAAAAATAAACTCCATTTTGTAAAAAAAAAGGTCTAAAAATGTTTAATTTAATTTTTTTTAAAAATACTATTCACCCAAAAATACTAATACTTAACTAATAATTTCTAAAATAGTTATTAACAATTTTATTGAATCACAATACTTAATAAAGGTGCCTAAATTATATTAATATATTTTTTAAGTGAGATTAATAATCCATTAGGTCACATTACTAATCCTAAGTGTTATATCACTATTCATAATTTACTATTCACCAAAAATTAAGTTGATCTTATTAGACTCTAAATTGTTTACTGAACACATTTGCATAAGACCATTTTTTGAAAATCCTTACACATCATTAATTATTTAAGGTTTACATAAATATATTAAAATATCTTTTTTTTCCAAAATTAATCAATAAGATACATCCTATTTTTATCTGAACATCTGAAAATTAGCAAACATCACCATAGGAAGAAATCACAATTTTATTTATCTCAAAGGATTACACAATGTAGCTACAGTCTCGTTACATATCCCCTTATAACACCAGCATATGACATATGTGTAAGGTGTTCTAAGATGAGAGAATCTGAGGGAGTCTCAGATATCATTGCCCTAGTAGTAATCTCCACTAACATCAACTACTCTCGTAGGTGATTCTGTTCATGATTGACAGGCTGGAGTTCGTCTTTGGCTTGGTCCAAAGTGAAGCCCAATGATGCCACATTCTTCCCAAGCCTTGATAAGTGGGATTCATAACGTTCGAGTCTACTGGATGAAGCCATCGAATCTTATTTCTGTCTTAACCATTAACATATCTATTAAATTGTTAATATTAAATTAATATACTACTAAAAAATTTTGGGTCGTTACATTCTTCCCCCCTTAAGAAATTTCATCCCCAAAATTTTAATCCAATGGAATAGTGGAAAAGGCGAGGGTAATTTTGCTTCATTGTTTCCTCAGGCTCCCATATCGCTTCATTACACTTATCATTCATTCACAACACATTCACAATGTGGGTAGTCTTATTGTGTAGAACCTTGTCTCTATGGTGTAAGATCTCTGATGGCTGCCCCTCATAATAGAGGTCATGTTCCACTTGTAACACCTCTGGGTTCAGTACATGCGAAGGGTCGGGTATGCAATTCCTCAAAAAAGATGCATGGAAGACATCGTGAACTTGATATTGGTTTTGTGTAAGTTCTAGATTACAGGACATTGTTCCGATGCGATCATTGAATTTTATAATGGCCAATGTACCTAGGGATGAGCTACGCTTTCTTCCTAAACTTCATGACTCTCTTCAATGGAGAAATTCGAAGGAAGACTTTGCCGCCAACACCAAACTCCAAGTACCTTCAATGGTTGTCATCATAGCTCTTCTGCCAACTCTGTCCAGCCTTTATGTGGTGTTGGATGGAATGAACCTTTTCTATCATCTCTTACACAAGATTAGGCCCAAGAAGCATTCTCTCACCAACTTCATCCAAACATGTTAGGGTTCTACATTTCTTTTTATACAGAGCTTCATAGGGTTCCATATAAATACTCGAATGTAAACTGTTGTTTAATGAGAACTCAACTAATGGGAGGTGTTGATCCCATACACCTTTAAATTCCATTGAGCATAATCTCAGCATGTCCTCAGTTGTCTGAATAGTCCATTCTGATTGGCCATCAGTATGAGGATGATAGGCCGTACTAAAATTCAATTCAGCATTCAGACAATGTTGAAAACTTATCTTTAATGTTGATGTGAATCTTGGATCACGATCAGATTCGATGGATAATGGTACCCTATGAATCCTTACCACTTACTTTACGTATATCTGGGAATGTTTTTCCAGAGAAAAATGTTCCCGAAAAGAGATAAAATGGGCGGTCTTGGTGGGACTGTCCACTATAACACATATTGCATTGTTCCCTTTGTATGTTTTCAGGAGACCAGTGAAAAAGTCCATAGTGATATTATCCCACTTCCATGCTGGTATGAGTAGTGGTTGTAATACCCCCTTATGAAGTTGTCGTTCTTCCTTTACATGTTAACACACCCGACACCTTGTAGTGTAATCAACAATCTCCCTCTTCATGTTATCCCACCAATAATGATCACGATGTTCTCTATAAATTTTAGTGCATCCCTGATGTATAGTGAAATAAGATCTATGAGCTTCATCCATCATGTCTTTATTTATCTTCAGAATAGATGGAAGACATAGTCTTGTACAAAATTTTAATACACCTTCTTGATCAATATTAAAATCCAGAAACTTCCCATCCTTCACAGCCTCAATCTTCTCATGCAACAAAAGATCTTCTTTTTGAGCCTTCATGATATTATCTAGTAATGAAGGTTGAGAAATCATTTGGTATAGGGTTAATGATGTCGATTCCCTTACAATTCCCATGTCCAATTTTACTAGATCCTCAATCAAGGGATCCCCGAGGATCCTTATTGTTGCCAGAGCAATAGGGTCTTTCCTGATTAACGCATCCACGTCTTTGTTTTCTCTTCTTGTGTGATAATGAAGTGAACAATTATATTTTTCAATAAGCTACAACCATCTCCTTTGTCTCATGTTAAATTCTTTCTGCGTGAAAATAAACATTAAACATTGGTGGTCGGTGTATATATCACATTTATCCCCATAAAGATAGTTCCTCCATATCTATAGAGAAAAAACAATTTCCTCCATATCAAGATCATGTGTTGGATAATTTTGCTCATATTTCATTAGATAACGAGATGTATAAGCAATTACCTTGTCTTTTTACATGATGACGCACCCAAGCCCTTTCCGAGATGCATTGCTAAATATAGCGAATAATTCTTTAATAGAGGGTAGTGTTAACACAGGTGCAGTAACCAATCTCTTCTTCATCTCTTGGAAACATTCCTCACATTCCTTTGCCCAGATGAACATAACCCCTTTTCGAGTCAACTTGCTTTGTGGATTATAAAGAAATGAATTTTTTTTCAAAAACCTCCTTTAATATCCATCTAAACCAAGGAAACTACAAATCTCATTTACAATTGTTGGTTGAGGCCACTCCTCCAAAACCATTGTCTCTGTAGTGTCAACTAAGATTCATTCATTTGTTATGTTGTTCCCCAACAAAGCCACATCCAAAACTCACACTTTCTGAACATTCCAAAGAGCCTCTCCTTCTGCAGAGTTTGCAAAATAACTCTCAGATGATCTTCATGTTCCTCAAGACTTCTTGAATATATCAAAATATCATCAAAAAAAACTACGAAAAAGTTATCAAGGTAGTTTATAAAGACTCTATTCATCAAATACATGAAATAACTGGAGCATTAGTCAAGCCAAAGGGCATAACAGAAAACACATAATGCCCATATCTTGATCGGAAGGCTCTCTTTGGAAAATATTCCTTCTTCACCCTCAATTGATAATAACCAGATAAAAGATCAATCTTGGAGAAGAATTGAGCCCCATGAAGTCGGTCAAATAAATCATCAATTATTGGAAGAGGGTATTTTTTCTTCACTGTGATCCTGTGCAGTTCTCTATAATCTATGAATATACGCATTGATCCATCCTTTTATTCAAAAAGAGAACCGTTGATCCCCAAGGAGAAACATTTGGTTAGATAAAACCCTTCTCTAATAAGTCTTGGAATTATTTATTTAACTCCTCTAGCTCCACATTTTCCATTCTATATGGGGTCTTTGATATCGGTTGACATCCAGGTACGAGCTCAATAGAGAATTCTACCTCAATTTCTGGGGGAGGTCCACGTAACTCCACAGGAAATACGTCCATGTTTTCTTGAACAATCATAGCATCTTCTATTTGTATAATCCCTTTTCCTTCTCCATCCTCAATGATTAACTCCATAAATAAGGCTATAAGAGGTGCCTTTAGACAAGGAGCGGGTCAGGATATCTCTCCTTGGAAGATAATTGTAGGTTGTTCATTCAAGACTACTGAGATTTCCTTACTTATGGATTTGATCTTTGCATTATATTTTTAGAGCCATTCCTTCCCAAGTGTAATGTCAAATACCATCATAGGAATGACTGCTAGATTTGTGATAATATAGTACTCACTAAAGTAAACACTAGATTCTCTTAACAGTTTTTATGCATGGATAATTCCACTTGGAGTCTTGTCTGAGAACTCTACCTCTAGCAGTTTAGGTATTGATTCTATATTGTTTTCATACTTGGATGAAATAAAGGAATGTGTAGAGCCAGAATCAAACAAAGTACTTGCTAGATTTTTTGGGCAACAAGAGTGCCTGCTACCACATCATTCGGAGCTTCAACTTCAGTTGTAGTGATATAAAAGGCATGACCTTTCTCCCTTGGCCTCTGCTGATGTTGATGGTGATTCCCCTCCACTGCCCTCAGATTTGGATCGTGATTAGAAAAGTGCCCAAGCTATCCACACTTGAAGCATTAGACATCAGGTAGGGAAAAACCATATTTCACTTGTCTTTGGTGTTTGGAAGTTGTGGCTGCACCTCACAATGACAATTCCGAGAAATTTGGAATTCTATTCCACACATGTAGAACCTTCCACTTTTGATCATGCATTGCCCCAAATTATTTTTCACACATTTATTGCATGGGGAAGTTTCATTTTCTTTACAAATCTTTCCTGATTAAATCTTTTTCCCTTTCTTGGTTATAGAGCTATTATCTTCTCATTAGATTTTTGAGACCACTGTGTCTCACCAAACTGTAGTTCGACTTTAATAGCACTTCTAACTATTTATTTATAGCTATCATAGACCATGATGGCTAGATTCTTCCGAAGATTAGGTCTTAGTCCACCAATGAATCTATCAAACTTCCAATTAGGGTCCATGAAAATGCTTGAGGTATATTGGGAATTCCTTGTGAAGTTCATCTCATAGATTCTAACAAATTCATTCTCCTTCTTCTTCAGCTCAAGAAATTATTTCCTCATTATCGATATCATTGAACGAGGGAAATACGTATTGAATAATTTTCCCCTAAACTCTTCCTACTCCATAGCATCCATCTCCCCTCTTGGCTTCATGTTTTTTATCAGTGACCACCACTGATCCGCTTCTCCCACTATGTGGTATGCATCAAGGGTGACTTTTTATTGTTTAGAATAATGAACTACAAAAACTATCTTAACTATATAGCCGATTCATTTCTCAATAAGCAATGGTTCAGTCGATCCACTAAATGTTGGTTGTCATTGGCGCATAAAGGACTAACCAAGAATGTTGTTCCCTTCATGGTGAGATCATCCTCTCTTCTTGATTCAAGTTATTACTCATAACATGAGTCAGTTGGTTCATCAATTACATGAATGTTTCCATTCCATCTTCCATTCGTGGGTCGTCAGCGCATGGTCCATTGTGGTCACCATTTGCATGGTTCCTCTTATTGCCTTCCATTTTCTATAAGAATAACATCATAGTGAAAAAATTGTTTCATTTATGAATATTTTAACTATAAATCATTCTACATCTTAAAACTTTATGTTTAAACAATTATATTCCTCTATAATTCCTTCATAATGATTCATAAGAAGCTTGAGATTAACAAAATATATCCCCTGGGAGTGTCGTAACCAAGAGTGAAGAAAGTCCCGTTGTCGTGCACCAGTTCCTGTTTAAGTATATCTCAAAGCGGTGTTTTTGGGTTTTTCCCCTATGAACATCTATGCCGTAGCCACCTCTACCTACTTGTATATAGACAGGGATGCAATTGTTTGATAAACAACATACACAATACTCACCTAAATACCAAAATGTTTTCCATATATTTAAACATTTCTATACGGTTTTCCATAGCCTAATTTTCATAAATAACTAAACCGTACTTTTATACCAACTATGGAATCCCTCGTTTTTATAACATATCTTTTCATTACATTTTACAAAATCGAGGTTCTTTAATGTTTAGTGTCTTGTAAACCAGGAACTTAATACATGACGACATAAAATAATCTTCTTAAACACATTAAAGTTTTATTAATTGTTAATATAAATTTAATTAGTGCATCTCAGAATCTGGGAGCATACATCAAAGGAAAGGGTGAGTAGATGGCCCAGTAAGGGAAACAAGAAAAACATTTTACATGTGAACTTGAGATACATCAATAAAGTCATGATAAATAACATTAAGGCATGAGAAAGAGATCATGATGCATATAATAATAAAAAAAACGTGTTTCATAACATGAAGATGTGGCTACAACATTTAACGTAGACAATCATTTCCATATCAAAAAGGTTCATCCACATGCTGTCATAGAAAAATTACCACGGTTATTCACCAAGGTATCGTAAAAATGGTCATCTCTAGAGATTATGTCTTTAACCAATGAATTGGAGCACTATCTAGTCTCACTATTATTTTGTATTTATTATCATGTGATCCACATATATCATCATCAATCATTTTATAAACAACCCATATAGCATAATAGAAATGGGTTTCATTTCATAGTCATAACATTTTAAAAACTGCTTTAAAGAGGTGATCTATATGTCAATTTAAACCCACAGAAAAAGGAATGCGGGTGTCATGTATGTAAATAACAGAACATAAAATATAAAATTTTGATATATATGTGAATAAAATTGTAGAATAATCTATGTTGAGTATTAAATTAATAAAAGAAACTAATTTGAGAGAAAGTGAGAGACATTTTGAGATGAAAATTCGACTGCATAATGGCTATGTTGCAGGGTTTTAGAAACCATTGAAAAGAGATGGGACATGGGTCACCCACTCATAAATGATACATAAAATATTATAGGGACAGAATATAAAGAATATAAGAACATGTAAATGAAATTTTAAATACATACCATATGAAATGAAAAACTTGAAAGGAAGACAAGAATAATATTTCTCAAATGATGAATTCGGCAGCCTAATGACGTCACTTAAAACATCAATAAAATTAATTGATGAGATTAAATAGGATCTCTCATCATATGAACATAAAAGTAATGTATGATGAATATAGAGATCATACCCCAACATGGAAAAAAGGAACATGAAAGACTTGACTAGAAAGTAGGACTTTGAAAATGGGAAGAGTGAAAGATCCCTTACATTGAAAAGTAACTTCAAAATCATGATGTTTGGGAGCATATGAGGCTTGAGTGCACCTTGGGAGGACTTCTTGAGAGGATAAGAGAACATATATTCGTTGAGGTGGATTTTTGAATTGAATGAATGGGATAATGGCTTGGTATTTATACGGTAAATGAGGGGATAAGGCATTAATGCCCACGGGACACCTCATTGGTGGTATTGGAAAAACCATGGGCTTGACCATGGTATTTTCCCATGGTATTGGCCACTTGGGAAACCTCATAGCTTATATTTTTATTCATAATTATACCAGAATTATTAGATAATTATTACATCCTTAATGATGTCATTAAACATCTGGAACTCTATACTGAAAATTCATTATTCAATGAATATTCAACTTTTTTTGAAAACTCCCAAAAATTCACATTGACATAATATCAATTATTTGAATTTAAAAATGAACTCAATTTTATAAAAATAATTTTCTAAATATTTTTTATTAAATTTTAAATAAAAACACTATTCACCCAAAAAATAACACTTAACTAGTAATTTCTAAAATAGTTATTTACGTATTTTATTGAATCACATTATTTAATCAAGGTGCTTAAATTATATTAATACTTTCTTTAAGTGAGATTACTAATCCATTTGGTCACATTACTAATCCTATGCGTAAAATCACCATACATTATTTACTATTCACAAAAAATTAAGTTGATCTTAGTAGACTCTAAATTTCTTACAGAACACATTTGCAGAAGACCATTTTCTGAAAATCCTAACTCATCATTAATTATTTAAGGTTAACAAAAATATTTTAAAATATCTTTTTTTTTTCTAATTATATTCATAAGATACATCCTATTTTTATCCGTACATCTGAAAATTTTCAAACTTCACCATAGAAAGAAATCCCAATTTTATTTATCTCAAAGGATTACACAAAGTAGCTATAGCCTCATTACATATCCTCTTATAACACCACCATATGACCATAGTGTATGGTGTGATAAATTTAGTGAATCTGAGGGAGGCATGGATAAAATTTCCCTAATAGTAATCTCCACTAACATGAAATTCTCTTGTAGGTGATTCCTTTCAAGCTTGACATACTAGAGTTTGGCTTGGTCTTTCTCCGAAGCGAAGCCGAAAGATGCCACCTCCTGCCCAAGATTTGATATGTTGGCTTCATAAGTTTCATGTATACTAGATTAAGACATTGCCTCTTATTTATGTATTAACCATTAACAACACTATTAAATTGTTATGAGTAAATTAATATATTAATAAAAATGTTTTGGTAGTTACTAATTGAAAATTCAAAGGTGTTTATACATCATAAAAAATAAAGTCGTGTATAAAACAAAATATGCCTCAATGAAAGAAGATTGAGACGAAGTCCCTTAAATAATGTTCGACATGAACCATTTTTCCATTAATCTACTGAATAATACAATAAATATAATTTCAACATGCTTAATAACATTTTTGAAGTTTATTATTCATTTTATATCACTTAATACATTGTTATAATCATTATGAAATCATATATGTTAATAATAGTCGTTTTGTCGATATTTAGTACTTGAGTAGACAATGAACACCTTATATTTACAATTTTTCCATGTGGTCAATAGTCTATTATCTCTATAATGATATTCGGACTTTAGATATCATATATATAATATATATACTATATATATGAATTTATAATAGTACATATCATTTGGAGATATCAAATGAAATGCACTATTTAGGAAGACGGTAATCCATACGTACGAATGAACGCTACATTCATGTTTATTTTGTATTTTAATGGAATTAGAACATAATGAGTAGTATGAATATTATAATTACAGTATAATATAATATATCATATCATTAACTCCATCTTTTATACATCACAGATATGGCATTAACGAGTCATATAACTTTGAGGGGGTGGTAGTCCGCACTTTCACAAATAAAATTATTGCGTTTACCCATTATGGAAATCATAATGGTAGGATATAAATGTAAAAACAGAAGAATAAAGAATAAATAAACATAATATATATAATATATTAATATATACACATCTTAAAGGACACCATGAGAGGCAGTAGGAGATAATCGAACAATCATTATTTCATGAGGCGTTAGTCTGCCATCCACAGAAATATTTTGTTCTTCACCCATTAGATGGAGGTGTGTGTTTTTTTTGTTCTATAAAATATCATAAAAACATCCTAGTATATGGAATATAATTTTTTTCTAGAAAATAATGGAATAAAATGATTTTAGGGGTTGGAGAACTAAAATAAATGAAAAGCTGTTAAGGGAAACAGTTACCTTTAATTTTTCTAACTCCATTTGGTTGGAACCAAAAGGACTTATTGAAGTAAATTTTGCCTAAGATAAGGATTCTAAGATGAAGATAGGGATACTGAGAGAGTATTTCGGAATGAATTGGTCAAGAAAAAGGGCTTGAGAGGTGTGTGGAATGAGTTTGAAGTGAGGGATTCTTATAAGAGGGGGGAGGGGTTCATTAGGAAAGTATGAAAATATTATTTTATTAGATAATGATATTCAGTTTATAAAGTACCAAAACTAATTAAGGTTGAAAATAATATGACTAATAGTGGAAATATAATCATCCAATATGAATTGAACATTGTTTGGATATTTTTTTAAAATATTTATAATCTTATTTATTTAATTCATTTATTAATTAGGTAAATACTGCATCATTATTGTGTCATAAATAATGTAATTTAGTTGATGAATAAAAATAATAAAAAAAATTACCATGATGTATGAAATCTCCATATATTTCCATTGAATATTTATCGACTAAATTCTGACTCATATAATCTCATGTAAAAATTAATTTACAAAAAGATATTTGTTTTCTAGTTTTGCCTTTACTTTAAGTTATTTAAAATAAAGTGTCATTATCACTTTTAAGTGGGTATTTAGGGTTCCAAAATCGACCCAAAGTTGACCATGGTTGTAAATGACTCAACAAATAAGGTTAGGACATGTGTTAATATAATTTTTTATTAATATAATATTTTTTTACCTTGAATTACCCTAATTATCTTTAATTGCGGTAAATAAAAGTCAAAAGTAAATATTCACCAAAATTATTTTCAACTTATTGAACCACATATTACTTAATACTAAAATCCATGTACATCCGATTTTTGAAATTCAATTAAAATAAGGGGTAAAATTTCATTTAAATGAAATGGTTATATTTTTTAACTACTACTATGTGGTTTCACTATTCCTCAAAAATTTATGTTTTTCAAAAAAATAGAAAAAATTTATACTAAGTTATTTTTGATATTCCGAAGTCAAAAATGATTTCTACATTACCAAATTAAAAACATATATGTTGCATTATTTAAATTAAAATTAATTCCCATTTTCAAAACAAATAGCATGTTTTTAACAAACAATAACTATCAAAAGGATGACACTTGTTTATGTCCAACTTCAAAGTGAAATTAATTTTAAGGAAAAACATAGGATCAATTGCTAAAAATATAGTCTAATTAAACAATAAAACCAATTTAAAAGAAAATATAACCATATAAATAAATTTGATTAAAAGTCACTTTTGAATTAAAATGCAATATTTTTCATTATTCAAAAAAATGAATTTATAAGAAAATTACAAATAACTTACCCTAAGTAAATTTTGATGTCCTAAATCTAAAAAAAATTATATTTTGTCAAATAGAACATAGAAGAGAGACTAAAACTATATTTAATGAGGGTTCTCCATCAAATGGTGTTAAATCGACCGTTAAAAAAATATTTGAGTATTATTTCTTAAAATTTGATTCATTCATATTTTAAGCCTCTAAATTTTATTGGATAAATGTAAAAACATTTAAAAAACATGTATAATCATAATTTAGGTAGTCATATTATTTCTCTCCAATACAATTTCTAGGCATTAACTACCATTTAATATAGTAATATTATATTTTTAGTTTTCAACATAAGATTTCAATGAAACCCGTTGTTGCGTATTAGTTACGCCATAAAACAAAGGAAACTATTTAAGGTAAAATTAACATTTTATTTGAAAATAAAACTAAAAATGAAAATGTATTATTTCATTAATTACATGGGATGTTACATACTTCCCTCCATTGGGAAATTGTGTCCTCACAATTTTTATTCACTTATCATATAAGTGGCGGTATTTATCCCTCATAGCATTTTATGATTCCTACACTGCCTCTTCAACCATATAGTTTTTCCAAAAAACTTTTACCTAGTGAATTATCTTATTCCAAAAAACATTCTCTCTATTTTCAAAAATAAGGACTGGTTGATCCTCAAAAGAGAGATTCTCTTCTAAATGAACTACCTCTGGTCACAAAACATGAGATGGATATGACATTTTCTTTCTCAACATCAAAACATGAAAAACATTGTGTACCTAGGATAAACATACAGTTAAATCCACTATGTACAAAACTGGTCCAATCTTATCTATGATTTCATATCTTCCAATTAACCTCATACTCAACATTACCTTCTTACGAAACCACATCACACATTTTCATGGAAAACTTTGAGAAAGACATGACCACATAACTTAATAGAGAAATCAATCCTCTAGTTATCCGCATAAGTTTTCCACATAATTTGAGATGTTCTCTTGTTCTTATGAATCAACTGAACATTTTCTACCATATTTTCTACCATTTCTGGCCCCATCGGCTTCCTTTCACCTACATAATCCCAAAAATGAAGAGTTCGACAATTATTTCCATATAATGCCTCAAATAGAGCCATTAATATACTAAAATGAAAACTATTATTATATGAAAATTCAACCAATCAATGATGTTGGTCCCAACATCCTTTGTAATCCAGTGAAGAAGCACGTAGCATATCCTCCATGGTCTAATTTGTTCATTCTGACAACACATATGATTAAGGATGGAAAATTGTAATAAAATTTAATTTAATGCCCAACGACTTATGAAGGCCTTTCCAAATGTTTTAATTAAACATAAGATCACTATATTATAAAATGTAGAGGGGAACTCTATGCAACCTGACTATCTTTTTAACATACAAACAAGAAAGTTGATCTAGAGGCAAAGTATCTCGAATATGAAGAAAATGGGTAGATTTAGTCAATCGATCACCAATAACCCAGATTACATTATTACCTCATGATGTCTTTGGTAATCCCACAATGATGTCTATAGATATATTTTTCCATTTCCACTATTGAACCTTTAAAGACTGAAGCATCCCTTTCTTTTACCACTGCTCTGCTTTACCTTGCTGAAAAGTCAACCCCATCACAGTAAAATCATCCATATGTATTTTCATTCCATCCCACCAGTAATACCCAGAAAATTCTCTGTACATATTAGTACTTCTAGGATGAAATGAATATGGGGAACTATAAGATTCACATAACAACTCATTCTTCAAATGTGAATCAAAATGCATGCATAGTATTTTCCCAATCCTCAAAACATAATCGTTATCAATGTGAAAATCATGTAACATTCCCTTCTAAACGAACTCTACCCTTTTATGTAACTCGTTGTCTTTCATCCATACATTATTAATTCTATTTTATAGAGATGATTTCACTAAAACCTGAATCAAAACATAAGAATTCCATGCACCAACAACTTCAATTCCAAAGTTCATCAAATCCAAAACCAAAGGATCTCATTCCAAAAATAATATGGTTAATGTAGCATTGATTTTCTAACTCAAAGCATCTACCACTTTATTTTCTTTTCCTAGATGGTAAAGGATCATGAAATCATAATACTTGAATAATTCCATCCATATCCTATGTTTCATGTTCAATTCATTCTGAGTGAAAATATACTTTAAACATTTGTGGTCAGTATATATTTCACATTTTACTCCATAAAAATGTTTCCTCAAATTTTTTAAGCAAAAACAATAGAACATAATTCCAAATCATGTGTAGGGTAATTTAACTTGATAGGTTTCAACTGAAGTGAAGCATAAGCAATTACCTAGTCATTCTTCTTAAAGACACAACCATGTCCTTTCAACGAAATATCACTGTAGATAACAAACTCACCATTTCTGGATGGCAGTGCCAAAAGTGGAGTTTTCAAAAATCTTTTTTTCAATTCCTGAAAAAAATCATCACATTCATTTTTCCAAATGAACATATATCCTTTTCAAGATAACATTATTAATTTGCTAGATAACCATGAAAAATTATCAACAAACCTATTGTAATAACCTATCAAATCAAGAAAACTACAGATCTCTATTATATTTGTGAGTCTTTTCCATAATTCAACAACCTTTTTTGTAATAGGATGAACAATAATTTCATTTTCTATACAATGAGACAATGTAAAGAAATTTGTTGTAACCAGAACCCACAATTGATGAATTTACCATACCATTAATTTTTTATGGTGTACAAGACATCCATTAATGTATTTTCATGGTCATATTTTCTTTTAGAATAAAAAAAATATCATCAATGAACACAACCACCAAATTATACATGAACTCACAAAAAATTCTATATATAAGATCAATGAATAAAGTAGTTGAAATGGTTATCCCAAAAGGCATCACTACAATTTCATAATGGCCATATCTAGTATGAAACGAATTCTTCAGAATATTGACTTCTGTTACATTAAACTGATGGTACCATGACCTCAAATCAATCTTCGATTAATAATGATCTCCCTAGAGCTGATAAAAAAATCATCGATATGAGTCAAAGGATACTCGTTCTTAACAATGATGTTATTCAATAATCTATAGTCAACAAAAAGTCTCATTAAAGCATCATTATTTTTTAAAAATAAGACTAGAGAACCCCCATGGTGATGTGCTAGGTCAAATAAAACCTTTATATAATAACTTTTGAAATTTATTCTTTGATTCTAAAAGTTCAATTTGATCCATTTGATAAGGGGGTTTTGAAATTGTCTTAGCATAATGTACTATGTAAAAAGTAAATTCATCTTTCTGATCAGGTATAAAACCCGGAAAAGCATCTAGAAAAACATCAATGTACTCATTTACCACTGGTACATCATTAATATCAACAGTTCCTTTATTTTCAACAATATGTACAAGGTAACATTCATTTATATATTTTACTAGTTTCTCATCTTCATAATATGTTATCAATATAAAGTTATCATTCTCGTACACAGACTGAAAATATTTCTGAAAATTAACCTATTTACCTCTACAGTTAAACTTATTAAGATAAATTAAAATCCAATTCATACCCAAAATATCATCAAACTCTACTAGAGGAAAACAATAAAGTTTGTAGGTAGATTCTTCCTGCACATAAGAATGTTAAGGTTCTTATGTTTTCGTTTTTGTCTCAAAATTTGTCCATTTGTTTTTACCATATGTTTTCTATTAATTTCTTGAGATGAAATTTCCAATTTAATAGAAAAATTATCAGGAATGAATGTGTGTGTAGACCTAGAATGAAACAACACATTGGAATAATCTGAACAAAAAATAGTGTTCCCCATCCCACTTCATTCGATGGCCCAACATCTGATGAAGTAGTTACAAAGGATTTCACCACCCCTTTCCGCTTGTAGTCTGACTGCTTTCCCTCAGTTGATTTCTTCGTTGGATTCTTATTTGCATAATGACCCATTTCATATCACTTAAAATATTTTACAGACTGTAAATAATATTTTTTCTTACCATTAACTTGTTCTTTTTCATTGAAATTATGAACCTTATGTACCATTTTACAACATCAATACCACATACAAGAATTAAAAAGTCATTCCCCACCATGATTTATAACTCAATTTACACAAACTGAATACTTAAGTTTCATACCATCAGATTTTTTGTAGAGTCATTTCATTTTTTCTTCCACCTCAACTTCGAATTTTGTTGTTTTTCAAAGAAATCCTAATCATTGGAAAACACCATTTCCTCCATTCCCACAAAAAGAACACGTTTTTAATGACTTTTGAACTAATGAGAAGCTAAATTCCTTCGATACATTGGCTTTAATCTTGAGTAAAAAGATTTGATTTTACTATTAGGACCTTGTATAAAATTTCTAGCATTCCTTTCCAGTCGAGTTAATTTTGAATTATAAGAATCCACTGAGTCATCCTCCTGCCTCAATTCCAGGAATTGTTTTTCCATCCTAAAATGAACCACCTTAGGAAAATAATTCTCAAGAAATATACCTTTGAATTTATCCCTATAAAGAGCATCAATATATTTATTATCCCTAATAGTTTCACCATCGACCAACACCGATCAACTTCACCTTCAAAATAATAAACAACCAGACTAACCTTTTCATGTTCTGAACACCCCCTAACATCAAAAAATTTCTCCAGTGCTTTAATACACCCTTCATTTAGCACTGGGTTAGATGATACTCTGAATGATGGGGTATGTTGCCTCATGAAATGCTCCAGTACTGACATTTTCTTTTGTGGTTGATCTGGCTGATCTAAATCAGGGATACCACCACCATTTATTGCATGTGTCAACAATGAAATGACTACAACAAATTGTTCCGTTATGATTCTGACCATCTCATGTTGCTGTTTTGGAAGGTTGTCTTCCTCCTGATGTTGTCCCAATATAGCTACCATGTTTGCTCTGTGGAAACCATTCTAAACACAAGAAATATAATAGGAAAAGAAACATGGTAATTTGTAAATGCTACATCATTTCAATCATAACATAAACTAAAAATAATTTATGGATATTAATTTATTGACATTCTAACTCCTAAAGTAGTCTAAACAGACCATTGATACCACCTATAAGGACTAGGTATTAAACATTTCACATTATTGAATTATGTTAATAATTCACATTGAGGATATTTTCATGTTTAGATCATCAGAGAATGAGGTCATAACATATACATAAAAAATTGAATATTACATATAGACACATGTACCTAGATTCCATTTTTTCAGAAAATAAAAATTAGTGAAATAAGAGTCATGTCTAGTTCCATGTTTTGGACAAAATGACATTTCCTTGATCCCATCCTTGAACCTATTCCACTTTATGTCCTATGAAAAGCATTTCAAATAAATTGGATGAGCATAAAAATCTTAGTACGGGTTATAAAATAATGAATGAAATCATTAGTCCATCAATACATACCAATCATAATCACATTTACATACCTCATTATAACATATGAGTTATGATTACTCATAGTAATCAAAAATCATAAAGGTAACTTGGGGAATCCATAACATACTTACGTTTTTGCATTCATAGTTATGTAATGAGTCAGATTTGGAATACACATCAAAGTATATTCCTGAAATCTCTTAGGAGAAACATTAATGTTTACCTCCGTCACATTACCCAATGAATTGGAGTGAAATATCATGCTCACCCACCCTATTTTTATCATGTAACCACCCGTATATGTAAAAAATTCCAAATGACCATAACATATTCATAACATATGAAACAAACCAAGTGGAAAGATAACATTACCACATTTCAATCACAATATATAATTTAAAAATATTAACATAAAAAATCCATTATCAAATCCATTTCCAATACCAAAATACATAAAAGATTATATGGTATTTTTTCCTTTTAAAAACATACCGGGTTGATAAGGAAGCCAAAGATAAAATAATACTTGCGGTGGCGTAATGGTTGTTATCACCAGTTATGTTAAAAATAATCATTCTTTTTTGACATTTAGTAAAATGCCTCATAGAAATATATTTGATTTGAAAGAAATTAGAAGTAATAGGCTTTTATAAATCATATAAATAAATTCCTATATAAAACAAAATATGCCTCAATGAATGGAGATTGATACGAAGTCCCATACCTCGTGTCCGACTTGACCCGTTTTTCCATTAATCTCTCGAATAATATACTAAAGTTAATTTATACATGCTTAAGAACCTTTTTCATGTTTATTATTATTTTTATATCAATTATTACCATGTTATAAACATTATGAAATCATTTAAGTGCTCAGTACAATATTCACCGAAACATTCCAAACTACCGAAAATAAGAACAGTCAAACTAGAACGGGTCAGCTTCTTAGAAAAAGCGAGAATTATCCTACCGATGAGCTATCATTAACTAATCACAAGACATTACCACCTATGGAATCCCATGAAAGCTCACAGAACACATCTCAAGTCCATCCATAACTAATTATGTCACACTAGATATTCATATATTGCTAACCACATCAACATTTTGATACCGGGAAAGCACTATCATTTACAAAATTTTCAACCATTAAGCACACTAATGAAAGACATAGCATTTCAAATGGACCTCATAAACATTTTTTATTTTACTTGTTATATAACTTATTCATCAAAATTTACATGATACTACCCACATTAAGGGTGTTCTAGACATCTC
This sequence comes from Viscum album, assembly GCA_963277665.1. Classification (NCBI taxonomy): domain Eukaryota; kingdom Viridiplantae; phylum Streptophyta; class Magnoliopsida; order Santalales; family Viscaceae; genus Viscum; species Viscum album. Next base: position 38,094,882 of record OY728143.1, read on the forward strand.
AGTTGATAGAATGGATATCCTATCATAAGTAATCTATATTAAATTCACCTTAAACGAACAAGTGACACATATCTATGTAACAATCACAAGAGTAAAAACATTTGGAATGAAAACCAATCCAATACAAAGTAGTGTGTCAAAACACATGATCCTATTGTAATTTCATCCCTAATTTTGGAATGAAATGTGTTCTATTATCCCGCATGTTACTCTATACTGACGATGACCCATGAACTAACTCAACAGCTCCAGGGTCAACAATTTCACCAATATAATCTAGTTTAATATATTATTTATTAACTCTAAGGGTACTAAAAATATTATCTCACCCTTTTAAGGTATAAAAATTAAGACAACACATCATTGATAATATATATAGTCTTTCCAACCTATGCATCTATGTTTCATCTGGTTTGTCCAAGAGATTAAGAAAGAGTCATAATTAACCATTTTTTGATTGGCAATAATGATGTTATACAATGTTGTATATCACTGAGGATGAAGAGAGTATAATATGACCAATGAATTGGCTGACCATACGCTTGGAATGTATAGAGTTTTTAACCAAGCAGTATTTAATGTTTGTGAATGTAAAAAAGGTCAATGATACCATAACCACCAAATTAAAATAAGGGTGTGATTCAAAAACTATGATTCATGATATGTTCAATCTCACATTAAAGAAACCATATATCATAAATATCATAGCATTTTGTAGGTACCAAATTATCTACGGTTTCTACCTACCTCGGGTTATCCCCTTAAAAAAGAAAAAGTTTTTAACCTATAACTAGATAATGCAAAAAATATTTCAATAGACACTATGACTATCATTTAATATCATTATAGAAATGAGAAACACATATGGAAAATTCTAACATTCTTATTAAGAGGTAACTTTAAGAGATTTTTTAATAACCATCATATGGGGGTTTAATGTAAGGATACAACCAATGGTTCCATTTTAAGTCATTACATTGATTAAAATTCAATAATTAGACATTTAAATGATTATAAAACCCCCATAAATTACCATTTTTTAAACATAATAACTTTTTAGTGGATAATACGACCTATGATGTCCCATTTTTCCAACATGGGTTCATCGGAAGGTATCCCTAATGAAGTATCTATATTATTGACATTTCAAAACACCAGTAGTGGGTTATCCCATTCTAAAAATTCCATATATATCCATAATGGGACCAGTTTTGAATTCCACATTTTAATCATATGAAACATCATTCCCATGTGATAGAATCACATTTATTTATAGAAGAAATCAATTGGTTTAGGCCAAATTATATATCTTTTTCTGTTATAACCATTTCAAAATATATCATGCAATTAAATAAATGTTTTATTATATGGGTTTTAATATTCAATTTATAAATCTCCAATACAATTTATAAATCACATACTAACTCCCATTTAAATGAAACCAAATCACTATAAAATTTGAACTTTAGTATATATTAAAATTTTACAACAGTTGCTAAATACATATAAACATCAAATATTGTTTGATTGCACATGTTCAATTTTTTCAATTATAAGTCACCCAAACACCATACACCTAAAAACTAGATCCTATTAAATAGTATAAAAAAATTCCTTCCATTCAACCAATTACATGTTAATAAAAAATCTTTTCATGTTATCGTAAGCAATAAACAAAAATAAACTCGCTATTAAGCATAAAATCACGATATGTAGACAAGACATTATAACTAAACAGACATCATGAAATATAATTACGTAGACATTTAAGTATATTAACATTAAAATAAATCACTAAATGATGTTATATAAATGATCATGATAAATAAGATCCTAAATAGTTACAAAAATGAGAATGTCACTAATCTACCAACATGGAATTTGAAAACAAGTAAATAAATAGAAAAAATGGAATATATATCAAGGGAAAAATCACAATCACCATGAATCCAATAAATTAAACTATAAATAATGGATTACACATGTCATTTGAATAGATATATGTGTATAATGATGCATTTAATCCTACTTATTTACTATACCCTGGCAAGGAAATATTACCATAAATTTCAATAATCAATAAGTAGTAGAATGTATTGTAGTCACTCAAGTGAAATAATAATAAATTATAATAGAAAATATTGTTTAAAATAAAACCATCCCTATCCTCTAATAATTTTTCCCATTCATGGGTTTATCATCTGCATTCATGACAATTTACCATGATATTAAACATTACAAGAATACTCCATATCAGAACAAAATAGTAATAAAAAGGAAAACCCACCTATGATACCAATATGTTACATCCCTACCAAACTAAAAAGTAAAAATGTATCCAAAGTAGTTACAACATGGACTCAAGCATTTTTTCCCACACTCTTGAGGCTTAAATCTATTAGAAATGGTCTAAGGAGGTGAAAATGGGGAGACTATACACTCAAGAATAGAGTAACACATCAGTATATATGAAAACAAATTAAAAAAATGGTAGTGTAAGTAACAAATAAAAGACATAGAAACTGAAAAAATAATGTAAACTTAATATAAAATATGGGAAACACCAATATTCAATTATTTATGCATGTCGAGATAATGATATATAACTAAACAGTAGACATATAGTAGTAAAAAATATAAAAATTAGTACATTAAAAAAAGATGAAACATAGAGACTGAAGGGGGATCTCTACAAGAATAGTGAGATCTAGCTCAATATTGTGCTTCTAATTCCTAATAACAAGCATGATGGCATAATAAAAAGTCCATTGTTCTATAAAAAGGTGATTATTTCTAGTTCCCCAGAGAAATGGTGTCCCGAGCATGGTGTGAGATAAAATCTCAGTAGGCCACCACGAATGGTGTCTATAACTAAATAAATTATTTTAATTTAATGTTTAGATGTTTTATGATAGATTAATTAATAAAAAATGGAAAATATATAAATAAATACAAGAAGATTTATGTTCCAATAGGACACATGGTAGACCATGACGGCTTCAGAATAATCCAGAAAGAGATTAATGACAAATATATATATATATATAGTAATAATATATAGATATATATAGTATAATTATATATCACATCTATCTATATGGGCAGTGCATGTATAGATGATAGTTTCCATGTTCCAATAATTCGAGGAGTTCAATGGACTAGGGCATAACTCAAATATTAATTAGTAGTATAAATTACCCAGTAATATAAAAAATATGGGAAATTACCAATATCTCATAATGAGTGGGAGATGTAAAACTTGTGATTAAACATGTTGAGTGTTTCACCATCAAAATATTCTAGGTATCGGGTGTTTCTTCATGCTTACCCCCAAATCAAATGATATTGTGCATCATGACCATCGTGAGAATAGTTTCAATGGTTAGAGATTTCATGCCCATAACAGGATGTAGGGGAGCATGATACCACCATGATTAGCAGAACCCTTACCATTGTTACACATTATATATCAAGGAATAATAATATTTATAACAATAATAATAATCCTAAGGCATTACCTCTTATGAATTATCCTTATAATGAAAAATTAAAATGAAGGGAAACAAAAAAAATAATTATATTTAATAAAAAAACAAAAAAGTGGAAGGACTCTTCCACCCATTACAATACATTATATTTAAACAATATGATTCATTCATTAATGGAAAAATATTAGGAATAATATATTATAATAAATCTAGTTTGGATATTCTAGTATTATTTAATATATAGAAAGTGTGGTGGTCATACGACAAATTTTAATACCATTTATATTTGAAAACTAAATTTAATTTAAACATTTAATTTATCAAAACATTGAAAATGTATAATCAAGGATGACCAACCCACATATAATTTGGTTGATCTTTGAATCCATTATATACAAGAAATGGTTAGGACTATTATTCAGTACATTTTAGATTTTCATTATAGACCATGTACTGAGCATGACACAAATCAACAATTAATATTAAGCCATGGGAGAACATCATTTCAATATGGAGAAGTATGATTAAAATCACTAATAAATACTTTTTAGTTTAGAAGATAACAATACTAATATGAGTGGAATTTTTTATAAAACATTTAAATTTCTTGCAATCAATTCATTTTACTCAATAAAGATTCATATTCAAGAGGTATAACACTATTCACTAAAATGGGTATTTCATAAAAAATACCAAACATGGAAAAACATTTACAGGGTTCAACATGGAACTTTGGAGGTTCAATAATAAATTGGGAAATTTCATAAAAATTCTAATTCCATTTATATTATTGGAAAACAATTAAGAGGTTCTTTGGGTTCAATTTGTATTTAAATAAATAAAGGGAAAATACACTCCAACACTAATATTAATACTTAGAATATATTCCACAAATTTAATAAATTAATATAATAGGGGATATTCACACTAACTCACCCATTGGGTGTGTATGATTGAGGTCATAATCCTCAAATTACTGAATATTTCTCAACGACATAGATACATTATGCGCATAACAATAACAAATAAAGAACTAAATTATTTGTGGTGACTCACGACAATGGTTGGCATGAAACAGATTACAAATTTTTATAAATCATATTAACATAGGGTTAAAATAAATATACCACCTACCTTATGCTGAAGAAGATCTAATCATCCAATATCAAGACAAGATTTATTCTAAATTGGAATAAATAGATGAAATAGTCATCTTCCCTAAAAATATGGCAAACCAGTTCCATCAAAAATAGTGTATTAGAAAAGAAAAAAAAATTAGAGAGAAAGAGATATGATTTTAAAGATTAATAATATTGATCCATATAGACAAATTATTTTTATTTAGACATTGGACTAAGGATTTATCATCATGCCTACATTAGAGAGGACGAGAATCCCATAGTAGATAGTAGCCTAATGCAGCTTCAGGAAGAAGAATGAAATAAGAAAAGGGTTTTAAAACTCATTAGGAAAATTATATTTTTAACAACAAAATTAGATCACAAGGTTCGGGGAATCAATTTTCCATACCATGACCCAAATTGGAAGATCTTTATTCCTTGAGACCCCACCTCAAACAATTATCCCACATGTATTTCCCTAATCGTGTTCCAAAAATTAAATTAATAGTTCATACTCACTACCCAAATAGAACTATCATTGTGGTCTAGGTGCATGGTTTGGGAATATTTTTGGGGTATGTTTGATGCACTAATGATTAGTTTTTATAGACACACAATAGTCACTACTGGGATGAATGGTTTCAGAAAAATCGTACCCCTAAGCCACCCTTCCTGTTTTTTAGTATCTGGAATCAGACAACCTAGAAACTCAATGGATCTCCAAAGGAACCTATTAGAAATTTACCTATGACTAAAATAAAACTTTTATGTCTTCCAATTGTTGGTTTTTTATTATATATCTCAGTTCAAATAACTAATTACCCACTAAATTTCAAAATTAAATATTCATTGGAATACTACATTACCAAAAAAGCAGGTCTTGCTACATTTTATGCTTAAAAAATAAGTAAATAATATTGGTAATTTTTTATTTGCAGGTTGTCGTAGAATAATTACACTCATGGATGACACTATAGAAATAAAAAAATACTAATAAAATAATTGTTATTTTTTAAAAAGTGGAATATAAAATTTACATAATTAAAATTGAATAATAAATATTTGGAAATTAGAGCTATTTATAGAGTTCATAATACACATACTACCTCAATAAATATGATAATAAGAATTATAACCTTACCATGACGAATATTTACATAACCATTAGAATATTAACCAATAGATGAAATAGTAGAAAAATTTATTATATACCTTATGAAATAAGAATATGAACATCATAATAAAATATAATTAATTTAGTGTTTTAACGTTTATGGAATGTATATTTGATACAAAAATACCATGATTTTTAATTTGGTAAATATATTAGATTTATATTAACCTTCTACCTCTGATAAAATTGTTCCAAACATTGGGAATTAAGGACAACCGTATAAAAAATATACTAAACTTTTATTATATTCAAGGTTTATCCCTAATTTAACATCAACTATTTTAATTCTAAATATTAAATCATATCCCATGATTGTGTTGGTCCACTATATCCAATGATTATTTATTCTATTATTCTAAAACAGTATTCATTTAGGGTTGAAATATAAATAAATTTTGGATATAATTCAAAAAATAAATATATTTCATTTCATATTCATGAATGAATAAATACTCAAAAAGTTAAAATAACCAAAATAATTTCATTATGATAAGAATGAAATCTTAAATGAACTAAACATATAATTATATAAATAAAACAATATAAATATTTCTTATATACAAATACAATTGAATGTTTATAACATTTTTAATGCCTATAAACCCATTAACACTATAAAATTTCACTTCTAGATATATGGAACCATTTATCAGTAACTTATATTATTATATATAAACTGATGTGACCATGGAACCATGACATGAATAATACCATGATAGAGAATATGGAAATGATATATGAATAAAATGCTTAGAAACTAAAATGAGTGAATAATAATGAATCAAATAAAAAAGATAATATTTTTTTATGTATCTATCAAATAATTTTTTTTTATTTTTTTGGATACTAAAAGAATGTACTGAGAAAATCCAGACTAGATGTGAGGGATCAATCTAAACGATCCTATTTTTTTACTTGGGTAATAATTTTTCACTATAACATAATCCGTATTGTTATCAATGAAATTAATTATACAATATTATATATATATCTATTGGAAAGATATATCTATGAATAATGATTTTCATTTTTGGATTAATATAGTTTTTATATCCCCTCCATAGTTTTCTATTTATTTGAAACCTCAATAAAATGGGAAATAAGTATTAATTACACCTTTTAAAATAACTATGTGTTGTCTTTTCCCTTATTCCCCTATTTCTAAAATTAATTTATATTTTTATGTAAAAATATTTTGTATTTATAAATAATTTAATTCACATAACTCTATTAAATATTCCTCAATATTTCTTTAAAAACATCTATTAAGAGTATCAATTGAAGACATAATTTTCTGGACCTTATTAAAAATTTTCCAGGATAGAAATCAACATTTAAGAGAAATTTTCTTATATTAATCATGAGAATATAAACTAGATTATTAAATTATTTTATTTAGAATCTTTCTGATATAACTTTTAGTTATGCTTCAGTAGAATTTTATTTAACCCATTAACTTTTCATTTGATTATACGATTCTTATGAATTATACCGGATAAACATATATGGAACCCATATAAATGAACTTATTATGATAGAAGGTGAAGGTTAGAATTTTATATCCCCCAATTTATTCATTAATTTTTATCATTAAATGATTCCTCATGTATAGTTCACTGAATTTTACCCATGAGCACAATATCATTTTATCATGGTAGTGATCCATGGCTTATTCTTATTATGTAATGTTTTATTTTTTATACATTCTTTTTATTACCATTTTTATGATGTTGTCCTATAATTCTATGAACTAATGTGATTTTATATGTCATCATCCCCTTTTATAATACCATATTATTTCACTTGAATATTATATTATACTTCATCTTTATTTCTATACTAGGATTTATACATTATCATCATTCTTTATGTATTCCCTATGAAATTTTATCAAGTAAAATATGTTTGACAGAATATAGGATAACATTCTAGGGATCCAAAAAATGATGTTTTTTATTTTTTATGTTCTTTTTATATGAATGAAACATTTAAAATACACTAAAACTCTACATATAAATATATTATTTAAATGAAAATAAAGAAAAAATATGAAAATATAATGTATTATTGGTAAGGGATTCTATAATTTTCATAAAAGGATTAATATTTAATGTTATTGTTTTATTATTTTATGAGTGGAACTAAATTTAAATATGTAGTACCGATTGATTTGACCAAATTAATATTAATTAAATAATATAAACATCAATTCAACTATATTTATGGGATAATGAATGTGGGAATACATTTTTATAGAAAAAATTCCATTGAAATTAATTTATTTTTCATTTATTCATTATGAGTTTCAAGATAATTTATAAATTAAGAAAATATAATCATAGTATTAATATTATGAAATCCATTGATTTAGTGTAAAACATATTTAAAGAAATAAATTTATACATATCATTTCATTAGTGGATAAGAATCAAAATTATTTTATATAAATTTTCGAGTTTTTAAAAATGGTAAGATTAAAATGATTCTGAACAATGTGCTATTTACAAATAAATTGATGATGTATATGGGTGTGTCATGTTTTTTGACTCACGAGAAAAAATTATTTTATGTATGATTATTTATATTTAATTTAGAAATAGATTAATTTTTTTAATGAAGTGACAAATAATAAATCAATTTGAACAGAGGTTTTCACAAATATTCATAATCCTTATCAATCATAATTACATTATGATTATTTTTTTGAAGGAAATTTTTTAATTTATTTCAATATGATAATAATAGTCATAAAAATAATGATAATTAAATTTATTTATTTCAAGAACCAAATAAATAAATTTATATTGGTTTTTAATAATTTTTATAAAAAAATGAAGACAAATTATTTTTAAGAAATTAATCATCTCTTAAATGTTGGATTCCATAACTTAATACCTTTTTAAAGAGAACTAATAAGAAATATGGTTTTAATTAATTCAAAATAAAATAACCTATAGAAAATCCTTAGGAATTCTTTTTATAAAATATTTTGTCACCCATACATCAAATCATGATTACCTAATTCTTAAACGATTAGTCTCCCATTATAGAATAAAATTTGTTCATTAAATTTTAAAACATATTATGAACCGAATATAAAATAAATATGGAATGTACTGATGTAACTATAATTAATTTAACCATAGTGAAATAATTTACTCCTTTTAAAACTATGTAATAAGAAATTTAAATACATCTAATAAAATTGAAATATATATAAATAAATAATAGAATTAAAAGGATCTCTTAATAATGTAATATATCATATATATTTGTAAACAATAATAACCATTGTATAATTTCATATACTATGAAATAATTATATATTCAATTATATGGTGGACCTATTTTCCAAGAAAAAAATGATTTCTATCTCCCCTAAACACTGTGAAAAATTATTATATTTTTAATTCCAATTATTATCCCTAAGACTTGATGATTCACAAAAATGTAGTGCATATATTTCAACAATTTTTCATCAATACTATAAACATTGATTTAAGGATTATAGAAAATAATCCCACATAATATATATATATATATATGATCCATAATGATGGTTAAATGGAGTTTTTATTTTAAAACATGATGTGGGAGACATGTATACTATTATTTAGTTTAGTAAATTGATACACATAGACTTCCCTATCTAATGATCATTTATACCATGATTTAATTTGATCCCTTCTATGCCATCATTTTGGAATTTTATACAATAAAAATTTAAAAATATTTTAGAGTATCAAATAAACTCAAGGTAAAATGAAAATATAAGAAACAAAAAATTAGTAGTATGAAAAACATTTCACATTAAAATTAATTTAGAATAATTTTTAAAAATTATTGTAATTTAATTTTCATAGTCCTGAAATGTTAATTTATTTCCATAAATGAATTCTAATAAATTCCGTGATGGAAAAATATTATAATAAATAAATATTTAATAAATAATAAATATAAAAAAATTATGTAATGATGGATTCCTAAAACCTTTTATATACACACACTAAATAATTGAACTCCCAAATACCCTTGAAAATCATGAGTCATAGTCATCCATTACCATATTATTTTCATGATACATTGAAAATTAAAATTAAATTTTTTATTTGAATAAATCATTTCAAAACTCTCCATCCAAATCAATACATTACTTCATACACAATATTTTCTTTTATTATTTATATATTTTTTATTATGAAATTTATTCTCAGATTATGTTTAACATTCACTAATATTGTTTTATTTACTCACATGCAAAAACATTTTATTATAGTTGAAATATTATTATTAGATGACTATTCTAGATAAATAAATGATCTGAAATATTTTTATAAGAAAAATAAAACATAACAAAATTATCCCTTCGATCATCCACTTCCTAAAATTATTTAGTATGGTCAGTATAATAAATAGAAGGTTTGTTTTTAGGTGGATACAAGGTAAAATTGGGACATTTAATCCCATATTTTTTTATATTATTTGAATAATTAATTGAATTATTAAACAAGAAATACATAGTTTTAATTATTATTTTTCCATTTAATTCATGTTCTTGCTATTCTAAAAATAATTATTGATTAAATTTCAATTTTATAATAAAAACACTTTTTTAGTTAAAAATTTCTTTAATAAAAGTGAATTAAATTAATAAATATTGTAATCATATTTCTCATTAAAACCACCACCTATTGCATAATAATATTATTCATAATTACATATGAAAATTTTTAATAAGTAAATATAATATTTTATTGGAAAATGTTTCTTTTATAAGTGACTTCAAAATAAAAAATATAGTCTTAGTTATTTATATCCCTCTCCAAAATTTAAAATAAAAAATTTTCCCCAGTATTTTATTACATATTTGAGTTATTAATTTCATATTAAAATGAACTTAATTAAATAATTTAAAAACATAAATTTCATGAAATATTACGTGGAAAATTTAATTTTTCCCAGTCTTAAAATTAATCGGGGTTTTTCTTATTTTAAAATTCAATATCAAGATATCATTTATTTATTTAAACATTATTGGAATTGTTAAATAATTTCTTCCAAATGAAAAATCATTAAATATCCAAAAAAATATTGCAACAAATTAAAAAAAAATAAATGTATACATCAATTATTTTTTGTTGAAGATAAAGTAATTTTTTATAAAATACTATAAAATGAAATTGAATATATTAAATATAAAATAACTAAAAAATAAAAATCACAAATAACCTAGGATCATTATATGGGCCATCAATAACCTTATTTATTCCATTATCATTCAGAGAAATTGAAGGATTATATTTGATCATATTTTCCATATATTTATAAAATATGTCATTTAGTGTTTCGTGAAATATATCATCTAAGATATTGATATGAATAAATTTGGGTTTATAATCAATGGGAACAAATATATGTAGTATGTTGGGAGCTAGGGAAATTTATTTTTCCGTTGGTTACATAACGACATATTTAACCTTAGATACTACAAAAATCATCTTGAAAATTGGTGGTGTTTTTATTATAGGCTCTCAAATATCCATTTTTTGCATCTCGGTCCTTTTTGGGTCTACAAAGGTATATAAATTTTGATGTTTTTATTTATCCATTTTCATTTCATTTACCTTAATACTCATTTTTATATTCCCATACATTTATTTTTTAATATATTATTCTAATTTCCACTCCTATTCTAATGAATAATTGTCCAGGTAAAACTTATGTTTTAATTTGATTGTTTCAAAATCATGATTAATATATATGGAATTTAGAGTAAGATGTGTAGAATATTGTCATTCAAATATTTATCCGAATTTGGGATTCTATTGATTATATTATATTTTGGATATGGTTTAAGGGTAATAAGTCATATGATGAAAGAATGGGTATTAAAGGGTTTTAAAAGGAATAGACTATGAACGATGTGGTGTGGTTATTTTTCACGAAGATAGGTGCTTTAAATATGGAAATTAACGAACTAATTCCATCAAATAAAGGAAATCAGAAAAAATTTATCATTCAATGTTTTATAATGAATGCTTATCTTTACATGCTTATAAGGTTCATCTCAAAGAGATTTTGTATAGATTTATATTTGGAAATTATATTCCTCTCTTAATTTTCCCAACATAATGAGGATTTAAATACATATTTCTCCAAAATATTTTTAGAGGATAATAAAATAACTTTTATGTACAATATTCACAAAAAGATGTACTATATACTTTAATTAGATAGAAGTAATTAGTGATAAGTTTTTTTGAGTAGATTTTACATTTGATGTGTTGGATGTGGTGGCATATGAAGATTTATCAGACGATATTTTTTCAATATTTCCAATTTAACAAATAATTCTAATTAACCCAGGGATGGTACTAATGAATTACATTAGATAAAGACAAATTGGTAACCTATAAAATTCAATCATTATGAGTTGTATAATGGTGTTAAATTTTGTAAAAAATAAATTAATTGAACAAGTACAAAGAATCAAAGTTCTGATGTTATAGAATGATTGTATAGAATTATATGATTCATCAAATAAAAGGACTGTGTAGAAAACCCCATAGTTATGTATATGTATAAATACTATTTGTTAATGGTCTGTATTAAAAGGTGAAAAAGGTGTTTTTATGAAATTCATAAAATTGTGGATGAGTTTGGAGGAAGATATCTAAAATTTAATACGAAAGTGATTTAGAAATATCATATATAGTTTCTTCAGACTAAAGGAATTCCATGATGTTTTAATAGAATAATGAGTAGAAAATATTTTAGTAGTTTGGATCGCCTTTTGATGAATTGGTATTGGTGAAAAAATGCTAAGGCGTTGTATATATGTTAATATTCATTTATCTAGAATGTTTTTGTGATATTGTATAATGTTTAGGATGTTTGTTGATATTTTTTATGCTTGAATTAACTAAAGCTTCAATAATATTCTTGATTTGTTGAGAAGTGTCCAAAAAAAATTATGAGAAGATGGTTTGAAAATATTATTTTTTTTGTGGGGGAAAATATTTTTATTCCTAACATTACTCATGTGATCATTACTCTATAAAATATAGTTTTATAAGTAAAAATGTGTTATTTTATCATGAAGAGGTTAATTTAGGCGACGTAGAATTGTAATATTGATAAGAAAAAACATTGTGAAGTTACATCAGATAGAAGTATACCCCACAAAGTTATCCCATCATTTGTTATTAGATATATTATTTAATAAATTGGAAAGTAAAATAGTTTAAAGATATATTATTTTAATTTTTGAAGCCTCGTTAGTAGAAGAAAACCTAATAGAGTTTTTTATCAGTAGGTATGACATAGAAAATATGATAATGTGATGAAAATGACTGTGGGATATCAACAGATACAATTTTAAATAAGGCACATGATAAATAATATTGGACAATCCGACAAGCTAATCCTTCTAGACGAACCCATCCAACGAAACTATCATGATCATAAATGAAAACTAAAGATAATTATTTCCTACATATAGAATGAAAGTGAATAAGAGGTTATTTAATGATAATAATATGGTGATAAAGTACAATTATCACAACTATAATACATATATTCTTATTGGTTAAGGTTTCTTAATGTTTTTAAAAAAATTACTATTATATATTTTACCTATTTGAGGATCAGGTGCACTATTAATTTATTTTTGTCAAAAATAAGTTTAGGGATTTTACCAACTCACAATAACAACATAAAAGGGATTGATTCCAGTGGAGTATATTTCCTATTGTTATTTCCAAAAAATTCCAAGAGAATCGTAATAAGTATTGAAAATTATAAATAGTCGTGTCCCTATAGTTATTCTTGTGTTCTTGTTTTCAAAAGAAGAATATGTATTTTATACAGGGAAAATGTTGTTTCACAAGAAAGAAAATATAAAAGAAATAATTGATTCACCTTATCCCCTTCTCGTTGATCCCACTGATCATTATTGGTCCTTTTAACTAGTATCCAAGCATTGGTTCCCTTAATTTCCTCTTTTTTTGATTTTTTAAAAGAAAAGTTGTTATGTATATTTATAAAGCTATGGATAGTAATGGGATACCATTCATAGATAGAAAAAATATATTTTCAAGAATTATACAATGTTTCATTATGTTATGTCTATTGGATATGATGCTCCTGAGGTTTTCCTCTATATTTTCTCTCATTATAATTACATTCTAACATTGATTTAATGTTGGAAAAATAATTTGGGAAATTATTGGTGAGATAGAGACAATATACGTTTCTCAGAATCCAAATATGGGTTTCATTGAGATAAAATATATCCAATTCATAAAATAATCTGGGTTCTGTAGAAGAACATATATGAAAAAAATATAATAGTGAAGAATGTAATTTAAAAAATATGGAATTTGATGAATGATTATTTTAAGATGCGTGATAATAATTTTTTTTTGATATCTTTATAAGTGTGTATGATATTATAAGCACCACTAATTGTCATGGTGAAAATTACAGATATTCTAAAATTACTGAAATGATATTATACTTTCATGATGAAAAATATTATGTGAATTTTTCATCCATAGAATATAGAGATGATGAGAATATTTCTTTATAGGATCTACATTGTACTCTCATTACATATGAAATGATAAGAGAAAATTCCATCATATTGAAGGAAAAATATGATCCAAATATATCTTTCAAGGATTCCAGGAAAATATTGTAAGAGCCCAGTTTTTCATCATGGTATCAACCCTTTTAAATTATTTTTAGTTCCATAGTTTTTACATGATATTAATTATTTGTAAGGAAATTGAGGTAACGAGGGTTAGAAGGGAATATTTAGAGTTCAAAGCCCTATATTTTTTTTAGAAAATTGGGGTTAATAAATGATTGTAGAAACCATATATCCTATTTCACATAGTTTGAGGAAACAATATGGGTTCATCCATTGCACTATCTAGGGATACAAGGTTTTTGCAAACCACGTGTCCTATGACACAAGACCATGTGAGAAACAAATATACTTTAACAAAGTAAAATGGAATATTTTACACATGATTTCACAAACTATACTAATAGAGCTTATATTTTCATCAAATTTTATATTTTTTATATGATTTAATTTCACATACTTTGTCAATTTGAGATGATTTTAATGATTTTAATATTTTTTTCTCTGTGTTGGGATAAAAATGTAATGTTTCTTGAATTTGGATTTTTGATTGATTTTCCCATCAATGTTACTTTGGTTATTTATTTATAAATATAATTCCAAACTAAATGAATCATTTTTTTCTAATCATTGATTTATTTCCTTCATTTTTTGCTTCTAGACCAGGGGATGATTTGAGAAACTAGTGATTGAACGAAATCAATTAATTTCATTATTTTCTTAGGCAGTCAATGTGGAACCCACCATAGTAACAACAGAATATCTCGGTACAATAATATAATTGAATTTATTAAATATGGAGAAGAAAGAGTACTCAATGGTACATTCATAAATTAAATATCATGGAGTATGGAATCCATTTTTGTGGCTGTTGAAATAACTCAATTGATGGAATATTGTTGGAAATTTCATCTAGAAAAAGAAACCTCTAATAGAAAAAGCATGAATCATACATGAGATGACCAATTAAACTGAAATTTGTATGGGGTCTACCCATGATAATTATAAACATCATAATTTAATGATTTAACGTGTGAAAAATATATTATCATGCTAATTAATAAATGATATCTTAAATGTTAATACTCTACCTGTGTAGAATAAATTCATGGAATAAAAATTCCAAAACTTCCTCTCTAAGAGTCCAAATACATTGTAATTTTGATGTTCATCGGCCAAAGAAATTGTGAGGATATTTCATGAAGGGAGAAAGGCATAATTCGATTATTAAATGGGGATAAAGCACTCCAACTTTTGAAGAACAGAATATTCTTATAAAAGGAGAGGATAACCCACCTCTCAAATCATTCAATTCCATATAGAATTCAATCCATAGACCAGTGAGGGATGTATTGAATGAAGTCCTTATTCTGATTTATTTTTTTCATTATTTTATTGTAATTTCTCCCTTTAACCACATCATCTCGACTTCCCCATATAGAAAGGCATAGTATCATTGAGTGACCTGGAAAGGTAGGTTGGACCGATGTGCATTCATGAGTTTCTATGCTTCAATTTAATAAGATCACTTCTTCTTTTGTAGTATGTATTAAATTAGAAATTCAGTTTTAAATTCTATATGTGGTTGTGTTAGAATTTAATTCTGTTTTTTTACATTTATTATTTCAATGATCACATCTCCCTCAACCCAATTATAATATGTAAATGGTGGAACATATTTGGGTCGGGTGGTGAGTTCCCAATGGTAGTCACCACGTGTGTATTATTGCATGCAGAATATTGGGTTTTTAGGGAACAATAATTCCTTGTTAGGTATTTAACTAATTAATCAATAAAAATATCTACATTCCTACACACATTAGAAGAAGGATATACCAATATATGGTTTTGGATATGGACTGTTCCTATTGCAACCATTCATCCAAGGGGGAAATAGGACTCAATAGACAAATCACTCTTAAACGAGACAATGGAAAAAGTGGTACAAAGATGGAAAACATAATATAATAGCAATGGGTCTAACCAAATCCACTCTAACCACAAACATTCTCATTTTTTTAAAATTGATCCAATCCTTTTTCTTATTTCTCACACATTAATAAAAATTAATTAAAACCCATTGTTTTCATAAAACCATTAAAAAGTGAAAACCTATGTTTTTGTGTACTCATCTTCAAGAGATTACCTAGAATCAAATTATATAATATACTTAGGTAGTTAAAATATTATTTTCCAATGCTCTATGACTGGCGTGCAGTAAAAATGGTGTTGTTGCTGAAAATTTAGTGCCTCAAGACCCTTAAAAATTTTACTCTTATTTTGAATAACCCATAGTTCAAACAACTATTTTATATATTTTTATACAAAAATTGAACACACAATAACCAAACTGAGAAATATAAATTTTCCTAAAATGTTTGAAGAAATTAATATAAAAAATTCAAGTGACAGTGAACACCTTAAACCTATAAAAATGGATAGAAATCCCAAAAAACATTACACAATAACTTCTCACCACAATTTACTAACCAAATGAAGCAACCAACTATCGCAGCCATAGAATTTTTTTTTGAATTACGAATTGACATGATTAAAATGCATCTTAAATTTCATGGTCTTATAGGTGATGAACCCAACCGGCAAACCAAGGAATTTACAACTGTGTTCTCTAGCTGTAGACCCCTAGGTGTTGAAGAAGAATAGGTAAAGTATAAAGAAATACCATTCTCACTCAAGGGAGGAGAAAAGGAATGGTTGTACAGCCTACAACCTGGAGAAGTATGAGAATGGTATCTTCATCAAATATTCGTCATGCAAAGGTTTTTTCCTATATCATGGAGCACACCAATCCAAATAGAGATATATTTCATTCGCAAATCATTCGATGAAACACATTATGAGTACATGGAGTGATTCAAGAAGCTCATTGCTAGTTATCCACATCAGACTGTATAAGAACACTATTTCATTATTTTATTCTATCAATGATTTATCTAGAATCATCACAAATTACTAAATGAGTCATCTGGATGAGCCTTGATTGAAAAGTAACTAGTGGATGCCACATCACTAATTGAAAGGATTTCACAAAACATGAAGCAGTTTGGAAGTAGTGGTACAAGCACCAGAGGAAACCATGTGGTAAGGACTTGTGATTTTTCCTAACCCTTACATAATGAAACAATGAAGGAAATAACTAGTGTTATGAGTCAAATTTATGTGAACCATGATATGGAAAAATAAGGATCATGTCATCTATGTGTTTTACGCTCATCTACTTATCCTTACAGTGATCACTGTCCAGAAGTTTAGGAGACAAAATGTTGTGCTACAACCAATCAGCAAAAGGCAATTCCATCCTCAGATCCATCCAAGTTATGGATTTCAACAAGTCCAATCATACCAAATTTTTAGAAGTAATATCAAATCCCGAAACCATTACAAAAACTTTACAACTAGTCCTACTAGAAATAAAAAACCATTCAAATATCCACATTTATTTTGAATGAATTAGGAGCAACCATCCCCATGTGCATGAACAAATGAAGATAAAAAATTTATTCCGAAATTCTCATGAATGGAAGATAAAATTGTCAAGATAACTAATCAATTTGCAATACTAATAGATGTTTTAACCAGGAACTAATGTATTCTCCCAGAACAGACTATTTGAAATCCAAATAAGAATATCAGGGCAATCAAAACCAGAAGAGTGAGGGAGCTCACACCACTTGAACAATGTGAGGATGATATTTCAATGAAACCACATAAATCTCAACCCATATCTCTAGAATAAGTAAACCAAAACAACAATAGAGAAAGAACAAGGTTTCATAAGGAAAGACGAGTAACGAATTTTCAAAAACAACAAAGGGATAAAAAGGATATGACAACACCATTCCCATATGCATTAGTGGAATCAAAGAAGGGTGAAGAAGAATGAATTCAAAGGGAAATAAATGAAACATTCCCAATGGTGGTGAATAACATCCCTAAACATGAGGATATACAAAAAATTCCTAAGTACAAAATATTTATAAGGTACTATGCAATAAAAAAAGGAGGATAGATGGTAAAAAAAGGATCAACTTTGGGATAATTGATTCATCCCTGATCCCACCACCGATACCACAAAAATGTCAAGATATATGGAAATTAACTATTCCTTGAACCATTGGTTGTTTGAATTTTTATGATGCTCTATGTGATCTATGATATTCAATAAATTTTATCCCCAACCCAGTATTTAGGTCTTTACAGATTGGAAAATTGAGGCCTCCTAGAGTTGTGGTCCATCTCGTAAATAGATCCACAATTTCCAAATATGTGTTTTGGAAGATGTTATTATAATTGTCAATGATATTTTGTTCACAGTGAACATTTATGTGCTAAAAATGGAATAAAATTGGAGTTCATCACACTCACCCATCATCATGGAGATACCATTCTTAAATACTTCAATGACCATCATAAATGTGCACTAGGGATGACTCTGAATGGATCTCCGAGATAGTCGTGTGCATTTCAATATACACATATCAATGAAGAATCTATCAGAAGATCATTCTCCATATGAAATCAACCCCAATGAAGAAAAATAATAGACTAAAAATATAGAAGACACAACATTAGAATTCTTGGATAGTTTTTTATAAGAGACGGGTGAATAAAAATCATGATAAGTTATTGAAATCAATAAGTATAAACTCAAAGTGGCCGAACCTGATAATATTATTAAAAATCTCTTGAAGGAACTTTATGTAAAGAAAAAACAACTAGTCAGGAACATATCTGTATTAATTAGTTTTGAAAATTATATAAACAATGTAAAGGAAAACCCCATTTACACTAAAGAGGTATGTAAAGGATATTCTCAAACCAAAGGGAAGAGTGGATCACAAGAAAATGTCAAATATGTACTCAATAAATTTCAAAAGAGACATGTCTTAATTAAATGTGGAGAGGCCAAAACCAAAACCATGTTCTTATGGGAAATGAAAACTGGGGATCAATCTCCCACATCAAGATAAGAGAGGAATTTCAAGGGACAACAATACCCCTTAAAAAGAGAGATGTTCATTTTAAAACAAATAAGAAAAAAATATATAGAAAGATTGAAAACTAAAAAAAGAAATAAAATTAATTGGATTTTATAGTGTTGTAGTCTCCAAGGATACAAATCATACTATAGTTGGAACAACATGTCATTTATAAGAAATAGGAAAGATCCAGTGTATGATATCAGACTCCTCCAAACTATTTATAAATAAAATCATCCTGGTCATACCTCTACTTTATATTTGATTTCTTGCTATGATTCGCTTTCAAATTTTCATACATATGAAATAAATTAAAATTACTTGAGGACACTACATCAATTATTTGTGGGGTGGAGATAATCTTCTAGAATAGGATTTATAATTACTATTTACAAAAAAATAAATTTTAGATTCAAGTTGATGACATTAAAAAAGCACTTTCGGTAGGCATCCAGTGAATTCCCCTTTTTTCACCCATACCATTGGTCATATTATACCATGATTTAACATGCCTTAATTATCATTTCTTTTCATTATTATATATTAGGTCCATGATGCAACGATAAAAAATGGTGATACTCAATATAACAAAAATTTTGAAGTTAGATTATGACATAACTAATGAAACATGAAAAGCACCACCTGAATGAAGCATCATAGCTAAAGGAAGTTCTATTCAAAATTAAATATAATTTTAATTCCCTATATTTTTTCCCACAATTGTAATTTGTGAATTATATTAAAATTTTATTCCCACACTAGAATTCATATTTTCATCAACTTATCTTGGAGACATGCTTCTTTTATGAATCCAATGATGCCATGTTTTAGAATTCAATGATAAACAAATTTAATGAGTAAAATGGTGAATATGATGATTAAACTGAAGTATGAATATTGAAATAAAGGCTCAATATTTGAATGAATTAATTTATTCATGTAAATGAAATTTCCCTACAGTATATTATAATTTTAATTAATGATATTCATGTGAATTTATTTTTATTATTAATCATACCATAACTTATTGTCACAAAAATATTTCCCATTTCCGAGAGGATTTATAGACAAAATATTTCCTATTTTATCATGAGCATATATCTTGAGTGATCATAAGACATGAAACCTACACGAACAAGTATTCAAACTTTTTGAAGCTATGACAATTAAAAACACATTTAATATGATTGAGGCACTACTTTGACTAGCCACATATTTTCTTAATACCAACCCTTACAATTATCCGTCATTATCACTTAGGAGCCATGAATTACCTTATAGGTTTAAGCCACATTACAAGCCAATTTTCCCTTACCTACCCACACTTTTTGTATTTCTACATGTATATTTCACATTTGGTTGAGGGGAAGGCCTTATGTATATATTAATTAAGATGTTAATATTTTATGGGTGGTGTGATGTGTGTGTAAAAATTTTGGGTAGTGGTGAAAAGCATAATTGGGAATTTGTCAACATTTCATGATGGTTTATTTTTTTCATCCAATTATCCTTCAAAAAATGAATAAAAATGGAGATAAGCATGAATTATTCATTTTACAATCATCAATGACTGATGTCCTTATTAAAAATTATGGTCTTGAATTTTTATTCATTCGTTGTATTAAATTTTCTTCTCATCCACCATGAAAAATATGAAATAAAATAATTCCATTCAAGAGCATTGAAAAAAGGGAGAAAATGGATTATATCATTCATTATAATCATTATCTGGATCATGTTACATGTAATTAAAGGGTATGGTGTGGTTTTTCCCATTTTATACGGGGATTGAGTGAGGAATTCCATGTGTTTTCACATGAATTAACCATGCATTGTACTTAAGAGTCCAACCTCCTCTTTCTGGCCTGAATATATTTTAATCATTTACCCACCATCATTAATACATAGTGTCATTTGGACATTTATTAAATGTCCTCATGATGTTATGTAATTTTAGTCTTTAAAAAGTGTATAAAGTAATTCATTTACAAGAATATAGACTAGGAGCATGTTGTTATTATATAATAATATCTTCACATGAATTTTATCAGGAGTGATTAGAGAAAAAATTCACGTTAGGTAAATCATGATATACAAAGATTAGTATTAATGAATTGAAGATCAATAATGAATGAAAGGATAAGTCTAATCATTTTTTAAAAGGTAAATGTAAAATGTATGAGTTGATTTTTTCGTTGAAATTTTGAAATTTAAATTGAAATTTCATATATAATTTAAAAACATGATTTCACATTGAAAATTGATTGACTTGATTGTTTTGGATTATAAATATTGGTAACATTGGTGCCCTCAGATTTTCATTGTTGAGATTTTATGCCTCTGGAAAAGCATGGATTAAGTGGGGGGAATTTGAGAGTGCTAATATTTTCATCATTTTTAATATGATTTTTATTTATTTAATTTTATACAATTTTTATTTTGGAGTAGATTTGCTTGATTTTAATATTTTTGGTGTGTGTAAGGATAAAAATGGAGTGTTGCATTAATTTATATTTTTGACAGATGTACTAATAATGTGTATTCCAGCCATTTCATAGTAAATATAATTCCAAATTGATTTTTTAATTTTTTGGTTCTATTACTTGATTTATTTCCTTTATTTTTCAGTTATGTACAAAAGGTTTATTCGAGCGTCTTGTTCTCTTAAAAATCAATGACATTCATGATTTTCATGGTGGAATGCATGGACCCTAGCATAGTAACAGAAGCACATCATAGCCTACACTCATCAAATTGATGTGATTACACATGGAGATGAAATTCGACACAATGAAACATTTATACATTATATTTAATGGAGTTTGGAGAACATTACGGTGGTTGTTGAATGAACATAATTGAAAGAATCTTCATGGAATTTTCATCCAGCAAAAGAAACCACTAATAGAATCTCCCTAACTCATACATTAGGTGGCCACATAAACTAAAATTTATAGGGTGTCCTAGCAATAAAATTATAATCATAATTCATGAAGTATCCAACATAAAAAGATGCATTTTTAATGGTCATTTAGACCTGATATGTTAAGTGTGGATAGTCTTCCTAGACAGAATAAATGACTGGAGTAAAAAGGCCATAAATCCCTCACCATGCTTCCAAATACACTGATGTTTTGAGGGTGGACGACCAAGAAATTTTTTAAGATCATTCATTAAGTGAGAACGGTGTTATTAGATCATTTATTGGGGATACAATGCATCAAATTTTGATGGAATAAATATTCCAATAAAAGGAGTGGATCTCCCACCGTTCAAGTCATTCAATTCCATCCACAATTCCTCCAATTGACTAACGAGGGATTCATTGAAAGAGGAACTTATTTAGATTTGTTTATTTTAATTATTTTATTGTAATTTCTCACATACCACACATCAACTTGACTTCAAAATCCATGGAGGGGTTGTGTCATTGATTGATCGGGAAGGGGGAGGCTAAACTGATGTGCTTGGTTGAGGTCTTATGTTTCAATTTAATAAGATACCTTCTTCTTTCATAATATGATTTCAATTATAAATTATGTTTTAAATTCCCAATGTGGAGGTGTTAGGTATTAATTATACATACAAATACTGATTTGGATGATGATCACATCCCCCCCATCAATTATAATCAGTATACTGTGGAACATATTAGGGTAGGGTGGTGGGTGCTCGATGGTAGTTAGCACATGTGTATGCTTTCATGTAGAGTATTGGTATTTCCGGAAATGAGAATTCCATGTTAGGGATTTCACTAAGTAATAAATAAAATAATCTACAATCATACAATAATTTGATAAAGGATAAACTAATATATGGTTTTGGATATGGAATATTCTTATCATAGCCCTTTGGCCAAGGGAGAGAGAGTAATCGGTAGAAAACTCATTCTCAAACTAGACAATGGGAAATGGAGAAAATTTTGAAAACCATTATAGCATATAAATTTTTCTATCCAAACCCACTCTGATCACCATCTTTCTCATTTGTTTAAAAATGATAAAATCAATCTTCTAATTTCTCATAAATCATTCAAAATAAATTAAAAAAAAGGTATTCATGTAACCATTAAAAAGTGACAACCTAGTTTTTTTTTGCACTCTTCTTCATGATACTACCTAGTATCAACTACTTTACAATACTATGGTAATAAAAATATTGTTCTCCCACACCCCATAACTGTTGTGCAACATTTATACATGAAACATGTGATCCCCTTACATAGAAAATAATCTTTCCATGGTTAGGGAATGGTTTGGAAAACTGTGATGCCAAACCATACACCCTTTTAATGTGGGGTAATTTTTTCCATTTAGGCTTTATAATTTAACACTCAATTTCCTTTCTACCGATGCACATAATTGGATCCCATATCCTATGATTTGGATCAGTTTCTACATAATCCATTTAGATTCTTTTATAACATCTCTATCCGACCATAGAATAAATATTAGTTCATCTTATTTTATATCCATAGTTAAGATGCCACTCCATATCCTAATTTAGTTGTTTTACTTTATATCATTTATGAAATTTTAGTGTGGGCTCATATTCCCTATATTCATAGTTTTGGAAAATTCTTCTATTTCATATGGATTTATTTTAAAAATCATTGAGAAATTTTTGAAAACGATTCGAAATTAAAATGAAGAGTTTTGGAAAAACTGTTGTGATATGTGTAATGTGGTGAATTTGAAATTGTTAATTATTAATTTTCTAGAGTGTATCATATGGTGTTTTTTGCCTACATAGAAAATGGAACCATATTTGTGTCATAGAAACGAAATAGTGGAATCTACTGAGAAAACGATTATATCTGATCCACAGGTCATCCAATAGCTTGTTAAGTCTATAATACAGGTTTTTCAATATATAAATATAGGTAATATAAGGGATTAATCATGTAAAGTAGATCATTTCATTTAGTTCAAGATGTATAATCCACCCATCTTTTATAGTGATTCATAACCAGAAAAGTTATCGGTGTGGATGACCATTTTGAATCTAATCTTTAATTCCCTTGGTACACAAATAGATATGAATTTCACGTTTGTTATGTATATTTTGGAGGATCATTAACACTAGTGGAGGAATTTAGTAATTTAGGTTAAACTAAATCAAGGTCTTGCATGTAAGGATTTTTAAGAATTATTCAACAAAAAATTATATCCTAACATGTTCATGATTTTTTGAATGACATTCATTTTTAGCTTCAATAATTAGATCCTCTCATGGATATATTATGGGGATAAATTTATGAATTTGTTCTACTTTTCACCTAATGTTTCCACAAGTGCATCCATGAAGTCATACATATTTGAATTGGGACTGATAAAATAGGTTTGCTCAATGATGTTTCACTCTATATAATGGATTATATAGAGATAGTGAATATAAAGATGGTGGAATAAAGGAACATATCATGAGTTAATGGTCGAAGAATCATGTTAATACCTATAAGAAATATAATGAGTTCTGATGCATGAGTTATATAAAAGAGGGAAACCTATTTCAATGGTTTGAGGGTGACTCAGAATCAGACAACTAGATAGGTTAATATTCCCCAACGGACCAAGTGTAAAGCTAAATATTTACAATGTTTCTTGTTCAACCACGAATTTTAATAGTGTATAGATCCACCTAGATAATTCCAAAACTACAACTAGACAAGGCATATTTGGTGAAATTTTGTTAGTGCTCTATGGTTGGATATTTTGGACACTTCTCATATGTCATATATATTGTGTTCTTCAATGGAATGATGTCATCAAAGAAATCCCTATTTGTTGAAAAAATCAATCCATGATGATTCTAGGAATACATTGTATCCTTATCCAGAAAAATATCTACGTTAAAATAATGAAAAATGTCACCTGAGCAATAAATTATATGGAGTTTAGAAGTTTATTGTTGATGGTCAGTATGAAAAATCGACCATGAGAGGTATGATTATTTTGAATTAAAAACATATGTAAGATTTTTTTGATATGGGTTCATCACATTACTTTATTTCTTCTCATGATATTCATTATTAATGTTAAAATGATGAGATGATTTCTTCAGTGTTGAAACTCTAAACTCTTCTAGGATATAGTGAATGTAGAGCCTTTATTTGTAGAGCATGATATATAATTGTCGATAGATATTAACTGATATGAGTCTTCTCTATACATGAGATGAAGGTCTATTATATATTCCTTGATATATATTAGTTGAGAAAAATGATGTCTAATATATACTATTGAACCAAAAGAGTGAGTTTTATGATTTAAAATGGCATCAAGCATCTCATTAGAGGATACCATAATGTAATGGAAAGTGAAATTTGACTGTTGGCACAAGGAGTTTCTATGAACTCATACCATCATCCAGTATAAGATTTTGAATTCATGGAAGATATTGAAATTATAAGTTTTCTAGTGGGTTTTGATCATTTTCTAGAAGTTTTTCATAAAAACATTTACGGTTTCCACCCATAGAATAAGTGTACTTTATTATTTATCTCATTCCGGTGACTAGACCTATATTTTTCTATCTTATATAATAGAACCAATTGAACATAGGGAACTAAAATTTAAGTTGTACGAGTTGAAAGGAAATTGTTTCACTTTTCTGATCATGTCTCTGTGGGATGCTCGGATCATATTTTTCCAAAAGGCTGATGAAACTCTTTGATTATGTGTGGATAATTGTATACTTATCAAAGTTACAATAATGAATCATTAACAACTTCCATGCATTTATGATCTATTCTATTGATCGAGGGGAGACTAGTGGTTCTATTAATTTTACTTTTGATTTTGATATCACATAATGTGATTTCAAAAAGAGGATATTTCAAAGTCCTCTTTCAATAGTAGGTATAGAAACTATTTATATGTGGTAATTAATTTTTATTATATGAGTACATCAGTGGTATTTATATATTGATTAATTAGATATTTGACGGATATATGGAATATTTTATATGGGTGTTTGTGGATGAAATATTGGTGTATTCAATTACAAGGGCTCTATTTGAGAAACACTTGGATATTATGTTGGTAATCTTAAGGAATCATCATATGTATGATCAAATTCCAAAAATTTGATTTTGGTTATAAGAGTTACATTTCCATGGCCATATAATATTTTAAAATTAATTTTCTAAATCTAAAAAATATATACGATGGTATTTAATGGTAACAAAAAAATAATGTTTTATAGATATGAAGTTTCCTAGTTAAATCTGGTTTTTTCATATTATTTATTAATGATTTCTCATGAATGGACACAGTTATGTCCGCTTTGACAATGAATTTTGTTCTATTAAAATGGAATGATGATTATCAAATATATTTTCAAGAGATTAATCTTTATCATGTATCATCACCAATCTTGTTTTTTATGGAATTATGAAAAGGGTGTATGGTGTATCGTGGTTCTTCCTGATCTGGTTTGGGATATAATCTCATAGAATGAGAGAATTTTGTTGTGTCTCAAAAAAATTATGGTTTCATGATAAGAAATACCAGACATATGTAGGGGATATATCTGTTGAACTATATGCTTTGAAGAGTAGGAATCATTACCTTATTGGTGAGAAATTTACAATTTTTTCAATTCCTAAGTGATTGAATCATATTTTCTCCAAATGGGATATGAACTAGATAGAACTAAGATAGATGGAGTTTGTCTGAATAATCATCATTGTCTCAATGTACAAACTGGGTAAATGAAATATTCTGGAATATTCATTAAGAAGATATTCATATATTCAGATTGATAATGATGCTTCTGAATAGTTGTCGTTGATGTCGCTCAAAGATGACAAGACCATAAAATTTGATGATCGAGGTTTTCTGTGGGTTTATTTTCTAGTTTAATTTGTTACTTTTTGGGGAACAATGTTAAACAGCTGAAAACATATAATTCAGAATGTGTTTCTATGAAGGAAAAACATAATAGTGCGGAGAAAATTGAAGGAAAGATACAATATGTTAATTCCTTATTTTGGTTCACAGATTGGATGGTCATACCTATGACTTTCGAGGAACAAATTATTATTGCTTAAAACCATTTGAGATTGGTTGTTCATCTTGTAATACAAAATATATAAATTTAATTGAAATCAAATTTTTTTGTAGTTTAGTATTATAATGAAAGTGTATAAGTTTGTTTTTATAATCATAACATGTTAGATGTTTATGGTAGAGATTAAGTGACCAGTAGGTATGTTGTAGTCTTTATTTATCCGTGTTTGTAAATGTTGGTTGATAACCACGATTTTTTTTGTAGGAATCACAAGAAAATCCAGAAACACAATTCTATTTGGATGATAATGGATCTAATATAAAATTAATCAAATTTTATCAAAAAAAAAATCAGTCTCATAACATGTAGGAATTCTCAAAAAAAAAAGTAAGTGGTAAAGATGTCTGGAATACTATTTTTGATATTTCTAGAAAGTGATCTGAGATTTAGGTCACATATTTTGGAAATCCATAAAAAAAACCCCATTGGGACACAGTTGACCATGAGTATTGTGCATCATCCGCAGATGGATTGTCAATAGAAATGAAATAAAAAACACTAAAAGAAATGTTTTGGGCTTGTGTTTTGAATTTTAGTGGCTCATGAGAATAACAAATACAATTTATAGAGTTATCATATATAGAAAGTTATCCAGCCTCGATAAACATGGATTATTTGGAATCATAATATGGGAATCCTTTTCACTTCAATATTTTTTGGGTTGAAATCGGTGATTCTTTTCTGTTTGGGACAAGCCTTGTCTATAAAATAGTGGAGAAGATTTAGTTTGTTAAGAAGATGATTAAGATAGCTCAGAGTCATTATAAATTGTATTAGGATCATTGTCAATGGACATTGGCATTCTATTGTACCCCTGATTTTTGGTATGTAAACCATACTTGATACTTTTTTTGTTATAAAAGTTTTGGGTGACGTATGGGAGAATCGGGATATCCTGGAGTTACGTTTGAAGCAAAGGGGAAGGTGCACGGGAGGCGCATAGTTTTTCAAACTGTGAATCCAACCCATGTGCATCTGATTAAGGAGGAAGTGGCTTCCGCATGGTCGGCACACAGTTAAGGGAAATCGTGTGATGAGGCTGTGCATGAAGGATGGCTGAGGTAGAAGCTAACGCACAGTTAGCGCATAGTTTGTCAAACTGTGTGGACTAACTATGCAGTAACTTAAAGTTAGATCCCAAAATTGTGGATCTAACTCGTTTTGCCATTAATTTCCTTGTTTAAACCTTCTAAGCGGCCCTAACTCAGGATTTCTCTCCCTTGAAGGGTGGATGACTTCTCCCAAGCATTTCAGAGGCGATCCAAAGGCTTCTATTGGCGAATCGAATCCATAATCTTATGGTATGTGATCGTTCTTGATCGGTTTCTTAGATCTACTTTGATCTACTTCTTTTATTCTATCGTTTTCTTATATCTACGCCTTATATGGGTATATATAAGAGTGTGGATGACAAATATGACAACTTTTGGTATTGGTTGTGTTAGGAGAAGAGATCTAAGGAGGGTTTCTGGAGTTTTGACCTGGTGTTCTTGAGTGTTCTTCATCCGTGGCTTGGTTTCACCCATTTTGTTGAGGTTAGTGGCTTCAATCTCGATTCCTCTTTCTTCAAACTTGAATGATTAGTTTAAATTGATTTAATATCTTGGTTTTTATTATGAAATTGTGGTGCAAATCATGTTATAAATATCATTTAGTGATGATTTATGGTTTTGATGAAATTGTTGGAAATTTAATGAATGGATTGGGAAAAGTGTTTTGGTTTCATGATTTTAAAATTAAAATTTTAAAATATGGATTTGTAGGATTTGGAAAATGGTGTGTGGGAAAAAAAAATTCAATAAAAGAGTGTTTTATTGAAATGGTTTTGGCATGGCTTAAATGGTGTGGTTTTTGGGAATACTTGGTGTGTGTGTGTTCATATTGCATTTACTAGGCTTGGTTGAAATATGACCTTGTGATCGGTGCTAAAAGTGTAATGGAACATGGGGAATAATTACCCAGTGACGACTTGGTAGATTGATGAGTGACCGCTCCTCAGTATGGAACTATTATAATGATGCATGCATAGTGAATTTCATGGGTTGTGAAATGGTTGGTTATGTGTATTTTTGAAATGGAATAAAAGTGCCCAAATCGAAATATGAATTTGATTGGGAAACATTGCTTGATTTCTTTGATGGAAAATGGTTTTTGATGGAAAAATGGCTTTGACATGGAATTTTATATATTGTGAATTGTTTTTGAATTGTTTAATATAAACTATTTTATATAAATGTGCTAACATCATTTA
Source organism: Viscum album (assembly GCA_963277665.1). NCBI lineage: Eukaryota > Viridiplantae > Streptophyta > Magnoliopsida > Santalales > Viscaceae > Viscum > Viscum album. The sequence continues at coordinate 38,124,639 of OY728143.1, forward strand.
TCCTAAAGGCATGGGTTGAGAAGTCATTAGGGAAAACCTACTGAGTTTCATTACTCACTACCTGCTTTGGCACGTTGGTGCTTTTGCAGATGTCATATACTGGGATGTTGGAAAAGGTAAAGTGTCACATGTTTATAGCACTACTTCGTGACTCTTGGGATGATTCGTGATGTTGGATCATGGAACTTATAGAGCATGGAGTTGGGTTGTCATCTTTAAGTCTTGTGGTTGTCATTCCGTTGTTTACTCTGATTTGGTTTTTTACTCCGTTGATGCACTTAGTTGGGTTTTTATGAAAATAATTGCGGAGTTGTTTTTGTTTTAAATCATGCATCATATAGTGGTTGATTGGAGATGTTTATCTAGTTTGGTCTGTTTTTTGGTTGTTTTAAGTTAAAGGGTAAATCATCCCCCATGTTTATTGAAACCCTTCGGAATTATTTCCAGGATTTTGAACCTTGGGGGTGTCTCTTAAGGCATATTAATGACTCATTGAGCTATCAAGACAATGAGAATTGGTGGCTCTTTACAAATGGTATCCGGTTTTTCAGTCTTTTCCTAACAAGTAGTCATCGATGTTCTTAGTCTTGGAGTTGAAATTCTTTCCTATCTATTCATTGGGTGGTCATCTTAGATAGGAGTAGGATTTTCGGAACTTGAAAGGTATAACATAAAAGGACGCAACTAACCCGTTTATGCTGAACTTCAAGTTACCAGGGTGTTGGGTACATAAGTGTTTTGGATACGCTTCTAGAATGTTAGAAATCTCATTTTCATGGGTTTACCCAATGAGATGAGCATGGCATGTATTATATATAAATGACTTCCCACTCATATTGCATAAACCATTTTGAGAAATGGATTATGGTTTGATGCAAAAGCATGAGTTCTAAAAAATTTAAGCATGTTTTCAAAAGAATTATTTTGAAAATATAATGGTTGATGTATTTTGAAAATATATTGATTTTAAAAGTAATGAAACGATCTGTTTTAGAAATGGTTGGAAATAAATGTTGTGATAGTGGTGTAATAGAGATTGAAATGCTAAGACTTCAGTTGCTAGGAAGTGAGACAAACAACTTGAGTTGTTTGTATAGAAAATGGCACCCGTTAGACATTGTAGAAACCAAACGGAAGAATCTGTGGAGAATGAAGTTTCACCTTAACCACATGTGAACCAAGAGATGATTTAGAGTATCATTCAAGCATTTTAGCTGGTAGACACAGGGAATCGTATGAATGAGTCAAGGCATGTAGACCTTTACACCCAGTTTCAGAAGCAGAATCCACCCATCTTTCGTGCTAATTCTGAACCAGAAAGGGCGGAGGTGTGGCTGAGTAGGATGAATAATATCTTCAACTTCATCGGCACCCCAGCCGAACTGAATGTAATGTTTGCGACATATATGTTTGCAGATCATGCATGAATGTGGCGGGACCTAGTGTTTCAGGCTAAGGTGGATCAAGCCCTGGGCTGGGAGGAAATTGAGGAATTGTTTAATAAACAATTCTATCCTCACAGGTTCAAGATCGAGAGGACAACTAAATTTTTCAGCATGAAGTAGGAAAGTCACTCTGTCATAGATTATGCGACTAAATTCATGAATTTAGTATGCTTTACACTGAAAGATGCTGGACGTGCATCGCTGAAAGCACACATCATTGAATCAGGTTTGCGATAAGAGATTCGTTCGAAGATAGTTGTGCTCTATATTACAGATTATATAGAGATGGTAAATAGAGAAACAGTAGCTGAAAGAGACATCATTGGAGTTATGGGAGGAGGAATTAATATGATAACCATGAGAATGGGTGGGAACTCTAATGTTGGGAACAAGCAGAAGAGGGACACCTAATTCCTAGGTGGGAGTAAGAATCAGAACCACATAGTGGGATCGGTTAACCTTCCCCCATGACCCCAGAGCAAAATAGGTTGCTTTCAAAGTGGCACGATTGATCACATGAAATGAGAATTTACAATGGGGCATCTTCAGCGATATTGTCATAGTGCTCCGAGGACGTCTGCGCATGAAACTTTATAGGCATTGCAATTATCTTATGCTTCAACATTGTGATGACAACAAAATCAGCCTCGCCAGCAGAACAGAGCTAGTTATAGTGATTCTAGCAATAAAATGACCCCTCGACCAGGGCAATATCAACAAGGCAATAAGGATAAAAGTACATCATCAAAGAAATTGTATGGAGCAGAACAGGTGATTGTGGATGACCAGTCTGGACCATCAACGATGAGAGGTACGATTCTTTTTAATTCTACCATCATGCAAGTGTTATTTGAAACTCACGCATCCCATGATTTTTTTCTTCTTTAATTGCTGATTATATAAAATTAAAACTTTAGATGATGCCTTCGGTGATAAAACTGCAAAATCCTCTTAGTGAAAGAGAATGTCAAGCCTTCATGTGTAGAGCATGTGCTATAACGATTGATAGAGCTGAGCTGAAATGGGACTTCTCCATGTTGGAGATTGATGTCTATGCTATAATCCTGGGTATGGATTGGTTGACAACGTTTAAGGCTCACATATACTTTTCTGAGAGAACAGTTAGTTTCACGACAGAGGACAGAATCAAACATCTCTTTAGAGGAGAGAGGATGGTAAAGAATGTCTCAAAGAGCTTGTTGGAACCATTGTTGGGAACAATATCTTACCAATTAGCAGTGTTGACTTTTCCATCATTGGAAGAGATCACGGAAAAAGTTTTCCAGCTGTGGTGGATCAATTTCTTGATGGTTTTCCATAAAAATTATTTGGGTTACCACCTGTAATTGAAGTTGAGTTTACGATTGATCTCCTTCTGGGGACCAATCCAATATCAATTACATATTATAGTATAGAACCAATGGAGTTAAAGGAATGGAAGGTTCAGTTAGAGGAGCTGTAAAGAAAAGGTTTTATTCATCCAAGCGTGTCTCTATGGGCATCACCAGTTTTGATTGTAAAGAAATCACATGGAACTTTGAGGCTATGTTTAGATTATCGTAAACTTATCCAAGTTACGATAAAGATTAGATATCCACTTCCTCTCATTGATGACCTATTTGATCAATTGAGGGGATCTTGGGGGTTCTCCAAAAATGACTTGCAATCAGGATATCACCAGTTGCACAATCAAAAGGAGGATATACCAAAGACAGCCTTCAAAAGCAGATATGGCCACTATTAATATGTATTCAGGCCTTTTGGTCTTACGAATGCCACAACGGCCTTCATGGCTTTGATGAATCAGATATTTCATCCATATCTTGATTCTTTTGTTGTGGTGTTTTTGGATCACATATTGGTGTATTCAAGAAGAAGGGCTGAGCATGGGAAACACATGGTGATAGTGTTGTAAATCTTGAGGGACCATCAATTGTATGCCAAATTTTCAATGAGCGATTTCTGGATACAAGAAGTACGTTTTCTGGGCCATGTTGTTTCTGTGAAAGGTGTTTTAGTGGATCCAGAAAAGATAGAAGCTGTTCTTTCTTGGCAACCGCCGAAGAAGGTCTTTGAAATACGAAGTTTTCTTGGTCTAGTTGGTTGTTACCAATTCTTTTTGTGTGACTTCCCATGACTAGCTTCTCCTATGACATCATTGACAAAGTGAAATAACACATTTCAATGGACAGAGAAATGTCTGATATCTTTTCAAGAGTTGAAATTCCTCCTTATATTAGCACCCATCTATATTTTTCCAGAATCAGGAAAGGGGTATGTGAGTTATTGTGATGCTTCGGGAACATGTTTGGGGTGAGTTCTCATTCAAGGAGACCATGTGGTTGCTTATGGTTTAAGGCAGTTTAGGGTGCATGTGAAGAATTACCCAACACACAATTTGGAGTTAGCTGTAGTTTTCCATTACTTGATGACATGTCGTCATTATCTCTTTGGTGAGAAGTTCAATGTGTTTACAGATCACAAAAGCCAGAAACACATTTTCTCACTATGAGATTTGAATCCGAGGCACATGAGATGGATGGAGTACCTTAAAATGTTCGACATTGACATGATTTATACACCGAGTAAGGGAAATTCAGTGGTCGATGAATGAAGCAGAAATTCATTTTCTCAGTTAGCGAAAGAGGCTTCAGATGAATGACAGTTGATGTCGGTCTTAGACGACATGCATGTGGAATTTGAAAACCAAGGTAATGTTGCAGTTTCATTTTTAGCTATGCTTGTTCCTGAACTAGTAAATGTATCCAAAGAGGCACAAACATCTGATTCAGAATGTCTGATAATGAGTTCAAAACTCAATGGTGGGGAGACCATTGACAGTTGGAAACTAGAAGCGGTTTCAGTTTTGTGCTTCAGAGATCGGATGGTTGTACCCATAGTTTTTCAAGAACAACTCCTTCATGATTACCACCATTCGAGATGGGTTGTACATTTGGGTATATAGAAGTTTTATAGGGTGCTAAGGGCACAGTTTTGGTAGAGCGTCATGAAAAGAAAGGTGGCCGAATTTGTCTTCGGATGCTTAACTTGTCAACAAGTTAATGCAGAGCATCAAAGACCAGCTAGGACATTACATTCTTTACCTATCCCAGTGTGGAAATTGGAATAGATAGCAATGTATTTTTTTACAGGTCTTCCAAGAATGATCCGGAAACACGATGCCATTTGGGTGATAATGGACCGTCTGACCATGTAGGCCCTTTTAATCCCAATTCGTGAAACCTATATGGTGGGAGATATTTTAAAAATCTATATCTGGGAAGTGGTAAAGAGACATGGTGTACCAGTTTCTATCGTCTCAGATAGAGATCTGAGGTTCACATCTTGTTTCTGGAAATCCTTACAACAAGCCCTTGGGACTCAGATGACTATGAGCATGGCGTATCATCATCAGACGGATGGGACATCTGAGTGGAAGATACAGATGTTTAAAGATATGTTACGGGCTTGCGTAATGGATTTTGGTGTCTCATAGGAGGAGCGTATACCCATAATGGAGTTCTCATACCATAACAGCTATCAAGCCTCAATACACATGACCTCGTTTGAAACATTGTATGGTAATCCTTGTTGTTCTCCACTATGATGGGTGGAAACTTGTGAAAAATCACTAGTTTGGCCGAGCCTTGTCCAAGTAAAAACGAAGAAGATTTAGTTGATTATAAAAGGATGTAGATGGCTCAGAGTCTTCCAAAATATTATGTGTATCATCACCGAAGACTGTTGTCGTTTGCAGTGAGTGATCACGTATTTTTGAGAATATCTCCAAGGATTGGATAACTTCATTTTGGGATGTGGGGATAGTTATCTCCTAGATATATAGTCCATTTTGTGATACTGGAATAGGTTGGCGAGGTGGCGAATCGGTTGGCATTACCACCACTGTTCAGTGTAGTGCATAATGTGTTCCATGTATCTCAGTTGAAGATGTATCAGCCTTATCCTGACCATGTTATCATATGGGATCACGTTGACCTAGAGCCAGATGCTTCATTGGTACACAACCTGGTGCAGATTATTGATAGGTAGGATAAATCTTGCGTGGAAAAATAATCTGCCTAATGCTTTTTTTTTGTGGAAACATGGTGAGATTCTGGAAGAGACTTGGGAACTTGAGAAGGAAATGAAAGGGCAGTTGCCAGAATACTTTCAGTCAAGCAGTGTTTTTCTAAATTCTGGGGATAGAATGGGAAATGGTGTGGAGAATTTAGTACCCCTATTTTTTGTTATGTAACCCTATCTTGATACTTTTTTTGTTATAAAAGTTTTGGGTGATGTTTGGGAGAGTCGAGAGATCCAGGAGTGATTTTTTAAGCAAAGGGGAAGGTGCACGGGCGGCACACGGTTTGTCAAACCATGCAGAAAAACCGTGTATATCTAACAAAGGAGGCAGTGTCTTATGCATGGTCAGCACACGATTAAGGGAAACCATGTGATGAGGCTGTGCGTTAAGGATGGCTGAGGCAGAAGATGACACATGGTTAGCGCACAGTTTTTCAAACCGTGCGGACTAACCGTGCTATCAATTAATGTTAGATCCTAAAATTGTGGAGCTAACTCCTTTTACCTTTAATTTCTTTGCTTAACCTTTTAAGCAGCCCTACCTTAGGATTTATCTCCCTTAATGTTTGGAAGACTTCTCCAAAGCATTCTGGAGGTGATCTGAAGGCTTCTCTTGGCGAATCAATGTCGTATTCTTAAGGTATGTGATCGTTCTTGATCGGTTTTAATGATCTACTTAGATATACTTCTCCTCTTCTCTTGTTATCATTGATATATTCCTATTATAGGTAGATCTAAGGTTGTGGATGCTAAATATGACAAGGTTTGGTCTTTTTGTGTTAGGATATGATATCTAAAGAGGCTTTTGGAGTTTTGACAAGGTGTTCTTGAGCGTTCTTCGTCCGAGGCATGGTTTCACCCATTTTGTTGTGGTAGGTGGCTTCACTCTCGATTCTGATTTCATAGAACATAAAGTCTTTGTTCAAACTGATTTGATCGCTTGGTTTTGACTGTGATATTGTTGTACAAAGCATGTTATAAATTTTCTTTAGTGATGATTTATGGGTTTTGATGAAATTGCGGAAATTGAAAGAATGGTTTGTGAAAAGTGTTTTGGTTTCATGATTTTAAAATAGAAATTTTATAATATGGATTTGAGGGAATTGGAAAATGGTGTGCGGGAAAAAGTTCTTCAATAAAATATTGTTTTACTGAAATGGTTTTGTCATGGTTCAAATGGTGTGGTTCTTTGGCATACATTGTGTGTGTGTTCATATTTCACTTAAGAGGCTTGGTTGAAATATGACCTTGTTCTCGGTGCCAATAGTGTAATGGAACATGGGGAATAATTACCTTGTGATGACTTGGTAGATAGACGAGATACCGCTCATGAGTATGGAACTGTCATAATGATGCATGGATGGTGGATTTCATGGGTTGTGAAATGGTTGGTAGTGTGGATTTGTGAAATGAAATGGAAGTTCCAAAATGGAAATATGAATTTCGATTAGAAACATTGTTTGGTTGCTTTTTTGTAAAATGGTTTTTGTTGGAAAAATGTCTTTGACATGGAATTTTCCATATTGTGAACTGTTTTGGAATTGTTTTATATAAATTGATTTATATAAATGTTCTAACATGTTTTATCCTAGAGTCATGGGTTGGGAAGTCTTCGGGGAAAACCTACTGAGTTTCATTATTGACCCCTTAATTTGGCACAATGGCACTTTTGCAGATGTCATATACTGGGATGTTAGAAAAGGTAATGTCTCACATGTCTAGAGCACTACATTGTGACTCTTGGGAAGATTCGTGATGTTGTAGAATGGAAATTGTGGAGAATGTAGTTGGGTTGTCGTATTGAAGTATTGTGGTTGTCTTTCTGTTGTTTACACTGATTTGGGTTTGTACTCCGTTATTGCAGTTAGTTGGGTTTTTATGAAAATAATGGTTGAGTTGTTTTGGTTTTAAATCATGCATCATATAGAGGTTGCTTGGAGATATTTATCTAGTTTGATCTTTTTGTTGGTTTTTTTGTTAAAGGGTAAATTGTCCCCCATGTTTTCTGAAACCCTTCGGCATTTATTCTCAGCCTTTGGCACCTTGGGGATGTCGCTTAAGGCCTAGTAATGAATCGTTGAGATCTCAAGAGAATTTGATTTGGCAGGTCATTACACATTCCATGTGTGTGATCATGTCTTCTTCATGATCACTACAAGGATTATGCATTAACATATTGGGATGTAGGTAAAGTTATCTCCTTGATACATATTTCATTTTGGGATTCTTGAATTGGTTGTTGTGGTGGAATATCGGTAGGATTTTCTACCATTGTTCAGTATGGTCCATAATTTTTTTAATTATCTCAATTTAATGATTATCAGCGTAATCCTAACCATTTAATTCAATGGTATCTCACACTCTTAGAGCTAGATTCGTTATTGGTACATGTGCCAGTATATATTGTGGATTGTTAAGAGATAGTATTTAGTTGTAAAATTATTGGTCCAATTTGGGTTTTATGTCAACAAGGTAATATTCCAGAAGAAACAAGGGAATAGGAGACTGAAATTGTTTAGTAATGGCCCAAAATCATTCAGGAGAGTAGTGGATTTGTAGTTTCATGGGATATAAAGGCCAATGGTTTGGATAATGTATCACCCTTGGTTATAAGTAAGAAATCCTTTATTTCTGATTTTCATTATGTAATATATTTGGTTGAAGTATAAGAGGGTTTGAAATACCATGTAATTTATTTTGGGCATTTTTAATGGTGATCGGTTTGTGTATAGTTAATGGAATCAACGAAAATACTATAGAAAATTGTGCAAAGTGAGACATGAGAGAAGGGAAAGCCACACAGTTCGGTTCACAGTTTGTTAAAACCATGCATCCACCGAGGAAAAACCATGTAAATTGGTTCATATATATTTTTCATAGATGAAACATAGATTATCTAATAATGCGAGGTGTTCCATATGGTAGAGGCACGTGCATGGTTAGTGTGTGGTTTTCCAAACCGTGCGACTAACAATGAATCTTTTAAAAATTAGATCCTAAAAAAAGTGGTACTAGTTCATGATTAACTTTTAATATATATATATATATTTCCCATTTCATTGATATCTTGAAATTTCTTCTTCCCAATGGTTGTGGATGCATTATCCATTAAATAAAAAGTGGTCCATAGGTGTTTATTTGTGTGTTGAAGCCCAATTCCTACGGTAAGTACTCATTTTTTGTAGTGTTTCTTATTTTTTTCATCGATATAAATTCTTCTATCTGTCATTTTATTATATCTAGTCTATTGTGGATAGATCTATGGTGTTTAATTCCAATCATTTGTTGTTTTGGAATTGTTGATGCTTGGGGAATATGTCTATGGTGGGTTTTGGACATTTAACACTATTTTGGGTGTTTTGAGTTGTTCTTTGTTTTCATTATAAATCTAATGGTAGGTGGAATCCCTATCAACTCCTCCATTTAGAATGTGAAGAATATCTTTTAAATTTTTTAAAATGACTGATAATGGTTGTGATGTTTATGTGAAAATCATGGTACAAACCATTAGTAATGATGGTTTTAAGATTTTTGGATTTCATAAAATTGGTTGTACAATGTTATTGGATTCATGATTTTAAAATGATGATTTTAACATATATATTTTTTGGATTTAGGAAATTTTTTTGTTTGAGTGGTTTCAAATAAAATAAGTATTTTATTTTATTGGTTTTCAATGGTCGACTTGATAGAATGGGTTGTGTGAGTTCATGTTTTTGAAAAGACCCTGAATAAGGGGCATGTACCATGGGGGTAAAATAGTTATTTGAACATGAATAATAGGTCTATGTAATGGGGGAATAAGAATTTTTTCCACATATTGATGAATTATTGGAAGAATTTAGAATCCATTCATCTGTAATGAACATTATGTGAAGCAAGTATGTGTGGGTGTGTTTGTGTGAATCCTAGAATGGTATACCAAAAACGAATGTGAAATAAATTAATGAATTTTTGGTTTCTTCATTTTTAAATTATTTTGATATTAATTTGTGTGTCTGTTTATAAATTTTTAATGTATTTAAAATGGTTTTTATAAAAACTTTGAACTTTTTCTATCCTAGTGGCGTGAGTATGGATGACATTTGGGAAAAACCAACTGAATTCCTTTACTCACCGATTATTTTTCACATTATTCCTTTTAAAGATTCATTATTTCATAATACATATAAAGTAATGGTACCATGGATTTTTTTTGGGTGTTGTGATACATTGGTTGTATTATGGAGCTGGATCATGGATTATTTTCGGAGTTATGATGTTATGTCTTATATTCCTTGAGTTTTTTAGTCATATCATAAGGTGTGGTACTTTATTGTAGTTCGTTTTGATATCAATGATATTACATTGAGTGGTTTACATTTTTATCACCCATCATGAAGTTTTATATTACTTATGTAATGTTTGGATGGGGGGTTTTATTTTAAAAGAAAAAAATCATCCCCCAGCTATTAATGAATCCCTTGGAATTCATTTATAGCCTTTTTTATCTTGGGGACATAGATTAAGGATAAGTATAAATTCCACCTCAACTTACGCCAATGAGAGGGGATACTAAAGGTATATTGAAGCATATCCTAGGTTTACTATAGGTGATTTCTATAGACTCAGATAAAATCTTTTACAATGGAATTCCTAGGGTGAACCACTGGGATTACACTCAATCCCTTTATTTCCAAACTACATGATGTGTCATAATGACTGTTCTTGAACATTGTGGTCAATAATGCATTGGATTAACCTAGAATCATATGTTATTATTACTTATTATAATTTTATATTCATCTCATTTATATGACATATTCTTATTGTAAACGGGATCCATCATTAAATATTTGAACAATTATATGTTCAGATACTATCTGAAGATTAGGAGAGTATAAGTTATTTACTTTTTGACTACATTACTGGTAATATACATGTACAATGTTCAATTTATATTCACACATTGTATTTGAATATGAACTATTGGTGTTGGGCTACTTAGTTAATCTCACACCCTATCTAGGCCATTATCCAAGACACTATTAGAAGACATAATGAGTATATGATCACATGTGTGGACAAACGGAAGTGTCCCTCCATGGAAACATAAATTTATTTCCTTATCACATGTGTGATGTTGTAGACGGTTGGTCATGTGTTCGGTATGCTTGGATAGTTTTTTCCATTTTTGAATCCTTTGAATATAATGTATTTTATTTTCTACCTAAATCCATGCATTTATGGTTGTTATTATTATAGATACATGACATCAAAAAATTTTATATGATATGTTTTGAATCATTTAATGATTATATTTATAATGGATTTCAATACTGATTTATGCTTCTTTATTCATTATTATTATGATTCCATTTACATGTTCATGTAAAATCATAGTTGTTTATAACTATATATAGACAAAATGGCCTATCTACTACCATTCCTTAGACCCTTACAGACAGTCGACATTCCATATCTTATAAGGGGAAATGCTTGTGGACATGTGGCCAACCAGGATTGGTTACTTATGACTGGTCTAGTTATGGAATATAAAAATGAAATCTAAAAATATTTTTGTTCATGATGAAGAAAAGGTATCTGACATTGATGTGGTTTTTATTAATTTTTATATGAATTTAAATATTTTTTTTATAAAAAATGTTAAAGGAGGAATATAAAATTATAATGTAAATTCTCCTATAATGTGATTTAGATGCATAACTATTAAAAATTTTGCTGTAAATTTTCCATCATGTATGCAATATGAACATTTTTTTGAATTTCATATAAAATCCAGAATATATCAAATAAAATTATGAAAAATAATGTTTTATTAAAACGTAAGAGACAATAATTTCTCTATTATTGAATATAGAATCTTTTTATCCAAGTACAAGGTTGATAAAGTCAATGAATAAGATGGTAAAAACCCTAGTGATGATACTGCTAAAAAACATCTTATTGAAACAGTTATTAATAAAGATTTTACCAATGATGAAATATGTATCTCTAAAGAAGAATAAGAAGATTAAGGATCTCATATGAATTTTATTCTTAAGTAAGAGTTAACATAATTTCATTCATTTATATCAATACTTTTTATTGGTAATAATAGGTTGATGAAAAAAACATTCCTTAGAAAATCAAGAATCATACAATTAAATAAATTTAATGTTTCTAATAGAAATATATTTCTTGGATAATTTTTAATAAAATAAAAATTTCAACCTCAAAGTTAAGGAAAATTTTAAGATGAAGGTATAAGATTAGTAATTTTTAAAAAAACATATTATCGATGAGAAAGGAAATGAAAATTTATAAAACTCGATTATAGAAGTAGGTTAAATTTATAACAATTATAAACATAAGGATGATAATGAAATTTATCCACATTGATTAATATAAATTCTAATTATGTTTAGAAGATAATAATTTTTAATATGACCATAAAATTTACTGAAAAACTATGTTGAAAAATATTATGTTTATAATGTTTTAATGTATTAACAAGAATTTGCAAAAGCTAGATATTTTATTGAGGTTCAGAATAAAATTTCGGTTGGAAAAAATAATTTTGTACACAATGAAATGGAAATTTGAAGGGTAAGAATTCTTGTGAAAATAAAAAACACATCTCCAATAAGTATGTTAGTTATAATTTTAAATATTCATTCTATTACCACTACATTTAATGTGGATGTTTTGGTCATATAACACGGATTTTTTGGATTAATCATCAACACCAAAATTAATCCAAGAGAATATGGATGATGATTTTTATGGGATTCATCCAACATAAAGAATAATAACATTAAAGAATACATTAATACTGAAAAAAGAATCTAACCATTTTACACTATTTCTGAAATATGTGAATATCTGGAACATATTTAAAATAGATTTATTACAACATTAATTGAAGATCATATTTTAAATCAAATATCAAGATATATATGAGATGGAAGAAAAAATCAATGGAAAAGTCTTTAGTTTTTTCAACTTTATTCAACATCATAAGAAGGATAATTCCGTTGTCAATTGGACAATTGGTGTTCTTCTTACAGGCCAATGAATTGATGTTGTTAATGAATTTGAATGATTATAAATATGGTACAATTATTTTTGGGAATTTTGAGTTTCTGATAATTAGAGGTGTTGGATATTTGATCATATAGGAAGAAAATATAAAATCTAAAAGTTCCTTATTTTCTGATTTGGTGAAACAAAATTTGTTATATATTTCAAAATATTTTTATGATGGTAATGAAATTCATAAAATCATATTTTTTTAGGAGATAAAATTTGTGAATTATTTATTGAGAGGCCAAAGATCCATGGGAAACTTGTTTCAATTTACTGATAGAAGGATTTCATGCTATCAAATAATTGCAGAAGAATACTATATATGGAATAATAGGATAAGGAATAATTTTTAGAGGAATATAAGTGATCACAAAAATAGTTAAATTATTATTGACATTGTAAACATGAACATAATAATAGTATGGTTTTGTTCAATATAATATAATTGGATTATTCAAATCTCATCCAATAAAAAATTTGAGAGACGTTCAACTAGTACCTTGGATTTTATTCACATGGGAAATTGTGGGCTCATGAGTAATAATTCAATTAATTTTTATAAGTAAAATATTTATTTCATTGATAAATTTACACATATTATATTTATTATGTATTTTAAATAAAAATCATAGGCCTACAACATGTTTTTGAGTTCAATTAGATGTGTCTAAATATAACTTGAATATTTTGTTAATAATATTTGAATTGATAGTTGTGGCCAATTTATATGTTGGAAGATTATATATTGTGTTTAAAATATTTTTTTTATATTTTTATTACACCACACAACCCACAAAAAAAATATATTATATTATAAACAACAAAAACATTGGTGGTGGAACAAACTGTGTTGATCAGACATGATACTTATCATCACTTTGATATGAAAGCTATCAGAGAAACCATTTATATTTAGAATAATTTTTAAAAAATGAATCAATGGTATGAATCAATATGAGATGTATTACAATTAAATTCCATGTTTGGAATACATAAGTATTTATTACAGTCCATGAATTATTGATGGCCTTGAACATTTAGAAAATATAGTTTGGAAATAAATTAGAAATTTTGAGGAAATTAAAGATTATGTGTTTAAAATTGGAAAATGTAAAAAATTTACTAATGATAATATTAATGTTGAACATTCCATATATGATGATTCTGATTTTTTAATTTCAAGTGATAGATACTAATTATGTTCATCTAATCATTTTCCGAGGAATCATGTTTATCTTTAAAACAACACTGCAGATTAATGAAAACATGATCAAACTAGAATAACATAAATGTTAGTATCACATAATTACTTATATTCAAATTTCAAGAAAAAATATATTGATTAATCCTTGGAGAATTGATTTTGGATTGATCCCAAGAATGAAGAAATAGAATAGATTGAGAGGAATGATACATGGAAGATTTTACCCAAACTAAACCATAAAAATGGGAATGGATTAAATTGAATATTTTGAATATTGTTTATTGAAAAATGTTAATGGATGTGAAACATTGAATGGTTAGTTTGTTAATATTACTCAAAATTTAAATTTATTTTCTATGATTAAAGATTATCTGAAATGGAATGAGTAGAAACTATGATATAATTATCGAGATCACTTCACAAAAAAGATATAAACATATCATAGGGGATTACAAGTCTTCTTTTATTAATACAGAGTTACATAAAGATGTGTACACTGATGAACATTGTGTCTTTATTCCTAGTACAGAAGAATTTTTTAATGAATGTTAAATAAGTTATTGTATGGGTTTCATGAATCATTGAGATTTTGTTTATTAAAAATAGATACTTGTATAAAGAATATAAACTTCAAGAAAGGAAGTTTTGATATTATCCTCAATATAAAATAAAATAAAGATGTTTTACTCAATATTATTGTGCATGATGATGGAATTATATTTTATTGGAAGTATGATGAACAATGCGAAAACATTAGTTAGTATTAGAAGAAGATTGTTTTTATTTCCTCTCTAAGATAAATTAAAAACTAAGGTAGACTATAATTCCCTAAAAATAACAAATACACAATTCTACATCGAGATATTTTTGATGAAGAACATCCGAATAGGTTTAAAATAAAATATTCATATCCCTTTACCCACTTAATTCAGTGGGAAAAATGATTTGAAAATATTGGGAAGGAAATGAGGTTCATCCTAATGATTTTATAAATTGTGTTAGAAGATTATTATATCTAATAGATTGAAGGCCATATATATATTATTATATTGTTCTTTTTATCATCTATAAAATTTATCAAAAGGAATATCATCTAATCTAGGGTAATAGAATTAAAAAAATACAATAAAGGAATAATTCATTTTTTGATAACATATAGAAACATTCGAAAGATTAATTTATTAAGTTATATAGATAATGATTAGGATGGATGTGGTGATGATAAAAAATATAAATCTAGTGGAGTTTTCTTATGCATAGAAATATGTGTTAACTAACATCCCATGAAATAAGGTCTATTATTTATTAATAAAATAAAACCTATATATACAATTTTCACTCATTCTACAACACAAATTTTGAGGATAACAGAATAGTTAGAATATTAGATTTATGATGTGATGTTCCTACCATCAATTGGGTTGTGATAATTAATGTCCCATAAATCATTAAAATTATCTATTTAAACAAATTATTTCAATGAAAAATGATATAAAATACCACATCATTAAATAGAACGAGTAAAAGAATTAACAAAAGTATACATTTTTTATAGTAAAGAATTTTGCTAATATTTTCACTAATCATTTTATAATGTAAACATTTAATAATATATGGTTGATCGTGGGTTTATATCCTCAAACTATTCATGTATAAGGTATGTGATTCCATCCCCTCTCCATTTTCTCTTTATACAGTTCTATTAATGGTTTAGAGAAAATAGAGTAACATAAATATATTCATTAGTATGTGTTTTATCTTCCAAGGGAAATAATATATTTAGGGGGAGATATAAAAATGGGTTAGCTCCCATTTCATCCTATGTGAAAAATTTTATGAATTTTTTGATGTGGATCAATGTTTTTTTGTGTATAATTTTTTTATAAGGTGTATGAAATAGATTCAGAAATTAATACTTATGGGGAGAATGGTGTTGTTGTAATATGAATCTTAAATCCTATACCAGGTGTGATCACATTGTATTAGAATTATTGGATAAGTATACCATTTATTGAGATAAAAATTGAATTTTATTTACATTACCTTATTAACAAAAAAATCAAAAGGTGGAAATTTTTGGGAATAATATAATTTATGGTGTTACAATGATGTTGGAAGTTTTTATAAAATTTATTTGGAATGTATTGTATTTTATTGTCTAAAAAAATAACCTAACATTATTCGTTATTCTATTGAAGGTAATCAGATGAAGATTTAATAATACATAGATGAACAATATGTATTTACGAAGACATTTACCTGACAAAAAGTTTTTTGATGATGAGATTATTGTCCTATGTTTATTTCTGAATATTCATCTTTACGTTCCTGAAAGGATTATCAGAAGGAGTGATTAGTGAATATTTAATGTTGGTGATGATTTGTTACTCAAAACGGTTCTAATATTAGCAGTAATAAAAGGCCTCATGATACTTGATAATATGAGAGGATAATAAAATAATTTGTATGTAAGGTGTTCATAAAAAGAATTACTATTGAATTCCATATTAATAATGATAGTAGTTAGATGTTTGGCTAAGTAGAGTCTGAGTTATATTTTTTTGGATATTGTGGAAGTTGAAGTCTAATTAAAAAATCCACTGTGTATATTTCTTTTCAAATGATCATTTACTCTTTTAAAATTGGATCTTATAAAAAGTTTCATCAGATGAATAATAAATTGTTACTCTATGATGGTTATTGTCTATAGTATGAACCAACATAGTAGAATTAGAGTGTTTGATTTTATAAAAAATAAATCAAACAAACATGTATAATGAAATTATGTGATTTTTATTCTGTATAAGCAGACAGATTTCTTAGTGTAATTTTATAGATGGTTTTTCTTGAAAACATTAGACATATGTTTTGTTAATAAAATTCATTTATCAGAGGTTATATTTTTAGGGAAATAGATGAAATGTTTTTATGTAAGTCATCATATGGTAGAACAATATGAGAGAAGATATCCAAAATTCCCCTTTTATTATATGTTGGAATTTCAAATGGAGTTTCCACACATAGAAGTAACATTAAAATGTTTTACCATATGAATGAGTATTATGATTTTATTCAAATTAAATGGTCTTTTTAAGGGTTTTATAATGGTAATGAAAAGGACAATACAATTTTGATATATTAATTTTTTTTAATTAGATTCCTTTTTTATGATTGAAGATGGTCGAATAAATTATTTGAAGGTCGCAAATGCATGATTTTATAGAAATATTCATGAATATTTTATATGATTGGAGATATTTCCAATTAATTTTGATGGGTTGGAGGATTGAAATTAGCATTTTCATTGAGTAAAAAAAATACATGGATTAATTATTATATACTTGCTAGAGTTTCTTTATATTGGTTAGTTTATATAATCCAGTAATGGGTACCATTCACACATGAAGAGTTTAGATGAATAAAATACTAATTTTAATGTTGGTTGGACAATATTTATTATGATTCATTGAAATATTAATACTAGATAGATATTTTCTATCAGTTGGTATTAGACTTATGATGTGCTAAAATGAGTATTAGAATTGGGTAAATATGCAGTTATCATATTTTCATATTGGAATCATTCAAAGGTTGTAATAAAATATATTTCAACCAGTTGATGATTCAAACAACAGGATATGGTTATTAGATGAATAATGGGTTAGTAGTGGTTTGAGTTTGAATATGGGAACCCATTGGAATATATATGAAGAATATAATATAATATCCTATTAGATGAACCCATCACACTAAAAAATTATAAATACATTTGATGGACTGATGAAATTTATTTCGTACAAAATTAAAAGAAAGTGAAGAAGTTGTTATTTCAAGAAGGAAATGTTTGATAAAAGAAAACGTATCACAGTGACAGCAGATTGATTTATATTCAATATGATTTGTTATATTAATTTAAAAATTATTTGGCACAATTTTTACATATGTGAGGAGAACATGAAATTCTAGTTAATTATAGTATAGTGAATGTGTAAGGAAATTACATTCTTGATGTATCCACAGAGTGACTATTATTGTTATTTATTATTTCATCTTAAAATATTTCCACACCATTCTAAGGATTATTTACACTTCCTATGTAGTAAACCTTGTAAATAATTAAGCTCAAGTGATTGTTATTAATTTATTTTCTCCTTAAATGTTGTTTTTATAGTTTATTAGAATATAAAAGATATCTTAGAGGGGGCGTGGTTGAATAGGATAGATTTAAATTTCATAAATGAATCTATTAAAATTTTAAGTTAAATATAAAAGTTAAATAATAGTGTTAATTATAGCTGCAATAAAATACCGAATTCAAAGATTTTTTTTTTGTTCAGTACCAAATCGACATAATCAAATTTTATTCCTCTTTACACACTGAGAGATTCATTGTGATCTACACAATTTATATATTTGAAACATAACCTAATTGATACCAAATTATTTTAATTGGTGAATAAGGAAAATTATTATTATTTTTATTAGGATACACAACTTAATTACCACATTTAATTTAGATATTGTGAGCCTAAACCTATTTTTTATTTAATTTGGAATCTGTAAGACAGAACCTAATCGTTCAAAATAATTTTTCATGTAAAATATAAAATATAAAGTGGAAGATTGTGAGAGATGAGATGAAGAGTTACAATATCATGTAATTAGGATGATATAAATATATATATAGAATAAAACACTATTATGAGATTTTTATGTGTTTAATTAGATTTATTTTATCATAAATGCAGAATAAGATGTCATAGAGAGAATATAGTAGTGTTTAGAAAATATATAACCATTTTGAATATACCACCTTTCATATAATCAATAAAACCATGTCCATCACACTAGATTTCTTGAAAATTTGAAATATATAGTTAAAAAGTATCATATCATACCCACACCCATCTATACGTTGTTAAATCCATATGAAACGGTAATATAACAGACAAAATAAAGATAATATTGAGAAATCAAAAGTAAAAAAAAAAGAAAAATTAATTATTATAGAGTTACAGAAAGATATTCTCAATGCATAAATATCACTCATATATTGACAAAAAATTATGACACTAAAGAATAATACAAAAAAAGTGAAATAATTTGAATGAATGGATTAATATATATCATTAATTATATGTTAATGATGTATCCCATCAATAATGAATGTCTTAATTTGAAATATAAAATTAAAATTCATTCCATTGAAAATAAGAAATTAAAAAGTGGATAAATTTAAAACATAACAACACTATATTCAATGAAATTTAAAAAATTATGAAGGAAATTATTATTAACTAAAATTAATTTAGAAAAATTAAAATTGAATAAGAATAAAAAAATAAAAATTATTTTTTTGAGTTTCAAGAAATAAATATAATTCAAGTAAATAAATCATCCATTGATCATCACAAAACCATGAATAAAATAAATGAAAAGTTATCGTATATGTTATACATAATTACAATATATTTATAATGATGTTAAAAAATTAAAATTTTATGAAATAAATATTCTTAAAATCAAAATAGGAAAAAATATATAAAATAGTGTATTTAATGATATTTAATAATAACTAGTATAATTTCACTAAACTACATAGTAAGACACTCATAGGTGAATTTCATAAAAGTGTATTTATCTACATAAGAAAAGTTACTACAAATAGAATCGACATAAGAAATTAAAATAAGAAAATAACCATAATGGATTCACCTATATGATTCACACAAGGCATTCACATAAGGGAGTCATCACATAAGATATTAACAAATATGAATTTTTGTAACATATACACCTATTTTTTTATTTCCATTCTCAGCTAAAAAAGACATAGACAATGGAAAAATAATATTTACCCCCATTTGATTTATATTTATAAATTTTTTTATATTTCCACATAATCCATAATCACAATTAATATATTTTTAAAATAGATGTTATGATTAAAAATGGAAGATTAATTGTTCTAGAAAAATAATGAAAGTAAACATAACTAAAATAGTGAATTCTAACAATGTTATAGATAAAATAAATCTTTATATAGAAGTTTTTTTCTTATAATGAAATGTATTAAATCATCTTATGTTTTTTTAAAAGTCACTAATCACTCAATTTTTAGTTATTTTGTTTAGGATATAGTTGCAATATAGAACATAAAAAAAATAACCAGCTCAATGGTAAATAGTAAATTAGATCATTAATAAAATTTTCTATATGAGTTGGTTATGTGAGACAAATGGCTAACTGAATTGGCAATGTTGTAATAAAAAAATAGTAAAAATAATATTTTTTTGATGGAAAATGAACTTTTTATCCTAGTAAAACATATAATACATAAATAACATGTTAATAAAACTAATTAAATAAAATATAATGTAATTTTAAAATAATAGATATATGATATACTAAAATTCAATCATTACAAAATAATTAGAAAATTTAAAATATTAGAATATTTAGAGGGTAAAAATATTTACAATTAAAAAAAAGAAATTTGTTCATGTAGACACTCAACATGAGAACTTTTAATATATTTAAAAAATAAAAAATTATTTAAAAAAATATAACCATTTTAAATGTATAAAATTATATGTTTTTAATTAAAAAAATAGTTCACATGTTACAATGTAATATCATAAAAACAATTATAAAAAATCTATAAATTTTATATTAAAATTTGTATTTTTTAAAACATGTATCAATGATCCAGTTCAATTTCATTTATGATTCTTTCTTCAGTCATCTCAAACAGACTATGTGGAGTCATTCCAAGATTTATGTTAAAGAAGAACATGGATTTACTAAGGGACGAAGCATACAAGTGGTAGTGGGGATTTCCCGCATCCTGGTTAATGACATAAATGGAATGGCAGTGGGTTGAAATGTGATCTTTCTTGTTGATACGGATAAAGAATATGAAAAAACTCAAATGGGGCATTGTCCTTCATGTTATGAAACACATTGTATTTCAGGATTTTTTTTGTGATCTCTTCTTTTTGTGCTTTTCTTCCCCGTGGCTCTACATATCCACTATGGGGAAATGCTTTGGTTTCCTAAAATTGTACTATGGAGTCTGTGAGGGAGATCCTATTTCTCGTAGCCTTTTCATATTGGACCTAGATTCCCTATCTTATATTTTACACTAGGGTGAGGTATCAGGTCGGTTGACCCCTTATCGGAGTAGGGGTGGAGTGGAAGGTGTCCCTTACATGATGATTACTGATGACATTTTAATTTTTACTATTGGTAAGCATAGATCTGTTTGAAATCTAATCGAGATAATGAAAACCTAAGGGTGCCTAAGTGGAGGGTATATTAATACTTGGGAAATCCATGTGTTCATCTCCAATAAATGGGTTTGTTGAATATTCAAGGGAATCTTGGATATCATTGGATTCCAATGGAATCAAGAGCCACTTTTTTTCCTTGGAATTCTTATCTCTATTGGTTCTATCAAGGAATAAAATTTTGATGAAATTATAAATTGGATACATAAGAGGATTCATAGTTGGAAAACCATGTTTTTTTCATTTTGAGGGGGGGTGGACTTGGTCAACTATGTACTAACATTAATTCATATGCATGTGTTCTCAATTACCCAGGCCCCAAAGGGAGTAACCCAGCAGATGGGGAATATTTTTTCCTCTTTTATATGGGATGCTAACCAGATGGGTCATTACCACTAGGTTTCATCACCCTGGATGGATAAACTAGTTTAATATGTTGGATTTGGGATGTGTGACCACATGGAATCCATACAGGGCTTGATATTTCAACTTGCGTGGGATTTTATGGTCGATGGCTCATTATGGGAATCAATCTTTAGGGTGTGCTATAGAAATGTCTCGGAGGATTTGGGAAGTAAGGGAACTCAGTTTACAAGCATGGACTAGTGCACGTTATTCCATATTGAGGATCTCAGTGGTGTTGCTCGTTGGATAATTAGGAAAGGTGGGGTCAACGTTTAGAATAGTAACTGGGAAGGAGAGATCTTGTAGTTTTATAGATGTACTCGGCCAAAAATATCTTTTAAAGACGCATGTACTGATCATACCTTAATCTCACTGTCACATAGCTCTGAGAAGGAGAAGGAATTTGACACTGTATTTTTTTGAATGATGATATGGACAAATGTTTTTTCACGAGATCACCTTTGGGCTTCGTCAATAATCCGGAATACAGGAAAATAATGCGGGAAGCAAATTATGGTGGCAGATTTTCTTCCAAGGTAAGGTGTAGCGAGCTTCCAATGAAGATGAATTTTTCCACATGGTGCATTATGAGTTGGGACACTACCATAGATGAGATGGTCTAAAGACAAGGAATTTCATTGGCTTCCTGTTGCAATTATTGTGAGTCCCTGTGGGAGGAATCCATTTCTCGTTTATTATTCCAAAGCAGGTGGGATTCCCAATTGTGGCCTCTTTTCACTCCACATGAATACATTAGTGACAAAAAATCCCTTCACAGATTCATATAATGTTGGACTAATGGGGTTGATAGCAGGCCCTTGGAGTAGAAAGTACATATTGTCATCTTTTTATTAGCATTCTGGATCATTTTGGAGGCACACAATGCTACTCATGTGGGATTTTGTCGCTCTATGATGTTTCTCCAAGTGAGGTTTTGGGCTCTTTTATTTGGGATTTGTCAAACAATTAATGGGTGATAGAACTCTATCATAGTGTGTAATCTTCTTAGTATTCCTCGAACCCCTAACATGGGTATGGTCCATTGGATCTTATGGATTCCCCCACTTGGAGATTTGAAAATTATTATGGTTTGGGTTTTTTATGTGTGGGGTGATGATAAGGGCAATGTTCTTCAGGACTCTTGGGGTTTAGTTATCATGGTTTTTAGTGGCCTTTATGGAGTAGTATATTCCTTGGGGGAATAAGTGTGGGCTTTCCGTTTGGTCTTGTATGTCATTATGAAGCATGGTATGCAGGTGGTGAAGATTGAGTATGACTCAGAGGTGATATTTAGGGAGATCATGGGATCCTACCAGTCGCATGGGATCTTTCCTGTCTTATTCCTCGTTGAATTGTGGATACCAACCATAGACAACTTGTTTAGCACATATTTAGTGATGAAAACTTTGTGGTAGATTCCCTTTCTCATTTGGGTTGAAGGGAGGTGGATCTAGTTGCTTATAACAGCATGAGCTCTCTCTCGGCTGAGGCCAAGGCTTTTATTCTTAGAGATTATCGAGGTCTCTTTTAATTACATCCCCCTAGAAGACTTTCTTTTTACCTTTTCTTCTTCTTTTAATAAATTCAAAAAATAAATTTGTGGAAAATGATAACTTTTTTACAAAATATTATTGTACAAACCTTGACGGTTTTCATAGTATGTTAACATTATCTAAGACGAATGTGGTGTTTTAAAATAGTGATATAATAAAAAATATGTATATAAATTTAACAATAGTAGTTTGAAATATATTATACGAATATTATATATTTCAGTTAACTCATAATAATTTAGATATAAAAAATACTCTAACTCCTCCTAAGCAGATGAAAACATAATACTATTAATATTCAAACACGACAAGTTAAAAATTTATTTTTTCAAATCAGTAATGTCTAAATACATATAATATATATATATATATATATATGTATTGATATTTATTTTTAGTATGAATAAACTCTAGAACAACATCTCCCATAGTCACATGATCACTAATAAAATGAAATATAACATTGATATGCCATGTTCTATAGTTTTTTATTATATTCATAGAAAATGTAATTAATGAATTATTAATAAAATAAAAAGTAAATTTATAAAATAAAAATAAAAAACATCACATAAATTATTCATCATACATAAAATTTAATTATAATTACTCGTAGAAGAAATATACGATGTTTATTAGTATTATATATACAAAATAATTTATATTTAGAAAAGTAATAATTTTAAATTTTACAAGAAAATGACAGAAAACATTTGTGATTTTTCATTCATTTTTATAGCCTCCAAAAGAAGAGTGAAAAAAGGATATTGAATAAAAATGACTATACATAGGTTTTAAAAATAGATTCAAAAATTCTATTTAAATATCTAATTATTATTTTCAAGACATTAATATGACAATATTTTTTATTAATATAATAAAATTATCATATGAAAAGAGTAAACATGATATTAGGTATAAATGAGGTTAAATAATGAAAAATACCTATATATATTCTATAGGAAAAAATATCAACATATTTTCAATGTGCATGAAAATTTAATTTACAACTAGTACTCATAAAATATTTCCTAAATTTCATGAATCAAGAGAATACCTTTTTTCCAAATCTTAACCATAACTCGATTGATTAATAAAGATACCATCATTCTATTAAAATACATTTATATTGATGAATTAACTATAATTATACAATTATGAACATGTCAATCCTAGATGGCAACAATGTAGGAAAATCATTACAAACTATTCAACAAGTGGAACCAAAATTAAGATTATCAATATAAATTTTTACAATTATAATATCATGACAATTATTTTAATAAAAATAATAAGATCTACATTAACATTAGTTAATCCTTTATTGAAAAAAACAATAAAATCCTTTCATACCATGAATTTGTGTATTGTCATAGAACATATAAAATATCATATAATTTATAATAAAGAATAGAAATTTTATCATCATCAAATCCATGGTACTGAGAATTATAAACATATTCTATTATAATATAATTTATGAAATCAATATTAACATCCATTTGATATAAATTAAAACATCAAATCATGTAAAATATTAGGAAATCCAAATAGACTCTATAATAGAAATATATGAAAATTAATCTTAAAAAACTATATGTTGTGTTAGAGAGTTTCCTTGAGAAATAAGTTTGTATTTATTTTTTAAAATCAATCCAAATTCTCTAACATGATAATCATGTTTCGATTATTTCAATTATTTTTTATTTGTCCCTTCTTGCTTCAAATTTAGATAGTCTGATTTCATATGTACCATCATTCTACATTTATTAAAGGTTACATGTAGACATTATATAGTCACATTATTTTTCTTTTTGATCATTATTTTTGTCTCTACATGTTAGAAAATTGAAAATATTCCTTCTATTCATCTAATTATAAATACATTTTTATATATTCATAATTTACCCTTTATAAGTTGATATTGAATCATATTTAGAAGTTTATTAATAAAAATAATATTTTATTTAAAAGAAATAACATTCTAATTTAGTTAATCTTCGTTTTCAACATTCATCAACTCATGTTTATATTGAAGACGTTGTTTAATTTGTACATCGAATGTGTATTCTTTGAGATTAATACTTTCTTTGATAACAATGTTTTTTTATGCCACTACTTGGTTATAATTATTTTTACTCTATCAAAATGTATGGGGTTCTGCAATGCATCTTCCTGAGAGTTCATTATATTAAAAAACATCAAATTGGTGGAATATTTGTTTTACTCTTTCACCTTTACCCATCTAAAATTATTTGCACTCCACATAAAGCTTTCCATGATTGGTTCTAATCAGATTGCATATGAGAATGTGAGTTACAATTAGAATATTATAGATATAATTAACCATCATAAAATCATACACATGGATAAAAAAAGTAATTCTTATATAATAATATAATATATTTATGGTATCTTAATTTAAAACAAATTTAGTTGCATCATTTTCAGTTAGGGTATTAGGCCCAACCTATAGTAGAAAGTATAGTTTTTCCATGATCAGCTAGTTTTCTATGCATAACTTCTTATGGTATTCCAACAAACTCAAATTATATTAACCATAATATTTTAAATAAAATTGTGTCAGATTTGGGTAATAAATCATTAATTTTAATAAATTTATGAAGTAGTATAGATTGTTTTTTTAAAATATGAGGTGTGGAGAAACATTATAACAAAAAATGTAAACAACAAAATCTACATAATTATTTTATAAATTATAAAATTAACAATGACTTATAACAACTTTTCAGTCTGATTAGAAGATAAATGTTTTCAGAGGGGGTGAAAAAATGTATAACAATTTAATAAATGAGTGTAATAATGTTTTAAATTAAACATAAAATATTACTAATAGAGTAAATTAGGAGCCAATTAAAATAAAGAACCTAAGGATGATTTTTTATTGTAACTTGGTCCAATGTGGACCAAATCTAATATAATACCTATGAACTCAGTAAGAGATATATTTTACATGGAATGATTTTTAATGGGTAAACATAAACTGATTATAGCATGATTTATTTATTGGATATTTTTCCAAAAACCTGACTTTTGTTTGTGGAGTCACTACCCAATTACAACAATAACTATAGATTCGGGTATTAAAAACTCATATAATCCTATAATTATTTTCAAGTATTTACCAAATAAAGATTGAAAATTCTTTATATGTAAATTCAAAATGATAATGTGGAAGTACTCATGATATAGGATGATGTGTCACGAAATGAATAAACTATAATGAAATAGATATAAAAAGAATCAAACCAATGTACTAGTCATTGAGGGATTGATCAAAATCATTTTTATATCAAGGAATTAGAATAATTAGTAGAATTTTTTTTCATCCATTGAGAGATTTTAAAATTTTATTGAGAAATGTTCCACCTAAAATGATTGTATAAGACATCATAATATCAACACCACGACACTCTTCACAATTTATTACAAAAAAAATAATTTTCCCTTAAAAATGAATAATTTATAACCAACATTCAAAAGAAACTCCTGAAATCATTTTAAGATAATATAATACCAAAACATCATAGAGAGGTTATGGAATTCAAAATTCAATAATGATATTATTAGATTATCAGAGAGAGGGGGAGAGATAAAATGACATTATTATTGTATCAATATTTCCCAATATAAAAAAATTAAAATAATGAATAAATATTAAAAAATATTTTAAATAATTTGAATAAATAATTAAAAATATATATCTAATAGTAGTTTAATGAAATATCTCATTGAAATAAGATGTTTTAATTATAAAAATAAAATTCAAATACTGTATGATCAATATAAACAAAAAATATACAGAGAAATTTAAAACATAATAAAAACCTTAAATGATATTTAAAAAAGATTGAATTAGTTTAATGTTAACAGAAATAAATTTATAAATAATAAAATTGAAGAAAAAAATTTTTATATTAAAACTTATTTTTTGAGTTTCAAGTTAAAATGTTCATGTATAAAAATAAAAACATTTTGATCATTAAAAAAATATGCTTGAAATAATATCAAACACTTCACATATGTTATAAATAATTAATATGAAATTAAAAAGATATTAAAAATTTTTATTTATTTAAAATAAACATGTACTAAATAAAAAATATGAATTATTATTTAAAATAGAAAATATGTATATATTTTAAAAATTCTTATAGAATTTCACTGATGTACATTGGGAAATTCACCTGGTTGAATTTCAAATAATTTATTTCACTAAATAAGGGAAATAACCATGTAGTTGAATGGATATAGGCGATTCACATTATAAATTCAATATAATGGATTCCCATATGTGATTAATTCAATGTAATCATGTGATGGAATCATCAAAGAGGTTAATCACGTATATGAATTTATGAAATATATAAAAATATTGACATTTCTAATTTTAGAGATAATACCGACATAGATAAAGGAAGAATAAGATTTCTTTA
Source organism: Viscum album (assembly GCA_963277665.1). NCBI lineage: Eukaryota > Viridiplantae > Streptophyta > Magnoliopsida > Santalales > Viscaceae > Viscum > Viscum album. Next base: position 38,152,143 of record OY728143.1, read on the forward strand.
TTGTTGAAGCATATTTATTAAAATTTAATTATTTTTCTAAAGAATCAATAATTACCTTAATCGTATTTATTAAACACATGGTATGCGTATCAAAGGAGTTGTAGAAGACTCTAGAAAGAAGACTGAAAAATTATAGTGAATTATATCGTAATTTTTGACATTGATAAGATTGAATCAAAATTTTACAGATTATTATTAATTCAAAATAATATTTTATGATTCCTATAAAAATATTCACTCAGCTTTTTGTTTTTTAGTTCATAATAGTCAAAATATAGAGAGTAACTGAATTTTGATAATCGACAACATTGTGACCAGTAAACCAACAACATGATAGATTTAGCAATGAATTAGCTATGTAGGCCAAATAAATATAATTAATTAATACATTTGAAAATGATTTTCACATACCAAATGATGTTTTAATCATTGTAACTCTATATTAAAATTATAGAATAGTATATAACCATTGAAGCCATGAAATCTATGAATGTTTTAAACAAAGATATAATATGTTATATTAAAATTTAAACATACATTTTTCAATAAATAATTAAAATTATTAAAAATATATAGGCAATAAATAAATAAATCACTGAATGTATTAAAACCTAAATTGGTAACGGAGAAACTGAATAGTTATATCTTCCTAACATGAAGTGATAGTTGTTTCATAAAAAAGATAATATAAATAATAATAATTTCATTAATTCACACATCCCCATTTATATGGTCACAAATATCTAGATTGGTCCTTTTAACTATATGGTTATATTAACCACTATTTGGATTTATATTCGATAAAATTTAGTATTTTAGAATACATTCTCGAAATGTTAATGTCATAATTATATTATGTCAACTATATCATTATTTTTTTTAGAGAGTCATGGAAAGGAAGAAATACCATAAAATGTTATTAAATCACATTATTGTTATTTAACATTGACATTAATAATATCATGATAATAAAAATTTGGTAATCATGGGATTCATTTTCATATAAATAGGTTTAAAAAATATTATTTTTCATAAGAAAATAATTTAAATAGTCAATATTTGGGAGTGCATACAAAATATGGGTGTGTGGGTGTATCATTTCTAATGGTGTACTATAGTGGTTTGATAAAAAAATAAAGGTTTTACACAATTTTGAAAGAAATAAGCAATATAACCCATATCAACACATATTTTCCATGGTGTTTTTATAAAATTGGATATATGAAAAACCAAAATATTGTAAATCTCATGGTGATGTAATTTATTGTAAAAAATACCTATGTTCTATAAATTTATATATCTTAAAATTTTATAGTTTTGATTTTACCATTTTTAAATTGGATAAATAAAATCATTTGGGGAATAATTTATTTATTCTAGTTATTATTCATTGGATATTTTATTGAGAAAAATGGCGTATACGAAGTGATGGTTTTCCTTTCCAAGGTTTCATTTATGTCACATGTTTTCCCTTTTGAAAATTTTTATAATGTTATACCAGGACATGGTATTGTCGATTGGTTGTGGACCATTAGATTAAATAATATTAAACTGGGTAAATGGTTGGATTTGGAGTGTTTTTGGATAATGTATTTAGTAGATTCAAAATAAAGGATATGGGATTGGTTTCCAATATAATGGGTTTTATATAATTAAAATTATGTTTTATTATTATCCACTTAATAATTCCATCTTATTTTATATATATGGGTGGTTTTATATTTATCATGAATTAGAATTTATGGATTTAACAAAGCTTTTAAATAATGCCGTAAAATACAAATCATACTATTGGGAATTAAATTTTTTGGGATTTTTTAAAACATACAATAGTTTCTCCCAATAAATTATTAATTTTTTACAAAAAACTACTCATACAATTCTCTATTCTTTCAAACCCAAGGTATTAAGCAAAAAAAATATTGTTAATTTCCCTTTAAGAGATTTAATAAATATATAGCGATTTTTAATAATAGTATGTTCTATATTTACGTCTGTATCACTCTAATAGGGCATAAATTTATCACTATTAAAATGCCAAACCAACAAGATTTCTATTTACATGGACCAAATTTCAAACATGGTTTCAATAAAATTACCTTGTATCGAGGTGGAAACACTATATGTGTTATGATAATTTTATGTAACATTTTTCACTTCTCCCTGCAAAGTACTATATTGTAATGTTACCATCTCATTATTTATTCATGATCATTAGGATTAAATTAAATTTTTTATATTTATTTAATATCATTTTTCCTTTTATAACTCAACAAGCCTATTTTTATGCTCAACTAAAGCGTTTCAGGGTTTCATATATACAAATTGAAATGTGGAAATTCCCATAAGTGTTTCAAAGGTGTTGGGATACACCAAAATTTTATCATCATATTTTTTACAACAATTTTTTTAATATTAGATTAATATATTCTCTAGTATTTTATTGATATATGAGTTGGGTAATTATAATTTCCCACTAACTTAAAGGTTATATGGGATCATGCTATTATATCATAATCCATATCACTATAGAGATCCCTATAACAAGTTATTTTTGATGAAAAGTCTCTAATGACTAATAAAAAACCATGGAATTCAAAACATTGAAAATCATTGTTTTCAAAAAAAAATTAATTAAAATATTTATTTTTATTAGAGGTTCGTTCCATTTCATGATATTATACAAACAAAATACAATATGTGTTGTTGGAAGAGTTTATAAATAAGGTATTAAAATTTATTTATAATTTCTATAACACATCAGCTTCTAGAATATGTTTTTTAAGAATATCATTTATATTATTATAAATTATATATTTTTTTGTAGTAATAAAAACCAATATTTATTCTATTACATTATTATTGATAAAAAGGAAATGAAAAAATATAGAGAAATATTTTTCCACTGTGATATTTTGTCAATGGATTCTCCTTATGGGTAAATATTGTGAACAATGAAAAATAATTTTTGTGTTAAGTTTGGACACACATCCATAAATAATTAAAATTAAATATTACATGAAAAGAAAATGGTTATACCAAAATTAATTCAATATGTTTATTAAGAATATATTATTTTATTGGTTAATGAATCACGGTTAAATAGATCTATTTTTACTACTATAGTACCAAATACCATAAAATGTGTTGAATTAAGGTGAGAAATTGTTTCCAAATAAATTGTGCTATCAAATTGTAAAGAACACAAGATTATGTAAAAAAATGAAATCAAATAAAAAAATTATGATAATATGTGTAATGTTCAATGAAATGGGGATCTTTATTAGAACACATGAATGGGATATATCTACAGAGCATACATAAATAATATCCTAATTTCAAATTAAATAATTAATATATAGTTTTGTTCATATATTTTTAAAGAAAAAATAAATAAATGATACATGGTTCACCATATATTATAATATATTAATCAAATATAAAAATTTAATGACATGGACATACAAAATATTGTCAATAACAATGAATTTACTAATTTAAAATGTCTAAAAGATTATATGATATGTATATTCTCAATTAGATTTTATTTGTTAATTCATTAATCAGATTGCTTTTATTTCCATAGGATTTAAACCTTAGAAATCTATAAACATATACACCAAATGTCACATATAAATCATTATTCAAAATCATTTACTATAGTCAAGATAAAGTTCCCATTAAAGATCACATGTTTCTATATTTTAAATATCCACATTTTGAAATTTTTTATTTATCTTGAAAAACATGAAATAGCCTCCCATTTTAGGGAATGGTTGTTCTAGAAAAATGTATAAAATTAAATATAATAATCCTAAAATAATAATACTCTTAAAATTTCAATCATTTTCATATTTACAATTAATATTTTATATAAAATTAGAGAATCTTTCATTATTTAAATATTTCATCCTTATCCTAATGAATGATTGATTCAAGAAGATTCCATACATAATATGGGAAACACAATGATTATAACCTTGATAAATTTCATTATTTTTTAGATAAAGTTATTCAAACCATTGGGAAATTTATATTGTCTGAATTTTTACATGATATTTTTCTAAACAACATAGAATTATTTATGCTGTGGTTTCCTAAGCCAATCGTATTTTTTAATCTCACATAAGAAGATTGTTTTATGTGACTTATGTGATATTACTATAATTTGATATCCTAAGATCCTTCAATGTTAACTTATCTAAATATTAGAAAAAATAATATAATTGATTTTGAAAAAAATACATTGTTTATTAAAAAAAAATTTTGTTCGCTTACTCCACATAGAAACTATTGAAACCCTCTATATTTTTTCACCACATAACCAAAATAATGACATTATATATATCGAATAATGTTGTATAATTTCTTATCCATAATCATATCTTCTTAATATATCAATAATCAAACTAAATTTTTTTTATACTCTATGATTTTCGTATATCACCATTTAAGACTAATTCAAAATAATAAGACCAAATTTGAATCCATTCAAAATATCATCGCTCTTGAATAATGTACGTTTAAACATTATAGCTATTTTTGTTTTGAGGGGAAATTTTTCATTTTAGATTTCCATAAATATTCCATTTATAATCCAATTTTTTTAGAAATTCATTATTGAAATTGAAAATCACATATATCATTCAATATATAATTGATCCATGATATGTGATAATATCAAGAGTTATTTATGTTTTTATAATCATACCTTGGGTATTTAAAAATTTTATTCCCCTTTAATCCACTAAATTACTATTAATTTACCTATATTAATCAGGATAATACCTAAATTTTTTATACCCCACTATTTAAAACCTCAAATGGAATTCCCCACCACCTTAAGAGTAATATTATCCCTGGGATATATGATTTAAATGTTCTCTGATATCATTTATTGAATTCATCCAAAAGTTGGTAAACAAATTTAACTGTCGTTCTATATTTATTCCAATTTTTATATAATCTCAATGGATAATTTATTTGTAGTAACTTTATTATGGAATGACCATATTATTTATTAAACACATTCTAAGAGAATAAATTTACCAAAACCGCTCATTTTTTGGGAGGTAAATAAGAAATAATATTGAAATGATATTTCATCAATACCAATATGACCAATATTTTACTGAAAACTACCAATACTATTTTATTCATTCCAATTGATTCTAATTTGAAAACATTTTATTCAAACTTTACATGATTAATTATTATCATTATCAACACAATGTTTTTATAAATTCTATTCGGGATTCTTCATAAGATCAAACAATCATTTATTATTACATAATAACACCATTGGAATGTTTAATTTATTTCCAATATCACCTTGTTTTTTTCATATTAATTTTTTTTCTACATAAAATATTAAATGATATATAGAATAATTTAGAGGATTTATGTAAAATAATTTATTTATTCCTTAAATTGAATCTTACACACTCAATAAAAATAAAGAATACTCCCATATTTATGGAAATTATATATAAGATGTCTATATATATATATTAATATTCCAACATGTAATATTTTTTTCATGTATTATATAATTATACACACTCAATTATAACTTGAACATACCGTAATACTTATTTCACCTTAATGGTATTCTCTTCTATCAGATATACCTAATATATTAGTAAAAAAGGCCAAATAAAAAATTAATAATCTAGTGATTGTCATGTAAATTAGGAATATAATCTTCCAATTGAATAAATTTAGATGATTATTATTTCTATATTAATTATTTTTATGTTCAATTTTAATAGTGATTGGAATTGAATCCAGATTACAATCCCTTTCAACATCTCTATACTATATTTATCTCTTGATATAAAATCAAAAAATATTATTTTTATATACTTTTATCTTTATAAATGAAATCATAACACTAATTACTGAGATTTAATCCCCTACTCTAATCAAAATGTGAAGATTACGCATGATTTTATTCTTTCTTCCACCAATTATGAAATTAGAAACAAAGATGAGTACAATGAATTGTTATTTGTGGATAAGATCTCATTGTGATGTGATCAAAATCTCATATTTCCATCTCTAATGTCATAATGAGTGAATTAAATCAAGAATACCATACTATTATATTTTTATTTCAACCAAAAATATCATTCTTCAGATGAAATTAATTTTTTCAACATTCATAATCATTATTACCAAATAATTGTTTAATATATACTTCTCAATTATATGAACTTTCCAAGAATACTAGCTATATGTACATTTGAAAATAATGATAAAATTTTGAGTTGACACTATAATTAATAGTTTGGTTGATTCGAGAGTAAAAAATAGAAAAAATAAACCCATAAGAGATATTAATTGATGATACCCTTCCAAAAACAAAATTTATTTCCTCAAATCATAAAACATGCTCATCTTTTTTGTTTTATGACAAATTTTTTATGGATATTGGAATCACATAGCCCCTTTACAAGCTCCTAAGGTTGATTATATTCAATTTAATTTTGTATTTAATTCTAGTATATTAATCATGATTAAACATTTTTATTTTTTAAAATGTTTTTACATGACGTTAGGAAAACATAATTTTATAAACATTACTCATTTTAAAGGATTGTGTTAGGATAAAATTTTAACTAATACTATTATATTCATTAATATTTCATCTATTTTACCATTTTTATTTTATTATTTACCTAATTTAACATTTATAATTTCTCCAAAATATACATATTTTTCTAATCTATTAACTGATTAAAGATTATCAACTTCATTAAATTTTATTAATGATTAAAATATCCATATTTAATACTAAAATTATCTTTCATTGTTTTCAACTATTTTTTACAATTTTATCATTTATCATCAACTTAACAAAATTTTATCTTTTGCGTTTTGTAGAACAACCAATGAATATTCCTTCATTTTCTATATCAGTATTTTTCCCATTCATTCCTTCACTATTAACAATGTATAACCCACAAAAAAGTCTCTAAAATACCATATTGTTTGATTACATCCATGAAACATCACATATGGTATAATATATTATCCTTGATTTAACAAATTACATTATTATGTATGTAACCAAAAACTCAATACCTAAAAAAAACAATTTGATACAACACTCTCTAAACAAGGTTTTTCATGTTATTCCCCATGAAATTTCACCATTTTAACAATAACATTCTATTATAGAATTGACAATGGTGATAAATAATTTTTGAGTATGTGTTTCCAAATATAATTAACTACTTAAATGGGATAATATTTCTTATTTGTTTCCTCATAGAAATGATTTAATTATCCCTACTATTTCCTTTTCGTCTCATTATAGGTACTTTTGTTATATTAAATCCCATATTTAATTGTTTTTTTCAACATAATAGATGAAATAATAATACTATAATTCATAAATAAAATTAATTAATTGTATTTAATTATTCATAGATTTTTCATAGGACTAAACACTTAGTTATGAATAAAATATATAATTGGTTAAGCTTTTATCTCCTTCATATTTTAGAGATTTTGTACCGTCATTATTCTTATGAATACATGAAAATTATTTTTCCCATATATCATTATGTTATAAATTATATATATCAATTAGTTATTTGAGATATTTTATGTAATTTATCAATTTATATTCATTATAAATTAATAAAACCTGTTGTCATATTCTTCCATAATTAGAATATATGAATTTTATTTATTATATACATTATATATACTATCATTGTTTCTTCTTAAATATATAAATTCATTTCCATTTTTACAATTATTACGAAACTATTTTAATTGATGGTGACTTTATTTCATTGATTGATATGTGTGGGAAACTATTATTCTAAATTGTGTTCTTGAAAATCAAGAAAGTTTTATTAAATATATATATATATATATAAAGTAATTTGATGTAGTTTCCAACCAAATATAATTGTGCATACATGACATTCATATATTAGAAAAGTACAGTAAAATAGATTTGTTCTAAATGTAAAAAAATTCCCTAGAAGAAATAGGTAAATTATTGGAATATAATTGTCAACTGGAGGATACATTGATCGATCTATGGTCATATAGATAGATTATATAATGGTAAAACTAATAATTTCAAATGTTTTTAGAGGTAAATATCAATAAATATATAGTTGGGTTAACATTTTTGTTTTAGTAAAAAAAATTAAACATTCACATTATCTTTGTAAGTGATCTAGTTTCCTCTACACATGAAAGTCATTATGAATTTCACTTATTATATTATCTAATATGAAGTCACAGTTCTGGTAATACAGAATTATTAATTGTAAAAAATGAAAATATATAATTTTTTAGACTATGTGTGATTTTTTATTCCATAACACATTGTAATATTTTTTAGTTTCCTGGTGGATTATGGTTAGGGTGTGAATATTTTTTGTTTGGGTACATCATTAATGCATGTTAAAACATTTTAATAAATGATACCTTGTTTTCAAAGATTAGTTTTGATCGATATGTTTTGAAACATGAGGTTATTGAAAAAAATGTGGTATAAAAGATACTTGGGTAGGTGTTCAAAAACTAATAGGTAACTTCTTGGATGACTTATTATTTCCGTGAAAGATTATATTTAGTAGGATCAATTATTCATAAGTATATAATTAAAAGGGGTAAAAGATCAACTAGTCAATTTTGATGGTATGATTTTTAGTATTGTATTATATTATTAGAAAAAAATGTATTATATAAATATTTGAACCTTCTATTAATAGATGGGAATAAAGACATTATCATGAATGTGGAATGTTAAAGGCTAAACATGATTTCACTATGAGAGATAAAGATGATGTTGGAATTAAATGTTCCCATCAATAAGTATAGTTTATGATGAAACATAGAGTATTAAAAATTAAAAAAAATTTGAGAAACCATTCATAATGAACAATTAAATTTTTATACACAGTCTTTTTTACGTTAAAAAAAGGAATATCAGTTGTTGATCATGTTAATGAATATATTGTTGTCTAGAGTCACCAGAATTAAATATTACTGAAATGTTAAGGAGGAATATCAAAATTGATACTTCAATTAACACATTAGGAATCATGGGATGTATTGTTATCTTTTTTTGTGAAATTCACATTCTAATGAAGTGTTGGAATTTTAGAATAACTATGATTTGATTTTGAATGATGAGATGAGAAAGAAGTCAAATTTTTTATTAGAATAAAAATTAATACAGAGGGTAGGGTTTGTTTCACTAAAAGGAAGAAATGAATCAAGAAATTTCATGTGATTGAAAGGAAATGATATTTTTATTTAGGATTGGTTGATTCTATATGTTTACATTACATAATGAAATGGAATTTAATTATTTATTATGTGTAATAAAGTGTATATTATAGAAGAAATGTATCCACATATTCTATAATCTTAATAAATAATAAAAATATTTCTTTTATTTTTATGTTATAGGATTATTAGAGTCATGAATTATTAGCTTTAAAGACATGTTTTACTCAAATATTGAAAGATAATATACAGAAACCAATTTATCATATTATATAGACATTTTTCATCTTGAAAATAGAGAATCCCCTATGGTTTTTGGAAAATATGATGAAAATGTTCAAATGAATAATGTATCCATGAGAATGAGAACTATTGTTTTGTACACTCAAATATTAAAAAATAATCTAATTTTATTAAGTTATTAAGATGTTTTGAGGTTATATATAACATATATAGATGAATTATGGAAAATAAAACAAGGTTCTATATTGGAGGAAATGTGTGTTGATGATGGGAAAAGTTTATCAAACTAGAAATTCAAGATGAGAAATTATTTCTATAATGATAACATTAAAAACTATGAGGCAATTCCGTGAATCATTCAGATATTATAGTGATAAATTGATATGGGTGGTGGTTTAAATATATATATATATATATATATATATTTATCCTTGGTGAATTTCAATCTTTTGATTATTGTATCCTCAAAAATCAGTAAAATAAGCCTTATTTATAGTTGAACAAGGCACCAAAAAGACAGAATATAGTGTTAGTTAAAAAGAATATATAGGGGAAAATATTTTATTGATATCACAGTAAAACATGATATTATATTACATTTATTGAATATTACACAAGAAAAGTGTGAGTCATTTTATTAAAACACATTTCCATGGTTAGAAATATTTTGATGCATAAATCCATGACGGAAAAGTAGTTTCAATAAAATATTAAATGTTTATAATTGGAAAATTATTGTGAAATTTTTAGAACATTGTGACAATTGTTTTTGGTTAAAATTAATCTATTGTTAGAATAGTGTTCCTGAACTCCACATCAGAATAATATGGTTCAATGGATTAATCATACTATGAATAAAAGATATAGAATCTTGATGTTATATTATTACCTCCTAATGGAATTTTTCAATATACTCATTGAGATATTTAGAATTCCATGTGAATAAATGTACATACATAGTGATGGGTAAAGAACATTAAAAATACATTTGAATTAGATGAATGATTAATTTATCTCACGTAATTGTTTTTAGATGTATATTGTACACTTATATTGATTATAATGAAAGTATTATGTTGTAATCTAATTCATAGATTGGTTTGTTTATTAGTTATTCAGATTAATGGTATTTTTATTTGGGATATTTACTACTGTAAACTTATTAGAATTCAAAATTTCTTATGTAACAAGATTTTTATTTAGTAGATTCAGAACATTGTAGAGGAAGTTATTTGGATGAAAGAAACAACACATTATAAGGTTTAGATGAATGAATGTTTAGTGGATCATAGTTATTCTTGCTGAAGTGAATTTTTTAAGGGATAATAATGTTCATGAATAAAATATATTTATCATGTTTATATATACTTAATCAAAATATAGAAGAATATTCTAGAATTGATTATTCTGCAGGTTGCTTTTTTAAGAATTGAGGTCCGAGATGTGTGGAAATAGAGGAATTGAGGTAGTATAACAATGATAGGTGACAAGTATTGTAACACCACAATATTTTCAAACTATATATAATAATGAATTTATGAAACAATAAGACTCTACTAAAAACCACTTTTAATAACCTGGCAATAAAACATAAAATTTTAACCTCTACGATTGGAATTTCAAAATACTACAAACACGGTTGTGTTCAGTAAAATTTTTAGAGTATAATAAGGAAAACGTCATTATTGGTGAATCGTTACATAAAAGTATGATTAATAATATGGATATTAATATGACCCTTATAAATATGAAATCATATTATTATTTTAGTTACATATGTTTATAAGATAATGAGATCCTGATTAATTTTTCAAGGTGATATTAAATGAATTATAGTTTTAACATTGATATTATAAGAATAAATTTTGATTTTATATAGAAATTAAATTATTAATATATAGATATTTATTTTCAAAAATTGGAGTTAATTTTCTAATTCTACATGTCAAAAAATGGTTATGGTTATTTTTTGTGATTTTCTAAAATACTTTAATTATTAATCTATAGTAAAATATAGAAATTTACCATATATATTAATTATCAATTGTATTAAATATTAATAGAATCATGGATGATATAAAATCACTTGGTTAAAACTTATATTCATATATTACAATTCTTGTTCATAGTAATCGATTCTATTAGTTTTCTTTTGAAAAATAATAAAATAAAAAGTAAAATTGTAGGAATACCCTATACTCATCAACTATAACCACCAATACCTCTTATCTTTACTCTTATAATGCCTTGTTCAATGTATAAATTCTTATATAATATCTTCAAAATATAATTCCATATTTCAATCATCCATTGGTCTCATAAAAAACAAAACATCTCCCCTAAAGTGGCACTTAAGGATGATTACATCAAGAGGGAAATTTCTCTTTTCATTTATTTTATTTTAAGTTCCTTTATTTATATTTTCATTTATCCCCTCTATTAATTCATATTTTTTTATGAATCCAGTACCTTATATGTAATGGAATTTTGTTTGATACTATAATAATTCATCATCTTCTCTTATTTCCCCATCATTTACACTAAAAAGAAAAACACTATCTAAGATGTGTTAATTTATCACAATCAAGGATGATGGGTTTTTAATTTCAATTACCGTCTTCAATTGTTGGCATGAGACCATTTTGATTGTTGAAACTGACAATAATATAAGTATTATAACATATTTATTGTTATTTAATCATTTTTACCCATTATATTACTTTATATATCAAAATGAGTTCGTTGTGATCCAGAACTGCTAATTAACCCTAAAACCTTTCATTAATATTTTTTATAATGTTACAAATTCACTCCAAATAAAAATTTTAATTGGATAAAAATGTAATTTTATGGTGGTTCACTAATAAAATAATGTTTCTATTCTATAAAACCATTCACATTGTACATATTTATCCACACATGAATATAAGAAAACTGGTTATGAAAACTAAGGGATAAAATGGAACCAAACAATGAAATTTAATCCCTTACCCCATAAAAAGGCCTTGAATGAACCTAACAAGGTAGTAATAAATCAATAAAATGTATTATAGTTTCTAGAAAAAATAATTTATGAACACAAATTAGATTATTCAGGTTGTTATTATCAATTGAGTACCACATTCGGACATAAGGTAACAAATTTTTACCTGAACCTCCATTTTCATTTGGGATACTTGTATTACCTACATACCTCAGTTAAATTCTTTTTCCTTCAAATTTACTCCTCATAATTTTGCGGTGAATGATTTATATATGTGTAAGAATGAGAATCATACATTTATTTCTAGGGTTTATATTTTTGAAAAGGATAGTTTAAAAATTCTTTCAAAAATACTATCCTGATTGAAAGGAATTTCTCAAATTCTTATCTATAATCTCGAGAAATCTATAATATGATTTTTGATACCATTTTCTTTATAATATCATTAATTTTATTATTCAAATACTATCTTACATAATCTATGGTTTAATATAAAAAATTTAACGAATGAACACTTGTTTTCAATGTAAAAAATATTAAACTCAATAAATACTTAATGATTTTATCATAGTATCTTCATCTATTTCAACAATCATGTTTATTATTATGTATTATTTGGATTATTTTTTATGATACCATATATAATATTTAATTTAATTTTCTATGATATGTTTTACTACAGATGTCTATCTTAAAACCATTCACCAATTTATTCTCAATGGTTAGTGATAATTTTGAATGTTAAGGGAAGGTTATATACGTTTATTATATTAGTTTAAATATGGATTTATATGTTATTTATGTTTATCCACTTTAATATGAAGAATTAAGTGGACTTATTATGTGATTAGTGGGGCTAATTATAGTTCTTTTATGCATCGTTATGACCTATGAGGAAAATATATATTGACCTGGTAGAGGCCTTGCCCATCTATAGATATGATATTGCCTAGGCCTTAATTGTTTTGATATTTAATAGATGAGGCCTTAACGGTATGTTTCAGAATATATATAATATTCACTTCCCTCTTTATTAATATATAAATGCAATGTTCATGAGGTTATTCTACTAGTATAATTCCCATGATAAGGTTTTATTATGGCATTTTTTACTCCTTTTATATTTCTTCCATAATATGTTCAAGATTACTATTTGAACAATAATGTGTTTTCAATAATTCTCCTGGCCTAAATTTTGTTTTGATGATATATTCCGCGAAATTTATTATCCTTATTGTGCATCTGATCTCACCCCTTGTAATGTTTCATTTTTTTCCCTTGACAATAAGAGGTATATAATGATTGACCTTCATTGATAATCTTAGAGTGGTGGACATTTCCAATGGAACTGTAATGTTGTTTTTCATTTAATGTTGTAATGTTGTTCTTATGAATATATATTGTTTGCAAAGCTACTAAAATAATTGTTACTTTAGGATGAATATTCCATGTCAATATTCCAATGTAATAAAATTAGGCACTAGCTTAGAGAAACTGGGGTCAGGACCCCAAAAGTGTTGATTTTTCCTAGAATACACTTCTTACAAACATACATATTGTGGGAGACCTAAAACCACGTAATAAGTTATTTTTATTGGTGACTAATAATATTGGGAGTTAACAATGGTGGAATAAATTAATTCCTTACATGTCAAAAAACATTATAGATAATTGAGTTTCCACTTGATAAATGAGATCTATGGAGACATCGGTAATATCAGTTGAGTAATGAAGTATATGAAAATAAAATAAATATGTCAACATGAGATTAAATATGTTTAAAATAAGTAGATGTATTAGTTATTTCAAAAATATTCACTACAATTTTAAAACATTAGACAATCAAGAGGGATCAAATACTAGTTGATTCAATGGTTTTTTAGTCATGATTTATTTCATATCATTCATTCATTCCTTCATGGATAATTATAGGAATTTTTATGAGGATTTAATGAGTTAAAAAATTGATAATGATGTTGTTCAGTACTATGTATTATTTACGAGTTGTTTTTCAACAGTAGTACAATTCCAGGTGAAGAAGAGTATAGGGATGAGGTTTGATATCTAGGGATTAAAATATAATAAAACTCATTAAATATGGAGATTTTATTTGATTCAGATAACATTTTAATTGTATAATTGAATTCTTAATTATAAGTGAATCAATCTATCCTTTTTGGTGCCTCATCGAAAAGGATATTTATTTTTGTTTCAATATTTTCAAATTTCATTTCATTTTCATCTTAATCTTACAAAGATATTATTTCTAATACAACATGATATTATATTTTTGGGTTTTACACTTGATGTGTGTTATTCAATTAAACATTAATGGATGTAATAGTAACTCTCTTATGCTTATATTAAATATAATCCATTGTTATGGAGGGTATAAATCCTCAAAAATTAGTAGTTTTCCATATATGATCTAAACCATATAAAACCAATGTGTTCCTTTCCTTTTTATTTTCTACATGATCATGTGAGGCTAGGAAATTTGAATATTATGTGGATAAAAATATAAAATGTTTCTTATTTTCATCACTCTTTAAATGAAATTATAATACCACACTGCAATAATTCTACCCCCATCTTAGTAGAGGAAATGGATCTATACAAGAAATTAAATTGGTATTAGTGGATGGTTCCTTCTTTTTTATCCAAGAATTTCACATTTGAGAAAGTATGATTACATTTAGGAAAAAATATATTTTTAATAATATTATGTTCTAAAATTATTGTAGTTTTAAGAATATAATATTTTTATTTATTTCATCTCATTGTCTAGAGATTTGTGATGTGTCCATAGTGGGTATTCCACCCATTATAAATAATAGTCAGATTATGTTTTCTAATAATATTTTTATTAATGTGGATAGAAAATAAAAAAAAATACTGTATGGTCATTATTATATATTGTATATAATACATTTAAAGGATATAAAACCAAAAATAAATATCGAACAAGTTTTAAAGAAGTAAGGATGGAAGTGTTAAATTCATTAACAAAACTATATATATTATGAGAAACAAATTCTAAAACATAAAAATAATATATGATTAATTCATTGATAATTTCATTTATCATGTAAATTAAATTGTATATAATATTCATGTAATTGGTAATATTAATAAATATTCCTCAATTATGAACAAGAAGGTGAGAAATTTTCTACATATATTTCTCCTAAAATTATAGCTCTTAAAAATATAAAATATATTACTCATTATGTATTTGATCATTTTCCCATTTATTTTGAAATTAAGAATAATTAAAAATCCAATAATAAAACTAAATATGGAATAGATGTTTATAAAATGAGGAATATGAAAAAATTTACTGATGAAGATAATGATGTCTCTAGTGATTTTTAGTATGAAGTTGATTATCAATGATTTTTTGTAATTAATATCAATAAAATTTTATAACGGATAAATAAAAATAAATTATTTTCCTCTAGTAAATTTCCTAAATATAATGGACTTGTACTCTATGTATTTAATTATAAAATTAATAAATAAGTAGATTACGAGTATGAAAATGATGAAAAATTTCAAGAAAGGTATAATAAAAAGGATTCTAAATGTGATTCAATTTTAACTGAATGAAAAAATATTCATCAAGAAATAAAATAATAAATTTTAGGAGTTAAGTATTTGAAAAAAATCGTATCAGGTGTGGTGCTTCTAATGATGAAATATATGATAAATGTTTAAATTTTATAGCTTCTGTTTAGAAAATTGTTTACTAATTATTTCATAGAAAAGATAATTCAAAAAAATAGATTATTAAAAAATTCTCATAGATTAAAAATTGTATTATATTAAGAAAAATATAATCCAAAAAATAGATGATGATATTTTAATGGATGACTAGAATACAATTGATTAAAAGGGTGATAATGTGAAAAGGATGATAGTTGTTATAGAATAAAATAGCAAAATAAGGTTGAAAACTATAGATTATGAGAAATGATAAATGATCTAGACGGAAATAATTATTACATGGATGAATAATTATCAAGGACAAAACCAAATTATCTTAATGATATGAAATTACATAAAAAGATCGAGGATATAAAAAACACTGATTATGTCAAGGGAGAATCCTCTAGTGACACCAGGAAACTATAGGTAAAATACCATATGAAAATTATGTTTCCAAAATTATTGGAACTAGGAATATATGTTTAAATCATAATTATGATAAAATATGGACCATGAAACATGAAGATAAATTGATTCCCTTGGTACCTGGTGAATGGATAAACTATTACACCACATCCATTTCGAATCGTTGATGAAATAAGTTGTGAATAGTTTAGCAGATGCCTGATTCTAAACAGAAAATTTCTCGATAGGACACACCTTTTTAATAAAATTATTAGTTTTGGGTTATTAGTTTTGATTTTATGTGAATATAAATAATGCTTATATTTATGGAAACAATATATCATTACATTGGATAGGGAAATAATATAGGTCGAGGAGTTCAAATGGGAATGAAATGGATTCTAAATATAATCATATATAGATGGAAACAGACAATATGTCAGTAAAAACGTATTTATCTTCTTGATATTATAATTATTATATGTGTAAAAAGATCCATATATTAGAGAAACGTGTGACAATATTACACTATCATATCCAACATAAAAATAGGTAAACTAGTTCATGTAAAAAGTAAAAAAATTACATCATGGTAGATGTTTATTTTGTTGAAATTTTGAAGAAAAAAGTATTGGGTACATGATATTGCGTGGTCTTCCAACATGACTGGTGATTCTAAAATTATGATAAATACTAATAATCATGAATTAACTATTGTAAATTTTTGTAACTAACATTCCCTAGAAATCAATTTATAGGAAATAACATAATTTGAGGAGGATAATTTTAATTTATAAGATGTTATTTATGTTGTAGGACCAAAATAGGACTTATATAGAATCATATAACTGTTTGATAATGAAAATGTGGTCAAATACAATAGAAATAAATGAATCATTAAAAGATATGGAATCTATGCCAATGAATACTAAGAATGATTCTAAATAATAATGTTTTATGTGGTTTACAAAAGTTGAAAATATATCAAGTTGAAATCCATAGATTATTTTAGAAGGGCTGGATAACTCAAAATACTCAAATGAATGAAGATATTACTTCCATAAGAGAATTAGAATTAATACACAAAGATCATTTTTTTATGATGATACAGAACTATTGATAATGTGATATTTATTTAAATTGATATTCACTTGAAAAAGAATTCATCTACTCTCTCTTGGACCACCCTAGAGAGAGAGATTATCCTCATAGGGGGTCCTCCTCATCGAGTTGGAGACTCTGACTTCAATAGATGATCCTATATGCTCTTATTTCTGTTTTTTTGGGTTTCTTCTCGGTCTTCCTCACTTTGGTCTTATTGTTTCAGGTTTTCTTCTATTTCATTGTTGGTCTTCTCCATCATGCTTGAATATATGTTGGTCAGACATGATGGTAGGTTAGACCGCATGGGAGTTGTTTGTGGCTACTCGCAGTAGCATACCTTCGATCTACTTAGTTTCAGCTTCATTAGTTCATTCTTCTAGGTTTTCAACCCTGATTTCCCTATTCTTGTTACACGATGGATCTTTCAATGGATCTAAATCAACCCCTTTTTATGGTGTCCCATATGGTTTCAACCCTAGTTATCCTATTTCTCATTTTATGGTAGTCTTATTTTTCCCTTTCTCATTCTATGTTGCTCCTCCCTGATCTGGTATGTGGATCATTTTCTGTATTCCTAGTCTGTCAGGGGAGACATATTCCAAGGATGTATTGGGATGTGTTCAGGGAGTGGTATGATTTTCTAGGTGGCACGACCTATAGTGGATTTCTCCAATTTCAATGTAATTTAGTATTTCTTCTATGAAGATGTCTTTGTTTTTCATTAGTTTTTCTTCATTAATATTATCAATTAACCTATTTTCATCTATGGTTGTTGGCTATGTTAATTTTTGTGTAATAAGGCTACTGACCATGTTGTTCAAGATGGTGGCATGACTAGCCAATGGATGGAGATGGAGAAGATGTTGGTGTTTAGTGGTTTTCTCATTATGGTGGTAGACATTGACGAAGAGTATCTGTGTGCATATGGTCTGGTGGAGAGGACAGTGATGGTGAAACTGAAGATGGCGGAAGGTATTTACATTACCATATAACATTGTTTGATGCTGATGCGAGATGGATTGTGGATGTTGATCTCTATGGGTATGTGGCTAGAGGTTCATGGCTTGTTGTTGATGATTATGGTTTATTTGAATTATATGAGTAGAAGTTTGAATTTTTAATGTGATGATATTCAACAACATGTGGATCCTATTTATGGTTCCCACGTACCAAAAAGTGTATTTTATAAAATACCAAATATAAAAGGTTGTGTTTTTCTTTACATTAAAAAATTAATTCATTGGATGAAAAATATTTTCTTCAAAAAACACAATTATGATATTCTTTGGATGTTTTAAAAGGTAAGAAGTAATGTAGAAAAATACCACTGTTTTTGAGAAAAATATGAGATTTGATAATGTGATTGATTAAACAAGTGATGAATTTATAATTTATCATGTAGAACAAAAATTCATGTATTAGTGTAACACACCATATGCCCCATCATATAATTTTGTTGTAGAGTGTAATAATATTAGAATTGAGGACATGCGATGAATGATTTTGGATGAGAATAATGTTTCAAAAAACATCTCATGGGATAAATCAGTATAAAATTGTATATTAAAAATATTTTTATTTTGATATCCATGAAAAATGATACAAACTATTATATGTGGTTATAGAATAATTCTATTTTTAAATATTTTATGTTATTTGGATATTATTGTTATATTAAAATCAAAGATACAATGTATGTAATGTTTGAATAAAAGGCTTATATTGTTTTATTTATTGTATAATTATATAAAGGTAATGGATAAATATTATTGAATAAGGGGTTTCAAATAATTATTTAATTATGATATGTTTTTTTTTAAAAAATATTATCAAAATAATTCACATGTTTATTGTATATTTCTAGTTTTTTATAAGAAACTGTGACAAAATTTATAAGATGTTGTTTGAAATAGATATGGAAATTATACCAAAAATATCAGATTCTAAATTTGTGTACTCTATTGATGATTAATAATGTACTAGGGGTTAAATAAGTCATTTTCAATTGTTAAATAAGAATGAAAAAATTGATAATACCATTGGGAATCATAATGCACCTGTTCATACTAAAAAGAGGCAAGGAGTATGGAACTAGAAGACTCTTGTATAATATTATATAATAGTGGTTGAAGATCATTGAAATGATTAATGCATAGATTTAATTAATAAATAGATAAATCGAATTATGAGTAAATTCATAAGGAAACTTCTTCCATGAATAAAAGGTACAAAATTGTACAAAATGGGTTTTCAGGAATGAATGAAAGAGAATGGAGATGTCATATGGAACAACGAATCAATTATTTATAATTGACATTTTAAAAAGGAAAAAAATAATTTTTGTAGTATTTTCTATAGTTTCTCAATTGTATCTAGTAAGAAAATTATCGTCTCTAAACGATCATAAAAAGTACATTAATATAAAATTGATGTGAATTCCATTACTTTGAATTGAATCGATGGAATGATGTATTTATTGAATAACTCAAGGGTTTTATTCGGGTTAATGATATCAAAACTATTTCAACCCACGTTTAAGAAAATTAAATGCATGAATTTTTTTTAGTATGTTATAACTAGGATTCAAAAATAATTTTTCGACTTCTATGATTTTAATTGCAAAAAATTTCCATGAACTGTTGTGATTAGTTCGTTATTCAGAGTCTGATAGAACCAACTTATTTTTTGGTGAATATTAAATTTCCTTTATGAATAATAATATATTTATTAATATGAACCTTGTATATCTAAAACCAAATTATTATTTTATTTTCTTAAGGATTTAACATAATGACATCTTGATTAATTTCTCAAGATTATATAAAATGAGTTATTGTTTAAAAGTTGTTAATTTTCAGAATAAAGTAATATTTTATTTAAAAATTTGATTAATAAAAAAATTTAAATTATTTTAAAAACATGGAGTTCATTTTTGAGTTATACTAATGAAAAATGGTTAGGGTAACGTTTTGGGATTTTTCGGAAATTTTGGGAATTTTTGACGAATAGTAAAATATTATTAAATACGATAAATGATAAATACATGTTTTACTGCATCATAGATGATATAATTCTTATGTAAACCAAATTGGATAGAAATAAAATTCAATTATTACTATTTCGGTTCACATGAATCAATAATATTGATAGTCTTAAGAAAAATATTAAAATAATGATTGAAATAATGTAAAATCCCTCCTCCCCTCTATTGAAAATACCACCCTCGTTCCCCTCTTCCTCTCACACATGCCAAGACTTGATATCTATCAATTGTAACAGCCCGAGATTTTATGAAAAATATTCTTTTTAATTTTATTAATGTCCTATGTTGTATGCTACACCAAAAGGAGCTTGCACAACACACATCCTTGACTTGGCTTGCATTACACGCAATCGCGACCTTCCTCGATAGCGTGTGTAGTACGCAATACCAAGTTTCTCTAAACAACGATATGCTATTAAAATATTATTATAACTAGACGTTATAAATAGTAATAACCACCTTTTAAAATTTTAGAAATTTTTGCTCTCAAAATGGACTTCATTTTTGGATTCGGAGTATCGAATTTATCCTAAGGTGAAATTTTGGTACTTTTCGAATAACTATCATATTCTGATGAATAGTGAAAATTACTAAATTATAATTAAAAATAACATTTTTATTAAAAATAATTAGTAGTGATAAATTATTAATTTTAGTGGTTTTAAAGTATATTTAGAATATATTTTTACAATTTAATACAATGTTGGTCATTGGATGTAGTTTCACATTTAAACCAGACATAAACAAGTGTCAATATTTTGATAGATATTGTTTCTTAAAAACACGCTATTTGTTTTAACAGCGGGATTTAATTATAAAATTAATTAATGCAACTTCTATGTTATGAATTTGGTAAAATAGACTTCATTTTTGAATTCGGAATATGAAATATAGCTTAAGGGGATATTTTGGAATTTTTCTGAAAACTTTCAATTTTTGATGAATAGTGAAACCACTAAGTGGTAGGTTAAAAACTGAATTTTGCATAAAACTTAATTTTACCGCTTCTGTGATTGGAATTTCGAAAATCCGACAGATACGGTTGATATCAGTAAGTAAAATGTGGTTCAATGAGATAAAAATAATTTTTTGGTGAATAATAACTTTTTACTTTTTTTATCGCATTTATTAGTAAATAGGGGTAAATATGATATTACTATTACCCTAACACATGTAATAATTTTATTGGATAAGTTTAATTCGGCCAAAAACAACCTTATGAATAAAATATGACCATTTAGGCCCACATGGGTTAGATTAGGACATTTATTATTAATTTATTTAAAGAAGGGTTAAAATAGTTATAATCAAGGTTTAACAAGTAAATCATTTTTAATATGGGGTTATACATAAGACAAATTCTACTATAAATATTTATTAGAAAGATAAAAAGCTTTCCTACATAATGGTATTTTATTTATAATTTTTAGACATTAAATAATTTAATTTATTTATGACTCAATGTTGATAAAGTAATTATCTTATTTATGAAATATTGACATAATTGATGTTATAAACACCAAAATAAATGTAATTTGAGACTCTTTAGGAATTCCACTAATTTTCTAGGATACTATGATATATTAGTGCTGATTTAAGCAACTTGGATCGAACATATAATTCTGTTATAACTTTCACAAAAATCATATATCACATAGTGTTAAAATTGACACAAAATAGTTTTTAAATAAAATATTATATTATTAATTGTTATTTTATTCATAAAAATCTAAGGTTCGGCCAAATGACTTAGATAAGGATATATATATTAATAATAAATAATTTGGGGTTCTTTTGGCATGTTTTAGTATGTGTATTAACCATATAGTGAAAGAAAACAAAAAGACACGGTAAAAGTTAAATTATTTAACTCAGAGTTAAATCTAATTGATAAGGTTAAAATAAAACCCTAAACTTGTATAAATCCTATTGGGTGATAGGATTTTGACCCTTCCCCACTTTAGAATCGAAATAAGACCCTTTGGTACCATTATAAACCGATTTTGACTTTAATATAAAATAATATTTTGAGATATTCCTAAGGTGCCCCTCTCCTCCCTTATGAAAGGGCACCTCCTCCCCCTCCTCCTCACACCAATTTGAGCACTCAAGCTCGGACAACCCCTGACATTTTCTCCTCTCCACTTCACTAGAATAATCTTAGAGGTCCTGGTCTTCTTCAAAGACCAATCATAGTTCCCTAAGTTGAGGATTCAAAGAAGCGTTCCAAAGAAGAGGTAATATCCATTACCGATCTTTTCAATTTCTTTCTTCTTCAACTTCTTCTTCTTTAGTTGTTTCATGATAAAGTAATAACATCAGTATTACTTACATACTGATATGTTTTTATGAATATGAAACAACCCTAATTCACCTTCTATCCATCCTACGGAAAAATGAAGTCACCGTGCGTGCGTACGTACAGAATACCGTCTCCACGCCGTGGTGTAATCTATTTTCCACCATCACCTTAAAAGGATGGGTATAATGGTGTAATGAGTAAATATTTATGATTATTATAAAGTAATATTGATACTGAAATAATATATATATACTCCAATACAATTCCATGATCATAAGAACGATATCATCACTCGTGCGTACGTACGGAATACCGTCTCCACGATGTGATGCGACTCGTTCTACATGATCATCATTACATAGTAATTATATAAATGAATTGAACGAATAAATATGATATATGTCACACTAATACCATTCTGGAAATAAGGTATCTATAACCATAAAAGAATAATAATAATTTATTCGGCAAAATATGCATAAGAACAAAAGGCAATAAAGACCCGAGTAACAAGTAACAATGAAATATTACTAACAAGAAGCTAAGAATATGACCATATATGATATCATATCAATATTTATGATTCTGGAATAAGTCAATAACATTATTTAAACCATTATACAGGAGCTTCGGACACGTACAAAGCAAATCGGACCTAAGGTAAGGGAAATATCACAATCTCATTTTTATCCGAGATTGTTTTTACTTTGGCATTTACTGGGGTGTATTCTATCATCCACATCCATGTTTCCTCAATATTTAATATTATTTACATCCACCTACAATTGTTTAAATCCAATTTTACCCTTCGCTGAATTTTTAGTAAAGGATATGAAAGGAAACTTTTGTCGTTTTTCATATGAGGTACTTTTTGACTTTTCCGACAAAAGTACGAAGAATGTTTTTTTAACTTATACGGCATGAATGGATTTTTAAAACCTTATTTCCAAGAATCTTCCTTTACAAGTTTTCAAGTTTATTTTTAACCAAATTTTTTTAGATTAAAATTGTATGACATGTTATGAAAGGATAAATGTTTTTGAAGAAGAAAGGATATTTTCCTCAAGAATGGAGTTCAAGTGTTTTATCAAAATTATTTTCCATCTAAGATAATAAAGGGTTCTGTTTCTATCCCTATTATTACATTGATTTTAATATGTTGTGATGGAATTATTTTTTATGAATTTCTTTATCTTATATGGATTGTTTTATGACGTCATGATGTTTAAGATTCCCATTTTTATTACATGGGTTATGCTATGATGTATGGTTTAGGATTTTGTGGCACATATAAAAATGGTATCATTATGAGATGGGTGGGACCTATATCTCACTCCAATGCATTGGGTAAAGATTTTATATCTCATGAGATAGACATGGATGGAACGGTAGGTTATACCGGTTCAGTGAAACAGGACTAAAACGAGGGTGACTCGGTTCAGAAAGGGACTTTGTCCACTAAGATAGTCTTGGCATTGAGTCTTGACTAAAAAGAAATGATTCTCTATGATTATGTGTGTATGCCACAAAGTTTCATGTTTTATGTTATGATTATTGTGATTACATTTCACTGCCATGATTTATCCCATGTTATGAAATTATGATCTCTTTTGTAGGTTAAGATTTCCAAAAGTTATGTTCTTGTGTATATGATGTGATTGATATTTATTTTGTTTACCCTTACTGAGAATTTGAGCTCACCCTTTTATGTTTACTTTTCCCCAGGATATAAATAAAGGTTTTAGGTATAAAAAAAAAGAGGAAGATCTTTATGGGAGATGTTGAAGATCTTTCACCAGGATTAGAAGATTATATTCCGAGTTTCCAAAGACACTAAACTATTAAGATCCTTGTGTGTGTTGTTTTGTTAGGTACTAAGTATTCCGCAAATGTAATGTAATGTTAATGTACGTCAAGCTTCGGTTCTCTACAGTTGGTATCAGAGGAAAGGTTTAGTCAACCTTTGGAAACTAGGATTCAAAAACGTTAGTTAGATCCCTAGAGATATTTCTAAGGTATATCTAGGGATGTCTCTAAGGTTAAGTTTACGTATAGGTTATAGTCCTAGAATTGCGCTAACGATCATAGAATTTAACCAAAGATGTTAGATATTGAGGGTACTCCCCCTTTATTATGTTGTTTTCCCTAGCATGATTTTTGCCTCTCACACTATTCTTTTTGGGTTTTATACGATGGATGGAACCCGAAGGAACCGTGTTGATAAATGCAATGGACAATGCAATGATTGTCCTCCTGAACAAACAAATGTTATGGGAGATGGAGTGAAAAATCATATTGCTATCCTTACACAAGCTATGAATCATTCTAGACTTCCAAATGAGCAGAGAAAGGAACAGTATTCTATTGAGTCCTTCATGAGGCAACGTCCACCTTCTTTCAGTGGGACTTCCGATCCACTTGTTACTGAACAATGGATCAGTACCACTGAAAAGATATTTTCAGTTCTTCAATGTTCTGAACATGATAAAGTCATCTTAGCAGTATATCGTTTGGAAGGTGAAGCTGATCAATGGTAGAATCTTATCAAAAATGCGAGGCCAAGAGATGAAATTGAGTCCATGGAATGGGACGAGTTCAAGAACTTGTTTTTCAGTAAGTACTTCCCTCGTATTCATCGAACAATGATGGAGAAAGAGTTTCTTGAACTAAAGAAAAAGGATGATGAATCTGTTGGTATATACGAAGTGAATTTTACAAGACTTGCAAGGTATGCATCTGGCATTATCATCCAACCTGAAAGTAAAGTTGATCGATTTTTCAGTGGCTTAAAACCAAGTCTTCGAAGGGCATTAGCTATAAGTGACTTCAGTAGCTATGAAGAAATTGTGCGTTGTGCTATCAAGGTAGAAATGGAAGTTGGTGTTACACATCCATCTCATGGTTTTGACAAGAAACGAAAGATGGAGTTCAAGGAGAAATCTTAGAATAATGGTGAAAAGAAGATGAATGTTTCTTTATGCACAAAGTGTGGAAAGAAGCATGGTGGATATTATCTTAAAGGGGCTAGAAAATGTTTTAAGTGTGGAAAAGAAGGTCATCGAGCAGCTGAGTGTAGAAGTAATGGAAAAAGGGTTTCTAATGATGCGAATAAAGTAAACACTACTGAGAAAGCACCACCAACACTTCAATGCTTCAAGTGCAAGGAAATGGGGCATTATGCTAATACATGCCCTAATCCAAGGGTTAGTGATGATCAACATGAGCATCCACTGCAGGCAAAGGACAAAGGTAAGTCACATGCGATCACTATTGGTGATGTTGAATATGACAACGATGTGGTGGAATGATTAAGTGTTTATGTAAAGGGATTCCAAAATAATGTTGTATCATAAAGTATTGGAATATTTATGTATTGGTCTAATGTGGTATTCAAAGTGATTGAGATATTTTTGGAAATAAGATGATATGCGCATAATGAAGGGAAAACGAGAAAACAAAATGTTTAACGGTATTCATGATCTCGTGACTGATATAAGGACTAAGTGATATCATGGTTTGAGTATATAGAATTTTGAGGATTTTTGTATGTGGAAAGTGTTAACTTTTAACTGCATTCATGTTTTCACTAAGGTATTCAAGAGAATACATGATTAAGGACTTTTAATGTTTGTAATGTGACCAAAAAAACATATCTTATGCTATATGGGGATCAATGATGGTATTAAATCTCTGGTAATCGTTTTCACTATGTTATGAGAGTGGATTGCAGTATTATGGATAAGCCTAAAGATTGGAATGGAATATGTTGGACATAAGTTAGTATTGTTTAAGGATAGAAGTTTTTTCGATATTATTGATGAGTTGTTATAGTAATATAGTTTTAGAAAAAGGACAACCTGCAGGACGAGCGACATCCCATTGCATCGGACAAGGCTGTTGGAATCAAACCCACAACCGAAGTGCGACTAGCCTTTATCACCTACCACTGGCCTACAGGAAGTCCCTGTTTAGTAGAAACTAGTTTTATTATATTAATCTGTATGATATATAAAGTATAAGTCCATTTTAGGAACCATATATGATTAATCTCACTATAGATCGACTTATGTATATAATTTTTGCTAACCGTTTGTTTGAGACAGATGGAATGACCCATCATTCTATCACATGATCTGCTAACACTTCACGAATAACAAATTCAACTTCATGTATTTAAGAGATGAAGTGGAAATTGTTCAAGGCACGAACAACAGTGAGATTGTACCAAAATAAATTAAGTATTTATTCTAATTCAAATTTTCAACTTTAGGGAAATGATCTTGAAAACCAAAAATGTTGTCCTAGTGATCTTATACCTGATGAATCAGATGGTACCTTATATCATCACAAATCTATGGATTTGTGATTACTGGCTTTTCCATAGCCATGTTCTCTACCACTCTCCATCAGAACATGATGGTTAGATTTCTCTTCTATATCCATATTTTCACCTATGTGGAAACCCAGTGATTAGTTTATTTGGGTAATCGTTACATTTCATACTTTAGTTTTTAAAGACAAGTTTTGGTATTCTTTTTTACGATGAGGGTTTCTATTAAAGAAACTTTCGAATAGTAAACCATTTATAACCCCGACGAATTTTGAGGGCGAAATTCATTTTAAGGGGGGTAGAATGTAACAGCCCGATATTTTATGAAAAATATTCTTTTTAATTTTATTAATGTCTTGTGTTGTACGCTACACAAAAAGGAGCCTTCACAACACACATCCTTGACTTTCCTTGCATTACATGC
The DNA here is from genome assembly GCA_963277665.1 of Viscum album. Taxonomy (NCBI): domain Eukaryota; kingdom Viridiplantae; phylum Streptophyta; class Magnoliopsida; order Santalales; family Viscaceae; genus Viscum; species Viscum album. Next base: position 38,179,946 of record OY728143.1, read on the forward strand.
AATCGCAACCTTCCTCGATAGCGTGTGTAGTACGCAATACCGAGTTTCACTAAACAACGATATGCTATTAAAATATTATTATAACTAGCCGTTATGAATAGTAATAACCACCTTTTAAAATTTTAGAAATTTTAGCTCACAAAATGGACATCATTTTTGGATTCGGAGTATCGAATTTATCCTAAGGTGAAATTTTGGTACTTTTCGGATAACTTTCATATTCTGATGAATATTGAAAATTACTAAATTATAATTAAAAATAACTTTTTTAATCAAAATAATTAATAGTGATAAATTATTAATTTGAGTGGTTTTAAATTATATTTAGAATATATTTTTACAATTTAATACATTGTTGGTCATTGGATTTAATTTTACATTTAAACCAGACATAAACAAGTGTCAATCTTTTGATAGATAATGTTTCTTAAAAACACGCTATTTGTTTTAACAGCGGGATTTAATTATAAAATTAATTAATGAAACTTCTATGTTATGAATTTGGTAAAATAGACTTCATTTTTGAATTCGGAATATGAAATATAGCTTAGGGTGAAATTTTGGCATTTTTCTGAAAACTTTCAATTTTTTATGAATAGTGAAACCACTAAGTGGTAGGTTAAAAACTGAATTTTGCATAAAACATAATTTTACCACTTCTATGAATGGAATTTCGAAAATCCGACTGACACGGTTGATATCAGTAAGTAAAATGTGGTTCAATGAGATAAAAATAATTTTTTGGTGAATAGAAATTTTTTACTTTTTTTACCGCGGTTAATAGTAAATAGGGGTAAATATGATAATACTATTACCCTAACACATGTAATAATTCTATTAGATAAGTGTAATTCGACCAAAAACAACCTTATTAATAAAATATGACCATTTAGGCCCACTTGGGTTAGATTAGGACATTTATTATTAATTTATTTAAAGAAGGGTTAAAATAGTTAAAATCAACGTTTAATAAGTAAATAATTTTTAATATGGGATTATACATAAGATAAATTCGACTATAAATAGTCATTAGAAAGCTAAAAAAATTTCCTACATAATGGTATTTTATTTATAATTTTTAGACATTAAATAAATTAATTTATTTATGACACAATTATGATACAGTAATTATCTTATTTATGAAATATTGACATAATTGATGTTACAAACACCAAAATAAATGTAATTTGGGACTTTTTATGAATTCCACTAATTTTCCAGGTTACTATGATATATTAGTGTTGATTTAATCAACTTGGAGCGAACATATAATTCTGTTATGACTTTCAAAAAAATCATATATCACATAGTGTCAAAATTGACACAAAATAGTTTTTAAATAAAATATTATATTATTAATTGTTATTTTATTCCTAAAAATCTAAGGTTCGGCCAAATGAATTAGATATGGATATATATATTAATAATAAATAATTTGGGGTTCTTTTGGAATGTTATAGAAAGTGTATTAAGCATATAGTGAAAGAAAAGAAAAAGACACGGTAAAAGTTAAATTATTTAACTTAGAGTTAAATCTAATTGATAAGGTTACAATAATACACTAAACTTGTCTAAATCATATTGGTTGGTAGGATTTAGACCCTTCCCCACTTTAGCTTTGAAATAAGACCCTTTGGAACCATTATGAACCGATTTTCCCTTTAATATAAAATAATATTTTGAGATATTCCTAAGGTGCCCCTCTCCTCCCTTATAAAAGGGCACCTCCTCCCCCTCCTCCTCACACCAATTTGAGCACTCAAGCTCGGACAACCCCTGACATTTTCTCCTCTCCACTTCCCTAGAATAATTTTATAGGTCCTGGTCTTCTTCAAAGACCAATCATTGTTCCCTAAGTGGAGGATTCAAAGAAGCGTTCCAAAGAAGAGGTAATATCCATTATCGATCTTTTCAATTTCTTTCTCCTTCAACTTCTTCTTCTTTAGTTGTTTCATGATAAAGTAATAAAATCAGTATTACTTACATACTGATATGTTATTATGAATCTGAATCAACCATAATTCACCTTCTATCCATCCTACGGAAAAATGAAATCATCGCGCGTGCGTACTTACGGAATACCGTCTCCACGCCGTGGTGTAATCTATTTTCAACCATCACCTTACAAGGATGGGTATAATGGTGTAATGAGTAACTATTTATGATTATTATAAAGTAATATTTATACTGAAATAATATATATATACTCCAATACAATTCCACAATCATAGGAATGATATCATCACTCGTGCGTACGTACGGAATACCGTCTCCACAATGTGATGCGACTCGTTCTACATGATCATCATTACATAGTAATTATATAAATTAATTGAATGAATAAATATGATATATTTTACAATAATACCATTCTGTATATAAGGTATCTATAACCTTAAAAGAAGAATACGAATTTATTCGGAAAAACACGCATAAGAACAAAAGGCAATAAAGACCCGAGTAACAAGTAACAATGAAATATTACTAACAAGAAGCTAAGAATATGACCATATATGATATCATATCAATATGTATGATCCTGGAATAAGTCAATAACATCATTTAAACCATTATACAAGAGCTTTGGACACGTATAAAGCAAATCAGACCTAAGGTAAGAGAAATATCACAATCTCATTTTTATCCGAGATTGTTTTTACTTTGGAATTTATTGGGGTGTATTTTATCATCCACATCCATGTTTCCTCAATATGTAATATTATTTCAATCCACATACAATTTTATAAATCCAATTTTACCCTTCAGTTAGTTTTTAGTAAACGATAAGACATGAATCTTTTTTCATTTTTCGTATGAGGTACTTTTTGACTTTTCCGACAAAAGTACGAAGAATGTTTTTTTTAACTTATACGGCATGAATGGATATTTAAAACCTTATTTCCAAGAAGCTTCCTTTACAAGTTTTCAAGTTTTTTTTAACCAACTTCTTTTAGATTAAAATTGTATGACATGTTATGAAAGGATAAATGTTTTTGAATAAGAAAGGATATTTTCCTCAAGAATGGAGTTCAAGTGTTTTATCAAAATTATTTTCCATCTAATATAATAAAGGGTTCTGTCTATATACCTATTATTACATTGATTTGACTATGTTGTGATGGAATTATTTTTATTAATTCCTTTATCTTATGTGAATTGTTTTATGATATCATGATGTTTAAGATTCCCATTTTTATTACATGGGTTATGCTATGATGTATGGTTTATGATTTTGTGGAACACATAAGAATGGTATCATTATGAGATGGGTGGGACCTATATCTCCCTCCAATGCATTGGGTAAAGATTTTATATCTCATGAGATAGACATGGCTGGAATGGTAGGTTATACCGGTTCCGTGAAATAGGACTGAAATGATGGTGACTCGGTTCAGAAAGGGACTTTGTCCACTAAGATTGTCTTGGCATTGAGTCTTGACTAACAAGAAATGATTCTCTATGATTATGTGTGTATGCCACAAAGTTTCATGTGTTACGTTATGATTATTGTGATTACATTTCACTGCCATGATTTATCCCATGTTATGAAATTATGATCTCTTTTTTAGGTTAAGATTTCTAAAAGTTATGTGCTTGTGTATACGATGTGATTGATATTTCTTTTGTTTACCCTTACTGAGGATTTGAGCTCACCCTATTATGTTTACTTTTCCCCAGGATATAAAGAAAGGTTTTAGGTATAAAAAAAGAGGAAGATCCTTATGGGAGATGTTGAAGATCTTTCACCAGGATTAGAAGATTATATTCTGAGTTTCCAAAGACACTAAACTATTACGATCCTTGTGTGTGTGTTTTTGTTATGTACTAAGTATTCCGTAAATGTAATGTAATGTCAATGTACGTCATGCTTCGGGTCTCTACATCTATGATATACCAAATACCCTTTACATGTATCTTCTCCACATCCTAGACTTTCTGGAATCACCAAAAGGCCAAAAAAAGTCTTTAAGGTGGATCTCAAGTAGAAGAGATCAAGAGGTAAGATTTCTCTTCCTTTATCATGTGTTTTATTTTCAATTCCATTATTTTATTTTACTATCATCCCCTCCACATATCCAGGAGGTTTGAAATCTCAAAAATCATATATATTTTTTATGATATCATGTTCATATTAAATATTCATCTTATTTATTCCTTTCCTCTCCCTGATATTCTAAAAATAAAAACACCATTCGCAATGTGCCGAATTACAAAAATCATAGACGATGTGTTTCCAATTTCCATTACTTCCTTCAAAATAGATCATAAAACCATATTAATGGTTAAATAATAATTTAATGTGTATGTTTTAACATATTTTATGTTCTAGAATGTGCTTTTATGTATGTCATTAATTTATATAATGAAACAAGGTCATGATTATTGAGGAACCAACAATAATGATCTAAGGAAATATCATTCATGATTTATCTAATGATCCACCATGAAATTGGATAATGAAATGATTTTTGGTAACATTTTATATTATGTAAAAATATATATACCATTTCATTCTTCTTCTGTATTTTCATTTCCATACAACATGAAAATAAAATTCAAACTGACCATAGAAATTATGTAATGAATCCACCCAAACAATGGAAGGAACAAAATTATAATAATTAAAGGGTAAAATTATGTTATTAAAAGATAATATATGGTGTTATTAACATTTATATGTTTATATTAGATATTAATAAATCTATTTTAACCAAAATATTTGAGCCTCACACAAGTTTGAAGTAATACAAACTCAAGGTAAGGGAATTCATAACCCAATTTTCATTCTTTTGGATAACCATCTACATCATTATTATGTGGTAATAAACATTTTTGTGAAGAATTTTTTTTATAATATGTTTAATTATGTTTATTTTCTTCATATATACAAATTAAATCTAATCTATTAAGTATCACATGAATTATATGATATTATTAAGGGGTTCTTCTTTTAAAATCTTATTAAATTTTTTTTACAAAAATCAAAATAATTGTTTTTATAAAAATATTAAAAATGTGTTATTATGTTAATGTTGGTGGGTATTGTTTATGATGAATTTGAGGTCCTATATATCCCTCCAATTCATTAGGTATGTATATGTTGGAGGTCGTCTGTATGGTTACTCCAAGTGTAACAGCGAAGGTTACACCATAAGGTATCCATGAGGGTTACACTGTTATATAGCTATAAGGGTTACAATTCATAAAGTAGCCAATAGGATTATAATAGAATTATGAAATAAAACTATATAAATATTTGGTTATATTAATTTATATATGATTTGTGTAAATATTATGGAAATAACATGTTTCACTAAGTATGTTTATATGGGTGACAAGTATGTTTTTTTTAAAATGATTTCATATCATACATGTATTCAATGACTAATGGTTTTTTTATCCCTTCATGAGATTTTAGAGATCATCCTTTTTAAAATAATTTTCACATTTTAAAAGGATGTGTACAGAAAATAAATAATCCATTATTAATTTTATGAATATTTGTCTAAAGAAACATGATTTTTTTAAAAAAATTATATTTTGGAAGAAATGGATATTGATTTGTGGTATTTTACCTATATAAATGTGGAATTATAATTATGAATTATATAAAAATTATTTGAAACTATAAGCTCGAAAATATCCTTAATATAAAAGAATGTGAGTTCTTGAATAAAATTCAAGATTATGTAATGTGATACGGTTTGGTCCTTATTGTTTGTATCAGAGGATACTTTAGATAATTTTTTGGGATGGGACGATGTTAATAAAATATCATAAATGTTTTCTACTATATGGTTAATTTTAAATGATATAGAATTTAAATAATATCATGTTACTTGACCTAAGATATTCTTGTTCAAAATGATTTCCACATAAGAAATCAGGATGCTAAAGAGGAATTGAACTGACAGAACGATATCCTTCGGAATCTGCAGATCAGAATGGTATGGATTGGAACGAATCAATTAACAACAGTAATGGCTCACCTAATTCAGGAAATAAATTATTGTGGAATTCATTAAAGGGAACAATTAGAGGTAACACATTATAACATGATGATAGTGTAACATTTTATGAGACAACACCCTCCATCATTTTAGTAGATCTTCCTACCTAGTTGCAGCAGATGGATGGGTTAAATCCCTTGAAAATATTTTCAATGTTATGAGATATTAATATAATTAAATGATAATATTTTACTTTTATCATGGTAATGGTGAAGTTTAATAGTAGTGGTTAATGGTCAAAAATAACATAGGTGGAGAAGATATTGATTCCTTAGAGTGGGATGAATTTAGAACTATTTTCCTTGAAAAATATTTTCCAAAGGAGGTGCCACTTTGGATGGAGAATCAATTAAATGAATTGATTCCAAAAAAGGAAGATTTAGTGGTTTTTTACGAATTAATATTCAACCAAATGGTGTGGTATGATCGAAATTATGTTATGTATGTTGATAGAAAAATCAAAGGCTTTTACACAGGATTAAATCCATGGTATCGAAGGGTATCAGCCTACTGTGAATTCAAAAGTTATTAGAAACATGTTCAATGTGTTGAGAGGGTTGAGATGGAATTTTATGATGACCATGATCACATTTAAAGCATATATATGTAGAGGTACTAATGATAAGAAATAGGTAATAATTAAACAATGAAATCTGATTATAAGAAATTACAGTTTATAGTTTGTGAAATGTGTGGAAAAAAACACCATGGAGAATGCCTTATAGAAATTAGGAATTGGTTTCAATGTGGTATATTTGGACATATGTCCTATGATTTTATTGAAAATGATGATAAGAATAATCCAAATAAGAAAAAATTTATGTTTTTATATGTGGAAACATGGTCATTATGAAAATTCCCACCCAAAGTGAGAATGAATGATGCAAAGAAGTCATAATATAAGAAAAAAGGTTACATAATATCCTCTCTAACTATGTTAGTAGACATAGTGCCATCCAAGTATGTGATAACAGGTACCTTTTTTACTCATATTTTTATCATGATTTGATTGATACAGGGTTTACACATTCCTTTATTTCTAATGAATTATATAGTAAATTTGAAATATCACCTAAAAAATGGGATCAAGACTAATTGTTAAAACAACAGGGAAAAATATTATAGGAAGGAAAAATTATAAGAATATTTCTTTTCTAGTATGAAGAAATACTTTACATGAAAAACTTGTTGTTTTTAATTAATATAGTTGGATTTCATTCGGGTAGTGGATTGGATTTATGATAATCATACTAAGATAGACTGTAAGGATAAAGAAGTAATTTTAATAGAGTGTTTAATATTGTATTCCAGAATTAACCCATAACGTTGATGACATATTAGAATGTTGAGAAGCTATTTAAATGTGTAAATTAGTTTTATCTTGATCGTATTGTTGTAAACTAGGGAACTATTTATTTTAATGATGTGTCATTAGTAAATGAATACCTTCATGTTTTTTCTAATGAGTTACCCAGTGTCATACCAGATTGGAAAGTCAAATTCAAAATTCGCATAGTTCCTAATGATAAACTAATTTCAAAATCCCCATATCTAATGGGTAAAATCAAATATAATTAATTGAAAAATAATTTGTAGGAGTTTTTTTATAAAGGATTCATTCATCCAAGAACTTCGCCATGGTGTGCTACACTTTAATCGTTAAAAAGAATGATTGTTTTATGAGACATTTCTTTGATTATAGTTCCCTGAATTACATCACTATTAAGAAAAGTATCATTTCCCTCATATTGATGACTTTTTGTATCAGTTTCATGGAGCTCAGTAATTTTCCATGGTTGACATGATATCTTGATACCATCAGATGAAGGTGATGGAAGATGAAATCCAAAAAACATATTTTCATAAAAGATAGGGGAATTATAAATTATTTGTTATGTCGTATGGGTTATCTAATGCACTTAATGATTTCATGAATCTTATGAATAAAATATTTCATGAGTTCATGGAAAATATTTTTTTTTGTTTTTATTGATGAAATTAATGTATTTTATAATAGTAAAAAGGAGCATGAAAAATATCTAAGGGTTTTTTGCAAACCTTAATAGAAAAGAATTAGTATGTGAAATTCCAAAAGTGTGATTTCTGGTCTATTTATTTTCATTGAAACACATAAAATATGGATGGAATAACAGTTTATTCTACCAAAACAAACGATCTTAATGATTGGACAAGACCTAAAAATGATACAAATATTTTTTGTTTTAATGGATTAGCATATTATTAGAGGCAGTTTGTTAAAAACATTAGACTATTATCTAGATAGTTGAGTTAATTCAAAAAGGTGATAAATTTATATTTATAGAAGAATGGGATGTTTGTTTTTAGTAACATAAGAGGAGACTGGTGAATTATCTTGATTTGGCCTTTCCATACAAAAATAGTGAATTTTTCATCTACATTGACTCTTAATTGATGGATATTGGTTGTTTTTATGGAAAATGACCAGGAAATGGCTTATGTTTCAAGAAAACTAAATTCTCGTGAATGAAATTATGCCACACATTATTTGAAATTGGTAGTAGTGGTTTTTTATTTGAATATTTGGAGGCATCATTTATATGGATCCAAATGTAAAATACTTATTGACCATAAAATTATGATGTGTATATTAAATTATAAGGAATTAAACATGAGGTAGAGACTATGGCTATAACTGATAAATGATTATTATTTCACAATAAATTATATTCCAACAAAACAAAAAAAAGTTGAATATTCATTGGCTCGACAACATCAAGCATCCTAAAACATGTTAAATTTTGAACATGATATCATGATTAATGATTTTATAAATTTTGTTTTAGATGTTTTCGGTGATGGAAATACATGTGTTTCATTTTAGGATTCTATGCATTCACTGTTATCTGATAAAATTATGCAAGCATTTATAGAAGACCGTGAGCTTCAAAAAAGTTCTAATTGGTTAAAATCAGTATGTTGACATAATTTAGCCTTCAAAATGTTTCTTTTTGAGATTTAGAAATAGATTGTGTGTGCCTTATGATTCCCATTTTAGGAAACAATTGTTGTGTGAAGCACATAGTTCTCCATTTTCAGTTCATCTTGGCAGTACTAAGATGTACCATGACCTTCAGAAGTATTTCTGGTGGGATGGATTAAAAATGCATGTTGGAAATTTTATGATGAAATTATTTCCATGTCAATAGGTTAATGTTGAGTGGAAGTTAACATAGGGGATGCTTCAGTCTTATACATCGCCATAGTGGAAATGGGAGAATATATCCATGGACTGCGTAGTGGGACTACAGAAGTCTTCTTGAGGTAAAAATGCTATATGGGTTGTTATTGAACAACTGACTAAATCTACACATTTTATCCCTATTTGAGATAAAAAGTCATTGGATCAGGTTTCTCGATTGTACTCCAAATATATTTTAAGGTTACATAAGTTTACTCATTCCATTGAATCTAACTAGGATCCCAGGCTCACTTAATGTTTATTAATGGCCTTTAGAATTCACAGGGCACATAATTATGTTTCAGTATAGCTTTCATTCCTAAATTCGATGGGAAACCAGAATGAAAAAATTATACTTTGGAGGATATTCGTTGATATTTTTCAATATATTACCTGGGAATTTAAGATCACCAACTTTCATTAGTTGATTTTTCATATAATAACATTTTTCCTTCCATTATATAGATGAAAACATTCGAATCATTTTATGAAAAGTAGTGTAGAACTCTGAATATTTGGGATGAAGTAGGGGAAAAGATGTTGATAGGACCAGAATGAGAATTGTATGTGGCCGAGAAAGTGAATATTATCAAGAAACACATGGGGACAACTCAGAGCATTAGGAAACATTATAGAGACAATAAAAGTAAATACTTTTCTTTTGTTGTTAGTGATCACGTTTTTTATAGAATCTCACTATGAAAAAATGAGATGATTTTTTTTTAAGAATGGAATTATATGTACACGGTTCATTAGACTTTATAAAATTATAGAGAAATTTGGACCAGTTTCTTACTAAGTAGATTTTCCATCGAGTTTATCTT